>CAWUFW010010871.1:0-660351 GCA_963921515.1 Calotriton arnoldi | reverse complement strand
ATGGCGATCTGCTGCAAAGTGCTGCTGGCGGCCAAGAGAAAAGTGTCCGGGTGGATCCAAGAGTGGATCGGAGTTCTGGTGAACCTGAAAGCAGAGGGGACAGAGTCTGGGTCACTAGCCAGTGACCAGGAAGGCGATGGACAGATGCCCACCGATGTCGAGTGCTTCAGGTGCGTTGACGGTCGTCTTGACTCTTCAGCCACGAGGTCCGGGAGGCGTTGTCGGCGACCAGGAGCAGGATTCGGGCTGGTGCTCGATGTCTGTCGAGTGCTGAGGTGTCGGCGACCGGATTGGACCCAACAAGCCTTGGCAACGGCAAGTCTCGAGTGAAGATGTAGATCGTCGATGGTGCAGACCAGCAAGGTCTGTGGAACTCACCCAGCGAGGGTAAGTGAGGGCAGGCCTGGAGCAACCAGGATGCCAAGTAAAGAAAAGATTGGCCTTCGTTAAGGGCTACTAGCCAACGGGCTAGCGACCGCGAAGGAGCCTCGTGACGCCGCACGTGGAGCTGGCTTACAGGACACTCGTGGAGTGGGGGCCAGTGATCTTCGGTGCAGGTGGTGCTGGAGGCTAGGGCTACTCGGAGCCCAAAGCACGACTTCTTGGGAGACCCAGAAGATGGTGCACTTGCAAATGTGCTCGGTGTCCAGGGGTCACGGTCTCAAGTCACCCACGATAGCCACGGGCCTCAGCTTTGCTGGGGACTCAGGGTAGCCTCGGGGAAGTCTGAGAATCCACCTCTGGTGATGCGATGACTTCGGCGTCCGACGGGAGCTTCAGTAATGCGAACCGGACAGATGCTTCTTTGGTGCCTGCCAAGCAGGGGAGTCACTCCTTGACCCCAAGGGAGATTCTTCAGTCCTCTAATCTTGTCGTAGAGCGTCGAAGGTCCAGGATTCAGTTTCAGAGTTTCGTCCAGGTATAATCTAAAGTCCTAAGGACTGGGTTCCTACCTTTATTCTAAAAATAGGGGATGGACTACTCTGTGGCCCCACCTATGGGTGGGTCAGGGCAGAGGGGTGGCTACACCCCTTTCCCTTTGTCCAGTTCGCGCCAAAGCAGGGGCTGCAAGCCCCTGATCCGGTTTGAACTGGGGTATGCACAGGGACACCAAATGTGCCCCCAGTGCAGGACTTCAAAGCACCCGAAAGTGCTCCCGCCCAGCCCCAATACACATTGTCCTGTCTGGGGAGGTGGTCACACCTCCCTGGGACAGGAAACCTATTGTCCAGGCCTCCCCTGCCGGAGTTTCGTCCAGCAGCAGGAGGCCAGACTCGTGTCTGTGGCAGCAGCATCCATTTTGTGATGCCAGGGCTCTGGAAAGAAGTTACCGGACTCGTCAGAGTTAACATGTCTTTCCCTCTAGAAGGGTGGAATGCTACCCCCGCCGCCAGGATTGGCGGGGGGTAGTATTCCAAGATGTTTGACACCAAACACGACATGTTTAGGTGCAGCCATTCCAAAGTTAGCATTTTACCGCGAGGATATAATGCGCTTAAGAGTATATGGTCAGGCTGCACTACAAACAGCATCAGAGATGGTCTCCGAACGCTGCAGAGGGGCCCTGCTCATGCAGGGGCACCCTCTCACATAGGAACCATGCACTCTGCCTTTAGGATTGATAAGGCCTGCCTTAGGAGTGACTTATAGGTTTATATGTGTGTATGTATTTCGTGATATAGGTAACCTATATCACAGTAAGGGGTGCATGCACCACCTTACCCAGGCTGCAGTAGCAGACCTGTGGTGTCAGTTTGGATGGCCTTCCAGGGGTGGCATAATACATGCTGCAGCCCCTGGCAGGTCCTCTGAGGTACCTATGCCCTTGGTACATAGTATACCATATACTAGGGACTTATAAGGGCACTCCAGATCCCAATCAGTGATGTGCCTAAGGCACATGGAAACCATTTTAGAGAGGAAGCAGCTAGGCTGGGGTTCTGATTAGCAGGGCCCCAGCCAGACTAATGTCGAAAAACAGTGAAGCATCAGCAAAAAGTGGGGGTACCCATGTGAAGCAGATCCTACTCTCCTACACAACCCCCCCAAACGTAGGGACATTAAACTAACCTTGCCCAGTTAAGTCTTCATGTTCTAAGTGGAAATACCTAGAGAGTCCATCTGCATTCGCATGGTTACTCCCAGGCCTATGTTCCACTGTAAAGTCCATCCCCTGTAGGGAAATGGACCACCTAAGCAGTTTGGGGTTTTCACCCTTCATTTGTTTTAGCCATAAGAGGGGCTTATGGTCTGTCTGAACCAGGAAGTGTGTACCAAACAAGTATGGCCTCAACTTCTTCAGAGCCCAGACCACAGCAAAGGCCTCCCTCTCTATGGCTGACCAACGTTTCTCTCTAGGGGTCAGCCTTCTGCTAATAAAAGCTACTGGCTGATCCTGACCTTCTTCATTCAATTGTGACAGTACAGCCCCTACCCCCAATTCAGATGCATCAGTTTGAACAATGAACTTCTTGGAGTAATCAGGACTCTGCAGAATTGGAGCAGTGCACATGGCCTGCTTGAGGTCATCAAATGCCTTTTGACAGCTAACTGTCCACTGAACCTTTTTGGGCATTTTCTTAGAAGTTAAGTCATTCAAGGGTGTCACTATTGATCCATACCCCTTGACAAATCTCCTATAGTACCCAGTCAGGCCTAAGAAGGCTCTCACCTGAGTCTGGGTAGTGGGAGCAGTCCAGTCCATGATGGTCTGGATCTTGCTCTGCAAAGGTTGAACCTGGCCTCCACCCACAAGGTGGCCCAGGTACACAACCTGACTCTGCCCTATCTGGCACTTAGTGGCCTTGATAGTCAGGCCTGCCTTTTGCAGGGCCTGTAAAACATTCCTGAGGTGGACCAGGTGATCCTCCCAGGTGGAGCTAAAGACAGCAATATCATCTAGATAAGCTGCACTATAGGCTTCCAGTCCTGTGAGAACTGTGTTCACCAACCTCTGGAAAGTGGCAGGTGCATTCTTCAGACCAAAGGGCATTACCACAAATTGATAATGCCCACTAGGGGTTGAAAATGCTGTTTTGGGCTTTGCAGTATCAGCTAGTCTGATCTGCCAGTAGCCAGCTGTTAGGTCAAATGTGCTGAGATATTTGGCAGAGGCCAAAGTATCTATGAGCTCATCTGCCCTGGGTATTGGATGGGCATCAGTCCTAGTGACTGCATTGAGACCCCTGTAGTCTACACAAAACCTCATCTCTCTTTTCCCACCACTGGTGTGAGGTTTCGGTACTAGGACTACTGGACTAGCCCAAGGGCTATCTGAGGGTTCAATTACTCCCAATTCCAACATTTTCTGGACTTCAGTCCTGATACAGTCCCTGACATGGTCAGGTTGCCTATAAATCTTGTTTTTAATAGGCAGACTGTCCCCAGTGTCCACTTCATGAGTGCACCAGGTGGTCTGACTGGGTGTCAGTGAAAACATATGTCTAAACTGATTGAGGACTTGCCTGCAATCAGTTTGTTGCTGGGTAGTGAGGCTGCCTGCCAAGGCTACACCATCAACTGACCCATCGTCAGGGTTCTGTGAGAGCAGGTCAGGGAGTGGGTCACTCTCTTCCTCCTGCCCTTCATCAGTAGCCATGAGCAAGCCCATGTCTGCCCTGTCCACATATGGCTTTAGTCTGTTGACATGGAGAACCCTGTGGGGACTCCTGGGTGTTCCCAGGTCCACTAAGTAAGTGACCTCACCCTTCTGCTCAACAATAGTGTGGGGTCCACTCCATTTGTCTTGGAGAGCTGCTGGGGCCACTGGCTCCAACACCCACACCTTCTGTCCTGGCTGGTAAACAGTCAGAACAGCCTTTTGGTCATGCCAGGCCTTCTGAAGTTCCTGGCTAGCCTCAAGGTTTTTGGTTGCCTTTTTCATGTACTCAGCCATCCTGGAGCGGAGACCAAGTACATAGTCCACTATATCTTGCTTTGGGGGCTTGAGAGGTAACTCCCATCCTTCCTTCACCAAGCACAGTGGACCCCTCACAGGGTGGCCAAACAGAAGTTCAAAAGGGCTGTAACCAACCCCCTTCTGAGGCACCTCCCTATATGCGAATAAAAGGCAGGGCAAGAGTATGTCCCATCTACGCCTAAGCTTTTCTGGGAGCCCTTTAATCATGCCCTTCAAGGTTTTGTTGAATCTCTCAACTAAACCATTGCATTGTGGGTGATAGGGTGTGGTGAACTTATAAGTCACTCCACACTCCTTCCACATTGCTTTTAAGTACCCAGACATGAAGTTAGCACCCCTGTCTGATACTACCTCCTTAGGAAAGCCCACTCTTGAGAAGATTCCCAGGAGGGCCCTTGCCACCACAGGTGCTGTAGTGGTCCTGAGGGGAATAGCTTCTGGGTACCTGGTGGCATGATCCACTACCACCAGGATAAACCTGTGCCCAGAGGCTGTTTGGGGATCCATGGGACCAACAATGTCAATCCCTACCCTCTCAAAGGGCACCCCCACCACAGGTAGTGGTATCAGGGGGGCCTTTGTAGTGCCACCTGCTTTGCCACTGGCTTGGCAGGTTACACAGGAGCGACAAAACTCCTTACTGTCTTCAGACATGTGGGGCCAGTGAAAGTGAGGGACAATTCTGTCCCAAGTCTTGTTCTGGCCCAGGTGTCCTGCTAAGGGAATATCATGGGCTAGGGTCAATAGGAAGCCCCTGAACTTCAAAGGTATTACCAACCTCCTGGTAGCACCAGGCTTGGGGTCTCTACTCTCTGAGTACAGGAGTCCATCATCCCAATACACTGTATGGGGACCACTAGCTTTCCCAGCAGCCTCAGCAGCAGCTTGCTGTCTGAGGGGTTCAAGGGAGGGGCAGCTCTGCTGCTCCTGGCTCAGATCTGCCCTAGAAGGTCCCCCTGTCCCCAAGAACTCAACCTGGTCAGGTTCAAGTTCCTCTGGGACAGTTCCTTCTTCAGGGCTGAGATCATCCCCCTCAAGGGACTGATCTTCCTCCTGAGCCAAGGGGAAGGCACTGCCTTAACCCTACTACTCCTCCTCTTGGAAGGCACTTGGTCCATTCTTCCAGAATCCAAGGCCTGTTCAGTGCTAGACATTTTGGCTTGTGACCTGGTCACAGCAAACACATCTGCAGGGATCCCCAGCATTTCTGCATGGGTCCTGAGCTCCACTTCTGCCCAAGCAGAAGTCTCTAAGTCATTGCCAAGCAAGCATTCGACTGGTAGGTTTGCACTTACCACAACCTTCTTAAGGCCAGTTACCCCTCCCCAGGAGAAGTTAACAACTGCCAGAGTATGGTCTGTTCTGACATTGCTAGCATTGGTCACTTGGTACATCTCACCAAGCATAACTTGCCCAGGTAGCACAAGGTCTTGTGTCACCATTGTGACACTTGCCCCTGTGTCCCTAAATGCCAAAGCCTCTCGTCCATTGATTAAAGGCTGTTGTCTGTACTTGCCCAGATTACTGGGACTCATAGAGGAGGGCACATCCATGCCTCCATCACAGACTAACACAGCCTGAGTCAGTTCTCTAACTAGGTCAGAGCCCAACTCAGTTCCCAGGGTGAACCCTACTAAACCCTTTGCTGGAGCACTTCCACCAACTGTACTAGGGGGAACAGGTGCCTTAGGGGCATTGGTGGGTGCTGGACTGGAGTCTTTGGACTTGGTGCAATCACTGGTCCAGTGGGTCTTTTGCTTACAGACCTTGCACCATGGTTTTCTTTGGCCTTTACCCTTGGTAGACTGGGAATCCCCACCAGAAGAAGATTTTTGGGGGCCTGATGAAGACTTTTGATCTTTACCCTTCTCCCCACCCTTGTCAGAGTTCTTAGCATCTTGCTTCTTGGTTTCCCCACCTTGGTTCTGTACCTTCTGCTTCACCCTGGTTCTGACCCATTTGTCTGCCTTCTTTCCCAATTCTTGGGGAGAGGTCAGATCAGAGTCAACCAGGTACTGATGCAACAGCTGATTTTGACAGTTATTAAGAATCTGCTCCCTCATTATCAGATTATACAATCCTGAGAAGTCACACACCTTACTGCCCATCAACCAGCCTTCCAGAGCCTTGGCAGAACAATCCACATAGTCTACCCAGTCTTGAGTCTGTGCTTTTTGGGTGTCTCTGAACTTCAACCTGTACTGTTCAGTGGTTAGGCCAAACCCATCAATAAGAGCACTCTTCAAGACCTTGTAATTGTCAGCATCCTCCTCTCTAACAGTGAGGAGCTTGTCTCTACCTTTGTCAGCAAAGGAGAGCCACAAGATTGCTGCCCACTGCTCCTGAGGGACCTTCTGTACTTTACAGGCCCTCTCTAAAGCAGTTATCCATTTGTGGATATCATCCCCACTCTGGTAGGGAGGGACAATCTTGCTCAGGTTCCTATGGTCATAGGACCTTTCCCTATCTCTAGGGACATGGCTGCCACCATGGGACTCTAGTCCCAACTTTCTTCTCTCTCTAAGGAGATCTAGGGATTCTCTATCTAAAGCCAATTGCTTCTTCCTGATCTCTAGTTGAGTTTCCTCATACTGGACCAGTCTCTTTCTTCTCTCATGAGAGGATTCCCTCCTGTGAGAAGAAACAGAGCTCCCTATTGAGGTGCCAGAGTGGTTAGACTCCTGAGAAGGAGACCTAGACTTTCTGAGCACACTCATAATCCTTCCTGGGGGGACAAAGGTGTGGTTCTCTAGATCCTCATCTTCATCTTCCCCAGAAGGGATTGGGTTTTCCAGGTCAGGGTCATTGTCACCCTCCTGGTCAGTTTCAGAGGGGGGCTGGGGGTAGTGGTACCCCTGGCCCCTTCCTCATCTGCTGGCCCACCCTCTGCTCCTACCCCTTCAGTCTCTGAGGACTTACTAAGATCATAAGCCACCAACAACTCCTGGAGGTGTTGGGTGGTGGGACTTTGGCCTGTCCTTAATTTCCTCACGTTACACAAAGCTCTCAATTCCAAGAATGGGAGTGTGTCATACTTGGAGGGTGGAAGCTCAATGGCTTCCTGCAAGGCATCTTTGGATCCTGCTTTTAAAGACATTACTAGTGTGGTGTGGTGTATGCACTACCTACTCTAGTGTGGCCTACTAAACTCTCTTGAGTTGTAGAAAGGGTTGTGCTATCCCTTAACACACAACTCTAAGTTCAGTAGAACTTACTGTTATTCTAAGCTTAAATTATATGTACCTTAGGTACCTTTAGTGGTTTTCAGTTGATCAATTCAATTGAGATTATCTGGTAAAACAATAGCAAGCTGGAATCCCACACGCTGCACACCAATGTGAGAAGTTGGCCTGGCATATGCTGTCCACTAATTATAGTGGGCACCTTGCACCAGTCCAAATCGACTCTTATGGTAGATAGGTTAAAGACAACCTTATTGAAAGCTATCCTAGTGGTAGCTATGGAGAGCAGCCTTCAGGCTAAGTCTTGAAGGAATGTAAAGCAGCTTGTTTTACCAGTCTATAATCTCTTGAGTGACCAAATGAAAGAGCACCACACCAGGTATATATTCAAAATATATGTATTTATTACTAAACACACCCCTCTAGTCTCTTTATGAGGCTAGAGTTCGAAGTACATAGGTTATAAGATCTTAAATCACAGTAATAGCACAAATACACGTTTGGGCCCTAGGGGCGTACCAAACCATATACCAATAAAGTGGTATGCGAACCACGACTGAACTAGACACTAGGCCTAGAGCCTCTAGAAGTGCTTGGACCACAAGGAACCACCCAAGGTAGTGACACAGGGGACCCACGGGAGACGCGTGCAGTGTAAATACACAACCGCGATACGCCGTTAACTTCTATGGAGAAAGTCGGGATCGGGAAAATAGAGGAAAGGGACACTTAAAAGAGGACTAGGACAAAACCCTTTGAGATCTAGGACTTTGAAGAGTCTCTACCCACGGGAGCACCGGAGTACTCGTGTTACCTCACCCAGGGAAGCCGGGTGCATAGGTGCCTTTCGGGGTCGGGTTTCGTCGTCGTTTCGTATGGCGATCTGCTGCAAAGTGCTGCTGGCGACCAGGAGAAAAGTGTCCGGGTGGATCCAAGAGTGGATCGGAGTTCTGGTGAACCTGAAAGCAGAGGGGACAGAGTCTGGGTCACTAGCCAGTGACCAGGAAGGCGATGGACAGATGCCCACCGATGTCGAGTGCTTCAGGTGCGTTGACGGTCGTCTTGACTCTTCAGCCACGAGGTCCGGGAGGCGTTGTCGGTGACCAGGAGCAGGATTCGGGCTGTTGCTCGATGTCTGTCGAGTGCTGAGGTGTCGGCGACCAGATTGGACCCAACAAGCCTTGGCAACGGCAAGTCTCGAGTAAGATGTAGATCGTCGATGATGCAGACCAGCAAGGTCTGGGGAACTCACCCAGCGAGGGTAAGTGAGGGCAGGCCTGGAGCAACCAGGACTGCCAAGTAAAGAAAAGATTGGCCTTCGTTAAGGGCTACTAGCCAACGGGCTAGCGACCGCGAAGGAGCCTCGTGACGCCGCACGTGGAGCTGGCTTACAGGACACTCGTGGAGTGGGGGCCAGTGATCTTCGGTGCAGGTGGTGCTGGAGGCTAGGGCTACTCGGAGCCCAAAGCACGACTTCTTGGGAGACCCAGAAGATGGTGCACTTGCAAGTGTGCTCGGTGTCCAGGGGTCACGGTCTCAAGTCACCCACGATAGCCACGGGCCTCAGCTTTGCTGGGGACTCAGGGTAGCCTCGGGGAAGTCTGAGAATCCACCTCTGGTGATGCGATGACTTCGGCGTCCGACGGGAGCTTCAGTGATGCGAACCGGACAGATGCTTCTTTGGTGCCTGCCAAGCAGGGGAGTCACTCCTTGACCCCAAGGGAGATTCTTCAGTCCTCTAATCGTGAGTAGAGCGTCGAAGGTCCAGGATTCAGTTTCAGAGTTTCGTCCAGGTATAATCTAAAGTCCTAAGGACTGGGTTCCTACCTTTATTCTAAAAATAGGGGATGGACTACTCTGTGGCCCCACCTATGGGTGGGTCAGGGCAGAGGGGTGGCTACACCCCTTTCCCTTTGTCCAGTTCGCGCCAAAGCAGGGGCTGCAAGCCCCTGATCCGGTTTGAACTGGGGTATGCACAGGGACACCAAATGTGCCCCCAGTGCAGGACTTCAAAGCACCCGAAAGTGCTCCCGCCCAGCCCCAATACACATTGTCCTGTCTGGGGAGGTGGTCACACCTCCCTGGGACAGGAAACCTATTGTCCAGGCCTCCCCTGCCGGAGTTTCGTCCAGCAGCAGGAGGCCAGACTCGTGTCTGTGGCAGCAGCATCCATTTTGTGATGCCAGGGCTCTGGAAAGAAGTTACCGGACTCGTCAGAGTTAACATGCCTTTCCCTCTAGAAGGGTGGAATGCTACCCCCGCCGCCAGGATTGGCGGGGGGTAGTATTCCAAGATGTTTGACACCAAACACGACATGTTTAGGTGCAGCCATTCCATAGTTAGCATTTTACCGCGAGGATATAATGCGTTTAAGAGTATATGGTCAGGCTGCACTACAAACAGCATCAGAGATGGTCTCCGAACGCTGCAGAGGGGCCCTGCTCATGCAGGGGCACCCTCTCACATAGGAACCATGCACTCTGCCTTTAGGATTGATAAGGCCTGCCTTAGGAGTGACTTATAGGTTTATATGTGTGTATGCATTTAGTGATATAGGTAACCTATACCACAGTAAGGGGTGCATGCACCACCTTACCCAGGCTGCAGTAGCAGACCTGTGGTGTCAGTTTGGATGGCCTTCCAGGGGTGGCATAATACATGCTGCAGCCCCTGGCAGGCCTCTGAGGTACCTATGCCCTTGGTACATAGTATACCATATACTAGGGACTTACAAGGGCACTCCAGATCCCAATCAGTGATGTGCCTAAGGCACATGGAGACCCTTTTAAAGAGGAAACAGCTAGGCTGGGGTTCTGAATAGCAGGGCCCCAGCCAGACTAATGTCGAAAACCAGTGAAGCATCAGCAAAAAGTGGGGGTACCCATGCGAAGCAGATCCTACTCTCCTACACCCAGCACGACCCCTACACTGCACAAGCACCACTGCACTGCCCTAAACCCTGAAACACCACCCCCAGCACGACCCCCTACACTGCCCAAACACCACTGCACTGCCCTAAACCCTGAAACACCAGCCCCAGCACGACCCCCTACACTGCCCGAACACCACTGCACTGCCCTAAACCCTGAAACACCACCCCAGCACGACCCCCTACACTGCCCGAACACCACTGCACTGCCTAAACCCTGAAACACCACCCCCAGCACGACCCCTACACTGCCCAAACACCACTGCACTGCCCTAAACCCTGAAACACCACCCCCAGCACGACCCCCTACACTGCCCAAACACCACTGCACTGCCCTAAACCCTGAAACACCACCCCCAGCACGACCCCCTACACTGCCCGAACACCACTGCACTGCCCTAAACCCTGAAACACCAGCCCCAGCACGACCCCCTACACTGCCCGAACACCACTGCACTGCCCTAAACCCTGAAACACCACCCCCAGCACGACCCCCTACACTGCCCGAACACCACTGCACTGCCCTAAACCCTGAAACACCACCCCTGCACGACCCCCTACACTGCCCGAACACCACTGCACTGCCCTAAACCCTGAAACACCACCCCCAGCACGACCCCCTACACTGCCCGAACACCACTGCACTGCCCTAAACCCTGAAACACCACCCCCAGCAAGACCCCCTACACTGCCCGAACACCACTGCACTGCCCTAAACCCTGAAACACCACCCCCAGCACGACCCCCTACACTGCCCGAACACCACTGCACTGCCCTAAACCCTGAAACACCACCCCCAGCACGACCCCCTACACTGCCCGAACACCACTGCACTGTCCAAAACCCTGAAACACCAGCCCCAGCACGACCCCCTACACTGCCCGAACACCACTGCACTGCCCTAAACCCTGAAACACCAGTCCCAGCACGACCCCCTACACTGCCCGAACACCACTGCACTACCCTAAACCCTGAAACACCACCCCCAGCACGACCCCCTACACTGCCCGAACACCACTGCACTGCCCTAAACCCTGAAACACCAGCCCCAGCACGACCCCCTACACTGCCCGAACACCACTGCACTGCCCTAAACCCTGAAACACCAGCCCCAGCACGACCCCCTACACTGCCCGAACACCACTGCACTGCCCTAAACCCTGAAACACCAGCCCCAGCACGACCCCCTACACTGCCCGAACACCACTGCACTGCCCTAAACCCTGAAACACCACCCCCAGCACGACCCCCTACACTGCCCGAACACCACTGCACTGCCCTAAACCCTGAAACACCACCCCCAGCAAGACCCCCTACACTGCCCGAACACCACTGCACTGCCCTAAACCCTGAAACACCACCCCCAGCACGACCCCCTACACTGCCCGAACACCACTGCACTGCCCTAAACCCTGAAACACCATCCCCAGCACGACCCCTACACTGCCCGAACACCACTGCACTGCCCTAAACCCTGAAACACCACCCCCAGCAAGACCCCCTACACTGCCCGAACACCACTGCACTGCCCTAAACCCTGAAACACCACCCCCAGCAAGACCCCCTACACTGCCCGAACACCACTGCTGCCCTAAACCCTGAAACACCACCCCCAGCACGACCCCCTACACTGCCCGAACACCACTGCACTGCCCTAAACCCTGAAACACCAGCCCCAGCACGACCCCCTACACTGCCCGAACACCACTGCACTGCCCTAAACCCTGAAACACCACCCCCAGCACGACCCCCTACACTGCCCGAACACCACTGCACTGCCCTAAACCCTGAAACACCACCCCCAGCACGACCCCCTACACTGCCCGAACACCACTGCACTGCCCTAAACCCTGAAACACCACCCCCAGCACGACCCCCTACACTGCCCGAACACCACTGCACTGCCCTAAACCCTGAAACACCACCCCCAGCAAGACCCCCTACACTGCCCGAACACCACTGCACTGCCCTAAACCCTGAAACACCACCCCCAGCAAGACCCCCTACACTGCCCGAACACCACTGCACTGCCCTAAACCCTGAAACACCACCCCCAGCACGACCCCCTACACTGCCCGAACACCACTGCACTGCCCTAAACCCTGAAACACCAGCCCCAGCACGACCCCCTACACTGCCCGAACACCACTGCACTGCCCTAAACCCTGAAACACCAGCCCCAGCACGACCCCCTACACTGCCCGAACACCACTGCACTGCCCTAAACCCTGAAACACCACCCCCAGCACGACCCCCTACACTGCCCGAACACCACTGCACTGCCCTAAACCCTGAAACACCAGCCCCAGCACGACCCCCTACACTGCCCGAACACCACTGCACTGCCCTAAACCCTGAAACACCAGCCCCAGCACGACCCCCTACACTGCCCGAACACCACTGCACTGCCCTAAACCCTGAAACACCAGCCCCAGCACGACCCCCTACACTGCCCGAACACCACTGCACTGCCCTAAACCCTGAAACACCACCCCCAGCAAGACCCCCTACACTGCCCGAACACCACTGCACTGCCCTAAACCCTGAAACACCAGCCCCTGCACGACCCCCTACACTGCCCGAACACCACTGCACTGCCCTAAACCCTGAAACACCAGCCCCAGCACGACCCCCTACACTGCCCGAACACCACTGCACTGCCCTAAACCCTGAAACACCAGCCCTCAGCACGACCCCCTACACTGCCCGAACACCACTGCACTGCCCTAAACCCTGAAACACCAGCCCCAGCACGACCCCCTACACTGCCCAAACACCACTGCACTGCCCTAAACCCTGAAACACCACCCCCAGCACGACCCCCTACACTGCCCGAACACCACTGCACTGCCCTAAACCCTGAAACACCACCCCCAGCACGACCCCCTACACTGCCCGAACACCACTGCACTGCCTAAACCCTGAAACACCACCCCCAGCAAGACCCCCTACACTGCCCGAACACCACTGCACTGCCCTAAACCCTGAAACACCATCCCCAGCATGACCCCCTACACTGCCCGAACACCACTGCACTGCCCTAAACCCTGAAACACCAACCCCAGCACGACACCCTACACTGCCCAAACACCACTGCACTGCCCTAAACCCTGAAACACCACCCCCAGCACGACCCCCTACACTGCCCGAACACCACTGCACTGCCCTAAACCCTGAAACACCACCCCCTGCACGACCCCTACACTGCCCGAACACCACTGCACTGCCCTAAACCCTGAAACACCAGCCCCAGCAAGACCCCTACACTGCCCGAACACCACTGCACTGCCCTAAACCCTGAAACACCAGCCCCAGCACGACCCCCTACACTGCCCGAACACCACTGCACTGCCCTAAACCCTGAAACACCAGCCCCAGCACGACCCCCTACACTGCCCGAACACCACTGCACTGCCCTAAACCCTGAAACACCAGCCCCAGCACGACCCCTACACTGCCCGAACACCACTGCACTGCCCTAAACCCTGAAACACCAGCCCCAGCACGACCCCCTACACTGCCCGAACACCACTGCACTGCCCTAAACCCTGAAACACCAGCCCCAGCAGGACCCCCTACACTGCCTGAACACCACTGCACTGCCCTAAACCCTGAAACACCACCCCCAGCACGACCCCCTACACTGCCCGAACACCACTGCACTGCCCTAAACCCTGAAACACCACCCCCTGCACGACCCCCTACACTGCCCGAACACCACTGCACTGCCCTAAACCCTGAAACACCACCCCCTGCACGACCCCCTACACTGCCCGAACACCACTGCACTGCCCTAAACCCTGAAACACCACCCCCAGCACGACCACCTTACACTGCCCGAACACCACTGCACTGCCCCAAACCCTGAAACACCACCCCCAGCACGACCCCTACACTGCCCGAACACCACTGCACCCTAAACCCTGAAACACCACCCCCAGCACGACCCCCTACACTGCCCGAACACCACTGCACTGCCCTAAACCCTGAAACACCACCCCCAGCATGACCCCCTACACTGCCCGAACACCACTGCACTGCCCTAAACCCTGAAACACCACCCCCAGCACGACCCCCTACACTGCCCGAACACCACTGCACTGCCCTAAACCCTGAAACACCACCCCCAGCACGACCCCGTACACTGCCCGAACACCACTGCACTGCCCTAAACCCTGAGAACACCACCCCCAGCACGACCCCCTACACTGCCCGAACACCACTGCACTGCCCTAAACCCTGAAACACTACCCCCAGCACGACCCCCTACACTGCCCGAACACCACTGCACTGCCCTAAACCCTGAAACACCACCCCCAGCACGACCCCCTACACTGCCCGAACACCAATGCACTGCCCTAAACCCTGAAACACCACCCCCAGCATGACCCCCTACACTGCCCGAACACCACTGCACTACCCTAAACCCTGAAACACCAGCACGACCCCCTACACTACCCAAACACCACTGCACTACCCTAAACCCTAAAACACTCGACCCTCTACACTACACGAACACCACTGCACTACCCTAAACCCTGAAACACTACCCCCAGCATGACCCCCTACACTATCCAAACAACACTGCACTACCCTAAACCCTAAAACACTACCCCCAGCACGACTCCCTACACTACACAAACACCACTGGACTACCCTAAACCCTAAAACCCTACCCCAGCACGACTCCCTACACTACCCAAACACCACTGCACTACCCTAAACCCTAAATCTACCCCCAGCATGACCTCCCACACTACACAAACACCACTGCACTACCCTAAACCCTAAAACACTACCCCCAGCACGACCCCCTACACTACCCAAACACCACTGCACTACCCTAAACCCTAAAACACTACCCCCAGCATGACCCCCTTCACTACCTAAACACAACTGCACTACCCTATACCCTTGAACACTACCCCCAGCACGAACCCCTTCACTACCCAAACACAACTGCACTACCCTAAACCCAAAAACACTACCCCCAGTATGACCCCCTACACTACCCAAACACCACTGCATGACCCTAAACCCTAAAACACGACCCCCTACACTACACAAACACCACTGCACTACCCTAAACCCTAAAACACTACCCCCAGCATGACCCCCTACAGTACACAAACACCACTGCACTACCCTAAACCCTAAAACACTACCCCCTACACTACACTAAACACCACTGCACTACCCTAAAACACTACCCCAGCACGACCCCCTACACTACACAAACACCACTGCACTACCGTAAACCCAAAACACTACCCCAGCACTACCCCTACACTACCCAAACACCACTGCACTACCCTAAACCCTAAAACACTACCCCCAGCATGACCCCCTACACTACACAAACACCACTGCACTAACCTAAATCCTAAAAACACTACCCCCAGCACAACCCCCTACACTACCCAAACACCACTGCACTCACCCTAAAACATGACCCCCTACACTACACAAACACCACTGCACTACCCTAAACTCTAAAACACTACCCCCAGCACGACCCCCTACACTACACAAGCACCACTGCACTACCCTAAACCCTAAAACACTACCCCCAGCACGACCCCCTACACTACACAAACACCACTGCACTACCCTAAACCCTAAAACACTACCCCCAGCACGACCCCCTACACTACCCAAACACCACTGCACTAACCTAAATCCTAAAACACTACCCCAGCACGACCCCCTACACTACCCAAACACCACTGCATTACCCTAAAACATGACCCCCTACACTACACAAACACCACTGCACTACCCTAAACCCTAAAACACTACCCCCAGCACAACCCCTACACTACACAAGCACCACTGCACTACCCTAAACCCTAAAACACTACCCCCAGCACGACCCCCTACACTGCCCGAACACCACTGCACTGCCCTAAACCCTGAAACACCAGCCCCTGCACGACCCCTACACTGCCCGAACACCACTGCACTGCCCTAAACCCAGAAACACCACCCCTAGCACGACACCTACACTGCCCGAACACCACTGCACTGCCCTAAACCCTGAAACACCACCCCCTTCATGACCCCCTACACTGCCCGAACACCACTGCACAGCCATAAACCCTGAAACACCAGCCCCTGCACGACCCCCTACACTGCCCGAACACCACTGCACTGCCATAAACCCTGAAACACCACCCCCAACAGGACCCCCTACACTGCCCGAACACCACTGCACTGCCCTAAACCCTGAAACACCACCCCTGCACGACCCCCTACACTGCCCGAACACTACTGCACTGCCCTAAACCCTGAAACACCATCCCCAGCACGACCACCTACACTGCACGAACACCACTGCTCTGCCCTAAACCCTGAAACACTACCCCCAGCAAGACCCCCTACACAGCCCGAACACCACTGCACTGCCCTAAACACTGAAACATCACCCCCAGCAAGACCCCCTACACTGCCCGAACACCACTGTCCCTAAACCCTGAAACACCACCCCTGCACGACCCCTACACTGCCCGAACACTACTGGACTGCCCTAAACCCTGAAACAGCACCCCCAGCACGACCCCCTACACTGCACGAACACCACTGCACTGCCCTAAACCCTGAAACACTACCCCCAGCAAGACCCCCTCCACTGCCCGAACACCACTGCACTGCCCTAAACCCTGAAACATCACCCCCAGCAAGACCCCCTACACTGCCCGAACACCACTGCACTGCCCTAAACCCTGAAACATCACCCCAGCACGACCCCCTACACTGCCCAACACCACTGCTCTGCCCAAAACCCTGAAACACCAGCCCCAGCACGACCCCCTACACTGCCCGAACACCACTGCACTGCCCTAAACCCTGAAACACCAGCCACAGCACGATCCCCTACACTGCCTGAACACCACTGCACTGCCCTAAACCCTGAAACATCACCCCCAGCACGACCCCCTACACTGCCCGAACACCACTGCACTGCCCTAAACCCTCAAACACCACCCCCAGCAAGACCACCTACACTGGCCGAACACCACTGCACTGCCCTAAACCCTGAAACACCACCCCCTGCACGACCCCTACACTGCCCAAACACCACTGAACTGCCCTAAACCCTGAAACACCACCCCCTGCACGACCCCCTACACTGCCCGAACACCACTGCACTGCCCTAAACCCTGAAACACCACCCCTCAGCACGACACCCTACACTGCCCGAACACCACTGCACTGCCCTAAACCCTGAAACACCACCCCAGCACGACCCCCTACACTGCCCAAACACCACTGCACTGCCCTAAACCCTGAAACACCACCCCTGCACGACCCCCTACACTGCCGGAACACCACTGCACTGCCCTAAACCCTGAAACACCACCCCCAGCACGACCCCCTACACTGCCCAAACACCACTGCACTAAACCCTGAAACACCACCCCCAGCAAGACCACCCTACACTGGCCGAACACCACTGCACTGCCCTAAACCCTGAAACACCATCCCCTGCACGACCCCCTACACTGCCGGAACACCACTGCACTGCCCTAAACCCTGAAACACCACCCCTCAGCACGACACCCCTACACTGCCCGAACACCACTGCACTGCCCTAAACCCTGAAACACCACCCCAGCACGACCCCCTACACTGCCCAAACACCACTGCACTGCCCTAAACCCTGAAACACCACCCCCAGCACGACCCCCTACACTGCCCGAACACCACTGCACTGCCCTAGACTCTGAAACACCAGCCCCAGCAAGACCCCCAACACTGCCCGAACACCACTGCACTGCCCTAAACCCTGAAACACAAGCCCCAGCAGGACCCCCTACACTGCCCGAACACCACTGCACTACCCTAAACACTGAACACCAGCCCCAGCACCACCACCTACACTGCCCGAACACCACTGCACTGCCCTAAACCCTGAAACACCAGCCCCAGCACAACCCCCTACGCTGCCCGAACACCACGGCAATGCCCTAAACCCTGAAACACCAGCCCCAGCACGACCCTCTACACTGCCCGAACACCACTGTACTGCCCTAAACCCTGAAACACCAGCCCCAGCAGGACCCCTACACTGCCCGAACACCACTGCACTGCCCTAAACCCTGAAACACCACCCCCAGCACGACCCCTACACTGCCCGAACACCACTGCACTGCCCTAAACCCTGAAACACCACCCCTGCACCACCCCTACACTGCCCGAACACCACTGCACTGCCCTAAACCCTGAAACACCACCCGCCTGCACCGACCCCTACACTGCCCGAACACCACTGCACTGCCCTAAACCCTGAAACACCACCCCCAGCACGACCCCCTATACTGCCCGAACACCACTGCACTGCCCCAAACCCTGAAACACCACCCCCAGCACGACCCCTACACTGCCCGAACACCACTGCACTGCCCTAAACCCTGAAACACCACCCCCTGCACGACCCCCTACACTGCCCGAACACCACAGCACTGCCCTAAACCCTGAAACACCACCCCTGCACGACCCCCTACACTGCCCGAACACCACTGCACTGCCCTAAACCCTGAAACACCACCCCCAGCACGACCCCCTACACTGCCCGAACACCACTGCACTGCCCTAAACCCTAAAACACCACCCCCAGCACGACCCCTACACTGCCCGAACACCACTGCACTGCCCTAAACCCTAGAACACTACCCCCAGCATGACCCCTACACTACCCGAACACCACTGCACTACCCTAAACCCTAAAACACTCCCCAGCACGACCCCTACACTACCCGAACACGACTGCACTGCCCTAAACCCTCAAACACTCCCCCAGCACGACCCCTACACTACCCAAACACCACTGCACTGCCCTAAACCCTAAAACACTCCCCCAGCACGACCCCCTACACTACCCGAACACCACTGCACTGCCCTAAACCCTAAAACACTACCCCAGCACGACCCCCTACACTACCCAAACACCACTGCACTGCCCTAAACCCTAAAACACTACCCCCGCATGACCCCTACACTACCCAAACACCAATGCACTACCCTAAACCCTAAAACACTACCCCAGCATGACCCCTACACTACCCAAAGACCACTGCACTACCCTAAACCCTAAACACCCCCACGACCTCCCTACACTACACAAACACCACTGCACTACCCTAAACCCTAAAACACTACCCCCAGTACACCCCTACTACCCAAACACCACTGCACTACCCTAAACCCTAAAACACTACCCCAGCACGACCCCTACACTACCCAAACACCACTGCACTACCCTAAACCCTAAAACACTACCCCCAGCACGACTCCTACACTACACAAACACCACTGCACTACCCTAAACCCTAAAACACTACCCACAGCACGACTCCCTACACTACCCAAACACCACTGCACTACCCTAAACCCTAAAACACTACCCCCAGCACGACCTCCCACACTACACCAAACACCACTGCACTACCCTAAACCCTAAAACACTACCCCCAGCACGACCCCCTACACTACCCAAACACCACTGCACTACCCTAAACCCTAAAACACTACCCCAGCATGACCCCTACACTACCTAAACACCACTGCACTACCCTAAACCCTAAAACACTACCCCAGCACGACCCCCTACACTACCCAAACACAACTGCACTACCCTAAACCCTAAAACACTACCCCCAGCATGACCCCCTACACTACCCAAACACCACTGCACTGACCCTAAACCCTAAAACACAGACCCCCTACACTACCCAAACACCACTGCACTACCCTAAACCCTAAAACACTAGACCCCAGCACGACCCCTCACACTACACAAACACCACTGCACTACTCCTAAACCCTAAAACACTACCCCCTACACTACACACAAACACCACTGCACTACCTAAACCCTAAAACACTACCCCCAGCACGACCCCCTACACTACACAAACACCACTGCACTACCCTAAACCCTAAAACACTACCCCAGCACTACCCCCTACACTACCCAAACACCACTGCACTACTCTAAACCCTAAAACACTACCCCCAGCACGACTCCCTACACTACACAAACACCACTGCACTACCCTAAACCCTAAAACACTACCCCCAGCACGACCCCTACACTACCCAAACACCACTGCACTACCCTAAACCCTAAAACACTACCCCAGCACGACTCCCCTACACTACACAAACACCACTGCACTACCCTAAACCCTAAAACACTACCCCCAGCACGACCCCCTACACTACCCAAACACCACTGCACTACCCTAAACCCTAAAACACTAACCCCAGCATGACCCCCTACACTACCCAAACACCACTGCACTACCCTAAACCCTAAAACACTACCCCCACGACTACACTACCCAAACACCACTGCACTACCCTAAACCCTAAAACACTACCCCCAGCATGACCCCTACACTACACAAACACCACTGCACTACCCTAAACCCTAAAACACTACCCCAGCATGACACTACACACCCAAACACCACTGCACTACCCTAAACCCTAAAACACTACCCCCAGCACGACCCCCTACACTACCCAAACACCACTGCACTACCCTAAACCCTAAAACACTACCCCCAGCGCGACGCCCTACACTACACAAACACAATTGCACTACCCTAAACCCTAAAACACTACCCCCAGCACAACTCCCTACACTACCCAAACACCACTGCACTACCCTAAACCCTAAAAACTACCACCAGCATGACCCCCACACTACACAAACACCACTGCACTACCCTAAACCCTAAAACACTACCCCCAGCACGACCCCCTACACTACCCAAACACCACTGCACTACCCTAAACCCTAAAACACTACCCCAGCACGACCCCCTACACTACCCAAACACCACTGCACTACCCTAAACCCTAAACACTACCCCCAGCATGACCTCCTACACTACACAAACACCACTGCACTACCCTAAACCCTAAAACACTACCCCAGCACGACTCACTACACTACCCAAACACCACTGCACTACCCTAAACCCTAAAACACTACCCCAGCACGACCCCTACACTACACAAACACCACTGCACTACCCTAAACCCTAAAACACTACCCCAGCACGACCCCCTACACTACCCAAACACCACTGCACTACCCTAAACCCTAAAACACTACCCCCAGCACGACCCCCTACACTACCCAAACACCACTGCACTACCCTAAACCCTAAAACACTACCCCAGCACGACCCCTACACTACACAAACACCACTGCACTACCCTAAACCCTAAAACACTACCCCCAGCATGACCCCTACACTACACAAACACCACTGCACTACCCTAAACCCTAAAACACTAGCACGCCCTACACTACACAAACACCACTGCACTACCCTAAACCCTAAAACACTACCCCCAGCATGACCCCCTACACTACCCAAACACCACTGCACTACCCTAAACCCTAAAACACTACCCCCAGCACGACTCCCTACACTACACAAACACCACTGCACTACCCTAAACCCTAAAACACTACCCCAGCACGACTCCCTACACTACCCAAACACCACTGCACTACCCTAAACCCTAAAACACTACCCCCAGCACGACCCCCTACACTACACAAACACCACTGCACTACCCTAAACCCTAAAACACTACCCCAGCACTACCCCCTACACTACCCAAACACCACTGCACTACCCTAAACCCTAAAACACTACCCCCAGCATGACCCCCTACACTACCCAAACACCACTGCACTACCCTAAACCCTAGAACACTATCCCCAGCACTACCCACTATACTACCCAAACACCACTGCACTACCCTAAACACTAAAACACTACCCCCAGCATGACCCCCTACACTACCCAAACACCACTGCACTGACCCTAAACCCTAAAACACTACCCCAGCACACCCCTACACTACACAAACACCACTGCACTACCCTAAACCCTAAAACACTAGCACCCAGCACGACCCCCTACACTACACCAAACACCACTGCACTACCCTAAACCCTAAAACACTACCCCAGCACGACCCCTACACTACCCAAACACCACTGCACTACCCTAAACCCTAAAACACTACCCCCAGCACGACCCCTACACTACCCAAACACCACTGCACTACCCTAAACCCTAAAACACTACCCCAGCACGACCCCCTACACTACCCAAACACCACTGCACTACCCTAAACCCTAAAACACTACCCCAGCATGACCCCTACACTACACAAACACCACTGCACTACCCTAAACCCTAAAACACTACCCCAGCACGACCCCTACACTACCCAAACACCACTGCACTACCCTAAACCCTAAAACACTAACCCCAGCACGACCCCTACACTACCCAAACACCACTGCACTACCCTAAACCCTAAAACACTACCCCCAGCATGACCCCTACACTACCCAAACACCACTGCACTACCCTAAACCCTAAAACACTACCCCAGCACGACTCCTACACTACACAAACACCACTGCACTACCCTAAACCCTAAAACACTACCCCCAGCACGACCCCCTACACTACCCAAACACCACTGCACTACCCTAAACCCTAAAACACTAACCCCAGCATGACCCCTACACTACCCAAACACCACTGCACTACCCTATACCCTAAAACACTACCCCTACACTACACAAACATGACTGCACTACCCTAAACCCTAAAACACTACCCACAGCATGACCCCTACACTACACAAACACCACTGCACTACCCTAAACCCTAAAACTACCCTCAGCACGACCCTACACTACACAAACACCACTGCACTACCCTAAACCCTAAAACACTACCCCCAGCATGACCCCTACACTACACAAACACCACTGCACTACCCTAAACCCCCCTACACTATACAAACACCACTGCACTACTCCTAAACCCTAAAACACTACCCCCAGCACGACCCCTACACTACACAAACACCACTGCACTACTCCTAAACCCTAAAACACTACCCCCAGCACGACCCCTACACTACCCAAACACCACTGCCACTACCCTAAACCCTAAAACACTACCCCCAGCACGAACCCCTACACTACCCAAACACCACTGCACTACCCTAAACCCTAAAACACTACCCCCAGCACGACACCCTACACTACCACAAACACCACTGCACTACCCTAAACCCTAAAACACTACCCCAGCACTGACCCCCTACACTACCCAAACACCACTGCACTACCCTAAACCCTAAAACACTACCCCCAGCACGACCCCTACACTACCCAAACACCACTGCACTACCCTAAACCCTGAAACACCACCCCAGCACGACCCCCTACACTACACAAACACCACTGCACTACCCTAAACCCTAAAACACTACCCCCAGCACGACCCCCTACACTACCCAAACACCACTGCACTACCCTAAACCCTGAAACACTAGCCCCAGCATGACCCCTACACTACCCGAACACCACTGCACTGCCCTAAACCCTGAAACACCAGCCCCAGCACGACCACCTACACTGCCCAAACACCACTGCACTGCCCTAAACCCTAAAACACTAGCCCCAGCACGACCCCCTACACTACCCAAACACCACTGCACTACCCTAAACCCTGAAACACTAGCCCCAGCACGACCCCCTACACTACCCAAACACCACTGCACTGCCCTAAACCCTGAAACACCACCCCCAGCATGACCCCTACACTACCCAAACACCACTGCACTACCCTAAACCCTGAAACACCACCCCTGCACGACCCCTACACTGCCCAAACACCACTGCACTGCCCTAAACCCTAAAACACTACCCCCAGCACGACCCCCTACACTACCCAAACACCACTGCACTACCCTAAACCCTAAAACACCACCCCAGCACGACCCCTACACTACCCAAACACCACTGCACTACCCTAAACCCTAAAACACTACCCCAGCACGACCCCCTACACTACCCAAACACCACTGCACTACCCTAAACCCTAAAACACTACCCCAGCACGACCCCTACACTACCCAAACACCACTGCACTACCCTAAACCCTAAAACACTACCCCCAGCACGACCCCCTACACTACCCAAACACCACTGCACTACCCTAAACCCTAAAACACTACCCCAGCACGACCCCTACACTACCCAAACACCACTGCACTACCCTAAACCCTAAAACACTACCCCCAGCACGACCCCTACACTACACAAACACCACTGCACTACCCTAAACCCTAAAACACTACCCCCAGCACGACCCCTACACTACCCAAACACCACTGCACTACCCTAAACCCTAAAACACTACCCCCAGCATGACCCCCTACACTACCCAAACACCACTGCACTACCCTAAACCCTAAAACACTACCCCAGCACGACCCCTACACTACACAAACACCACTGCACTACCCTAAACCCTAAACACTACCCCAGCACGACCCCTACACTACACAAACACCACTGCACTACCCTAAACCCTAAAACACTACCCCCAGCACGACCCCCTACACTACCCAAACACCACTGCACTACCCTAAACCCTAAAACACTACCCCCAGCACGACTCCCTACACTACACAAACACCACTGCACTACCCTAAACCCTAAAACACTACCCCCAGCACGACCCCCTACACTACCCAAACACCACTGCACTACCCTAAACCCTAAACACTACCCCCAGCATGACCTCCCACACTACACAAACACCACTGCACTACCCTAAACCCTAAAACACTACCCCCAGCACGACCCCCTACACTACCCAAACACCACTGCACTACCCTAAACCCTAAAACACTACCCCCAGCACGACCCCTTCACTACCTAAACACCACTGCACTACCCTAAACCCTAAAACACTACCCCAGCACGACCCCCTACACTACCCAAACACCACTGCACTACCCTAAACCCTAAAACACTACCCCAGCACGACCCCTACACTACCCAAACACCACTGCACTGACCCTAAACCCTAAAACACACCCCACGACTCCCTACACTACACAAACACCACTGCACTACCCTAAACCCTAAAACACTAGCACCCAGCACGACCCCCTACACGTACACAAACACCACTGCACTACCCTAAACCCTAAAACACTACCCCCTACACTACACAAACACCACTGCACTACCCTAAACCCTAAAACACTACCCCCAGCACGACCCCTACACTACACAAACACCACTGCACTACCGTAAACCCAAAACACTACCCCAGCACTACCCCCTACACTACCCAAACACCACTGCACTACCCTAAACCCTAAAACACTACCCCCAGCATGACCCCCTACACTACACAAACACCACTGCACTACCCTAAACCCTAAAACACTCCCCCCGGCACGACTCTCTACACTACCCAAACACCCCTGCACTACCCTAAACCCTAAAACACTACCCCAGCATGACTCCCTACACTACACAAACACCACTGCACTACCCTAAACCCTAAAACACTACCCCCAGCACGACCCCTACACTACCCAAACACCACTGCACTACCCTAAACCCTAAAACACTAACCCCAGCATGACCCCCTACACTACCCAAACACCACTGCACTACCCTAAACCCTAAAACTACCCCAGCACGACCCCTACACTACACAAACACCACTGCACTACTCCTAAACCCTAAAACACTACCCACAGCATGACCCCCTACACTACCCAAACACCACTGCACTACCCTAAACCCTAAAACACTACCCACAGCATGACCCCTACACTACACAAACACCACTGCACTACCCTAAACCCTAAAACACTACCCCCAGCATGACCCCCTACACTACCCAAACACCACTGCACTACCCTAAACCCTAAAACACTACCCCCAGCACGACCCCTACACTACACAAACACCACTGCACTACCCTAAACCCTAAAACACTACCCCAGCACGACTCCCTACACTACCCAAACACCACTGCACTACCCTAAACCCTAAAACACTACCCCCAGCATGACCTCCTACACTACACAAACACCACTGCACTACCCTAAACCCTAAAACACTACCCCCAGCACGACCCCCTACACTACCCAAACACCACTGCACTACCCTAAACCCTAAAACACTACCCCCAGCATGACCCCCTACACTACCCAAACACCACTGCACTACCCTAAACCCTAAAACACTACCCCCAGCACGACCCCTACACTACCCAAACACCACTGCACTACCCTAAACCCTAAAACACTACCCCCAGCACGACCCCCTACACTACACAAACACCACTGCACTACCCTAAACCCTAAAACACTACCCCCAGCACTACCCCTACACTACACAAACACCACTGCACTACCCTAAACCCTAAAACACTAACCCCAGCACGACCCCCTACACTACACAAACACCACTGCACTACCCTAAACCCTAAAACACTACCCCAGCATGACTCCTACACTACACAAACACCACTGCACTACCCTAAACCCTAAACACTACCCCAGCACGACCCCCTACACTACACAAACACCACTGCACTACCCTAAACCCTAAAACACTACCCCAGCACTACCCCCTACACTACCCAAAGACCACTGCACTACACTAAACCCTAAAACACTACCCCCAGCATGACCCCCTACACTACACAAACACCACTGCACTACCCTAAACCCTAAAACACTACCCCCAGCACGACCCCCTACACTACCCAAACACCACTGCACTACCCTAAACCCTAAAACACTACCCCAGCATGACCCCTACACCACACAAACACCACTACACTACCCTAAACCCTAAAACACTACCCCAGCACGACCCCCTACACTACCCAAACACCACTGCACTACCCTAAACCCTAAAACACTACCCCCAGCATGACCCCCTACACTACCCAAACACCACTGCACTACCCTAAACCCTAAACACTACCCCAGCATGACCCCCTACACTACACAAACACCACTGCACTACCCTAAACCCTAAAACACTACCCACAGCATGACCCCTACACTACACAAACACCACTGCACTACCCTAAACCCTAAAACACTACCCCCTACACTACACAAACACCACTGCACTACCCTAAACCCTAAAACACTACCCCCAGCATGACCCCCTACACTACACAAACACCACTGCACTACCCTAAACCCCCCTACACCCCTCACTACCCAAACACCACTGCACTACTCTAAACCCTAAAACACTACCCCCAGCACGACCCCCTACACTACACCAAACACCACTGCACTACCCTAAACCCTAAACACTACCCCCAGCACGACCCCCTACACTACCCAAACACCACTGCCACTACCCTAAACCCTAAAACACTATCCCCAGCATGAACCCCTACACTACCCAAACACCACTGCACTACCCTAAACCCTAAAACACTACCCCAGCACGACCCCCTACACTACCCAAACACCACTGCACTACCATAAACCCTAAAACACTACCCCAGCACAACCCCTACACTACACAAACACCACTGCACTACCCTAAACCCTAAAACACTACCCCAGCACGACTCCCTACACTACCCAAACACCACTGCACTACCCTAAACCCTAAATACTACCCCCAGCACGACCCCCTACACTACCCAAACACCACTGCACTACCCTAAACCCTAAAACACTACCCCCAGCATGACCCCCTACACTACACAAACACCACTGCACTACCCTAAACCCTAAAACACTACCACCAGCATGACCCCCTACACTACTCAAACACCACTGCACTACCCTAAACCCTAAAACACTACCCCAGCACGACCCCCTACACTACCCAAACACCACTGCACTACCCTAAACCCTAAAACACTACCCCCAGCACGACCCCCTACACTACCCAAACACCACTGCACTGACCCTAAACCCTAAAACACGACCCCCTACACTACACAAACACCACTGCACTACCCTAAACCCTAAAACACTAGCACCCAGCATGACCCCTACACTACACCAAACACCACTGCACTACCCTAAACCCTAAAACACTACCCCAGCATGACACCCTACACACAAACACCACTGCACTACCCTAAACCCTAAAACACTACCCCCAGCACGACCCCTACACTACACAAACACCACTGCACTACCCTAAACCCTAAAACACTACCCCCAGCACTACCCCCTACACTACCCAAACACCCCTGCACTGCCCTAAACCCTAAAACACTACCACCAGCATCACCCCCTACACTACACAAACACCACTGCACTACCCTAAACCCTAAAACACTACCCACAGCACGACCCCCTACACTACCCAAACACCACTGCACTACCCTAAACCCTAAAACACTACCCCCAGCACGACTCCTACACTACACAAACACCACTGCACTACCCTAAACCCTAAAACACTACCCCCAGCACGACCCCCTACACTACCCAAACACCACTGCACTACCCTAAACCCTAAAACACTACCCCAGCATGACCCCCTACACTACCCAAACACCACTGCACTACCCTAAACCCTAAAACACTACCCCAGCATGACCCCTACACTACACAAACACCACTGCACTACCCTAAACCCTAAAACACTACCCCCAGCATGACCCCTACACTACCCAAACACCACTGCACTACCCTAAACCCTAAAACACTACCCAGCACCCCTACACTACACAAACACCACTGCACTACCCTAAACCCTAAAACACTACCCCCAGCATGACCCCTACACTACACAAACACCACTGCACTACCCTAAACCCCTACACTATACAAACACCACTGCACTACTCTAAACCCTAAAACACTACCCCCAGCACGACCCCCTCACAACACAAACACCACTGCACTACCCTAAACCCTAAATACTACCCCAGCACGACCCCCTACACTACCCAAACACCACTGCCACTACCCTAAACCCTAAAACACTATCCCCAGCATGAACCCCTACACTACCCAAACACCACTGCACTACCCTAAACCCTAAAACACTACCCCAGCACTACCCCTACACTACCCAAACACCACTGCACTAACATAAACCCTAAAACACTACCCCCAGCACAACCCCCTACACTACACAAACACCACTGCACTACCCTAAACCCTAAAACACTACCCCCAGCACGACTCCCTACACTACCCAAACACCACTGCACTACCCTAAACCCTAAAATCTACCCCCAGCACGACCCCCTACACTACCCAAACACCACTGCACTACCCTAAACCATAAAACACTACCCCCAGCATGACCCCCTACACTACACAAACACCACTGCACTACCCTAAACCCTAAAACACTACCACCAGCATGACCACCTACACTACTCAAACACCACTGCACTACCCTAAACCCTAAAACACTACCCCAGCACGACCCCCTACACCACCCAAACACCACTGCACTACCCTAAACCCAAAAACACTACCCCCAGCACGACCCCCTACACTACCCAAACACCACTGCACGACCCTAAACCCTAAAACACGACCCCCTACACTACACAAACACCACTGCACTACCCTAAACCCTAAAACACTAGAACCCAGCACGACCCCCTACAGTACACCAACACCACTGCACTAGCCTAAACCCTAAAACACTACCCCCTACACTACACAAAAACCACTGCACTACCCTAAACCCTAAAACACTATTCCCAGCACGACCCCCTACACTACACAAACACCACTGCACTACCGTAAACCCAAAAGACTACCCCAGCACTACCCCTACACTACCCAAACACCACTGCACTACCCTAAACCCTAAAACACTACCCCCAGCATGACCCCCTACACTACACAAACACCACTGCACTACCCTAAACCCTAAAACACTACCCCCAGCACGACCCCTACACTACCCAAACACCACTGCACTACCCTAAACCCTAAAACACTACCCCCAGCACGACTCCCTACACTACACAAACACCACTGGACTACCCTAAACCCTAAAACACTACCCCCAGCATGACTCCCTACACTACCCAAACACCACTGCACTACACTAAACCCTAAATCTACCCCCAGCATGACCTCCCACACTACACAAACACCACTGCACTACCCTAACCCCTAAAACACTACCCCCAGCACGACCCCCTACACTACCCAAACACCACTGCACTACCCTAAACCCTAAAACACGACCCCTACACTACACAAACACGACTGCACTACCCTAAACCCTAAAACACTACCCCCAGCATGACCCCCTACACTACCCAAACACCACTGCACTACCCTAAACCCTAAAACACTACCCCCTACACTACACAAACACCACTGCACTACCCTAAACCCTAAAACACTACCCCCAGCATGACCCCCTACACTACACAAACACCACTGCACTACCCTAAACCCCCTACACTATACAAACACCACTGCACTACTCTAAACCCTAAAACACTACCCCCAGCACGACCCCCTCACAACACAAACACCACTGCACTACCCTAAACCCTAAATCTACCCCAGCACGACCCCCTAAACTACTCAAACACCACTGCCATACCCTAAACCCTAAAACACTACCACCAGCATGAACCCCTACACTACCCAAACACCACTGCACTACCCTAAACCCTAAATCTACCCCCAGCATGACCTCCCACACTACACAAACACCACTGCACTACCCTAAACCCTAAAACACTACCCCCAGCACGACCCCCTACACTACCCAAACACCACTGCACTACCCTAAACCCTAAAACACTACCCCCAGCATGACCCCCTTCACTACCTAAACACAACTGCACTACCCTAAACCCTAAAACACTACCCCCAGCACGACCCCCTTCACTACCCAAACACAACTGCACTACCCTAAACCCAAAAACACTACCCCCAGCATGACCCCCTACACTACCCAAACACCACTGCACTGACCCTAAACCCTAAAACACTACCCCAGCACGACCCCTACACTACACAAACACCACTGCACTACCCTAAACCCTAAAACACTACCACCAGCATGACCCCCTACACTACTCAAACACCACTGCACTACCCTAAACCCTAAAACACTACCCCAGCACGACCCCCTACACGACCCATACACCACTGCACTACCCTAAACCCTAAAACACTACCCCATCACGACCCCCTACACTACTGCACTACCCTAAACCCTAAAACACTACCCCCAGCACTGACCCCCTACTCTACCCAAACACCACTGCACTTCCCTAAACCCTAAAACACTACCCCCAGCACGACCCCCTACACCACCCAAACACCACTGCACTACCCTAAACCCTAGAAAAGAAACCCCCACCCCATGCCCAATGCCCCTTACCTCTCACTCCTCGTGGTTCCTCTCTCCTCGTGGTTCCTGCTTCACGTCGTCTCTGAGGGGCGGTGCACGTCGTTGTGAGGAAACGGAACAGCCCCTGTTTCCTTACAACGACGTGGATCGTCTACATAGTTGTTTAGAATGCATGGTCATTTACCATACATACCTTTACAACAAAATTCGTTGTAAAGGCATGCGTGGTAAATGACCATGCGTTCTAAAATAATGCGTAGTAATGACTTTATGATGTACAACGCATGCGTGGTAATGCATGCGTTGTAATGGTATCGCGAAGTAAAAAGTCGTTGTAACGGCTGCTTTACCGATCGAAGCTGGCCCCTGTTCTTCAGTGAGACGTTTATTTGATTAATTAGGAGGAAGGAATGTGGTTTTTTACCGAAAAGTGCATTCCCGGCTGTTGTATTGTGAAAGTGTCCGCGTGGCCTGGTTTCACTTCCGGTGAGAGAGTGGAAGAGTCTGTTTGGATCTAAAGGAGTTCTGTTGTTGGACGGGGCCGGCGCGAAACGTCATCAGAAAACATAGCTAATGGAAAGCGTCCTCCCTGAAGTGTGGAGCAGTGCCATGAGAGGTCAACGAGTGTGCGTCCCACCGCAGTATGACCGCACCGCGTGACCCATGTGCCGCCTCCAGGGTACGGGAGGCAGAAGCGGCATCGCAGGTCCTCTTGAAGACCGTTGTAGCACTAATTCTACATTTTGGTACTAGGGCATTTTAACTTTGTTGTTCCTGCCAGATACAAAGAGAAGATCCTGTGTTATTCAGTGCCCTCAAGTTACCTTTTTTGTGGGTTGTGGTGCTTGTCACTTCGCTGCCCCGCCAGTGCACACGACTGGGCACCCCACCTCGTGTGCCATCTGCAGGGCCTCTGCCCTCGGATCACTGGTTTTGGTTTCTGGAGTGGCAACATAAACAGTTGCTCCCAAAGGACTAGCCTGAACACTTAGGTGAATATCCCCTGCACCAGCATTCCACGGAAATTCTTTCCTAGCTCTCCCACGTCAACGAGGACATCATAATAGCACGGCTCCGCTCGCGACTCCGTATGACGTCATCGGAGCCATAAGAGGACCTCGTCGGCGTGCTGACGTCAGTTTCACCCATTTTTTCCGTGCCACCGAGGCAAACAGGCGGACCGAGACATTTTCACATGTATACATAGTATAATAAATATATATATATTCACTGAAAAACCATAGGTTTCAGGCACGTTATAGTTAGAAATTAGCATTTAAAAACCTTAGAAATTCACTGAAAAACCATAGGTTTCAGGCACGTTATAGTTAGAAATTAGCATTTAAAAACCTTAGAAATTCACTGAAAAAACCATAGGTTTCAGGGGCGTTATAGTTAGTTGGACATTTCACTCGTACAAAACCATAGAAATTCCCCCGTTATAGTTAGTTCAGCTAACTATAACTCGTGCGCCCGCAATGCACTGCTGATGACGTCACATATTACATCACTCATGACATGGTCAGTGACATCACTCATGACATCACTGATGACATCTCAAATTACATCACTGATGACATCACTGATGACATCATCCAGTGAATGTGTGTTTTTCTGAAAATTAAATATGTTTTATATATGTATATCTCAAGGTCGATGGAAGAATAAATGGGTATATAAGTGTCTAAATGGATGATTTTTTTTGTAAAATTGATTGTATAACTGACTGATTAAGTGTATCTTAGTGAATACATGGGTTAGTGAGTAATGTTTAAATATGAAAATATCTGTATCAGTCTCTCACTTTGTGTATAAGTGGCTGCATGGGTTGGTGAGTAGCTACATGAGTGTCTATATGGGTTATTAGTTGGTTTTTTGAGTATCAGTATGAGTGTCTGAGTGTCTGTATGGTTCGGTGGGGGTATTACTTAGTGCATAGATGCATGAATGAGTGACTCACTGTTTGTGTGTGTTGAAGACAGCATGTGTGCAGGACTGTATAGGTGGATGAGTATGTGTATGGGTGTGTTAGTGAGTGAATGACTGTCTCAATAGTGTCTTTATGAGTAACTACATATGTTTTAAACTAGTATATGTGAGTATTGGTGTATATAAGTGAGTATATGTGAGAGTGAGAGATTGGAAGAGTTCCTGTACAAATAAGTAGGTGTTTCTATAAGTGATTGTTTAAGAGAGTAAGTATGTGTAAGTTTCTGTAGAAGTAAGTGTGGTAGTGTGTGTATAACTGTATATGCAAGTAAATGGATGTTTGATACTTTGTTTGCATGTGTGACTATGTGTGTGAGTAACTCTATGGATGAGTGGCGGTGTGTAACAGGATGTATAGGTGTATGAGTACATATGATGAGTGAGTACATGTATGAGTGACTGTATAGTGACTGTTGGTGAATGAGTGGATGTGTGTGTAGATCTTGGAATTACTGAATAGGTGTGTTGTAACTGGTATTGGTATGTCCATTGTTTTGAAAATGTTAGTTTGTATTTTTGAGTGTGTGTATCAAAGGTTATATTAGGGTGAGAGGAGGTCTGCCACTCTATCACAAGGATGATGTCATCAGTGATGTCATCAGTGATGTCATTTGAGATGTCATCAGTGATGTCATGAGTGATGTCACTGACCATGTCATGAGTGATGTAATATGTGACGTCATCAGCAGTGCATTGCGGAGCGCTACGAGTTATAGTTAGCTGAACTAACTATAACGGGGGAATTTCTATGGTTTTGTACGAGTGAAATGTCCAACTAACTATAACGCCCTGAAACCTATGGTTTTTTCAGTGAATTTCTAAGGTTTTTTAAATGCTAATTTCTAACTATAACGTGCCTGAAACCTATGGTTTTTTCAGTGAATATATATATATATATATATATATATATATATATATATATATTATAAAACAATCCCGAATACCAAAACTTCAAAGAAGCGGGCAAGGACTCCAAATGATGTAGTGCATAGATTTATTGCTGTTGCTCACTCATGTCTATTATATACTGAAAAAAACAAAGGTTACAGGGACATTAGAGTTAGGCTCGGATTTCCCTCATACAAAACCAGTGAAATTCAGCAGTTATAGTTACCTGAGCTAACTATAACTTAAACCCTCACAATGCACTGCTTTCGACCTCACATATTACATCACTTATGACATGGTCAGTGACATCACTGATGACAACTCAAATGACATCACTGATAACATCTTCCACAGAACCAGCACACACCTACTCACACCACCATACAACCTCTCATATACCCACAGAACCACTAACATACCAATCAACAGACCCATACAACCACTCACTCATCCATAGAATCACTCACACACCCACTCACTCATACAAGCACTCATACAGCTACTCACTCACTAATACAGTTACTCACACAACCACTCACTCACCCATACAACAACTCACACAGCCATATACTCACCCATACATCTACTAACACACTCATTTAATCAACCGTACAGCCAATGACCCACCCATGCAGCCCCTCAACACAACCATTCACTTAACCATACAATTACTCACTCACCTACACAACCACTTACATGCCCACTCACAAATCCTTGCAACCAATTACACACCTGCTCACTCACCCATACAACCACTCACATAGAAACTCACTCTCCAATACAGCCACACACACACCAACTCACTTAACCAAAGAGCCACTCAAACAGTCACTTGCCCATACAGCCACTCATACACCCACTCGCCCACCCATACAGCCACTCACACATCTACTCACCCATCCATAGAGGCAGTCAGACTGCCACTCAGTCACTGATACAGCCACTCACACATCCAATCACTCACAAATAGCTTTATTCATACAGCCACTCACTTACTCATAAAGCCACTCAACACCCAGTCACCCACCCATAGAGCCACTCACACAGCCACTCAACCATCCATATAGCCATTCATACACCCACTCACTCATCAGTACAGCCACTCACTCAGTCACTCACTCATCATTACAGCTACTCACACCCCCACTTATTCAGCCATACAACTACTCACACACCCACTCACACAGCCATACAGCCACTCACACACCCACTGATACAGTCACACAGCCACTCAGATGACATATATTAGAAACAGTATCACTCATTGGTAGTACAAAAAGAATAGTAATTTAACTTATGCACTACCTTAGTATGTATCTTTAAGTGTCAGAAACAATTAAGAAGCACTTTCACTCACCACTGGAAGATGTCATCAGTAATGTAATCAGTGATGTAATTTGAGATGTCATCAGTGATGTCATCAGTGATGTCACTGATCATGTAATGAGTGAAGTGGGGTCATAGGCAGTGCATTGCGTGGCCATAAGTTATAGTTAGCTCAGGTAACTATAACTGCTGAATTTCACTGGTTTTATACGAGTGAAATCTGAGCCTAGCTATAACGTCCCTCTAACCTTTTGTTTTTTCCACTGCATTTTTACCGTTTTTTATGTTATTCCCTAACTATAATGTCCCTGTAACTTTGGTTTTTTAAATACATTTCAAAGTGTTTTTTAAAATTTTATTTCCTAACTTTAACCTGTAACAATTGAGAGTGGTTCTGTGAGTGGCTGTATAGGTCTGTGAGTGGGTGTGTGAGTGGCTGTATGGGTCTATGAGTGGTTGCATGAGTTTCTGAGTAGGTCTGTGAGTGGCTGTGTGAGTATCCAAGTGGGTCTGTGAGTGGGGGCATGCGTTTCTGACTGGTTCTGTGATAGGTATGTGAGTGTCTGAATGGGTCTGTGAGGGAGTGCATCAGTGTCTGAGTGGGTTTGTAAGTAGCTGAATGAGTGTCTGAGTAGGTCTGTGAGTGGGAGCATGTGTCTGAGTGTGTCTGTGAGTGGGTGCACGATTGTCCGAGTGGGTGTATGAGTGGGTACATGAGTTTCAGAGTGGGTCTGTGAGTGGGTGCATGAGTCTCTAATTGGGTCTGAGAGTAGATGCGTGAGTCTCTAAGTGGCTTTCTGAGTAGGTGCATTAGTGTCTGATTGGGTCTGTGAGTGAGTGTGTATCAATTAATCAATCAATCAGCATTATATAGTGCAGCTCTATCACCCCTAGTTTACCTGGGTGCTGAGTGTGCTGTGTCTACATCGATGAGCCAGGTCTTGAGGTTCTTTCTGAAGTCCAACAGTGAGGGTGCAGTTTAGAGGTGAAGTGGCAAGTTGATCCAGGTCTTGGCGGCAATGTAGGAAAAGGAGTGGCCCCTGCTGAGGCTGTGACATATGCATGGGGTGTGCACAAGGTCACGGGAGTAGGAACAAAGGTGTCTTGTGGGAATATGGACGCTCAGTTGATGGTTTAGGTAGGATGGTCCTTGATCATGTAGGGCTTTGTATGCATACGTGAGGATCTGGAACTCGCATCTTTTCTGAATGGGGAGCCAGTGGAGGCTTCTGAGGTGGGATATGATGTGGGTTCATTTGGGTAAATACAGGATGAGTCTGGCTGTGGCATTCTGTGTGGTCTGGAGTCTTCTGAGAAGCTGGGTGGAGATGCCAATGTAGAGAGCACTGCCGTATTCGAGGCATCTGGTGATGAGGGCCTGTGTGACAGTCTTTCTGGTATTGACTGTGATCCATTTCGAGATTCTGCGGAGCATGCGTAGGGCATGGTAGTAGGAGGAGACAATTGCATTGACTTGTCATTTCATGGTCAGTTCGTTGTCGAGGAAGATGCCACGTTTGCATGCATGGTCTGTCACTGTGGGAGTTGGTCCGAGTTCTGCAGTCCACAAGCTGTGGTCCTGTATGGAGGTGTTCTTTCTGAAAATCAGTACTTCCATCTTGTCGGAGTTGAGTTTAAGGCAGTTGTCCCTCATCCATTTTGCTACGTTGGTCATGGCATTGCAGAAGTTGGTTTTGTGTTGGAGAGGTCCATGGGGAGAGTGAGGGGATGAGTTGAGCGTCGTCTGCCTAGGAGAATAGGTTGAGGCTATGGGATCTGCCAACATCTGTGAGAGCGGTCATGTAAGTGTTGAACAGGGTGGGGCTGAGGGATGATCCTTGGGGTATGCTGCATATGATGTCCTTGGGTTCAGAGGAGAAGGGAGGCAGCCATATGCTCTGTGTGCATCCTGTGAGGAAAGAGGCAATCCACTTGAAGCCATTGTGCTGTATGCCAAAGTTGTAGAGTTTATTGATGAGGATGTGAGTGGAGACAGTGACAGCAGAGAGGTCGAGGAGGATCAGAGCCACTATTTCTTCGTGGTCGAGGAGAGTTCTGATGTCATCTATGGCAGCAATCGGTACCGTCTCGGTGCTGCAGTTGGCACGAAATCCTGATTGAGAGGCATCAAGAAGGTGGTTTTGTTCCAGGTAATAGGTGAGCTTTCAGTTGATGGCTTTCTTGAGTAATTTGGTGGGGGTAGGAGATCAGGGAGATCGGTTGATAATTTTTGAGATCACTGGGCTCAGTGGAGTTTTTTTTTAGGAGAGGCCTGACCTCTGCATGTTTAAATTCGACCCAGAAGTCTGCTGTGAAGATGGAGGTGTTGATGATTCTGGTGAGTTCTGTGCTGATAGTGTTGGTTCTGAGGTTGAACAGATGATAGAGGCAGAGGTCAGTGGGCGCCCCGGAGTGTACTGAGGACATGATGGCCGTGGTGGTCTGAGTGGTGAGTGGAGACCAGGTGGTGGTCATTCGGCTGGAGTGTGCTGGGAGGTTGTTGAGGTAGAGAATGGTGGTTTTGGGTTTGGGGCGGAATTGTTGTAGATGGTGGCAATCTTGCTGTGGAAGTAGTAGAGAGTTTGTTGCAGTGCTCTTGGGAGGGGTGGATGGTGTTTTCTGTGGCTCATGGGTTGGATAATTCCTTGACTATTTTGAAGAGATCCTTTGTGTGGTTGACTGCCAAGTCGATGTAGGCTATGATGGCTGCTTTCTTGGCTTCTTTGATGCACAGATGGTAGTTGTTGAGGGCTATTTTGTGTGCGGCTCTTTTGAAGGGGTTCCTTGTGGCGCGCCTTGGTGGTTCTGAGTTCAGGGGTGTACCAGCAGGCTTGTTTTGAGGATTTGTTGGTTTTGCTGGTTTCAATGAGGCAACTTTGTCGGCACATTTGGTGAACCAAGCGGAGAAATTCTGCATGGGCTGGTCATGGTCTGATGTAGCTTCCGGTTGGGTGGTGCAGAGGGCATGTGTTCACTGTGTCTCAGTGACCTTGCCCCAGCTGCTGTAGGGGGCGTTGAGCTGCTTGACGATGATGGGCTGAGCTTCAGAGATTGTGAAATGAATGATGGCGTGGTCAGTCCAAGTGAGTTCTGTTGCGTGGCTGAATGTGATTCTGTCGCTGGATGTGAAAATGGAGTTGAGTGTGTGTCCAGCTACGTGCGTTGGTTCAGTGACAAGTTGGGAGAGGCCAATGTTGTTCAGGTTTTCCAGGAGGGGGATGGTGTTGGCATGGTGGTGGCATCATTGAGGTCATTGACGTGCAAATTGAGGTCGCCTAAAAGAATGTAGTGGTGGGAGTTGATGGCTAGGGGGATGGTGAGGTTGGTATGGCTTTGCAGATGGCCGGTCATGGTCCTGGGGTGTATGGACAAGGGTACCTCTTACCATGGTTTTGGAATAGGGACATTAGTCAGAAGTTGACGTGTTCTATGAGAGGCATGCGGTCGTCATTGGCAATGATGCATTGGATGGTTTTCTTGAAGATGATGGCAATCCCCCCACCATGTTTGTTTGTGCAGTCTCAGTGTTTCATCTTGTAGCTGACAGGTGTTGCGGTGGCGATGTCGGGATTCAAAGAGGGGTTGAGCCATGTTTTGGTGAGGTAATGTACTGTAATGTAAAAGTAATTTATAGAGCGCAAACTCATACCCAGGGCGTCTTGGCACTGTCAGAGGTGGGTCTGAAGCAGATCAGTTGGAAAGGGAGGCTTCTTGCTGAGCTTAGGTGTCTGCTAGTCTTGTGAAAAAAGCCAGGTCTTTAAAGCTTTTGTAAGGCGAGTAGGGTGGGAGCGGCTTTTAGTGTCAATGGTAGGCTGTTCCAGAGCTTTGCAGTGGTCCTAAAAATGCTCTTGCCTCCCCAAGTGCTCCTCTTGAATGGGGGGACAGTCAGGTTCATGGCAGAGCTAGAGCGGAGAGTCCTCCCTGGGATATACCAACTAAGCTTCTCCTTAAGCGTGCTGGTCCTTGGCCGTGCAGTGATTTATAGGCCTAGCATAAGGCTTTGAACCTGCAGCATTGTCTAACTGGTAGCCAGTGGAGTTTCCTAATGGCTCCTCTAGCGGATTCATAATTTGGAATTTTGAAAAGGAAACAAGCATCTGCATTTTGCAGAGTCTGGAGCCTCTTCAGGGGACCTACCGCAAGGTTAAGGTAGAGACTATTACAGTAGTCAATCCTTGAGAGTATCAAAGCGATGATCACAGTTTTTAATAGTTCTGGGGGTAGGAATTTTTCAATCTTTTTTACCAGCCGCAGAGAGCCAAAAGAGGCAGATATAATTTTGTTCACCTGATCTTTAAGCTTCAATTCTTTATCTCTCAAGAAACCGACATAGAAGACCACAAACAGCCCGGAATCACCCCAATGCATCCTACTCAATGTCCGTTACCACTGCAAACACGACACGGAAACCCGGGACACTATCACCTCCCTGTCTTTAATTACGGAAAACATGTATGTCGCAATTCAGCCTTTTCTGCATGGGCACCCAATATTGTTCACTTTTTGGTGGACCCAGTTTTATTGCTGTTTTTTAGACTCTGCACACTGTGACACCGCTGCCCAGAAGGAGTGCAGCTAACTTTCATAACTCTGTGTGTCGTAATAAAACAGAATTACTCTAAAAATTATATGAGATTACCCTGAATAATGGGAGATGCATCTCATGCATGAAAAATTACACAGATGATGCTTTCCATGGTGAAAAACAGCACAAAAGGCACCTCGTGGTGCGCAAGCACGTGGCATTTAGTTTACTCCAGTCTACTCTTAGGTAGCCATTCTTTCATTTTCCTGCTCCCTAGGCCCCATCCAACACAATTCATCCTATTCTGCTCCACCCATCAACCTTTTTTAGTACATTTTCACTTTTTTATTAATTTCCCACTTTCCAGTGTGTTTATTTTGCATTTTTGTTACCCGGTTTTACGTATTTTAATTTTTTTTTATCCATCCATTCCTAGGTGTTAAAGTGGCGCTGCTAAGGGAGTGTAAAGACATCACTTTTCTTGCAAATGAAGATTAAATAATCACAATTGGATAGACTTGCCTCAGCTACCTAAAATTCTAGAAAATACTGGAGGCTCGTGGCCTTCAATTGTTGGTCTAAAAGTAAAATTTCAGTTACTTCCATTTCTTCATTGACATGGCCTTTTTACATCACTCAACTGTATTGTGGAAATTCTGTATTAAAATATCAATGTGTGCATAAATGTATCTATATGTGTATATGTGTTTATTTTATATAATCACAAAGGTAATGAGGTATCCAGTGTGGGCTGGCAGTCCTGTGTTGCAGGAGAGGTGGCAGTGGTGTCAGGTGAAGGGTCCTTTGGTTGATCGCGGGGTGGACGTGTAGCAGTTGTTGTTCCGATGACCGGTATCTGGGTCAAAGAGATCTCTGGTGGTGTAGTGGCAAATGGCAGGAGGGCCAGAGGTCCTGGCACTGGGCGTTGTTCAGGCACATACAGGTGCAGGCGGCCACAGATTTGGCATACCTTTGGCGCTCCAGCATTGCATCCGCTCCACATGGCTGCATAGGTAGTCCTGGGAGGTGGGACAGGCTGTCAGGGAGGTGCGAGGCTGGAAGGCTGGGAGCGGGAACCAGCAGGTGGGAAAAGAGTGACGGGAGAGGATGGGTACAAGGGCAACAGCGACAATAACAAAAATAACCAGATGAGCCACCAACAAAATCAGAAAAAATCTAAATGGGATAGTTTTTTATAATCTACATCCTAACTATAATGTTTATTAGATAATGCTCTGCAGATGTCTCTGTCAGTCTTCAGACAGCCATAGTATTAAATAACATTTGCAATATTTCGACATACTTTCCTGTGTATGTTTATTACTAATATTTTGTGTGAGAGAAAGTGTTATTACTATCTAATTCATTATTTTACACTTGCATTAGTTACATTATAAAACAAGGTGTTATAAAATATTCAAAAAATATTAAAGATATAAATAAATTTTATCAAGTTATATACCCATGTAGCTCCCTGTATTGTCAGTGATTGCAACCACTATTATCCCTGTGAGTGATCCTTACCTAGGGCTACTGGTATTAGGTACCTTTCAAGTGTGTACCAGAAGAGTTTATTTAGTGTTTTGCTTACTCTTTTTTTTAATTACATTTTAATTTTTCCTGAACTCATCATGAAAGATTGCGTTAAGTAGATTTTGGTATTGCCATTAGTCGCAAATTCAGCAGGAATTTTTGAAAATTGTAGAATACATATATACACATATTGTAATTAAAGTTTGAGGTCAGTAGTTTACTAATATAATGTATAAAGTAAAAAAATTTTAAGTAATTTTATTGTTGATGACTTTTTTATCCTATTTCACATATTCGCGACGACGCCTGACTTTGCGACGATGCTGACACTCGCTGCGACGCCGAAATTTGCAAATTTCACGTGCCTACTTAACAAAAGTGATTTCATTGGACAAGACACTATTCATTAATCTGCAAAGGAAGTCCCCACCCAGTTTTCTTTCTTTTTCACATTTCCACTGGGAAGATTAAAGCTTCTTTGCAACTCTGTTGTATTTTCCAATACTGGACGTTCATTTTGAGGTTATTTTTTGTTTTCATTCAACAAATAAAATGGCATCTGGTGAAAGTGATCAGCAAGCACCACACCCTGAAGAGGAGAATTTGTCTGATGAGGAATCCCCAGCAAAGTGGCAATCCATTGCCTGGGAATTCTTTACTATCCCATCTGGGGAGAAAAAAACAGTGGCTAAGCATGTGAAGTGCTTGTTGTGTTAGAAAACTCTTTCCAGGCGAACATCTAAGAAATTATAAAAGAGATACCAAAGTACACAAAGAAGTCCAAAATCATAAAATGTCATCAATAAAGACGTTTAGCAAGATTGAAGTTGTGTTTTGTGTGATTTATCTTTCCACAGTTATTCACAATACTTGTGTCAAATAATATCCAATACAGACAAGCAGCTGACACTTGTTTTGTCACAGAGACTTTTTCAAGGTTGAAACATATGGTAAAAGGTAGTATTCTTAGTAAGCACACGCAAAGTGGTGCCTCACTGTGAAATGCCAGTGTGACACACACACAAGGGGTGCGGGCAAATGATTAGGGTTGTTTGGGAAGCCTTGGTAAGCCTATGGAATGTCAGCGACACACACGCAAAAAGTATGTGGGTGGAAATTAGGAGCTGAATGCAAAGCCTTGTTAAACCTAGAAAAAGTAGCAGAGCCTCCTCCTTCGTGTGTTGCCAGAAAGAAGTCACTCCTTTCTGGCAATACACTAAGGAGGATTGCATGCCGGCACACCTCCATCACAGTGCCCCCCAGGCACCATTTTGTCACAAGCACACACCATCGAAAGCTCAATAAGTCACCCTCATGCCCAGATGCCCTTGCACCACCCCACACACCCTCACAATTCCACCATACACAATGGTAACACAAATGGCATCTGTATAAAGTCAAAAATGGAAACCTACAATGTAAATGTTGAACCACAAAAAACATACACCCTCAGAGCTCACATAGACATGTTACTAGACTATCAGGCATACCCTCAACGCTCTCACAAAACCCCTGACAACCTTGCAGTTCCCCTAGTGACCCTCACAATGCAAATACAACCTTGAGATGACCCTCAGATGCCCTCAACTCATTGACAGAAGCCCGCATAATCCCCAGTCAAATACGACTACCCAGTATAACATAACAATGTGCCTATACCCCATCAAAATGCTTTCAGGAACTTGTACTGACCCTAATTTACAAGAAAGATTCCCCATTTTATATAACCTGTCGCCAGCTTAGAATTTGCTCCCTTTCAATATTATTTAATGGGTAAATTAAGTGTGCCATGTTTCTAATTCTCGAGCTTATTGTTTCTCAGTAGCTGACAGATATGCTTTTGTTTTCCAGCAATGCCCCAGGCACACCTGCAACAAACCACAAATATGCTCATAGTTCACTCAGAAACATTCCCAATGTCCCAACACACTACTTAGCACTACAGGGTGCAGAGAAAGAATATCGAGGTAAAAATATCGAATTGCACAAATATCGTGGTGAAAATATCGTGGGTCAAGAATATCGACAGTAAAATCCTCGTGGTCAAGAATATGGATTTTAGGTATGTAATATCGATTTAAAAAATATTGAATAGTTTAATATCGTTTGTAAAAATATAAAGGCCCATTACGATACCGGGCGTAAAAAAATCCGCCACCCATGAAAGCGGCAAAAATCCGCCCGCCTAAACCTTCTGAATACCGACCCAGCAATTATGATGCCTCGAACCGAAAACCGCCAGCGGCGGAAAAAACACACAAAATACCGCCCGCCCATTCCAGAGTCGGAGTCAAACCGCCCGCCACGGACGGAAAGACGCACGACAACACAAAACCGCCCGCCCTCACGGTCGAGACACCGCACGTGAAATTACGATCGCACCGACATGAGCGCGGAAAAACAACAAATACACCGCCCGCCAGACGAAACAACACTGAAGAAAATGGACACGGCAGAAGCCATGGCGGCCACGTCCCTGCACAGAAACAGCCTCGGACTCAAACAAACACACACAACATGGCAAACAAGTCCACACAGCAACCCACGCACAAATACACAGACAAAGTACATATCCCGAAAACACACCACCCCTGGACAAACAAATAAACCACAAAGCCCAGAACATCGGCCACAACACACCTGAAAACAACAGACCATCAGGACACACCCAAACAGGTAAGTACAAAAGCAGCCCCTCCACAGACCACAACCCCTTGCAACATTGCAAAGCAGAGAGGAGAGGAGAGGACACAGTGACACAGCAAGGACAGCAGCACACCACAGATACGCACACATCACACCCACCACCACCACCACCACCAAACACCGGCACCACAAACCCCCTGCACATCACACATCACACACCGCACCAGCACCACAAACACCATGGCATCACACAGAATGCCCAAGTTCACTTCCACTGAGCTGACGGTCATGGTCGACGAGATCGTCAAGGTGCACACACAAATCTATGGCAACCAGGTCCAGCACACACCACTAGCCACCAGAAACAGAATGTGGAACAGAATTGTAGACCAGGTCAATGCAGTCGGGACCGTACCCAGAAACAGAGGAGAGATAAACAAAGGGTGGAACGACATCAAAAGCCTGGTCAAGAAGAAGGAGAGCAAAAACCGAGAGCTGGCTGCCACGACTGGCGGAGGGAATCCCGCGCTATTCAAGACCTTCAAGGCGTGGGAGGAGAAGGTGCGAGTCATCATCCATCCGGAGATCCTCACCGGATTACCAGGGGGAGTGGAGGCTGGTAAGTACAAACAAATGTATACCAGCACACCGCTATGTACTCACATGCACTACCACCATGCCATAGCTCCGAGGGACAAACACCCCCATGTCCAGTACACAATACACAACACATTACTCACACATGCAACAGGCACCACCACACACACAGCCCAAACATATCAACTAACAAAACCATGGGGGCATGTGTACACCCAGCCAGCCACGTAACTACCAACAGGTCCCCTAGTACTCCAGAAGCGCCACAACGAGCACCCCCACACCCATGTGGCAGCCGTAGCTGCACCAACCGACAAGTAACAGGTAAGTAGCCGCAACACAGAGGCAGTGGGTGGGAGGGGGACAGCTGAAGTACAACACCCACCAGGCCCCTAGTCCTACAGCACAGCAAGGCGGAGCACCCCCACACCCATGTGGCAGCCATAGCTGCACCAACCGACAAGTAACAGGTAAGTAGCCGCAACACAGAGGCAGTGGGTGGGAGGGGGACAGCTGAAGTACAACACCCACCAGGCCCCTAGTCCTACAGCACAGCAAGGCGGAGCACCCCCACACCCATGTGGCAGCCGTAGCTGCACCAACCGACAAGTAACAGGTAAGTAGCCGCAACACAGAGGCAGTGGGTGGGAGGGGGACAGCTGAAGTACAACACCCACCAGGCCCCTAGTCCTACAGCACAGCAAGGCGGAGCACCCCCCACACCCATGTGGCAGCCGTAGCTGCACCAACCGACAAGTAACAGGTAAGTAGCAGCAACACAAAGCGCAGTGGGTGGGAGGGGGGACATCTGAAGTACAACACACACCAGGCTCCTAATCCCACAGCACAGCAAGGAGGAGCACAGCCCACACCCCACACCCACATAGCAGCCACTGCAGTGCACACCGGCAGCCGACAGGTAGACATCCCGCCCCAGGACAAACGGTGTCAGTGGGTGTCCAGCCATCACCACGACCCATAACACCGCCCCCACCCCCACAGACCTGCAACATGGAGCACCCCCGCCCATAACCATGTTGCATCCAGTCCAGTGCACGCTCAAAAACAACCTGCAGGTGGGAAACTGGACAGGGCGGGGTGACTGGAGGCATGAGGACTGAATTACGACTAACACATGGGACATGTCAAGTAGCAGAGGAACACGCTGCACTGCTCCCTGCCACAACCATGTGAACAATGTGCACACGGACATGAACCACAGAGTCACACCCCACATGACCCATCACAGACACAGCAACACCCAAGGAGCCACGTCTGCATGCACAAGTCACACTGATTACAGAACCACACGGCAGGCACAGTGCAACCCATCACACACAACTGCAACACCATCGAAGTCCTGTCCATGTAGCCCCCACTGCCTGTCAAGCACACATCCCACAACTATGCCCATGTAAGACATACCACACTAGACGCAACAGCGTGGAACAACATAAATGCACACGAACACCACTGGACCCATCAAACACACAGACACACAATGCACATACAACATACCATCCATCTCATCCGTCAGCCCCAGTCACATGAAAGGTATGTCATCCGAACAGCTGGTCCACATACAGTAGTCACGCAAAGAAACATGCCCATGATAAATCATGTGCCAGTAGTGAATGAAGCGCACGTCACACTGTGAGCAACTACACACATAACATGGGCCACACACCCCCGAGCACTGCAGTGATGCACATGGCACAGGGCAGCACGCACACCAAGGAATTGGACCATCTGCAATACGTCGTGTGGCACACAACCATCACTCACTCATAACAATGCGTCCAATTACATGGCCAGAAATCACAACAGACAGCAAATATGCAGGGTATGTCAGACATACACACACCTCAGACCATGCACTGTCATGTTGCCACAACACATGTCACGTTCTGCACCCATGGCACACAGTATGTACCCCCAAAGCATAGTTCATCTCAAATGCGTTTCAGGGGGCTGACCCCCATTATGCCATCTGCGTTTCTAAGCGTTCCATATGAACCCCCAAAGCATAGTCCATCTCAAATGCGTTTCAGGGGGCCGACCCCCATTTTGCCATCTGCGTTTCGAAGCGTTACATTTGAACCCCAAGAGCATAGTACAAACCAACCTCCACGATGGGTCTGGAGTCCGCATACACCAGAGCCACAAAAAGCAGGAGCACAGCAACACACCCATCGGCATTGCCAATCCGTCCCATGCCACTTGTCCACAGCACACAGTCCCATTGGCATGCCCACACAACAACAAATAGCACAGCCACACACACGGCTCCGGGAAACCTGTGCACGACTGTGCACGAACTGTGGATGTCAGACAACCTATACATACTTTGTCATGTGCAACACAATAACATATCTCATTCCCCCCACAGGTGACGAACTGCTGGATGCTGGAGATGGAGACAGCAGCCAGCACAGCCAGCCTGCAAGCCCCCAACAAGGACTCACGGATGTGGAGGATCTGTCCTCCTCTTCGGACACGGACCACCCAGCAGGCCCATCTGGTGTGGCAGGGCCCAACCGCACCCCAGGCACCCTCCTACCCACCAACCCATCATCCAGGGCTGATGACCACTCACAGCCCCCTGCTGCCACTGTCGTGGCGGCCACTACCACTGTTGTGGCGGCCACTCCCACTGCCGCAACCACCACCATCGCCGCAACAACCACCACCGCCGCGACCACCACCACGTCATCACTGGCCCCAGCCCCAGCGCAAGTGGTGGTCCGGCCGACTGGGTCCACCCTGGGAGCCACAGCGAGGACCGTGGTGAGCAATGTGGCTAGTGGGCAGGCCGGTGGCAGCAGTACTGGTGGGAGGAGCAGGGTCAGGCCAACGCCAGCCTCCCCTGGGAGCCATGCCCTGCCTCAAATGGCCAGAGTCCTTGGGGCCTATGAAGAGGCCCAAGGACAATGGGCCAGGTCTGCTTCCGACACGCGGGAGGTCCTGGGGGTGTTGAGGTCCATGGACGCCCATATGGGCCAATTCGTGTCCCGTATGGACCAACTCGTGGACCTCATGGGCCAGCTGGTGGTGGCGGTGAGGTCACAGGCAAGGCCAGCAACACCACCTCCGCCACCACCTGCTAGGGCGCAGGGTCGGGCAGCAGTGTCCAGTTCCCCTGCGTCCACAGCCAGTGAGCACACCTCACCCACCACCAGCAGGTCGCCACCACACCCCCCTCCCAAACGTGGAAGGGGCCGTCCGAAGTGGAAACAGATGTCCCGGGAGGACTTCGCACGCTCCAGACGCAAGTGAGGCAGCCAGCCATCCTTGACCACCCACTGCATTGACTTGGACTACGATCCCACCCCACACAGCCATCAGAATGGCATGTGTCTGTTGGACTAGGGACATAGAACTAGTGGGTACACCCTGAGCATCACGCAGCCATGGCCGACAGCTCATTGTCACTGCACGCAACACTCATGTCATCACCTTGCACACAATGACATGTCACAGTTGAAAATAAATGCACCTTTTACACAAACTGCTGTCTGTGCACTGTGTTTATTGAACGATGATCAACCGCCACCTTGAGCAGAAAAGCATCGGATGTGTGGCATGGCGATGGGACAGGAGGGGCTGTAGGGACCTAGGGGGGAAGACAGAACAGGAGCACATTCAATGAGTGTGTCACACACCCATCACACAGTACATGTCAACAACTACAAGCAATGTACACACATCGCACAGAGCAATAGGGCACAATGCCACAGCCACCGTCAGTGGCATACAAACCTGGACATGGACCATTGACACACAGCACACAGTGAACAAAAGGCCTCCGTGACACAGCACACAGACACCTGCACAACTACAGCCACATCAGCCGTCGTACATGGACACTCACCGTCAAGTGAAGTAGCGGGCGATGAGCTGCTGACGGACATTCACAGCTTCCTCCTCTCCGCTGTCTTCCTCACTCGAGCTGTCCTGGTCTGCAGGCTGGGGCCCTGGTTGATCTCCGTCATCCACAATTAGGGGGATCTGCTTTCGAATAGCCAGATTGTGCAGCATGCAGCAAGCCACCACTATCTGGCACACCTTCTGTGGGGAGTACGCCAGCGCACCCCCGGTGCGGTCCAGGCATCTGAACCTGGACTTGAGGAGGCCAAAGGTACGCTCGACCACACGTCTGGTCCTCCCATGTGCCTCATTGTAGCGGTCATCTGCTGGGGTCCGAGGATTTCGTAATGGACTGAGCAGCCAGGGCCCATTCGGGTAAGCCGAGTCACCTGGGCGTGAGGGACACAGAGAACCGTTGCAATTCAAACAGGACAGTAGACAGCATCCTTAAGCCAGCACGCTACACAACTCCACATACTCACCGACAATCCAGCCACGGTCCTGTTGCAGATTGGTCATCAGTCGTGGTAATATGCTGTTGCGCATGATGTGCGCGTCATGGGCCGAGCCTGGGAACTTTGCACACACGTGGGAAATGACCATGTCCGCAAGGCACACCACTTGCACATTCAGGGAGTGCGTGTGCTTCCGGTTGCGGAAGAGCTGCTCAGTGGCCTGTGGTGGGACAAGGCCAACATGGGTGCAATCTATGGCACCAACGACGTGTGGGATCCGTCCAAGGGCATAGAATGCACCCTTCACTGCCGCCAACTCACGTGCCCTGGGGAATCGGATGTACCTGTTCCTGTACAGCATCATGGCTGCCAGTACATCCCTCAGCACCATGCTGAACATGGGCTGGGACATCCCACCTCCACTGCCCACTGTGTGCTGGAATGACCCAGTGGCGAAAAAATGCAGTGCAGCCATCACCTTAGCCGTGGGGGTGAATGCTGTCGGATACACCCTGCGAGGACGGAGGTGGGGATCCAACATGGCACATAGTCGATGCAGGGTTGGTCGGTCCAGACGAAATTTCCGGATGACCTCAGAATCCTCCATGTCCGCCAACAATTGGTAAGGGCGGTAAATGTTTGGTCTCCGCCTAGGAAAGATGGAAGTGGACACATGTCAAAGCAACACGCCACATGGCATATTCACATACACATAACTGATATGACAGAGCAAGAACATGAGTCACAGAACAGCTGTCATGCAGGGACAGCACAGCCACAATACACTTACACAGGTCTCCCACCAATAGCAATGGGCAGTGACACAAACCATTGCTATGTGCATGCACATGGGGATCCAGGCCTCAATGACCTGTGAGGCGTGCTGATGGGGACTGACTGCATATCCGGCAAGCGGCAACACCACGGCAACATGACTGGCTGCTGTGCATCACACTGCTTCCGAGGCTGGATGAGTATGGCACACACCAACGACGATGTGGGCACAGGCTGAGCGGCCAAGACAAGTGGGACCTGTGGCACGAGGGGATATGAGACAGTCATTGGTGTCACCACTGCACCCTATGTGCAGCACTGTACGGATCACACCTCCAGAAGCATTGTCAGGTGTACACATTGACAGCCCCATGCCAACACGGCTGTGTGCTTGCAAATACACATCACATGTGACACGTAACCTTGCACGTGCCAAGTGGCAGATGTACATAGTGAGAGATGACATGCGTGTGCATATGCGTATACCATGCACCCATGCCAATGTGCAGATGATGACATGCTAACAGACATGTGGGGGCCGGCCACTGGCCGTCCCTGCCTATGCACACGGCATGTTGTGGCCCCGTCCATTGTGCACCTGCACCCACACGCACATCATGGCCACACCTGCAGATGCAGTGCGCACATCATACTGTGTGGTGCACATGGCATCAGCGGACTGTCACCAACATGGGCCAGGCCATTACGGCCAACTCCGATGACCCTCGCGGTTGCACCCTGCGTGTTCCACTATGGAGGTAGGCGTCCCGGGCCAGCTGGGTGCAGGCCAACGTCTGCAATTGCCAATGCAGGTCTCAGTGCACTTGTTGCTCGTGTGAATGTCAGGCTGGGCCATGCTGCCCCTCTCAGTCCCAGCAAGCCTGGCCTGCACATTGACTGCACAATGCCAGTAGGTGACAGCACCGACTGCCTAGTGGGTTGCATGTGTCTCCTGTTCAGGACCCTCCAGATGGGCGCTAACTCAGTACTGACTATTGGACACACCATGTCTCGTGATAGGGATGTGTGTGTGGGATGGTGGCACTGAATGTGACCTCCTTTGCGTGGTGGGCCATGCACAGGGCGAGTACGTCGATGATTGCGCAGTGTTGGTCACAGTGGGTGCACCCACACAGATGTGTTGCCCTATGTTCATTTTCTATGTCCGCATGATAATGGACTGTAGATGTGGGCAGACTACACATTGGTCGATGTGCTGTCAATTTGAATGTGCCTTCACACCAGGCACAGCTGCCCCTGCACATGTGACCCCTGCTGCACTCGCTGCTGGGTCTGTGGAGCTGATGCACCATCTGTGCGTGGGGCGGACAGCTCTCCTCACTTCCGTCATTGCGCATGTCATCACTTGGCCGCAGGTGACATGGATCATGGAGGGCCCACATGTACGCGTGGGTGGCCTCAACAAGTGTGTCCAATGGTTGTCACCCCCAGTCAGTGCTTCGAATGTGAATGATGTTGTGCTGGTGCTAATTTCAATGTGGTGGGTGGGCGGGGCTAGGTGCGGGCTTACATGCAGGACATGGGAGGGTGATCGGATTAGCGACTAGTTGCAATACACACGGGGCACGTCTTTTCCTGTCAACATCAGGGTCATTCCTTGAACTCACTGACAGTAATACAGTCGTCTTTGTCCCTGTCCTCATGGCCTCCCCTCGCTCCCCACATTATGCATTTGCACCTGTGGGGCTAGCGCATGCAGATGCAGCCCCAGGCTCGCCCCGGAGAGGCCAAGGAGTGTATGTGTGGGTCCAGTTGAACGAGTGGTCTGTCTCACGGCATGATGTGTGGCGGGACGCCGTCCACCTGCGTGGTGCCCCGACTCGAGACCCGGGCAACATAGACAATGCATTGCAGTCTCCGCAGTCCGGATACACCACCTGCGACACACAGAGGCTGTAGCTGCCCTAGCGGCCCATGCCGCGTCCATCTGGGGCTGATGGACCCACACATTCACTCTTTTGCCTCACTGGGGCGGGCTCGGAGGTGCTTGCGCACGCGCTGGCTTCTCTGTTGCAACGGCATGTGACGTGTGTGGGGATGTAGGCAATGGGTGGGATGGTGCGAGCCACCTTCCGTGACGTCACTCCTGCTCGTGATGTGTGCGTCCCCCAATACTTCCATATGACTTGAGCCATGCTACACATTGAGGATGTTTTGCCTGCGTGATGTGTCCCGGAGAAGCGCGCCGAGTCCTCTCCCCCACCATGCTCCACTGCCATCCCGTGCCCTGGATTGCCTGTGCAGGTTGACAATGTTGGGGATACACCTGGTCGGCAGGGGCTGTGTGTGCCTTGTCAAGGGCCTGGCGGGCGCACAACAGGATCCAGCTTGTCCACAGAGGGTGGGCTGACGTGTACGCCTGATACCGCATTGTTCGTGTGCCCGGCTGCTGTGCACACACGTGTTCACATCCCCCCGACGGGTGGCCTTTAACATTGCCCAGGGAAGCGGTAATGTGCAGTTCCGGACCCCTCCCGACACAGCGTGTTTCAACTTTGCATGTGCGCATCTACCCGTCACACCCACCCACCTGAGCGAAGCGTCACTCCCGCTTCACACAACACATGTGTGTCTTCCACAGTTGTGCTACTCATTTGCGTTGACATCGAATGACAGTGGACTACATAGTCATGTCACGACTGCCGTGTACATCACACACTCTCATCATCTCACATTCGTACTTGTGAAAGGAATCAGCAGAGACAGTTTCTTTCTTCAAACCATGTATTGTGACTTATGTCCTCTGTGATGCAGTATAGTGGACACTACTGGCAGCGGTATGCATGTGGAGGATATACTGAGCATGATTACACATAGCTAAGGGTGTAGGGGTACATGTGATTAGCTGTTGCATGTGGGATGTGGGCTTCAGAGTTACATCTGCTTGGCCGTTGCTGTGCTAATGTTCATTTGCAAGTAGCTGCGGTGCTGCGGACTTTGACACAGACGGTATACATTTAGCCTACCAGACCGCTTGGCATCATGGGCACAGTCCATCTCAGTTCCATGTGACAGGTGTGCTGCTGTTGTTACTCATGCACGCGTGCGTGTGAGTTGACATCAGGGCATGGGCTTACGTGCATGCAACGGCGTCCCACTTGTTGTTGCCATATGGTGGATACTGGACATGTCACAGTCACTGGGGTCGTGTTGTTGTTGTATGCACTTGTCGTCCATGCAAAGGTCCTGTTACGGGATTTCCGGGGAGGGGAGAAGGGGTGCAGCTCTCACATACTCCAGCCGGGCGATTCCTGTCCACTGTGCGGTGCATATGTCCATGGGCGCAGGATCCATGTCATGGCATAGTTGTACGTGCAGTTCTGTCCATGTGGGTGCGATACACATATCCCATGCCACTGCCTCCCCCGATACATGCAGAGTTCCTGGATGTGATGGGGAACGGAGTGCATGTCCCGGACACATCCGATGTCATGGCAGTGTCGTTGATGGTGTGGTATCAGTTGCAGGTCGTTTGGTATGGCTGTTGTGGTGGTTACTGGCCAGTCCGTGCGGAAGCTAAGCATGGGTACAGTGTCGGACATCATGGCTCAATTGGGGGATTGCGTCGGGGTCCTACGAATTGACAGGTTGACAGGTATGCGATGGCTTCCTGCAGGGCTTCCATTTCATTGGTGGTATACATGTTTGCCAGCCAATGTAGCGGATGGTGGCTGTCACGGTGTTGTTCGTAAGTTGTCCCTTGTAGGAGCATGATGGGGCATGCTGGGTGACATTCGATGTAGCTGTGATCCATGATCCGTCGTGTGGAGGCACAGTGGTCCCATTGCAGTGTGGGTCCGATGTTCGCCACATACGCCATGCCCCCATAGGCTGAACAGACCCTGTCGTGTGCGTCCAGAGGGTGGAATAGTGGTAGCAGGTCCGCCCTTGGACATGCCGGGTTGGAGAGGCACAACTCCACAGGATGGTGGAAGGGACACCTCCGACAGTAGAAGACGGGTATGACGCAGCTGAACAATGCGATGCGGTAAGTCAGTCGGTAACTTACGTTCAGCAGGGATAGGGGTTTGCATCCCATTAGCTGTATCAGGTTGTGTTTGTACAGCTTGACCTGTTTGGCGTAGTTGGGTAGGTGTGTTGTAGGTGCCATTTTGCTGCGGGGCGATGTGGTGGCGTGCTCCGGCTGTGTGTGCAGTCTGCAGTGTGCAAGCTCCGAGGTTGCTGTGAGGTCTGTGATGGTCGTAGGGGGCAGGACTTGTGTTCTGTTAGCTTGTGCGGAGGACACGGGCCCTCATCCCACGTGCTTCTCTGAATGTTCAAGGTCAGTGGTGTGTGACTCCTTCCAGATAACATGCATGGGAACGGCATGGGGGAGTTTTATATTTTTTCTTTCCCGTTCGGTATGTTCTTAGGTGATATGCGCTATCTGCCCTGTGGTCGGTTTCCTCTGCATGCCTGTGTTGGTCTTTTTTTGGGACAATGGCTGTATTCTCCGGCTTGTTTAGTCGGGATGTGGTTTCAGAGTTGGAATGGAAGGTCATTCAGTGCTGTCTGCTCTCCCGTGTGTGGGCGGCAGGCTGTGTTTCCGCTATGCGTTGGGCCTTGTGTGTGGGTGTCATTCTTGGGTCCACCTGTTGTCGGTCCCCGGGCTCTTTGGTGTTCCGTTTTGTATGTCTGGTTCATGGGTGCAGGGTGGTATGGGTGTTTCTGTGTGGTACTGGCGTACCTCTTCCCGACGGGGCCCATGTTCTACTGGGAGGTGTTGCCGCCGCTGTGTGCTTCGCCATGTTTGTCACACAGGGGTGTGTCCTGATGTTGCGTGACTTCACTGACATGTGGGCGTCGGTTGTGTGACGTTGGGTGTTGTCCGTGAATTGGGCGTTGGGGACATGACTGTGGCAGGCCTGTCACATGTCATGTGCGTTCTGGGTGTGGCTGGTGTGTGTGGTGCTTGGTTGTGTCCCTGTGTTGTTTGTGTGCGACACATACATGGCGTTATGGTTGGGCGCTGAGTTGTGCGCATGTGTGGCTGCGTCATCGCCGCTGTGCTGCGGTGCCGTGACAGGGTCGTTAGTTCCTGGTCCCAGGTGGTGTGCCCATGATAGTTGCGAGATGTTGCACTTTGCCCTGTGTTACATTTGTGGGTGCAGTGGTGGATGTGTCTTGTCCACGCAGGGGTGTTGGGGGGTGCCATGTCCTCCTTTTCCGCACTTGCACTGTGTGCGCTGTTTGCGTGCCCTTGTTGTGTGTGTGCCTACCTGCGTCTCCGCGGTACGTTGCCTCCTTGGTGGTGCATCAGGTATAGCATGGGGAGGGCCTGCAGTGCTGGATTCATGCTCGGGGGGTCGCCTCTTCGGTGTCTGTGCTCGGCGTTCGGGTTTCCGCCTCACTTTCACGTGCGGTGTCTCTTAGCCGTGGGAGCTGTTTGTTTGCGGCATCGTAATTTGTACGCCGGGCGGTACGTGATTTCGTCTGGCGGTGTGTCTCAATTGGGCTGCGCCGCTACGTGAGCGGGCGCACTTTGATGGCGGACGGCGTCGCTGGCTTGCCGGCGGTGTTTGGCTGCCTTTTCACATCGTAATTTGGCGGGCGTGTGGGCTGTGGCATGCGGGCGGTAACTGGTGGTTTTTGCATCCGCCAGCACGGCGGTGGTGCTTCCGCCCGCCATCCTAATGGGCCCCATAGTTATTAAAAATATCGATTTTTTTATTAATGTTATCTATTTTAGTATATATTTTATGTGTGTGATATTTTTTTTTGTATAAGAATTGTTTGTATTTTTACTATATGTGTTTAAAGTTTAGTAGTTAATAATTTTTTTTAATTGAATTTTGCGTTTTTAGTTCCGTAGCGGGTTGTGGGTTAATAGGGGAACAGGGTGGGGGATAATTAATTTTTTATTGACAAATTATCAATTTGTTGTTAATTAATTTTAAATAATTAATTAGTAATTGATGATGGTAATTGTGTAATTAATTGTAGGTGTGTGTTGTGGTGTTTATAGGTGTAAATGGTGGGAAGGGTGGGAAGTAATTTATTTTTTATAGATGAATTATAAATTAATTGTTGATTAATTTAAATTAATTAAATAGTAATTAATAATCATAATTGTGTAATTAATTTTAGGTGTGTGGTGTGGATATTATAGTGTTAAAGAATGTCTACTCAATGAATGTTTATTATCTTTTTTTATTAATAATATATTTTAATTTCATTATTAATTATGTTAATTATGTTAATACATTTCAATAAAAATGTTGATGTCTTTTTTTATTGGTGTGGTGTTATAGGGTCGGAAATAAAATAAATGCATTTATGTTTTAAATAATTTGTTTGTTTGTTTGTGAATATTTATTCCTTTTAAATAAATATCTTTTATAAATGTATTTATTATTTTTTCATATCATATTTGTAGGTTTTTGTTATATGTAATTAACATTATAATATGTGTTCTTTATATATGTTTAATATATTTAATTGTATATTTTTAAAATATTGTTTATTTTTAAGATTATTTAATTTTTTTTAATTGTTTAAATGTTCTTAGTAAATTTTCTTTTTCTGCTATCCAATACTTTTCTTACTGTTGCACTCACTGGAGTGGGAATTGTAATTTTTACCCTTCCGCTATCCAAAATTTTCCCTACTGTAGCACTCATTGGTGTGGGAATTGTAATTTTTACCCCTCCACTATCCAATACTTTCCCTACTGTTGCACTCACTGGAGTAGGAATAGTAATTTTTACCCTTCCGCTATCCAGCACTTTCCCTACTGTTGCACTCACTGGAGTGGGAATAGTAATTTTTACCCCTCCGCTATCCAGCACATTCCCTACTGTTGCACTCACTGGAGTGGGAATAGTAATTTTTACTCCTCCTCTATCCAGCACTTTCCCTACTGTTGCACTCACTGGAGTGGGAATAGTAATTTTTACCCCTCCGCTATCCAATACTTTCCCTACTGTTGCACTCACTGGAGTGGGAATATCATTTTTTACCCCTCCGCTATCCAGCCCTTTCCCTACGGTTGCACTCTTTGAAGTTCGAATAGTAATTTTAACCCTCGGCTATCCAGCACTTTCCCTACTGTTGCACCCTTTGAAGTGGGAATAGTAATTTTTACCCTTCCGCTATCCAGCACTTTCCCTACTGTTGCACTCACTGGAGTGGGAATAGTAATTTTTACCCTTCCGCTATCCAGCACTTTCTCTACTATTGCACTAACTGGAGTGGGAATAGTAATTTTTACCCCTCCTCTATCCAATACTTTCCCTACTGTTGCACTAACTGGAGTGGGAATAGTAATGTTTACCCCTCCGCTATCCAACATTTTCCCTACTGTTGCAATCACTGGAGTTGGAATAATACATTAGGAATAGTAAATTTAATTCTTCTTTATCCAACATTTACCCTACTTTTGCACTCAATGGAGTGGGAATAGTAATTTTTACCCTTCCGCTATCCAGCACTTTCTCTACTGTTGCACTAACTGGAGTGGGAATAGTAATTTTTACCCCTCCGCTATCCAATACTTTCCCTACTGTTGCACTAACTGGAGTGGGAATAGTAATTTTTACCCCTCCGCTATCCAACATTTTCCCTACTGTTGCAATCACTGGAGTTGGAATAATAAATTAGGAATAGTAAATTTAATTCTTCTTTATCCAACATTTACCCTACTTTTGCACTCAATGGAGTGGGAATAGTAAATTTTACCCCTCTGCTATCCAACACTTTCCCTACTGTTGCACTCTTTGGAGTGGTAATAGTAATCTTTACCCCTCCGCTATTCAACACTTTCCCTACTGTTGCTTTTAGTGCAGTTGGAATAGTAAATTTATTTGTTTCGCTATCTATCATCTTCCCTACTGTTGTATTTATTGTGTTGCGAAATGTACGTTTTAATTTTGTTTTAATAGTTTAAAGTTTTAATTAATTATAGAATGTTTTTTTTTAATTTTAAATTATTGATATATGTATATATTTTTTTATATAATTTAAAAGTTTAAAAATTAAATAAAGATAATAGTTAATACATTATTTTAAAATATATGTATATGCATAAATTATTATGTTTATGTGTTTATATTTTTTTAAGTTAAGTTCCATTTTTATATTTAGTTAAAATGAATATAAAATTTAATTTATTTTGTTAAATATAATATTAATATTTTATATTTTTAATATGTATTATTTTATTTTAATTATATTTTTTAATCGATATTTTTTACATTTATATTTCTAACTTCGATATTTTTGATTCAATATTTTTGTACTTACCTGTTTAAATATAGGGAGTCGACATTTTTACTATTTATATTTTTTTGTCGATATTTTTACCATCAATGTTTTTACCATTGATATTCTATCAGTGTACCCACTACACAGACCCTCTCAATGTTCATCAAGCAATTTTTATGATGTGCCTATATACCCTCCAGGCTCCAGATAACTTCTGTGCTCACCCAAATGCCCACTCAACAAAACATAATACAACACATTACCAACGCCAACAACTCTCACAGTGCACCCATACAACCTCAAATTGACAAGAGAGGCTCTAACAACTCCAGACATATTTACAGCTTCCCCAGATATCCACAAGCCACCTGATTCCCTCATAGTGATCCATAGCCATATTTACAGCACCACTTAAATCACACACACAAAGGACATACCAGACACAGGAAGACAAGTGCTGCATGAGGAGATCAACAGTGTGCAAGGCTGTAACCAGTTCAAAACAACTTGTTTATCAAGATATCAACTTCAAACTGTAACACGCTTCAGAGAGCAATACACAACCTCACCAGGGTCAGACTAGCCTCTAGAGAAATAAGGCAGTTCTCTCAGGTCAGTGTGTGGGCCTTTTTTTACATGTTTTTGGGCCTGCTTTATGGCCTGGTGGGCTGGTTTTTAGTGTTGAATCCCTGATATTAACACAAGCATTTCCTGCTGCAAATACAAATGCAAGCAGTCTCCCGTACCTTGCAAAATACACTGATAATATGTCTACAAGTTCAAAACTGGTGTGATTTGGAAATGTTTTTAGCTATCTGTTTCAATAATAGGAGCACTTTTATTTTGGTACCCTGAACTATTTTTGTGTCCCAGTGCGATCCTACCACACCAATGTCCCCAAACACCCTTGCACATGCTGACTCCATCCAACCCTGACAGCCACTAACCCAATCATCCAAAAACAAGTTACTCACATTCTCAAATACACTCATTGTCAATGAAGAACAGATACAAGCAGAGTGGCCAGAAAGCCACATAATGTGTGAAAATCGGTCCCATGTTAATTTCATTGCAACCACATAAAGAAGCATCCTCTTATCTCTAATAGTGTCTGAAGCATTTACATGGCAATATTTAAAAACAAATAATTCTGATATTTAGGAAAATATATATCTAAAATAGTCTTCAAGTTTGCATTATATCGTTCAACAAGCTCATCAATTTGTGGATGATAAGCTGCCATATGGATTTGTTTGATCCCCAACTGTTGGCAAACCTGCCTCATGATATTAGAAGCTAATAGGGTTCCTTGGTCCATTAGGATCTCCCTCAGGAATCCCACCCTTGAAAAGATGTTGATCATAGCTTTGGCTATTTGCGTGGTGTTAGGTTGCCTTAATGCTATGGCCTCAGGACAGCAAGTGGCGTAATCAACAAGAACCAAAACATAATGGCACCCACTTTGGGAGGGTACAAGAGGACCTATTATGTCCATGCCAACCTTTGTGAAGGGTTCTTCTATAATGGGTAAAGGCATAAGGGGGACTTTGCTGAGATGGCATTGTCTTTTTTCTAGCATATGGGGAACTCCCTACTGTACTTTTTTTTACCTGTTGGTAAACCCCAGGCCAGTAGAATGTATCTAGAATGGTTCTCTCAGTCTTCTCATTACTGAAGTGACCCTTCCAAAAGATGACTTTGTGCTAAGAAGAGGACCTTTTCTGGAAAGGGAGGGGGCACTTACAGTTGAGGTGGTTGGATTTTCCTTCCCTTCCTGTACAGTAACCCTTTCTTCAGGAAGAACTGTGAACCTACTTGGGCGGGGTCTTCTTGTTGAGAGGCATTCTTCCAAGCCTCACGAAAGGTGGGGTCTTCTCATTGAGCATCTTGAAAGTTCTGATCCATCTCCCAGATAGTATAATCAGTATAGATCGGCAGCGCTATTCGGGGGGCTTTCTTCTCATCTTGTCTTTGTCTTCTGCTTTTTCGGGTTTTGATGAAGGCCACTTAAGGTATTCGGCCTGCGAAAAGGGTGTGGTTTCCCACCATGCATCCCCCTCTTTTCAGGTTTTTTGAACCAGGGTTTCTAATTGAGGGCAATTGTTTTCCACAATCAATGGTTCTGGTAGCTTAAGTATAAGTCTTACCCTCAGGGGAACTATGGGGTCTTTTTGGTGTTGGATATGAACCGCTGTCATAGAATACCTCTTCTTGCCTCTATGGACGCATTAGATGTTCACTGACTCAGTGGCATGGGTTATACCTCCTGGAAGGATTTAAGGATGCATTACACGCTGCAGACATACTGTATCCACAAGGGCAGTTACAGGTACCCTATTCACATATAAACGACAATGATAGGGAGGTCTGCCTTCCGAGGGAGAGCAATACAGAGGACTCACCAGTCCTATATCCGTGGGTTCTTCTTTTTGAGGGCAGAACCGTTCAATGTGGCCAGAACCGCCACACTAGAAGCATTGCAAACCTGGAGGGGTAAGTCTGGGTATGGGCCTCGGTATTTAAGTATTACGTATTGGTTTGTCCTGTCTTCCAGAAGATCCTCCCCTCGGAATGGCACCACCTAGAGTCTCAAAGAAATGAGAATAAGTAGCGGTAAGTATAAGTTAGGAAATACTTCTTTCCTTATTAGTAACCACACACTTAGGTGTACCTTTACAGCTGGGATGGGGTTCTGTTGGAAGCGGTTTGTGCCTGGGGATGAACACAGCGTGCACCTCATTGGTTTGTAACTACAAGGTTAACATCAGTCCTATTCATGCAGGCCATGACTCTCCTCCCCTTTCTATCAGAGGTAATATTATAAACCCGGTTTAACCTCACCTAGAATTAAGGTCTTATGTCACCGCGTCTTCCAACATGTCGGCTGCACTCGATGGCTCCTCTCTTTGTTGCTCCTCGTTTTCTCTGTCTTCTCTTCCGGTTCTCCTCTAGCTATCCTTTACTCCTCCTCCTCTTCAAGATTGGTCCTGGCTAGTGGTAACTCCTTCCTCTATGCCCAAAAACATGGTAGTCCTTTGTTAGTGTTGTTTCTTTCTTCCCCGTACTAATCCTTTTTCCATTTCCACTATAGGTGTTCTGGTGGTCTCTGGTGTCAGCGGTGTTGACTTGGGGCCAAGTACAAGGTAAGTAGGGGGGCGTAGAGCCTATTTCCTCACACTTCCTCTTTCTCAGCATTAGCAAAGGTAATGGAAGCCACGTTAGAGACCTTTACATTTGAATCATCAATGAATATTATCAGAGGACAATCTTCAGCCGTACTAATATCTTGAACAAAGGCAAAAAATGAGTGTACCAAGTTGTCAAATGACTTTCCCAGGGGGATATACATATTTTTATCGGAAGAAGGGGTGAAAGGTCCCGATCCCTTACTGGCCGGTATTGAGCAAAGATTCTCCTCTGCGGTGATTTCCCTTGACAGGGGGAAACCCCTAACCCCCTAATGTAGGTAAGGTTCAAACAGAAATGTCAGGGCAAGATTCGTTTCCTATATTTTTTATGGAAAAATTCCAATCACACTTTGGTTCGTTTTGTAGAATATTTATAGTTGTGTTCTATCCGTGATGGTAAATGAGAAAGGAAGAAACAGCCAACACGTGTTTCACCCCTTTACATGGCCATCCGGCCTGGGGCTTCTTCAGGGCGGTTTATATGAGTACAGATAAAATCAGGTCGTCTAGTTCAGGTGGATCTCTAAATTTTGGGCATAATGCCGCTTCTGAAAGATGCAGTCAATCGGTGTGGAGATCCACACCGATTGACTGCATCTTTCAGAAGCGGCATTATGCCCGAAATTTAGAGATACACCTGAACTAGACGACCTGATTTTATCTGTACTCATATAAACCGCCCTGAAGAAGCCCCAGGCCGGATGGCCATGTAAAGGGGTGAAACACGTGTTGGCTGTTTCTTTCCTTTCTCATTTACCATCACGGATAGAACACAACTATAAATATTCTACAAAACGAACCAAAGTGTGATTGGAATTTTTCCATAAAAAATATAGGAAACGAATCTTGCCCTGACATTTCTGTTTGGATATACATATTTGCTAACATAAAAAAGGATGAGCAACCTCTCTCATCACAAAATGTCAGCTTCAAACAGATGCACAAATTTGAGGGATGAGAAAAAACTATTTGGTTCCAGTTCACCGTATTCTGAAGTAAGATTGCCATTGCCCCACTAGCATGACCCCTATCAGAATGCCATGCAATGTATGAAAATACAAAATAATCTGCAAATGAAAAGTCAGAACAAGACCAGGTTTCTCGCAAACATGTGATTAGCGGGTTAAGAGACTTTAGTGAATTCAACTTTGCCTCATGATGTTCTAGTCCGGCTAAATTCCAAGACAGAAGCAGCCACCTGTGCTACCTTAAAGGCTCACCCTGTTTTACAGTGGGGCGGGGAATTGTTCAGCACTCCCGCCACCCAACTCAACTTATGGAGTTTCTCCTTGAAATCAATAGCTTGTTGATTAGCCACCGGACCATCCAAGATTTTAACCATTCATGCACCATCCAAGATTTTAACCATTCGTCCACTTTGCCTAAGCGAGATAACATCGCCACCGCAACACCTGTCAGCTACAAGACGCTACACTCAGACCGTACAAAGAAACACAGCAGGGGCATCACCATCATCTTCATGGAAACCATCCGAAGCATCATTGCCAATGATGACCGCACGCCTCTCATAGAACACGTCAACTTCCGACTACTGACCCGATGCCAAGACCATTAGAAGCCCCCACTGCAGTGACCATTATTGACCTATTTTCTTTTTCGGTTTTCAAATGATGAATCATGGTCCCAGAGTGCTCCACCACAAGCACAATATCATCCCCCTTTTCAAAAAGTAATCACAATTTTGCACAACCAGGTTTGCGATAACAAGAAAGCCAAAAGTATTCCTAGAAAAAGGAGCCCACGCAAATGAGTAAATGGCCACCTTTTTGATATCACTGCTTTTCACCAACCTTAATGCTTCAATCTCTAAAAAATAATTTAGAACAGAGCTTCGGTTCACCAGGGGAGATTTATTGTCAAATAACAAGATAAAATCCAGGGCAGTTGACACATGGTTCTGCTCTAAACTCATCCCAGAAATAGAACCAGATATGTGCTCCCCTACAAACTCCATAGACCACGTAACAAAAACTGAAGCCCCATGATTGAGCGAAGGGCAAGATTTAATATCAGGAGCAACATGTTGAACAACATTTCGGATATTCAAAGACTGAATTACTTGTTCACCTATGCTACCCTTTCCGGTAAAAGTACTAACCACTTTTATGGCGGCAGCAGAGTTCAAAAGGGCCATGGTGCTTTTCGCCCCCTTTACTGTGGGTGACAGTTGAGGAACAACACCATTGACCCCCCCCCCCCCCTCCCTCCCCAACGAAGCCAAAGAAGCACTTGAGGCCAAGTGCAGAACTCCCTGGTGGCTGAAGGAAACCAGAACAGCAGTAAGGGGATCAAGTAAGATTACCCCACCCCTCTCTTCTGCTTAATTGGGGAATGGGACAGGGCATTACCTCTCAACAACTTTAGCATCGCCTCACCAGGACCCCCCTGTCAGAAAAAATGGGAAAAAGTCAATTTGGGATTTTACATTTCGTGATTCTTGTAATTTTTTTATATTTTGTTTCTTTGTAGCTATCCTCTGACTTGGCAATGAGGGCCCTCCCTTGGATTCCTGCTCTGTGCGACTATTTTTCAATTCCAAAAGAGAAAAATCACCCTTGCATCCAACACCACTGCCTGCTCCTGCCTGAGACACTAATCTGAACTCCTTCCTTGATTTGTTAACTCCTTTTTAACCCTTTTTTGAACATCGGGAAACCTCAGCCTTATCAGCCACAGAGGGGATATTCTGACCATAGTCCCCAAACAGCCAGATTAACCCAAGGTCATTGCCATGTAAACAACAATTTTTAGGTGCCACCACACTTCGCATAGTTTTCCCCACTTGGACAGAGGCCTCCTTCATCTCTCCGGACTGCAGCAAAGACTTTACACTATCATTGGCATTACCAGTATTTGCAATAATATTTGCATTCAAACAACCTAGCTTATTTACATTCTGAATTTTCAATAGAATTCCTTGACAGCATGTCAAATACATGGTTGGAGCTAGACACCGATTTCTCTAATAGGAACAAAATGGAAGATTAGAGTTTTTCAAATCAAAACAAAGATTCTGATGGCACACCATCTCTGCCATCTCCGTTGCTTTTACTCAACTGTGTGCTAGGAGGAAAAAAGTGATAATGTTCTAATTCGGAGCGGGAAAGGGATGCCTCAAGCCGTGATGAACTGTAATATAAAAGAGTTAAAGAGGGATATGGGCAGGCCCGGACTGGCTACCGGGCGTTTTGGTGTGCTGCCGAGCTGGGGGCTGATTTCATTGATGGGGACCTGCGTGTGCTTAAAAACATTCGTTTTGCTTTGTTGATTTCGAAGCTCACGCAGGTCCCCATCAACGAAATCAGCCCCCACCGCAGTGAAATCAGCCCCCAGCTCGGCAGCACACCAAAACGCCCGGTAGCCAGTCCGGCCCTGGATATGGGGGCGGGGGGATAACTTCGAAATAGAGTGGCCCACATCCTACATAGAGTTCACAGATGCACAGCCATATGGAATCCATTGCCCTACCCAAGCCCATAAACCACTGTCAATGTCGGGCATGGTAAAGTCCTCCACAACATCTGCTTTGACACAAGGTACCATCTCATTCTACTCACGAGCCACCATCCTGAAAAGAAGAATGCTATGGCATATGACAGTCCCCAGAGCCCTTTTCAGAAAAAGCCCCCCCGGAGGCTGAACTGGGGTAGCTGTTGATAAATCCTCTGAGGGCCTGAGACCCAAGCCTGAGCCCTAAAAATTCCAAACACCAGGGAAGACCTTAGGTCCTCACTGGCCCCCACCGACCCGGCTTTGACCAGTTCAGGAATACTCTTCATATTATTCGGTGATGAAAAGCACTTATACTTCCGGACATCCAGGCTTGAATAGGGAGAAGGCACAGCTGAAGCAGAAAGTGCTGGTAGAGAGGAACTAAAGGCACCGTTGGGCAAATCGTTCTCTATTTTTCAGAAACAAAACAAAAATAGAAGAATGAGATTTGCAAAGTTGCTGATCGGAGCATCTGTTGCAGCTGGTCGATTTCTTGGTTTTTTGATTTGAAGCAGATGGAATTAAGCACCAGAAGTGCATTTTTTCAGTTTCCTCATAGCAGAGAGGAAAGGGGGTGGCGAAATGATGGACTAAGGGCCTGGATTACTGCTCACCCTAGGTACAAGCCGCACCGGCATAATGCAGCTGCCTTCCCACTCAAGAGGGCTGCAGGCACCTAGCGCACTCTCACCAAGCCACACTGACCTCAACACCACTGTGCCACCTCTCCACACACCTCTCTTAATGCGTACCCCTGTTTCTCACTGTCTCTCACCTCGAATCCCAACCAGCTCCAACTCCAGCTGTCACCAGTGAGAGCAGAGAGAGCAAAACAGGTGTAGTTTGCCTGAGCCACCAGCTATAGATTATCAGGCGCCTCCTGTTATATTCCCAAGTTAGGCCCATGTAGGGAAGCAGCTTATTTCTTACATTATCTTATTTCTCAGCAGTAACATTTTGCACATATTTAAGTGCGTGACAATGTTGGATTAGTTTCCCTGTAACTAAACGTATTTACACATCTAGCTTCGCACAATATTATCACAATGCCCTGAACATCATGTACAAGGTATTTTTTCGCACTATGTACAAATGTCATCTCTATCTTCATCCAAGGGGTGACAGGGCTATTTACATATCCATAACATACCTAATCAGTACGCACATCGCAAGGCTGCTTTCTATTATGAAAGATGAGCATCCTGATAGATTAGCAAAGGAGGCTCTCCAGCAGACACCAGAGGTCGTGCATGCTGAGAATTCACCACACAACGGTCTGACATCTCGTGAGGGGTGTCCAGTTCGTGACCAAGATGGGGTCCTTCATTCTCTCCCACCAGGTAATAGGGTTGGATTGTCCCTTGGGGGGATTCTTGGCTCTACACCTACACACACTATAGGCACACTTAGAGTAGGGCTCGTATAGTGGGAGTGCTTTTGATTACTGCCTTGTTTTATATGCCAGCAGATATACATTGTCTAAGCACCATAGTAGAACTTTATCTACTATTCACGCTTTTGATGCTTGAAATCACTTTTATCTGCTTCTGTCTATTAATCATTGCAGCACATGTATTCTATACAAGAATATCATTGGTTCAATAAATATGTTGAAAACGTCCCACTGTGTATTCTCTGTATACTTCTCTGAGAATAAGTGAGAACGAGTGACTGAACGAAAAGTTCTGTACTTTTTCCACGATCCCTGAGGGGTCAGAGTTGTCATGTTTAGTGGTTCCCAGAAATCATTTGCTCCCTGGTAGGTTAGGGGGGCTTACGGTGGCACTGTGAGCTACCTGGTCTATAGGCCAACAAATCCAGCGTGAGTGTCCGAATAAGTGTTGGCACCAAGCCCCTTGATTATGTTGTCCAAACAATGCGCAGATCCTATGGATTCATAGGAACTACACGACACACCAACAGCAGGGTGATCTTGCCTCTGTACCTCTGTGCCTCCTCTCAGAGTAGGTTGTCTAGCCCACCACCTCACTGCACATTAACCCTGTCTCTGGAAACACCTTCCTGCACATAAACAACCATACATGGTGTTTTGCTGTTTCTATGTGTGCTGCACAATGCAGCACACATAGAAACAGCAAAAACGAGGAGAAATAAAGCATTTCTCCTTGTTTCTTCTGTTTAAGACCAGGTTTTCCCTGGTATTAATGTTGGCGCTGCCCCATATTTACGCCACCCTTGTAAATATGGGGCAGTATCAAAATCAATGGGTGTTGCAGCAGAAAGCCCACTGCAACACTCATTTCCCACCCCTTTCACGCTAAGTATAGCGTGAAATGGTGCCTTATTCACCAGGTGGCGTTAAGTGAATAAGGCGAAGCCCCTATCGCCACAGGAACATCAATAAAAGTGACGTTCCTGTGGCGATAGAGGCTTGTAAATATGCCCCTTAGTGTCTCCTACGCCCCTGTTCATAACTCAATCTGCTAGATGCTGATGATGACGTGAAGGTATACTAACTGTTTAGTAATGTGTTAGGTCCGAGGAATGACAAACAGTCTATAATAGCAAACTGATCAAAAGCATCTGTCACGAGACAACAGGTTTTCTAGAACAGCCCGTTGCCTCAGTCCGCTTATACTGGCCGCACCGCTGAAGGTTTCTCTACTTATTAGCCCCTGATGTAAATCATTATCAGTTTTGCAGATTTACTCGTTCTTCTGTTAGAAAATCGATGTCGATTCTGTAGCACGTTAAGTCAGTGGCCACATTTGTGTTTCCTGCCAGGTGTATGCACATTTCTCTATTTAGTAAAAACACATTTTGAGTTTCTCACACTTTGTTGTTTACGCTTTCAGTTTCAAGATCGGTAGGAGAAATAGCTGTTGAAGTGCAATTACGTACCTTATCTTTCATATGTTAAAACAAGTTAAATGGTAGCATTTCCGTTGATTAATTGGTTACAGGGCACCGATTATTGGACACACTTAGTAACATGACTTTAAATGAAGATATATTCGTCTATCTGTTGATCATTAATCAACCTTGTGCTTAGGATCAATTATCAAAATTATTCTGCAGGTGACTGTGCATACCAAATAGATTGAAACATATTTAGTTCTTGAAAACAATACATCCTCCTAGAGTCTTTTGCAGTCATAGTTTGCCTCAAGATTCTGTTGAACTAGAAAGTTAATTATTAATATTGTGTTTTCCCATTGATTGCTTACAGATGTCCGAATGGATGTTATTGGTGATGATTTGTGTTATGTCATCTCAGATGGTATGAGTTGGGAGGTGAGAAGCAATGCATTATAGGAGACTCATTATGGTGTAGTCCCTCATATGTTTTTATTCAGTGCGCAGGGGGATGGCCTGTGCTCATGCACTATAATTAGTACACTTATTAGATAGCCCATAGGCCATCCACCGTGCATGCAAAATACATTATCATAAGTCACACCTATTAGCAGCACAAACAAATATGTCATTCTTCGACTTGCCCTTTGAACCTCACTTGCCACAGTATATGGCATACCCATATTTAGTGGGCAAAGGGAATCGTGGCTAAAAGAATGCCCTTCTCCTACCACATGTATAAGCATGGTGTGCACAGGGCACCAGCTTGCTCTGCGGATTCAGCTGGCCGTGGTAGTGCACACAGATAATAGGCAAAAGGTCCTTTCTGGATAAAGTAATTAAAGACATTGCTTTAGTAGCGCAAAAACATCAAAGTGGTGAAAGTAATTTGTATGTCTAGTTTCGGTTTCCATAGATTACTTGCACACCAATCGCAAGGTTTGCAAGCTAATCGGCTGTGTATGAGAACCAAAACCCTAAAGTAATAAGACTATAATAGCATAATAAAGCCTTTTGATGCATGTATTCTCTTAAATGGATTGTCCTGCCATTGGTGGTAAAATCTTATGTTGGAAATGGACAGACGCAGAACGTACTTGAGCTATAATCATTCCAGTATTTACCTTTTTCATTAGTCTTAAGAAGTGTTGTAACGTCGGGAAAATGGTGGCGATGCTGGGACGGGGCCAGACAATGTGATTAATAGATCAAATACACAAACAAACAAATATTTATGTCTAGTATGCTAACCATTAATGGGGTATTGGTTCCAAAGGCATTGCAAATAAATCATCATATATTAATCAATCAAAAACTTAATTCGGTTAAGAAGCATAATCATAAAACTATGATCAATGTAAAAATATAAAAATAATACACAACATTAAAACATTAAAATGCATGTTATTGCGACAACAAATTACTTTTTTATAACAGAACCAACAGCAAAACAGGTTGCAAAATTCTCTCTTGTCTGTAGAAAAAGAAGGGCTGGCCTACATTATCGGAAATTATGGGTTATTATTATTATTATTAAATTATTATTATTAAATTACAGTTTCATGTAAAGTCCGACATGAAAAGCCTGTCAGAAACCAACATCATAATCCCAATGGCAGAAACGCCATCCGTAAGGGATTATGTTGCGGTTTCTGGCTGGCCGATGGGCTCCTTGAGCCCATCGGAAGCCAGTCTCAATGATGGGCCAGTTTGACTTCTGACTGCCGTAATCATAATACGCAAAAGAAAAAATTATACGGTGATCGGAAGTCAAACCAAGGATGTTGGTCGGAAAGCCTCAGACCTGTGGTTGGAGGCTTTCCGACCGACATCCTAATAAGGCCCTCATTGGTCAATGTTATGGTCTCAACATGTCCACTGTACAAATGATTCTTTTCAGAGAATATTTTATATACTTTGAGGATGCTCAAGTTTCTTAGGCCCAGATGTATGAAGCCATTCAGCATTTCTTAATGGGCCGATTAACTATTTTGGCCCGTCAACAAATGCTAAATGACCTTTTTCAGATGTAGAAAGAGACAAAACCGGTCGTAATTTGCCATTTATACCTGGTAGAAATCGCAAATTGTGACCACAATTTAGGAATCGTAAATAGGGCTTAGCTATTTGTAATTCCTAAGCCCATGTACGTAGCATTTCCTGAATGCGAATCGGGCATTTAGGCAATGCTATTACCATCGACTTGAAGTCTATGGTAAACATGTGCAAAATTTAAAAATGCATTTAAAACTGCATTTTTTAATGTGACATGAAGCGCACATATGCCCCTAGGTCATGTGTACTAGGACATTTGGGGTGCCTCCAGGGGAGCTTTAAGCCCACCCTTAGCTTTGAATTTCGTAATTTGCGATTTCTTATTAGGAAATCATAATTTAGGAAGTGCAAACCATTTCCTATTATGCCCATAGGCCGGAATTCAATGGCATTTCCTTTTTGCGATTCCCTATTTGTGATTCCTACTTTGCAGGAATCGCTATTAGGGAATCACAAATTTAGTACATATAGCGATTCCTATGGAGTCTCTATTTAGGGAATGCAAATGGGAAGCTTTGTATATCTGGGCCTTAAACCTTTATTTTTTTCAGCAATTCTGACATCTTTTTAAAACAATTTTCTAGATGGATGGAGAAAGGTTTTCAGAAGATCTGAATGAGGTAGCAGTTCATGCACATTTTCCATGTCAGGACAATTTGTTGAGTTAAAGAACAACATTTGTCAAAATAGGTGAGCTTTCAGGACCTTATAGAAAAACGTTCCCAAAAAATGGCATTGAGAATGAGAATAGGATGTCAATAAAACTGGTCCAGCTTGTGTACAATTATCCAATTCACCAAAACCCACAGAAAATTATACAAAAATAATTGCTGAACTCCTCATGGCTTATATCTAGATATGGAGTAAAATTCGGACTTTTTGAGGATTCAGAAAGAACTGTAGGAGTAAAATTCAGACTTTTTGAGGACTCAGAAAGAACTGTAGGTGTGTTCCTGCATATCTGTGGGAACTCTATGGTGAAACTATTTCTGCAAATGGAAGTGAAACCAGAGTGCATTGAAACATGTAGCAAAACAACACAAAAGTGCACTTGATTTTTCACACAACAACACTATCATTTTTAAGGAGAAAACCCTTTTCCAACATCCTCATTAAAAACAGTGGTATTTTCTCACTATCCTCCTCCTACACCACTATTGATCCAATCAGCCTCTTGGAATCTGATCTCATGGCTGACTAAATAGGCCTGTCTCATGCTCCCTAACATCCCACTTCCACCCTGACCTATTTTCCCAGTAAAGCCCACCAGCCTAAAAAATAGCCTACTTGACAACTAAATCAGCAGGAAACTGTGCCTTCACACTCCACCAATCACTTGATCTGGACCCGGCCTCAGATCACATGATCCACTACACCAGCTTAGATACCCCACCCCCATGCCCTCTTGATTCACATCCTGTACCTTTTGCCACCTTCTTTTCAGGAACTGAGGAATGAAAGATCCTACCTGCCACATCCAACCCAACCACCAACCTCCATCAAATGTTCCACTTAGGAATTACATTAGCAAGAAAGCAGTACTTTCCCCCTGCCACAAGTCACATGACAGCTCTAGAGCTCTGGTCATGGGGCTCCTTCTTTTTTTCCTTCATCAAGCTACCCTGAGCAATCTCACCAGATCATTCAAAGCAAAGGGCAGATGAAAATAAGGATGGTCGATAGGAAGGGCGTCATATGTTTGAGTTTGTAAATGAATGGGACGGTCATAAGAGACTAAGCATCTACACCTCTCACGCCTTTCTTCATCATATTATGTGCATCCTTAACACATCACGATGTCACATGCCAAAGATAGCTCAAACACGTTCGCAACACAATCCCAAAACAATGGCACCCCAATGCCGCAATTCAACAATCTCCACAAACTCTCAGTCATCACCACAAGTTGAATTATGAAGTAAATGTACAGACATTAGCTCACGCTCCTCAGTGATCACTCAGCAGTCCTTCAAGAAACTGATGAAAGGGCCGGATCACATCGAGTAATCCTAATGTACTTGTCCAAACAGAAACCCTGAAAACCACCCATGTAGTTGATGCCCTAATCATTTATGGCTACAATGCACAAAACAGCAAACTATACAGCAATCATAGTCAATCTTAGTAAGTCACCTCCTTTGAGCTACTGTCCTGCTAATTCACTCTGACTGAAAAACTAAACATCTCACATCACTGCATCTAACGGAAACCCAAATCTTTCCATTCTTTTAATCATAAAAAAGCCAATCTTATTGCAAAGACTTCCAGGAGGTCCACAATCAGCCTTCTATCTTGATGACTTGAACCTCACAGGCAATACATCTAGGTTGGAAATAAATAATTCATTTGTTGACCTTAAGACAATAGCAGATATGACCCACCATATCACACAACTATCCCACATCATACGAAACACTTGGATCCCATCTGAAGAACAATCTATAGTATCACCTTCTTCCACCTATCACCTCTTGACTGGACAGGTAGTTCAAATGTCATAATTGATTTATCCTATCCCACTCCAAACTATGAATGACAGAAAAAGAGAAGATGAACATTGACTAGATCCTTTCCTCAGGATTCCCTCAATATTGTTCTTTTAGGAATGTTTTTTTTAAAAAGTGCACTACCACTGAGGGTTTACAGGAAAAGTGGAGGAGTGCAGTGCCTGTGAGAAAGAAACAAAAAAGTGGGAAAACACAGGGAAATAAATCCCCTAAACTAAGCACATGAAGCTTAGAGGACAGGAAAGTAGTCATTCCTAGAGGTAGGTATGAAGATACTCCAGGATGAACTAAAGAAAACATAAAACTGGAGAATGGGATTCCCAGCTGCATACAAAAATGAGGCAAGGACACTGTCAAGTACAAGACTTTGAATGAGTTGCAACACAAGGAGAAGCATTTTTCAAACTTTTTATATAGAGCTACAACAGGAAGTTGTCAACAAGCAGTTCGTCTATCATGGACTGGAATCCAAAGGAAAATTCTGAAACTTTCTGAGAGGTTAAAGAAGATTATGGAAAATTCTGGAAGAAAGGTTTACAGAAGCTTTGGGAGCTTTGTAGAAGATGTTTAAGATTGGGTATGCATACATTAAACCCCCCTTGTTTATTTAAATATATGTATTTCTTTAACATATAGTCATCTGGCCTTTTTAACAAGTCTCAAGAATTTGGCTGACCCTGAAGTGGCTAGGGAACAGCACAACAGTATCAAGGAATATCCCCCATTACCAAGTAGAGTGAGAATGCTCACAGGCAATGTAGCTCCATGGTAGAATTAGCAACTGCTGGCCTCTTAGTGTTCGACTTGAGGAACACAACAATTTATCCCCAATTCAGAGTACCTAATTTTCAAGGGAATTAATGAAAAAATCAATTGATTATTGTTGGGGCATTACCAGAAGAAGCTGGAGTCCAAGATAATTATTTGGGTGGAAAACGTTTCACTTGATCTAGACAATTGGAGCTGACCTCAAAATATTCTGGAGTCACAAATCTCTTCAACTTCATATTCCAGATCATCATCAACAAGAATCAGAGGAGGTGAGCGAGGTTCTAACTGGGAATCATGCGAAGCTGAATTGACTTTTTGAGAAGATGGTAATTGCAGACAGTAAGAGCCTGATTATGAGTCTGGTGGTCCGAGGACTGCCAGTTTCGCGGGGGCGTAGTGGTGGCTGCCCTGCCACTGTTTGCACTGGCTGTCCAACCGCCCTTTTACAACTAGAGGGGTTGGACCACCATTGCACCGCCACAATGGCCAGAGATCCCTGACTGTGGTGCAGTGGTCCTGAGGTCACAATATGGTTGGCGGGACTGCCATGGTCCTGCCAAGCATATTACAAGTTTCCTCTTCGCCACGTTTTTATGGCGGTTCCTGCTCCATTAAAACTGTGAGAGAGAGTAAACAAAGGGGGCCCTAAAGGGCCCTCTTGTGCCTTAGGGCCAAGGGGTGTGTGCTGTGGGCATGCACCCCAGTACCTGCAAGGCATGGACTGCACCAGTCCATGCCGTGCAGCTACTGCCTTTGACGTTTCCATTGCGGTGCCTATTTAATAGGCACCGCCAGAGAACCACCCACCAGTGACTGTTAAACTCATAATCTGGTGGCCGGTGTGCACACGGGTATAGCGGTGTGGGAGCGGGCAGCAGGGTGGCCGTCCTGCTCCCAAACCGCCAAACTCGTACTCGGGCCCTAAGTGACTGGATGTAGGTTACTTTAAATAAAATAAAAGCAGACCAATAGAAAAGAGGTCACAGATGGACATAAAGATAGAAAGAATGTAAAAAGCAAGACAAAACCAAACTTTGGGGTCTATTACGATGGCGGTCGGATGTCCACCGCCGGGGCGGCGGTGGCACCCGCCGAACCGGCGGTGGACATCCGCCCGCCATCGCAACCAGGAAAACCGCCGGTCACATTAGGATGGCGGTGCTGACCGCGGCAGTGGGAAATTCCGACCGCCGCATTACTGCCGGTTGCCATCCAATCTCCTACCTGGCAGATGGAGCAGGACTGGGATAATGGTGGCGGTGCAGAGCAGGCTCCGCCGGCAGAATTATAATGCTGGCGGTAGCCAGCCTTCCCTCAGCGGTCAGACCGCCATTGAAAGGCATGCAGTGATTGTCTTCCGGGGGCCCGTTGCGGGCCCTCAATGTGTTGTGGGGGGTGTGGGTGCACTGGGGGGGTACCAATGGTCCTCCCTACATTTCCCTGTACCAGGTGGCAGGCACTGTGCAGTGCCTGCCACGCAGTGCAGGGAAATGCAGGACATGCTCCTTTCGGCATTGCGGCGGTGCTGCGGGCAGCAGCAACCGCCACAATGTTAATGCCCGCGATCCGACCGCCGCGGTCGGATTTCGACAGCGGGTCATCGTAATTCGACCGGCGGTGATGTCGCGGTACATGCGGGCGGTCTTTTCCCGCTACCATGGCGGTCGGGGAGGTTTCCCGACCGCCATCGTAATAGGCCCCTTTATCACCAGGTTTGAACTCAGTGCCGATCTTCCTCCCTCTTCACTTTTAGTTTGGCTTGTGTTAGATTTTTGGAAATCAGATTTCTCTGTTCTTGATGTTTTTTGAACATTTGGAGGCTGCTGGGATCAAGTCATTCATTTGTGAGAAGAATGAAATTACTTTATATGGAAACTTTCAAAACAAAAAAAACTGATTCTTTGCTAGATCAGTGAGTGATGCTAATATAAGCCAATTAGGCCATAGGTGGAAATTCAGGCCAGTTAATCTGTGTGACATTATTGAAGCATCAAAGATAGTGGTCAAGGCATAGGTTCATCCTGCCATTCAATCTATCCTTTGGTCTACAATTGAAATTTAAGAGAAAATTATTGTTGAATTGTAAGTGCTGACCATAGACTTCTCCAAAAAGGTGATATGTACTATGATCCTCTACCTGAGATGATAATACTGGGAAGGCAGCACAGGCAAAAAATATCTTGGATAAATCGCTTCACCATTTTGATTGCTGACAGGATCGATTGCAAATGTGAGAACTGAGTAGGCCTGGGAAGAGTTTGCCTAATCATGCAGAGTTCTGTGAGCGGGTGGAGTAGCTCACCACGCCTGTTCATGTGATATTTTACCTCATCCGCAATGCAAAGCATGTTCTCAAGCCAGAAAACACGCGCGGACGGCACCAGTCGATTCACATGGGTGCTGCCATCTTGTTTTTTGATCTCTTATGGTGTTGGGGCCTACTTTTGAGTCCCTCTTTAATCTGTTTATTCGTACCCCTCTCTAACTTATCTGCCTCTCATTTTTTTCTATTATCTTACCCCTGTGTCTTTGTGTTTGAATATTTTACGTTTTTTCAAATTTGTTTGTTTTTTCGGGACTTGTGTACTTTATAAATTTTTCACTTTACTTTCTTGTTTTTTTCCTTCCTTCTTTCTTTTTCGTTCCTGTTTCTTCTCTTCCTTCCACCCAGAGCCATGGCAGGACAGGGGAGCAGCAGCGCCAGCCCCTCCAGAACCATTACAACCAGCCGCAGCCACCTACCTTGCGGTCAGCCCCACCATGAACGGTGCAGCCTGTGCCATTTTCTCCGAGGAGGAGGTGGCTGCACTCGTTTTTTATGTGCAGCGCCACCTCTCCTCCACCCTGGCATCAGGCGGCAGGCCTGACAGTGGGTACAGCCTCCTGGAGCATAAGCAGTATTGGTAGAGGGTGCGCCGGGCTGTGCGCCACTGCTCTGGGGTCCAGCGCACCCCACTGCAGCTTACACACCGGTTGGCTGACATCCTGGATAGGGACCAGGACCTGCTCAACATGCTGGGTATGGAGGTTGTGGGACTTAGTGAGTAATATTTATTTATTTGTTGTGTTCTAGCTATGCTAATATTTTTTCCTAAATAGCAAGCATGCTGCTCACACTCAGGTAAGTTAAATTTATGTTACAAATATAATGTGATCATCATCTGGAGTAAACAGGTGCTCTGCGGCGCTTCCTAATCCTATTTGTTGGTGCTTACTTGGTCTGTTTATTTAAGAGGTCATGCAGAGACTCCTCTGTCCTGTCAATAAGATAGTGGTAGTTATTAGTATTGGTGAGTTAGCACATTCTCTCACTGCATCGTGCCTTTATTTTTTGTAGCTGGTACATTCCCAACCCCAAGCAATTTCTCAGTGATGTGTAGTATGCATGCATTTATGCATTGAAAAAAAATGCAGACTGAGTTGGCCTGTCAAAGGGGGTGGAGACTGAGAGACTTAGAATGAGATGAGAACCAAAGATCATTTCTTGCAATTTATTAGTAGTTCCAAAAAGTAGTTTAGGGAATATGGAATAGGGTTAGGTTTAGGAAATTAGGAATAGGTCCACAATAATACTAGTACTGTAGGAAATCTGATTTAGAAAAGTTTAGTGTTACTGTGTTTGCCTTTCCCTGTCAAAATATTTTTTGTGGAGATTATTATTAACTGTACCACTAATCTTATTTTATTTTATTTATTTCTTACATTAGCATCCAGGGGCAAGAATAGGGATGGGCCTTGATCCAGCGAGGTGGGCAAGGGAGCTGAAGGTGCCACTGCCTCCACAAGTGCCTCAGCAGATGGCTCTGCTGGCCCCAGTAAGTCCTCCTGTTGTTAATATTATTTCTCTAACTTTTACATCTTCATATTTAGAATCATTTTTCCTTTTTACTGTACCCGTCTCCTAATTTTGTTTCCAACTCCTCTTTGTTCTATTTGTTTGTTTTCTAAATTCTTCTTATGCCTGCATTATCCTATTTACTTATTTTCAATATTTCAAGTTACTGTGCTTGACATCAAACGGTCTGCACTAGTCTGTCTGTTCTGTAGCTTCCTTTCTTCTGCTTTGTCAGTAAGCGTTCCCTCTCCTGATATATCTTGTGGACTGGAGGTCCTGCAAGACTCCGGAAACCCATTTTGGTCAGGTACGCTACTGTGAAGATTGCATGCTCAAGTAAGTATTGTACGCATGTTTGTTGAGAAAGCTTTCGTTTTCTTGCTCATGCTCAAACAATAAAACGAGAGAGTAGCCATGGTCATGGTGAACCCCCCAATGCTGTGTATGTATTATCATCATAGTACACCAGCAGTTGATGGCGGTGCAGCATGGCTGGAAATATGTAGACGGCCCCATTGCATTTGCCAACCAAGACCACAAGTCCTTCGTTGATCAATTATTCCACCCCTTCGTTGTGCTTCATTGTCTCAGATTAATCATAGTTTTGCCCCTTCATTATAAAAAGTTTTTGGTTGGCTTGACTACCTGGCTTTTCAAACAACGCCAACCAACAAAAGGCCCAACATGATATTTTGATAGAAGATACTGTAACCAACCTGTAGTGATACATTTTGGTTGTGTTTTGCTAAAAAGAAAAATAATAGGAGTGAGGCGTATCGGGCATTTAATATGTGTAATGTTTTTTCTCGCTGCATAGAACACCTGTGCAGGAGCCGGCAGCGAGGGTGCCAGTGGAGCGGATGTGGCAGCGGCAGTTGAAGGGGGGTCCCAGCGGCAGCAGGGATGGGCGGTGGTAAGTCACAATGCTTGCTGATTGACAATTAGTAATATATACTCACTGCAAGGGTGTTAACTCGTAAACACTCCGCTTTAGGAGATACAGCAGGAGTTAAGTAGTTAATTGCCTCTTCTATCTGGAACTCAGCAGACAAAGGTTGATAATGAAGTTTAACAACAATGGGTTGATAGAAAATGAAAAGGATGGAAGGAGAATGGATGGGTGAAATGTAATATGAGTGAAAGGACACGTGGGTGAATATGTGGGGGAAAGGATACATATAGGTTGGAGATATGATGCATAGGTGGGTGAAGGATAGAGGAAAGGGTATATGCCATGAAAGGCTGCCTGCCTGGGTGGTTGAAAGGGTATGGGTGAGAGGTTGCCTGCCTGAGTGGGTGAAAGGTATGCTCAGGTGGGTTAAAGCACGATGGGTGAATGGGTGAAAAGATGTGTGGGTGGCCAAATGGATGTTGGTGAAAGGTGCGTTGAGCACAATGTTTGAATGGATGGATATATGTGGATGGAGTTTTTCAATGGTGAAAGATTGGATGAGAGAATGTATGTAAAGCTTGAATAGTGTGTATCCGAACCAAGGGTAAGGAATATTAGAGCAATTAAATGATGAATGGATAATTATGTGGATAAAGAAACAAGGGAACTCTTCTGGATAGGGGTGTGCTCACCCACTTCACTTGCTTGGAATGGTTTTATCAAAGCTTTGATTCAAAGGGTTGGGGTGGTATTCCTGTCTACTCCATTGACTCACAGTATTTTTTTAAGCGAGGCTTATATTTGTATCCCACAATTCATCAATTATCACCTCCCTCCCTACCCATGGCATTTTACCAGTGCCACCCATGATGACCTAATCGCTGCATGGGTCAATTTGTCACTGGAGTGTTGGCTGTGCAATATGCTTGAGTTATTGTGGCATTTACAACAATTTCAATGCATGGAAATGCAAAAATAAAGTGTGCTTCCCTTCCCTCCCAGTGCCCACTCAGTCACTTCCTACTAGTACTTCACTCCTTTTTTCTCTCCCCACTTCTGTCCCCCCAGCCTCCCCAAAACTTTGAAAAATCCATTATTTGCATGCGCCACATTTTTCTAGCTGAGTAGTTCATCATGGCTTTCATAACGGATATGCACTTGTTCAAATTCTTCTCTTTCAACATTGTCAACCAGAGTGACTCAGTAGCCAAAGCTTAGGCACCTGATGATGATCTTTAAAATGTCTACTTACCCAGCCTAATCCCTCTAACTTACAATACAGTAGAGTAATTTAAGTTTCCTTTCATTACAGCCAGGCAAATGTATTTGTTGGAAAAATAAATTATAAAGTGTAGCCGAGGGTGAGGCCAGGGAGTAAAGAGGAACTAAGTAACTGCTTTGTCTAATGCTGATGGGATAGTCTGTGATGAACTTGTCAAATACAATCTATATCCTGTTCCTTAATTCTTTCTCTGCAATGTAGTGCATCATTTTTCATTTTTCCCGCTGTCTACTTACGGTAGACAGGATGTCCACATGATTGACATGTGACGTGTATCAATATTCATCTGCCTTGCAGTTAGGTAACGATTGAAAGGCATTTTGGAGAAGAGCAGGGCTATTGGAATAAGATAATTGTCTATTACAGCTGCACCAGCTGCAGACTGCAGAGAGTACGACTAGTAACCAAGTACAACTAGGGCGCCAGCTAAGCTTGCATGAATCCATTAATTTAGCATAACAAAAGAGAGAATACTTGTACTCTATAGTGCATAATGCCTTTCTTATTAATGAGAGGTAATTGATTTGTATTTTTCCACACAAAGGGGCCTATTATGATTTGAGTCAGAAAGCCTCCAACCGCAGGTCGGAGGCTTTCCGACTGACATCCAAGGTTTACAGTCCGTCCTCCTTACTACAATGAAGGAGGTCGGAGTGTAAAGTGTCCGGACTGACTGACTGGCTTCCGATGGGCTCAATGAGCCCGTGCCAGTCGGAACCGCAATGTAATCCCTTAAGGACAGAGTTTCCGCTATTGGGATTACGATGTCGGTTCCAGACAACCTTTTAATGCCGGACTTTCTGACATGAAAAGGCTGTCAGAAAGCGACTTTGGGGGGCCTACAGTTGTCAGTCATCATAGGTGCCTGAGGGGCACCTATGATGCCCCCCTATAAATCCCTCCACCCTGTGGCAGGCTCCAGGAGATGCCTGCCACAGGGTGCAGGGATTTACACAAACTCCCATTTCTGGAGTTGGAGTAGCAGTCAGAGGCCACAATATGCTTGGCGGGGCGGATATATGTTTATATATGTATTTTTTATATTATTACATTTAAAAACGTTTTCAATTATAATATACATTTAAAATATTAATTTAATAATATTAAATTAGATATATGTAAATAAATATATATATTATTATATATTTTTAATTTTTGGAAATATTATTAATTGTTATATTTTCCTAAACAATTATTAAATATTTTTTATTTTTATTATATTAGTTTTATTATTTAATTTTATTAATGTTTACTATTTAAATTTATATATATTTAAAAAACAATATTTTAGCATGAATAGTTGTGACAATGATATTTTTTCACAATTTTTGTAATTTTAATTTTAAGTATAGGAAGTCGATATTTTTGACATTGATATTTTTGACTCAATATTTTTGTATGTCGATTATTTGGTAGTCGATATTTTGTCAGTGAACCGCAAATAGTTGAATAGTGATGTGGACAAGGTTAAGCGTTTACCCAACACAATTTCGAAATGATGATGCAGACTAATGATATTCTTCTATATCTAAAATATCGATCACTTTTAGACGTAGGTGGGTAGATGGAGCCAGTGTGGGCTATTGTTTTGGTAATAGAAGTAGAACTGAAGTTCCTCCACTGAGTTGATGTGACTTTCACCACATTCGTCCCACCAAGTGTGTGATCAATTAATGGTGTAAATTATAAAGTCACACCTCAATAAATCACACAGCCCGGGGTAAGAGCGTTATGAGTTTGATGAATACATGGAAAAGGGGATTTGGGGAAAGGTGTGACAAAGACAAACACTACACAAAGACAATATTCATCTGGGCAATGAGCAGCCACCCATCATCAATCTGTTGTGGATGGAAAATGAAACGAAGGAATGACTATGACACAGTTGACTTAAATGCAATGTAAACCAAACTGTTTTCAGCCCCAGAGAGACTCAAGTTATATTATTATATATTTAAATGTTCTGTCACCTAGGTTCGAAAAATAGTAAATACAAATTATGTAGGAGGGAAAAGAACAACACACACAGTTCTAAAAAATGACTATTAAAAGAAAAATTATACTGTATTGCCAAATTGGGAGGTACATCTGCATTCTTCTTGGATTGTCCGTCAATCTTGAGTGCCTGGCTGATGCGGTCCGGTAAGGAAAGCATGAGTGCTATGGTGCTTTTGACTTTTTGTGCAGGAGAAGAGAAAGCCTGCAGATTGTAAAACAAAAATGATATTGTAGAATCAAAAAGAAGGACAGAAGGTAAACTTCAGAAGGAGTGTACCAAGAACACTCAGAGGCATTGCAAGAAAGAATAATAGTCCTTTTTGCAATCATTCATTTTATGACTGGAGTGCAATCAATTAGGTGAGAGCAATTACAGCAACCAACAAACACAGACAAGTGGCCTCATGTGTCGGTCTGATCAAACTTGCAACTGTCATGATCATCACTATATTATGTGGCCTAGCACAGGCATAATTTGATGATCACCAAATGTAGGTTTCCATTTACCTACAACAACATGCCCCCACCCAACCACCACATAGTTTCAAATTTGAACCAGCCAGCAAACACACTCAGCAACACTGCATTTCCCAAATCAAGTAAAATCAACGTACCTCTCTCACACCAGTCCACAGAGTTGAGTAGGCCTCTTAGAGCCATCACCTAATGTTGGTTTCTGTGAAGTTAATAACTTCCTTCTTCTGGCAGTTGTTGTAGTAGTCATGTCCTGAGCCCTTCCATCATTCTCCTGACACTGAGTAACATGTCCAACTCCGTACCGACTGGGACCTGACTCGAATGAGATACATCGATGTGTAGTCCAATGCTGTTGATGAACAACAAGGGAAACATTCAATCATTTTTTTGTGTAGACTACATTTGTGTCTGTTAGCTAAAGGGACTGGTCAGGTCTTTGAGGAGTGTGAAGCAGAAAACAAAAACTGTGTGGACCCAGCAAACAAATCTCGTTAAGTGTCAAAGGGGAAGAAAAAAATCACCTTCAGAAAAAAAATTATCACCCGTCATTAGGCCACCAACATTGTAAATTGTCACACACACAATCAAGCTTAATAGTTATAGTTAAACACCCAATCTCACTGCCTGCCACCACATGAGTCATCTCAACACACTCACAAAGAACAATCACTCATAATGTATATGAACCTTTGGTGGGTGCATGCCATTTACCTTTTCTAATTCAAGCGCTGTGTTGGTGGTACATTGCCAATCCTCTTTGTTTCACAAAACACACATTGGCCAGTCTTCTAAATCAAATAATGTGGGACAGTCCGGCTAAGAGAATAAAGAAAGGATAGATAGGCACGGAATGGAGGCAGGTTCAAATTTGTCTCTCCAATGTCCTTGAGGGAATGACGGGGAAGCTTCTTCACTGCACATTGGTCTAACTCCAATCCAGCAATACAATGTATCTAAAATGGTGGGGCTGCATTAGTCAGTCAGACATAAGCAAACAAAATAATATAATGTTCCCCTAGCTATATCTTTTTTTGTCATCAAAGCAGTTCGGGGATAGAAATAGAAAGTTCTATGGTTGGTGGCCCAGGCTTAGTAGTAAGGGAAGTAGAGTTTGTCCTCAAACTCAGGTGGTTCACCTGGAAGTTAGTCAGCTAACACACTGCCACCATGAACTGAGTCTGACCAATCACCCTCATCCTCCTTCTGCCGTACTTCAGGTATGGTGTAATTCGGTGGCATGAAGTGCTGATTCACTTTGATCATGGTTATTCTCTCCACGTTTTGGGGCTAGAGACTGGTCCTTCTCACTGCAACAACTGCACCAGTTGCACTGAGCACACGCTCAGCAGACACACTGGATACCGGGCAAGCCAGATACTTTATTGCCAGCCTGCTGACCACTGGCCATTGGCGCCTCTTCCCATACAAATACACCAATGGGTTTTAATCAAGATAGACCTCAGTTGGGTCATCCAGATAGGCCTAGACCATCCTCTCAATAGTCATTGCTGCTCCACCTTGCTCGACCTCTTTTCCCTTTGCCATCTCAAAAAAGAATGAAAGTGGCAAGTAATTGTTTGTACTGTGGATCAAGAATTGTGGGACAGGTGTGATGTTTGGATGACACAATGTCTCCTTGCACCCTTGTATTAACAGATAAGCAAAGGATTAAGCTCTCCACTAACTCATGTGCATCTGTTGTTTTGTCCACACGTGCATACATTTCAGAAACCTCCTTTAGCTGTTCCTGTAACATATGCAACAACGGGATTGCTTGGTCTATGGTACTGTCCTCCTTGCTGACTTCCAGTGTGAGGTCCAGCCTGTAAACGGGTTGGGTCAGCCGGTCCAGACGATCTTCAGCGTTCCGGAACAGAGACGTGTCAGTGCCTGCACTCCTCCTGAAATACATTCACGCTGAAGATCGTCTGGACCGGCTGACCCGCCCGTTTACAGGCTGCAGGCACTACTTTTGGGATCTCCTCGACCCTGGAGGTCCCTTTCATAATACACTAAGGTTTTCCTTGAAACGTAAGATCCGTGGAGACGTTGACCCACCGACCCACGGCTATTCAGTCATTCACTCCTGGGATCGCCTATAGCCGGAGCTTTCCCAACATTATCTTGGATCTCATTGTCACTTTCTTCAACCAGACCAGCCGGGTTGGAATTATCACCGGCGGAGCGATTCCTCAACGACATCTACATATCTTTTACAGCCCTGAAGAAGTCACGGGTTACTTCCCTTTGTGACGAAACACGTGTTGGCTGGTTGTCCTTTGTCCTTTTTGCCTTTGAGATTAAAACTATAAACATTTACTATTCGAGTGGACTTTAATAACAACTCTACGAATGCTCAGAACAACAACAAACATTGTTTTTTTTGTACAAACATGTGCCCAGGACTTGGCTTTTCAGTAACTTGTGTGGGTTGACACCCACATATAAATACAGGGGTTATAGGGTAATTCCTCCGACCTGGTAGCACCGCGCAACACACACACCACAATCACCATACGCACATACATCAAGGCGCCACACTTCCTGGCATATCCAAAACCCTACCTTTAAAATATGTCTCAGACTGAGGCAGGATCCAAGTAGAGTCTTGATCATCAGAAGGGGGGCTTGGAGATGAAGATGATGGAGTAACCCTTCTTTTTATTGCTGGACACGGGCTTGTGTTGGGGTGGGTCCACTGATGCAGGGGTGCCGCTCCCAGCTTGCTTCTCGGAGACCAGTGCAGCAGGCACAGGTTTGCCGAAAAAGATCCTGGCCAGCACACCAGTAGTGGAAATTCAAATTGGCTTCTTCTCCTCCCCAGTGGCCACTTTCTTGGCAGCACTTTTCTTTGGGGCCATCTTGAAGCTTTTAGTTGGCAGTGGCAGTTAGCATCATAAGCTGAAGAGATGTCTGTGTTGTGTGGTCATGTGTCATTTCGTGCACAAGCCTTCTGTCTAGCAGTACTGTGGGTGATGTTGTCTCTTGTGCACCTAAAAGCAAACAAGCAAGAAGAACATCAGTGAAACATGGCATTATTGCAGTTGAATTAGTAGTATCATTTAGGAGGTCATTACGATGTCGGGCGGAATCACTTCCGCCCAACACTGCATTGGTCATGGGACCGACCGACACTTGGTAGGCGGTCCCAACCGCCTCATTAGGATGCGACTGAACACTTTTCAGTTCTGTTCCTACGTTTTACTATGGCAGCAAGCATTCTGGCCTTAAACCGGCCGTAATGCGAGCTCCCATAGTGAAATGGGAGGTAGGGTTCATCCCCGCGCCCCGTGGCAGGCACCTCAAGGTGCCGGCCACAAGGTGCAGAGATCAACAGGGGGCACGATAGGTGTCCCCTTGTCCTCCAACCAGAGGCTGTCCACCAAAAAGGGGGCCCTGCTGGGGGCCGACAAAGACGCTTTCTGACATGGTTTCCATGTTGGACAGGCCGGCATGGAAACAATGTCGGAAACCGTCATCGTAATCTCAAGGGTGGAAAGGCCCGCCCTTGAGATTACAGGCCGGATTCTGACTGGCAGACAGGCTCTACGAGTCTGTCAGAAGCCAGCTGGAATGAGCGGCCAGTTTTCTTTCCAACCGCCTCTATCGTAATGAGGCGGTCGGAAAGGAAACCGAACTGCCCATTACGATGCAGCTTTAAAGGTTCTGACCGCAGGGTAGAGCCTTTACAGCCGCATCGTGATCGGACCCTTTGTGTGGTTACTTAAGTTCTAAATAATTAACAAAACGGAGTATCCATTCATAAACCACACCAACGTAAACTTTCATGTACACTCAGGATGGATAAGAAAGAGGAACACCAACACACAGATGTAACTGTTTGGTTTATGTGCATCAAGTTGGGAATTGGATGTGGCACTCAGGGAGCTGCAGGTGACAAAAGAAAACTGACAATGGCATAATCCTCAGAAAATTAATGCTGTTGTGCATCTGTGCACTGCCGATAGCACATGGAGTTGATGTTGGATGTTAGGAAAATGGGAAAAAAATATATATTTTTTTTAAAGTAACCAAAAAATTGTAAATATTTTTTTTAAATTGTACAAATATTTAACGATTTTTAAAAAAATTAAAAAGATTGAAAAAATATAATTTAATTGCTGATGTACTAAGGGAAGGGCACTACTACTTACTACCATGACAATTGAATTTGGAACCCACTGGAATTTGGAAGGCAAGGAGAGGTGCAGAAGAAAAATACAAAAAGTATATAACAATATATAAAACTCTGTTCATACAGTACATTAGTATGAGCATTGAGCTACTAGGCCTCAACCATAACACACAAAATGTCCACCAGCCACACGGTCAAACAGCAAGCAAGGAGGCATGGCCAATGACAAACACATGCAGGCCTAAGGTAAAAGCATAGTGGCTGGGCCACACAAATGGCTGCTAGCCACATGGTCAAACAACAAGCAGGAAGCATGGAAAACAAAGAACATATACAGACCTATGGAGACTGACTATACAAAATGGCCTTTGGCCACATGGCATGGGGGACAAAGGCAAATGGTGATCTATAGCAAACACACTCACACACTGGCCAGAAAAAGGAGGCATGGTAACACAGAGAACATAGCATTAATTCAGCAATGCCAAAAATTAAAATTAACAGGGCTAACATTTTTTATAACAACATACATCCTCTAAAGCCATTACCCCACCTATGAACTGTTTGCAGAAAAAAACTTAAGTACCACAAGAAACACATTTTGTATTTTAATCCAATGCTATCCATGGCCTAAATGATGTTTTGATTCAACAGACACCACAGAAATAGTTGTTTCATGCACCCATGACTAGTACTGGGCCTACTGGCAGGAAGGCCTATTGGCAGACTAGGCCATATAGTGAATTAAAAGAATACTGCAAATTTATTTAAAAAACATGGAGAAAATGTACTAAACTGTGGAATATTTTTCCTTTATGAAAGAAGAAAAATGTAATTAAATCATGGTGCATGCCCTCTATCAAACAAACAAAACCCTTATACAACAGTTTTTTATTTACTTGTGAAATCGCAAATACAAAAGTCCTTAAATCCAATGGTAGATATGCATTAGACACAGAGAGGGATCCTTCCAGCTCCAAATCCAAATGAAAAGTAACCAGGAGATGGGCAAAACACTGGGACAGGAACAGGAAGTCAGAGACTCTGGGGCACTTCCTTACTGTTGGACACCTTTTAAAAAAGGCTTTTCGCATAAAAACCAATGCAAACGGTCATTTTGAAAAGGTTTTTAACTCCAAATTGTCTTTTTGAGGAGATTTAGCTGCTTCTCAAGGAGAAAATCTTCCCCAGGCTGCTTCCACATCCAATCATACTCAGTTGTGATCCTGTATGTCGAAAAAGAAGCACCGGAAGTCGCTGGCAGAGCCTAAAGCCGTGTTAGTGGCCAAAAAATCTCACAGGAGCTCGTGGGTGGCTTGCAAATCTCGTGGCGCTCGCGAATGGCTAGAAAATCTCGTGGATGCTTGTGAGCGACCGGCAAGTCACTCCTGCATGTGCGAAATTATATTTTGAGCACGCCAATGGAAAAAAATCTCTCCTCCATTGCGGAGTGCAGAGTTTATCGGTAACTCCTTGTTCTCCGTGGAATACGGGGTTGTCGAATTCTGCAAACTCCGCAAGCAGAGTAGAGTTTTATGTAACCCCAGGCGTCATACTCCGCTCCACCAGTAGAGTTTGCGGAGTTTTACCAAATCCGCGCTCCGCTGGGAATGCGAAGTTGGGCAAAGCTCCGACTCCGTGGCGGAGCAGAGTACGAGGCCAGCCCCATTAAAAAAATGTAAAAAACACCACTTACCTTGTCTTCTGCCTGTCCTGCTCCCCGCCACGGTGTCTCCCTTCTTCCGGCGTCCTCCTCTCGCGTCCCTGTAGGTATTATGTCATGCGTGAACTGCGACTTCTGCCACTGATGAAACCAGGTAACCTAAGAGATGAGGTTCATTCCTTCTTGTGAAATATTGTAGAGGGCATCTGCAACCAAAACTCTCTATGTGGTTTCTCAAACATCTTCTTGAATAACGTCAGGAAGGCAGTATAATTATTTAGGAAGGAATCCTCATTGGACACCAAAGGAGTAGGCCAAGTCAAGACTGCCACATGAGAATCTTATCACATGTCTAAGCTTAGCTTTGTCAGAGTATAACTGGCCTGGTCAAACAGCAAAATACACTGTTAGGCAATTGAAAACCACTTGCAAATTAACTGGATTGCAGGAAAAGCAAGGAGCACTGAGACCAACAAAAGGAATTGTATTTGCCCCACTTTTCAAGGCCTGTGTTAGGGCTGCATTCTCAATTCAGAGTTGACGGTTTTTGTGATTCTGTTGGACACTAAAGAGTCTTCTTTAACCTGGTCTTGGTCTGTGTGAGGTATAGGCGACACCTTCCAGTAGCCACTTCTGCTTCACATAATATGCAAAATGCAGGAGCACCATGCCTGCTAGAAGGAATCCCAAAAGCAGGAGAAAATCACAGGGCAAAAAAAAAACTTGGACTAGGAAGATAGAGATTTAATGAAAGAAAGGTAGTCACTGCTGGAGCTATTCCGGAAGGTAGTTGAGGACAGCCTGAAGAATCTGTGAATGGAGAACACAATTCCCAGTGGAGCACAGGATCTCAGTAACGTGATGAGGAAACTGTTTAGTACCGGACTTTGACTACATTCTGACGCAATAATAAGCAGTTCTGAAGCTCTTTTTATAGAGCTGAACCAGGAAGTTCCTCAATCTTGGACTGGAATGTAAAGTAAGGTAATGAAACTTTCCGGAAGGTCATATAAGCTGCAAGAACATTCTTAAAGGAAGGTTATTGGAAGGTTCCAGGCCTTTTTGCAAGATATATAAGAATGGTTTTGCATACATTATAAATTAGCATTGGCGTTGGCGTTGGAAAGATGCCTTTCTTCAAGATGTAGTCTCCTGATCTTTTTTTTAACAAATCACCAGTATTTGGCTGGCACTGGAGTGGCTGGGGCACAATACAACCTGATAAAGTGTGCAATTCCTGAATACAGCGAGAATGCTCCCAGGGAATGTAGCCTCATAGTTGGACTAATTGCGGCCAGCCTCTCTGTATTAGATGCGCACAGCACAACAAATTGATTGTAGTCACTGCAAAAGCATCAATTTGATTCCCAAATAGACACTGTAAGAAATTGGGTTATTAGTTAAGGGAGGTAATAAACACTTCAAGGAATATTCACAACCCTTGTCAGGGTGAAACACTAAAGTCAATAAATAAACCTACGCTCAACCTCCTGGTCGGTATGGCACAGAGCAATGTGTAAAGCATTCATATAACATTCAATCATTCATAACATAGAATGCTATATGCACCAGGTACTAACCTACATACATGTGCTTCTCTTGCTTTAGAAGATGGGTTATCTGTAAAGTTTTCACCACAGTATGAGAGCTGCAGATAGCATGATCTTTGCCACCTTCAAGTATAGCATAGACTGTTCTTAGTAGATACTTTTTAATTCTCAGTGGTGTGTTTCTCATGAGAGTTTCACTGTCTACAAACAGTGTGCTACAGAATAAACTCTCTCCATAGACGGAAAACTGTTTACAGTACCCACTTTTGTTCTCATATCAACTTCATTTCTCAATGTAGGTTTGATAACTGTGAGGGGTTGGATACAGGTGAAGGCTGTCTGTAGTAGGTCAAAATTTTTAGAACAGACGTTGAGGGCCCGATTCATTAAGGTAAAGTTAGACAAAAGTTCTAACTTAGACCAAAAGTCTAACTTTACTAAATTTCGGTATTCACAAATGTAAGTTACTACTAGTAGAATTTCTAGGAGTACATTTACTAGAAGTAACATACCTTTGTGAATACTAAAAAGTAGTAAAGTTGGACTTTTGGTCTAAGGGCCTGATTCACAAAGGTAAACTTAGACCTGTAGTCTAACTTTAGACCTGAAGTTTAACTATAGATCCAAAGTATAACTTTACACATGAAGTCTAACTTTACATCTGAAATCTAAGTTTAGACCTAAAGTTTAACTTTAGACCTGCAGTCTAACTTTGCATCTAAAGTCTAGTAGTAGAAAACTTTGTTTCGGCAATATGGCCACAAAAGTTACAAGTGAAACATAGATAAAATACGCTTCATTATAATACATCATATTTGAAAACAGTGTAAAGTGTTGAATTAAGCAAGACAAAACCATAGTCAAAAACCTATTCTGGTCCGCCATATCCTAGATTAAAATCTAAGCAATATCTTTAGACCAAAATGACCTTGCTAGAGGTTAAAAAGAAAAACCAAATCCAGTTCTATAAATTCACAATATAACACTACCAAACACTATTTAAAAAGATATACATGTGATGTACAATGATTTCCATTGGTAAAATCATGCAAGGAATGAATCAATCACTACGAACAGAGCTGAGACACAAACATGTAAATTACAAATAACCCACCCAAGTGGGGGAACCACAAATGCCCTATGCTATCAGCCTCTATTTTTATTTTTGTTCAGCTGTTTCACCATCATTCACAGCCATCACAAAATTGGGAGAGGGTTCTAAACATGTGCTCAACATATAAAACCTGCCAGTCAAGGAGCATCTACAATTCAAGGAAGGCATCGATTAAGCTACACTTTAGGGTAGCAGAGGTAAGGGCTGGCAGGGGTTTGTGAGACTTTCAGGAGAGATAGCAGGGAGTGCTCCAGTCAGGGTTAGGCACTCAGCCCCCACCTGGGAGTCAAAACTCACTGGCTAGCCTGTTACCTCTAAGTATCAAGGCTGAAAGGAGAAACCTAGAGGTGGCAAATACAATCTGTTCCTTTGTGTCATACCTCAGGAGCCTCCCAGAAGTGTATTGTACCCATGTTCTTGCACACTGTTTTAATCCACTTTGACACCTTGCCAGAAGAAAAGAAAGTGCTCTGCTGACTCAGGTATCAATAGACAGAAGGGGCAGTTATGAATTGGCAATGTACTTTTGCCCCATCTGTCCATCAGTGTCCTTATCAGCAGAGTGCCTATCCTGAATTTGATGTATAGACTCTTGGCTTGAGAGGGTTTGATCCTGTCCAAATGTGGCTTAAACATAGGTAAACATTTGAATTGGAGGAATTTTTCAGAGAAGTTCCCCCCTTTTACATCATTCCAAAGTCTAACCAGTGTAAAATGGTAGTGCATAAGGAACTCAAATAAAGCTCTCAAGAAGGACCTGCAACAAAGCATTGCTGGACAGAACACAAAGGTAAAATGCCTTGGGTAACTGTCACACAAGCCCAGCAAGGCACAGTCCCTGCACTGCTTTAAAAAAAAATGAAGGTCCACATGCATGGTGAAACATCAGTGCTTAACAATCCTCACACTGGCTTTTAAATGTACACAAAATCACATAGCTGTTGCCCAAAAATATAAAATAAATGCCATTTATTTATTTTTTAGTTCTCTATAGTTCAGGCTCGACCCAGAGGTAACAGAGCGCTTTACATGTTTAGAGGATACGTTTACACAAGTACATGGTGAGAGGTAAAAAGGCATCGCATTAAATCGTAAACAGAAATATAGGAGCACAGAGTATTAAAGCATACACAGTGAGAGCATAGTAATATGAATCAATATAGTCATTGGGAGCTGGGGAGGAGGATAGAGTTTGAGTTCTCCTGGTAAGAAATGCGACTGGAATTGTCCAGGAGAGTTGGGTCTTTGGGAGGCGTAAGTAATTGCATGCTCTAGCTGAGGTACTTGGTGAGTAATGTAATAGAGACTTGAAGTCTCGTTTGAAGCAGGAGAAGGAAGGGTTGCAGCATAGCTCTTTAGGGAGTAAGTTCCAGATTTTAGGGGCATTTCCTAAGAAGGAGTGTGTCTGGGAAGAATTTCTTTTTAGTTTAGGGAGTATGAGGAAGAGAGAGTTGGAGCTTCTCAGAACCTGGCTTTCCCCTGCTTGCGATAGTTTAGATTCTAGATATTTGGGGGTTACAGTATGGAGAGCTTTTTGAGTGATATATGCAGTTTTGTAGATGCACCTTCCTTCGATGGGGAGCCAAGTGAGACTTTTGAGAGCTGGAGAGATGTGGTCGAAGCGTTTGGTTCCTGTGATGAGCCTGGCAGCCGCATTGAGGATTGTGGTTAGGGGTTGGAGGTGGCATTTGGGGGTTCCTGTTAGGGTGGCATTGTCGTAGTCAAGTTTTGGGAGGACTAGTGATTGAACCACTGTTTTAATCTCTTCAGGTGGGATAAACTGTTTGATTTTTTTAGATGCTTTAGCGTGTAGCATGCACCTTTGGCAGTGTTTTTGATGTGATCTTTCATTGATAGGTTTGCATCTAGGGTGATACCTAGGGATTTAGCAGATTTGGATAGTGAGAAAGCATTGTTTAGTGAATCCAAGTTTTTGAGCCATTCAGGGATGGAGTTCAGTCTTGTTAGGGTTTAGTTTCAGGTGATTTGTCAGAAGCCAGGTTTGAATCTTGGTTAGTGTAGCATTAAGATGGTGTATGTCGCTGGGTGATTTTATTCTGTAGTAGAGTTGTGTGTCGTCGGCATATAGGTGATATTTAATACCAGATATATTTAGGATAGCTGTGAGGGTTTCCATGAAAAGATTGAATAAGACTGGTAAGAGCATGGAACCTTGAGGTACTCCTTGAGCTACTGGTGTAGGGTTCGAGAAACATCTGTCCATTTTTATTTGTTGGGAGCAATGTTGAAGATATGATGTGAACCATATCAGGACGGTGACATTGATACCATTGCTTTTCTGGAGTGTCTCCAGAAAGGCCAGGTGATGTACTGTATCAAATGCAAGAGGCAAGAGTCGCCTTCATCCAGGGCCTTGTGTATGTCATCAGTTATTTTGAGTATAGCAGTTTAGGTGCTGCAGCCTTTCCTGAATCCTGATTGGAAGATGTCCTGGAGGTTGAATTCTTCTATGTGTTGATTAAGTTGAAGTAGGACACATTTCTCCAGTGTTTTGGCTAGGAATGGGAAATTGGTGATGGGTCATTGGAGTCGGCACCAGGTTTTTTTTTAGTATGGGGGTGACGTGTCCGAGTTGGAGGGAGTCTGATACAAGGCCTGATGATAGAGAGACATTTATGATTTTGGTCCAGAGTGGGGAGATGATGTGGTTGAGTTTCTGAACAAAAGTTGAGGAGAGAGGGTCTGCGAAGTGGGATGTGAGTTTGAGTTTGGCAATAATTTTGAACATTTCATCTTTTGTCAAGAGATTGAAATCTGACCAATTAGCGTTATTCTTCGGTTGAGGGAGTTAGGTGTTGGTGGAGTCTGTAGGTTGGGTTGTGGAGGTAATCTCAAGGGACAGGGAGCAATCAATTTTGGCTATTTTGTCAGTGAAGAAGTCAGCTACTGTTTGACAGTGTTCAGTGGTGGCTATTGATTCTTTTTGGGAGGTAAGCATAGTTTGTTGTTTTATTATACTGAAGAGCTCCTTGGGTTGGTTCTTTGATCGGTAAGGTTGATTATGAAAGAAAGTGACTTTTTCCTTGAAAATGTATTTCGTATAGGAGAGTCGTTTGGCTCTTAAGTGTATGAGGTTCGCTATTGAGGGGTTCTGTCTCCATAACCTTTCGGTCTGTCTCAGTTGTCTTCTTTCCTTGTTAAGGTCTAGACTGAATCAGGATCTGGATTGGATTTTTCTCGATCTCTTTAGCTTGAGTGGTGCAACCTGGTTAAGAGCATAGGTTATCAATGAGTTGTAGTGGGCAGTAAGTTCATCAACGGTTTGGGGGAGGGGTCGTGACTGTAATTTGTCCTTGATCCTGAACTTTAGTTCCAATTGTGGGACATGTTTGATTTTTGTAGCCCAGTGTAAGGGTTTGCAGGATGTTGCCGGGATGTATGTGCGATGTAGGTTAAAAAGAATTAGATGGTGGTCCGACCAGTCTGTTGGCAAGATGGATCAAATGGAAACAAGTTTATCTTTGGTGATGATTGCATCCAGAGTTGAACCTTTATTGTGGGTCGGTTCATTACAGAGTTGCTTGAGATTGTTTATTTCCAGTAGGTTATTCAGGTTGGCTTTTGTGGGGTTGTTTGTGTTGTTCCAGTGTAGGTTGAAATCGCCCAGGAGAACGCTGTTGGAGTCAGTTAGTGAGAGTTGGGTTATTAGGTCAGTAAGTTCCTCAATGTAGAGTGTGCGGTTACCTGGTGGGTGATAGATGATGTGAAATTTGATGGTAGAGTTGTCCTTCGTTTTGGTTTCTAATCCAAGGTATTCAAAGGTGGTGTAGTTCATGGTCTCAAGGTGGTTCAGTTGTATTTCCTTTTTGTGGGTGACCACAAGTCCACCCCCTATTTGCCCTGTTCAGTCTTTTCTGGTGATGGAGTAACCAGCAGGAGTGAGTAGGTCTAGTATTGAGGTTGAGTGATCATTAAGCCAGGTTTCGGTGAGGAAAGCAATGCCTATTTCTTCCGCTAGTAAGGTCTTTGCAATATCTGTGGAATGCTGAGTAGCAGATCTACAGTTTATGAGCATACAGGTCAAGGAGGGAGGGTTCTTTTTTTCAGAGTTTAGTGTGTGGATAGTGGTATATTGAGCAGGAGGTCTAGGGGTTAAATTAGGTCAAGGGATTCTATTTGTGCCAATGATTACTGGGATTTTGGAAGGTGATTTTGAGACTGCGTGAGGAGATATGGGGTTGTAAGATTCACTGAGAAGTTTAGTTTCTATGGCCGATAGGGTGTTGAGTGCTCGGTGGGGCCTGTTGGACATGTGGCTCAGTGGGATGCTGATATGGTCAGCGGGATTTAGAAATATTGTAGGACTTTTATGGGGGGCCCAGTTTACTGTTTTCAGAGCCGAGTTGCGTGTTAAGTTAGTCTGGATCACTAGGTCATTTTTTGCTGTCAATAGGTCTTTAGCTAGAGAATCAAGTTTCTGTTCTAAATGCATCATGAAGGTGGTATTAGTGTCGGTTGAGGTTGGTTAATCCGGGATTAGGTAGGCCAGTGATGGGTTCTGAATTTAAGGTAGGCATCTGATTGCTGATAGAGGGAAGAGAGGTGACTTTGGGGTAGGATATGTTGAGGGGTTGAGTGTCTAGGGAGAGTTCATTGCTGGGAATTCGGGGTCTGATTGTATGGGGCTCATTGTTAGTCGATTTTACATTTGGACTGGTGTTCTTATGCACCTTAGGGGCGATATGGGTTCGTTTTTTAGGTCACGCCTAGCGACGCAGCGCATGCGCTGCTCGCTTTGGCGAGATTTATTGTTGTCGATTTCACTACCGAAGGGGGACAGGAGATGTGCACGCGCCCGGACAGGCGATGTGCACATGTACGGCTTCAGCACAACGCGCGGATGGCGCACTTTCACTTTCCCTCTGTAACATGCAGCATAGTGGGCAGAGAGGAGACGCGCCCGGACAGGCGATGTGCACGTGTACGGCTTCAGCACAACTCGCGCATGGCGCGCTTTCACTTTCCCTCCATAACATGCAGCATAGTGGGCAGAGAGGAGGCCTGCTTCATCCGTGCATTCTGCTTTATTTGAAACTGAAGAAGCGTTTTCGGTTGAAAGAGAGCGAAGATGACAAGTAAACTTGTTCGGGCAGCTTTCAGAGGATGTGCGGGGAGCTGTCACCGGGTCCAGGGGTGGAGCTAGACAGAATGTTTAAGTCCTCACTCTGGAAAGTCTCCCTGCGGAGCAGACCGGAGATACTATGCCTTGCTGCAGAAAATGTGTATCGACGCTAAACTCTCTCTCGCCCTGCGGTCCTCGGCTTTGTGGCAACATGTTCCTGTAAGTACTTTATTTTTATTTTTATTTTTATTCAAGATTAATCACAGTGAGAGATAGTAAGAGAGAGAGTAAGAGAGAGGGTAAGAGAGAGGCGGAAAGGGCTTGTTATATTAATCTAATACCTTGTGTGGTGCCCGGCTATTCAAGCATGCAAGCTATGAGTTCATTACCGATGCCTGAAACTTGGATACTGTTTTGGTAAATTTAGGATCATGCATTTTATTGCTGTTAAGTCTTCGCGAACCATGGCAAATCCATGACTTCTGTGTTTACTTGGTTTTACCAGCAGGATAAGACTACGTAAAGCTGTGTTGCCCAGCAGTTTGATTTTGGCACCAAGGCACAAGTGTTAAGGAAAATAGAAGTGAGATTAATTATCATATGAATATCACAAATATGTCATATGCAGTGAGGTCACAAGAAGTGATGTCATGCCTTTATAAGGGCCAAGGGCCTGTTTTACAAAAGCAATAAGTTAACATAATCACAAAGGAATGAGAAAATAACCTTTTTGATTTTACTTTTTATACACCAAGTGTATTTTTACCACATATCAATTTGTAATTATGCTAGAAAATGGCTGAAAGTGAAAGTGTTTTCAAACCGACGTGGAACTTGGAAATATGTTTAAACTGCTTTTTGTTAATTAGTAAAATGTGCTGTTAATTTGTGTTTGTCGCTTTCTGGTGTTTTTTATCTGTGCCCAAAGCACAAAAGTGCTTCACATTTTCAATGCATTAAGCAATAGAAGAGCTAACATTGTCAATTTGTCTGTTCCTCATAGAAGAGATTAAAAGATAACCTCTCCTGGGATATTCCCACAAATGAAGGAGATGTTGCCAGCAGGAAAGAGATTTGCAAATGCAAGCAGCTGGAGTGCCTGGGCACAATACAACACCTAAGAGCGCTTTCCTTAACCTAAAGCTACTGAACAAAATAAAACCTTTCATTCCGCCCATTGATCTCAAACAGGCCACCCAAGCATTGGTGCTGTCAAGACTGGACTATGGGAATGCAGTCCTCTCAGGAATAGTAAAATCACATCTTGCTCCCCTCAAAACAACGCTTAACGCGGCAGCCAGAATGGTCACCGGAATCAAGAAATTCAATCACATTTCTCCTGCACTCAGAGAACTTAAGTGGCTCCCAGTCGAAATGCGGGCTAGCTTCAGAACAGCCTGCCTCACACACAAAGCCTTGCACACCGGCAAACCAAAATATTTGGCGGCCAAACTAAAAAAAACGGTCAGGCCAGGAACCTCAGAAGCTCGAACTCCCTTCTACTCATCCTGCTGAAAACTCGAAGAAAAAAAAACTGCGGCACGATCCTTTGCCGGGAGCAGGCCCAAAATCTGGAACTCTATTCCTCCTCACATCAGAGCTATTCCCTCTTTTGTAAAATTCAAGAGTCAACTCAAAATCCTGTTCCTCGACTGCTCCCTAGGGAACCGATAGGAGCAGGCGGAGAGCGGAAGCAGACACCTCTCACTGCTTCGAATCTTTGTCCGCAAGACTTCGAAGCAGAACTCCCCGCCATCGACCTGCACTAGTATTGTTCTATGTGATTCTCTGCACTGTATCTGATGTAAAGTGCTCCGATACCTTCGGGTCAGGCCAGCGCTATATAAAACTTCTTAAATAAAAAATAAATAAACCTCTTTTCATCAGGTTACAGGAACAGACTCCCCTTTTTAGGTTGAGCCTGGGCAGCGCATGTGCTGCTCTGCGAGGCATGCTGTATTGAGGTAGGGACTTGGAGCTCCGCCCACTCTCCACCCATATTTTTCATTGGCTTGTGTCATTGTCCACTGTAAACTGTGGCTGTTCATTGGTCAAGAGGCTTAGTAGTCCCTCGTTAGTACAGCCTTGTCTCATCTTGTAACCTCCCATGGCGACACCCCCTGTTCCATGTGTTGTTACTCAGTAAATTTTTATTACAGCCTCCGAGCACTATTTTCTCAAATAGCTTTGTCCTGCCTGCTGTTGCAGGCAGGACACTCTCTCTCCTAACGCTTTTAAAAAAATGTATTGCACGAATTTGCAATGCAATAGGTCTCGCATTTGCGAGAGATTAGGCTATTGGCATCGTAAATGACAATGCCTTTTATGTATCTGTTTTAATAACAACACATAAATAAAAGGCATTGTCATTTACAATGCCATTAGCTCAAACTCTCATAATGCGAGACCTATTGCATTGCAAATGCTTGTTTTATACAGTCTTTTGTTGTGGATGGAGCAGTGGTGCTAAGGTTAGTGTTTACTTGATATGGCGGAGTGGGCGGGGGAGGGGTTTAGTAAAGTGGAGGAGTCTTGTAAGTGGATTGGTTCTGGGCACTCCACCTGGGTGGGTGTTGTGAGGGGTGTTGGATTGAGTTGAGTTAGATAGGTGAGGAGAGAGGGAAAGTCAAATATGGAGGTGATGGTCTGCTGCTTGAAATAGTATGTTCCCCGTTCTAAAGATTGATATGCAGGTCTCAGCTCTGTAATATTTGGAGGGAGACATGACGAGTTTAGTACCATAGGGAATTTTGGAAGTTTTAGCAATTTGAAGGTGTGTGAGGAAGACATTCCTCTATTTTGCAAGGTGTTTAGTGTAGAAAATGAGGTCCATTTTTGTGTTGCTATTGGATATGCTATGGTAGGTATCAGCTATTAGTATTTCCGGAAGTTGTTTGAGAGGTTGTGCTTGATTTTTTTTTGCATTAATTGAGAGGTTGTTGGGGTATTTTATGCTCCAAGTTTTTGGGCCGAATCTCTCAAGATTTGCATCGTGGGTCTGAAGGTATGGATAAGTCATCGTAGTTTCCCCTTGTAATGGAGTCTCTGTTGGATAAGGGGTGTCTTGCCAAGTGAGGGATGCGAGTTAGTAGATGAATTGATTTGAAGTGGGCACCACTTTCAATAATTGGGTCAGTGAGCGAGTGCTCAGTCTAGTGTGTCAACCGAGCTTTGTTTTGTAGTCAGCTTTCAGTTTTCAGTTAGTGTGATAGGGGTTGGTTTGCACAGGCCCAGTTCAAGATGGCCACTGCTGCTCGTTAACTTGGTCCTATTTCTATTTCAGTGAGGATTATTCTTTCTTTGGTTTCTCTGGATTCTATCATGCTATGGCATACGGAGATGACTTCTTTTGCTTTTTGAGCTCGGGAGTGTGGGTTTAGGGACAATGTGACTGCACTGCTGTCTGTGTCCCTAAATATCTCCTGCTAGCATCACAGACATGTGTAACCCCTAGGCAGTGCAAGGAAGGGAGGGATATTTATAGAGGGGGCTGTCGGCTCCAACGGTATCAGCCTTGATGCGTGGCGTGCTGTGACAACAAAGTTATAGACTCATCCCTGGCGGCAATGCAGACCTAGAGGCTCTGGACTGCAATCAATTTAATAAGAGGAAGTAGCACTCGTAAGGCACTGTTGGCCCCAGCGGTAGCAGGCTTGAGGCGTGGCGCACCAGGTTAGTGAAGTTACAGACTCCAGGGCAGCAGAGCAGAGCTAGAGGCTCCGGATCGCAGGGTTTGTAGGAACTCACCAGATTGGAGCTCTGGAGGCCATCCGTGCCTGCACTGAGACGTGGAGAGAAGTATTGTTGGGGTGTCAAGTTTAGGAGCAAGAGGGCAGCGGCGAGGAAACCGGTCATCACCACCCTCCTGGTTACGGGTCTCTTTTTTTACACAATCTTGTCGTGAGACCCCACTCAGAAAGAGTGCCGCAAAGAGGGCCAGTAGTATGCAAGAATGCACCTCCAGTGTGTCTGGGGTCACGTCGTAAGGGTAGAGGGGTCATGTGTTCATCCGGAGACATCTCCTGTGTACTCGCTGATTCCTTGATCAACATGAGTCATCGGAGGTACATCCAGTGCGTTGCCAGCCCTTGACCAGGACAACGGCGCTGGTCAGGAGAGGATTAAACTTTAAGGAGCTGGGAGCGGGGTGGTAGCTGCCATCTTACCTTACTTCAGCAAGGAGGACACCACACCTTTTTTGGACAGGCGGCGACCTCCACCGGAGTCACTGTTCAGCCCGGAATCCCCTCTGGTCTGTAGTCAGGGGTCAGTTGGGTGAGGTCATGAGGCTCGGAATCTCCGCTGGTGGTCTCATCGGTGCAGCTCTTGATGAGTTGGTTCAAATCTTAAGTTCTGTAATTCCGATGTTTTCAATGTTTTCAAGCTCAGATTTCGTGCATGGCTCCGTCCTGATAATCCTAGGACGCTAGCTGGGGGAGCCTTTTTCAAGGGATTTATGCCACTGGCGGTCCCTGGCTCTGGGAGCCCGTTGCCGGAGCGCCATCATGGTCCATCACGGTCGGTCATTCACAGTGTGAACTTCACAGGCAAACAACCAAAGGTATCTACAGGTCTTAAAGTACCTTTGCCAACTCGGCTTATCCTTTATACAACAACACATTTTGCTGTTATGAAATATCATACAACAAAAAATGTATACATTAACAGGTTCAGACTAAGACACAAAATATGCTGAGGCACCAAATTAAAAGTGGCCTTGTTAAAAATGGGATCCCTGGTTGGCTGAGGAATGCTCCAGGTCAGGCGGTAGCCACCACTCTAGTCAGGATAAGCTAGATACACACTAAAAGAGAACATGTGCTCACCCTCTGGTAGCTCAGCACAGAGCAGTCAAGCTTATCTAAAGAGGCAATGTGTAAAAGATTTGTGCAACACTCACACACAGTGACACAATGAATATACCACAAAAAGACTCCACACAGATTTAGAAAATAGAGAATATGTATCGGAGTAAAATAAGACTAAAATGGCAAAAATGCAATCTTTAGAAGTTAAGATATGAATTTTTACAGATTAAATGCAAAAACAGTGCTTAGAAGTCATTAGTGGTCAAAAGGTTACTTGAGGTCACGAGTGACCAGTACAAATCCAAAGTTCCAGCCAATCGTGATGGAGGGCAGGGCAGGCCAGCTACATGACCCACACAGGGCCCACTGAGAAAGTACCTTGGATGCAGCAAACCGTCAATGCTGAGGGCATGATGTGTCAATCTTTTCCATGCAGTCGGGTTGCTGTGTCATTGAGCTCTGCTGAGGTAAAGGCAATGCGTTGTCTTAGAGCAGCGCAAAGCGTCATCATCGGGCACGCAGGCTGTAGAACCGCTGTTGCCTAACACTCTCTGCTTTGGTGTGTAAGGGTGATGAGTCAGTTCTGAATAGTGGAAAGGTGACCATGTAAAGGTTTTGTAGCAAAACAGCTGCAGAACTCACTTCTGAGGCCCAGAACTTAGAGAGGGTACCTCCGGCAAGGGTAGGACTCACAGAAGGCAGAGTCCAACATCACCAGCAGAATTACGGGAAGTCTTTTGTGTCCCTGAGACTTCAGAAATAGGAGGCAAGACAGCAAGCCCTTGCAGATCACTTGGAGGGATGGCAGAGTCCAGCTTCCTTCAGCAGAATCAGGGAGCAGCAGGGCAACAAGCAGAAAGCAGTCCTTCCAGAAAAGAAGTCCAGTTGAGTCCCTTAAGCAGCACAGCAGTCCTTCTGACAGAGGTTCCGTTCAAGATCCAGACGTGTCTGATTTTAGGGGGTCAGAGAGCCAGTACTTGTACCTAAAAGTGCTTTTAATGTAAGGGGGGACTTTAAAGCAGCTCTGTGAAGTGCACAAGGATCCCTTTCAACCCAGTCCTGTCTGCCAGACTATCTAAGGGGGGTAAATCAGTGATGTATGTGTGGACAGGATTGAAGTGTAAGTGTAAGTGTCAGCCCCTCCCATTCCTGTCTGCCCAGGAAGACCCATCAGAATGCAGATTAATGCAGATGAGTGGTCAGAATGTAGATGAGCCTCACTTTCCTGTGTTAGTGGCTGTCTAGAGGGAATGCACAAAGTGAAGCTGTCACCCAACCAGACGTCTATTGGAGACAGTCTGTAGGGCACAAAGAGCAGCAAGTGCATGGAAATGTCCACATTCTAAAAGTGGCATTTCTAAAACAGTAATGTGAAATCCATTTTCACCAGTAAGGAGGATTTATCATTACCATTCTAAACATGAAAAAGCTCCTCCTCTCTGATCATGAATTACAGCCTAATAGTATATTAAGGAATTCCCAATGCTAGCTTATGAGAGGAGTAGGCCTCCCAGTAGTAAAAAACAAAATGGCTATTTGTCACTACCAGGACATGCAAAATATAAAAGAACATGTTTTACCTTTTACTGTATGTGGTTTAATGGCTAGAGTAGCCGACCTCAAAGCTGAGGAACTGGATTCGAGTCTTGGCAGGGACGGTCAACATCCTGTGATTCTGGGCAAATCACTTAATTTCCCTGTGCCTAACAAAATGAATGTGTCCGTCTGTAACACAACGGGTGCTCATGTAAAGAGCTCTGATACCTTCGGGTCTAGTTTGCACAAACCACCACTCTAGTCAGGCTAAGCTAGATACACACAGAAAAGATAACCTGTGCTCACCCTCTGGTAGCTTGGCACAGAGCAGTCAGGGTTATCTAAAGAGGCAATATGTAAAGTATTTGTGCAACACACACAGTAACACAATGAAAACAACACAAAAATACTTCACACAGGTTTGGAACAAATTATGTTTTTATGAGATGAGTATAACCAGAGTAATACATTTTTAAAAAAATAAACAAAAAAAGGAGTGCTTAGAAGCAAATAGCACTTATGGGTTACTTGAGGTCATGCTGGACCAGGTAAAGCAATAGAGGGAAAGCCAGCTACAGGTCTCCCGCAGGTCCAGCTGAAAAAGTACCTTGGATGGAGCAGGAGTTGACGTCGAAGTCTGAGTGTCGGTTCCAATCCGTGCTGGCAATGAAGGCTTAGTGGATGAACCTCTTTACGATGCAGGCACTACATTGTTGTCGAGTCGTTCTGTCAGTCATTGTCAAGCCGCGCAGTCCAGCAAAGCATTTTCATTGTTTAGCTCCTGCGTCGGCATCAAAGGGCAATGCGTTAGTTCCGATCAGCACAAAGTTGTCACTAGGTCAATTTTGATGGTTCTGTACAGCAGAGGTCACCTTTTAAGGGCTCAGGTTGGGATTGACACAATTTGGCAGAGCAGTACTCACAGACGTCAGAGTCCAGGTGCTGTTCCAGGGTTGAAGGAACATTAACAATAGGAGCAACAGGGGGATCAAGAAGTCAGACCACCCCCCACTCTATCAGTTACAAACACTACTAGGTCTGACCTCCAAGAGCAGTCAGTCACAAGCTTTAGAGACTTCTAAAGCTTGTGACAGTCCATTATTCTCTCCTGTAATGTCTACATCCAGATATACAGCAGTGTCTTTTCTCACACTCCAAGTGAACCGAAGGCATTCATCCTGTGCATTCAGCCACGAGAGAAATTCCAAAAGCTTGTCCTCTGATCCAGTCCATATACAGAGGACATCATCTATAAACCTCTTACAGAGGAAAATATTCCCCTGGAAGGGGTTGGAGGGATGATAAACCACATTCTCCTCGAACTGGCCCACATAAATGCAGGAATTACAGCAGAGAATAACGGACTGATGACGGCTGTACATCAGATACCCACTGATTGGAATTCTTTATTACACTATTGATCATTCCATCCCCGAGCCCTCCGCGACAATTTGCATGTAGGGCAGTTTTTGAGGTATCAAATAAATTGTTCCTCAACTGGATCGTTTTTGGAGCAATCTGAAGATTTAGTGGTGAAACTTAAGAACAGAGGATACCCCAACAACGTGATTAAAAAGGCCCGCAAGCGTGCCCTTAATACACCTCAGCAGGCACTATTGGAAAGGGTTGATAAACAGAAGGATCAATGTATACCGGTAGTAACAACTTTCGATCCTCTTTCGACCCAAATTAGACAGGTGATACGGAAGCATTGGCCATTGTTGGATACTGGGGGCAAGAAACTGCCACCCCCCAGATTTGCCTTTAGGAGGGCTCCGAATTTGAAGGACAAGTTAGTCCATTCCCGTCCGGAACAACAGAAGAAGGAATCGGGTCTACCCACAGGGCATTACCGGTGCGGTGGGTGTTCGGTATGTGGACTCACTGAACCGACAAAGAGTGTCCAACTTGTTAGTGGGAAAACATGGTACCTCAACAAGTTTAGTAATTGCAACACCACACATGTGATCTATAGAATCACGTGTGGGTGTGGGTTGCATTACATAGGCCTCACAACCAGGAAGGTCAAGGTGCGGATACAAGAGCATTTGAGCACCTTGAAAGCAGGAAAACTTACCACACGCCTCGTCCAGCACTTTCGTGATTCCAGACATGATCTCAGGGATCTGAGATGGACAGTGTTGGAGAGGGTAGTGGGAGAGAAATACAATATTGATGATATCCTGGCCAGGAAGGAGGCAAAATGGATTTTCACCGAGAAAGTTGATCGTCAGGGCTTAAATGATTCCATTGAGTGGAATAAGATAGGATAATGCCTTGATTATGTGGGAGGATGGCACACTTATTGATATTTGGAGGGAAGCTAGTACTCTTCAATGTGCTATCAGGTGATTGATTCAGGAACAGATGTTTGATTTCATACATTAAAATATACCTCTTTTAGATAGTATAACTAAGCTGGATTTTACCCCCTTGGACTGTAGACTGATATCAAATAACTGTTGTCATACCATTATATAGTCTGCAGGGTACTAAAATTTAGCAGCTTGAGCATTAACACACCACTTCAAAATAGCCGCTGTGCTGGCAATATGTTTCGGATTGCATATTTGCATGTTGTTGATTCTAGTAATCTCTTTTTTTTTTAAAACCACACATTTCACAACCAAACAGTTAATGTTTAAGTGCATTTTTAGGTCTTAAATACATTTTTTGGGGCATTTGAAATGCTGAATATGACCATCTGTATGCACATGCCCCGCGTTTTAAGATGGCCGCCGCACCGACATCAATCTATAGGTTTTTACTTCCGCATCACGTGGTCCCGGGCGCCATTAAAACAACGTAGGCGCCGGGGACGGGCGTTCGGGCAGGACGAGAGAAAGTGAAGAGAGCGCACGAGTGCGGTATGGGGGTTCCGGTAGATGGGCTCACATGAATTGGCCTTTTTACAGTGTTGGCAGATGCGGGTGGCCTTTTAAAGGGTTGGCTAATTACAACATGGCTCTTATGCTTAAAAATTGGGTGAAGCGTTACTCGAACCTTGCTACATTAGAATGACAGTGCAGCAATAGAGGTGGAACAGCGGCACCACTGCTTCATGAGAGGATGTCCAATGAGAATATCGGCCACGACATTAACACACTAATATGCCACCTCATAAAGCAGCTGTTTCTATCACTTGTTGGTCCCGCCATTATTAATAGTGGGTAGTATGCATAAGGAATCATGTAAGACATTCATAATGCAACAGTGTGAAGGCACGTGTACTATTACGAATAATACATTGTATGTGTGATTTCAGATGGAGACTGACTATTGCAGTCTTTAGAGGGGAATGCGACCAGTTGTCGCAGTTTCCTGTACTGAAGGTGGTTGTAGGTACGCTGGACACAAGCAACCACTCGGTAATTATAAGTCTGGTTGAAAGGGGTTGTGAATTTTGATTGTACGTAGGGTTGTTTATGACTGGCATGTTCTTCTTTTTAATTTGTCAATAACCACAGACCTGGTGTGAAAAAGGACTGAGGTTAAGATTGGTTCCCCAACAGCCCTGACGAAGTTGCCTAGACGGTTTGGCAATGAAACATGTTGGCCTTTGGCAAATGAAAGTGGCCTGATTCATGCCTGCTTTTTAAACTGGGGACGCTCACAACAATGAATAAAAGGTTGTGCTGTATGTGAGTGATACATCATTTTTAATCCTTTGAGAACTTTGTTCTCTTTGCATGGTTGGGGACGAATGAACACTGAGTTAATCACGGAGTCTCAGTGTTATCTGTCACACACATTTTATGTTGTCTGACCTTCCACCTCTGTGGAATTCTAACACACACCTCTTTTTCTTTCTACTTTTTTGTTAAGGCTACGAAAGCAACCAATGATGATAACGTGGGCACACTGGCGAGTACCATCCAGCAGCCCTGTGGGTTTGCGCACGTGAGGTGCTTTCTAGCCATTCTCACATTTTTTATATTTTTCTCATTTGTTGAGTTTGACATACACATTGATGTGAAGGTTCTTTACCACTGTGGTATGTATATGTGATGTGGTTCCTTTTTAAATTGGAGCAGCAAGGACTAATCAGTTCATGGACTGTTTGACAGAACTGTACTGGGAAGGTGTTCTCTAAAGGTCATAGTAACTCCCAGAAGTCTCTAAAGCTTGTGACTGACTGCTCTTGGACGTCAGACCTAGTAGTGTTTCTAACCAGGGTTGAAGGAAGTCTTTGATGGCCCTGAGACTTCAGATCAGGGGGCAAGCCAGCAAGCCCTTGGAGTCACTCTGAGTTCAAGTGAGATGTGTCCAGTCCTTATCCTCAGGAGGGCAGAGATCAACAGGCAGCAGGGCAGCACAATAAAGCAGAAAAGCAGTTCTTCCAGAGCAGCAGTCAAGAAGTGTGGCAATCCTTGTAGCACAGCAGTCGTTACTCATGGTAGACTTCTTAACAGGTCCAGTAGTGCACTGTATTGGAAGGGTCAGAGGCCCAGTACTTCTATCCAATTGTGCTTTGAGGTGGGGTGACCTTAAAGCAGGCCCATCAAGTGCACAGGTCCCTTTTCTTCCCAGCCCTGGCTCCAGACTATCAGTAGTAGGTTGCAATCAGCCCTTTGTGTGGGAAACAGGACACTGCCTATTCAGATGTGTCAGTCCCCCCTCCTTCCTGCCCAGGAAGAGCTATCAGAATGCAGATGAGTTCTCTGTCACACCCACCCTTCCAGTGTTTGTGGCTGTCTAGAGGGAATGCACAAAGTGTAGCTGTCACCCACCCCAGACGTGTATTGGAGACAAGCTGCAAGACACACAGGGCAGTAAGAGCAGATAGAAGCCCACTTTCTAAAGGTGGCATTTCGAAAATAGTCATGTTAAATCCAGCTTTATCATTTAAGAGGATTTATCATTACTATTCCAAAGATATAAAAAAGTATGCAGCTACTCCTTTCTGTTCAGGAATTACAGCTTAAAAGTGGATTGATAAATCCCCAATGCTAGTCTATGAGAGGAGTAGGCCTCACAGTAGTGAAAAATGAATGTAGCTGTTTGTCACTACCAGGACATATAAAACTTAAAGATACATATCCTACCTTTTTTTTTACACAGCAACCTACCCTTAAGGCTACCTAGGGTCTACCTTAGGGGGGTGACTTGTGTGTAATAAAAGTGGAGTTTATGGCTTAGCAAGTAGTTTTACATGGCAAGTCGAAGTGGCAGCAAACTGCACACACATGCATTGCAATAGCAGGCCAGTGACAGGTTTGAACGGCTACTTGTGTAGTTGGCACAATCAGTGCTGCAGGCTCACTAGTAGCATTTAATTTGCAGGCCCTGGGTATATGGTATACCACTTTACAAGGGACTTACACGTAAACTAAATATGCCAATTGTGCACACACCAAAGTTGCCATGTTTGGGGGAGAAGCACATGCACTTTAGCACTTGTCAGCAGTGGTAAAGAGCTCAGAGTCCTGGAGCCAACAAAAAGTTCAGAAAAAGAGGAGGAGGATGGCAAAATGTTTTGGGTGACCCTTAAGAGAGGGCCATGTTCCATCAGCAACCATATGTATATCAGCTTTGGTCATGAGGCAATAGAAAATGTGATGACATATAACATCCTGCTTTTAGTGTTAGAGTAAACCAAGATCTGGAGGCAAAAAATACATGGCATAGGAGTGCATAAGCATGCACCACATGCAAGATGAGCAGTGCAAGGTGAAAGAAGAAATGCACATAATGTATGAAATGTCATTTACAATTTGGACTGTAATTGTACTCACATACTATTATGAGTCTCTATGAATAACAGCTGTGACAAACGTACATCAAACCCACATGTTACCTGTGCCTCACAGTATATAATCACAAATGCAAACATAATTGGTCAGATCACCTCTGAACTGGGAGATTGGACTCCATAGTCAATGAATACTGGCTCATTATTTAAAACCTAATCATACACAATATCCAAGCACACACTGTGAACTCACATTTATCTAGGGGAAGCGTCACATATAAGGCTTTGCCTGTGACCTCCACTGCAGTAGTAGTGTCCTGTGTAGCATTAGGCTCTCTACACAAGTACTGACAGAGAACTCTAGAGAGAATATCACAGCACATTGTATGTATCACCTTCTCGCTATGCGATGCTTATACAACGATTATTTTAGGAAAATGCCTTTCACTTAAAATAACTGCTATTGAAGGCACACTGCAGCCAGAGCATATGAAGACCTATAACACCGATTCACAGTGAGCACACATTTAAATACCCAGATATCCGTCCGCACACACATACAATCAGAGAATAATTTGTGTATTAGATGTGCATGGAATGCACCATGCGCAACACAGGCCTGTGTGTGTAGAAATGAAACAAATGTTTATAAAGCGCACCAAAAATCATTAACCTATGGGTTACTGTGAATAAAAAATCTTGAAAGAACAACACTCAGAAACACAAATCACTTCCTGAGGGCCCCTTTATGTGAAATGCAATCTTGACAGGCTTAACCCCTTGGGTGCTCATGACGGCTCCACGCCGTCATGAGTCACGGTAGGCGTGTGCTCATGACGGCGTGGAGCTGTCATGCCGCTGCCGCTCCGCCCACGCGGGACTAATTTCCCGCCTGTGCGGGCGAATTAATGAGTGGGCGGGGTCATAACGGCACCACGCCGTCATGAGCACACGCCGCCCGTGACTCATGACGGCGTGGAGCCGTCATGAGCACCGAAGCACCACCCCCACCCCCACCCCCTTACCCCCCCGCGCCGCGGTGGAATTCGCGGCGCAGGGAAGGGGTTAAATGGCTGTTATTGTTATTGTTATATGCATTTGTAGCGCGCTCGGCTACTCCAGAGAGTGTCCCGGCACGAAACCTGAGAGGATCATATGCCAGAGTTTAAAACAAGAAGGTTTTCAGCTTTTTCTTAAAGATCCGGGAATCTTGGATGCTGCGAAGAGCCAATGGCAAAGCGTTTCACGCCAGAACGGCTTTCCGGACAAGGGAGCATCCGCCAAGCCTTTGATGAAAGAACCGGGGGATCTGAGCCAGTAATTGGGAGGAGGAACGCAGCTGTCTCGCCGGGACATAAAAGGAGAACCTCTTTTGTAGATAACTGGGCCCCCGGCCATACAGGGCACTATGGGCAATCGACAAGATGTGGTGAGAAGAGTGGCACACGCTAGGCATTACATAAAATGTGTCCTCTGTAATAGAATTCATTGGATGAAGTATGGAAGGGCGAATCACATGTACAGTGGTTGGTGGGCTTAGACAGGTCCTTAGACTTTGTTCTGTATTGTCTACATTGATATGCACTGTACGCTTCCCTGGCACGAATCTCGTTACTACAGCAAAGCTGTAGGGTTTTTAGGTAACAACTTCGAATTGCTCATGGTCTTCAGATTGGCATCCTGCATTTTGCACACATCACCATAACTCACGCCTACTGCCGTGAATCCGTGCTGCAAACGTGAGGCACTTAAAACAGTCATGTCCATCTGTCGTGCCAGAGACTGCTGCAGATGTGGAAGATGGGCAGAAGAAAGGTTTGGTTGGTTCTCTCTTCCTCTCTGGGAAGTCCAGCTTCCTCTAACTCTGAGGCACGTCCGTCAACCACTTTGCCTTGGCAGCGACATCTTAAGGATTTTAGGGGCCCGGGCCGAACGTATTTTGGGAGCCCATGTTCAAAACAGCATTGAATGTCTGATCCAGTTTCAGCTCTTTCATGCCCTCTTTCACCAGGTCACTGACAGAGCACAGGCACACTGCTCCAAATTCTAAATGTGTTTACATCTAAGACCTAGGGGTAGTGACCTGTGTTTTTAATATTGTAACACCGCAGCAGCTCCCTAATATTACTACAAATAATCTCTGTGACAAATGAATACGTGCGGTCCTGTTTTGATCTAAAGGAATGAAACATGAACGCAAGATTTTTCTGCAAAATGTCTGTGATAGACCCTCACACTTCACCCACTTTAAAAGTAAAATAAAGGAAACCGGTATTTAAAACAATCTGTTTAACAATTATTCATGGTCATCAGGGCACGACTCTGTAGAACAGAGCTGGTTATTTCATGGGCCCACTGAAAGGGTGGGGCCCCGGCTAGAGCCCTCTTTGCCCATGCCTTAAAACGTCTCTGTGCCTGTGGTGTTTGCTGTGGTGGAAACCACAAGCATGAAAATAGGACTGCGCATGAAGCCAAGATTGTCTTTGAAAAAGTACGCAGGCCTGGAACTCTGCTTCCTTGTGCCGGCACCCTGGGGAAGTAGGGTCGCAGACCAGTCTTCCCCTGGGGTGTTCGCGCAAGGGGCAGAAGGACAAGCTTTAGGGGGTCAAGGGGCTGGTCAGTGGGAGGCATTAGCGTGGGGTGATAAGGGTGCAGGGGAGGAGGATCTTCCTCTTCCTGCACCTGGCACCATCGGGGAGGGTTGTCCGAAGTTAGAGGAGAGTCAATTTAGTGAGGCCTAGTAGTGGTGTGGGCCCAATCACACGATTGGTGAGGAAAATTAGCAGATAAAGGTCACACAGATTAGCGAGGTCTCCACTTACCATGCCCAAGTTGCTGAGATGGCGGAGCCTTATGCGGAGGCCATCCGGGCCGCGCTGCGGGTGCTGGGCCAGGCGGGTCGTGAGGACCTCCTGCGGCCCGGTGTGGTTGACCAGGCGTGGGTCGGCATGGTCCGTACCCCGCGGTCGGCATCTGCGGGAGTCGCGGCTGCAGTGGTGGCGTGTCTTGAGGAGCCACCACCTGGTAAAAAAAGGACGTGCGGCAGGGGGCGGGGCCAACTAAAAAAAGAAGCGGCGAAGCGCGGAGGCCGGCATCAGAGCCCGCCCGCGCATCTGTCTCCTGAGGCCGCAAGCAATTTAATGAGGCAGGAGGAGGGGCTGAGAGGGAGCCTCCCGGTGCAGCAACACGCTGCTGCCGGAGGGAAGCGAGGCATGCGAATGAGTCAGGATAGGGGGTGGGGCAACACGCTGGTGCCGGTGTGCGGCCCTTTGAGTTTATGCCAAAAGGGGGAGGGGGAGGGGGGCCCGGGCCGGCCCAGCAGCATACGGGAGCAGGCACAGGACACGAGGAAGTCTGGCAATGGGAGAAGACTCCCATGGACCTCACTTGGAGGCCGTCAATACAGGACTCAGAGCAGTCAGGTGGAAGTGGGGTCCCTCAGCCCATTACCAATAAAGCAGAAAAGGGGGGGCCCTGGGGGCAATGCACCAGCACTGGGAGGGGGTAGGGACAGGGAAAACAGGGATCAAAGCCCCCCACCCATACTCCCTAGATGGGCAGGTTTGAACTTAGAAGCAAAGATCCGTGACCAACACCGGATCATACAGGAGGTAGAACAGAGGTGTGAGGCCATGTGTGCAGCCAGTGAGGGTGGCGTGGCGGACCCCTGGGACGAGGGGCTGCCCACTCCCATGTGGGAGGAGGAAACGAGGGCAGAGCAGGTAGACAGGGTACGGGGAGCCAAGGGCAAGTGGGTATGGGTAGAAGAGGCGAGTCCCATTGGAAAAGGGCTAGGGACAGCCGGGATGGCGGAGAGACCCGATGGTGATGGGGCCTACTCAGGTTGGAGCAGCCAGGCGGGAGGCACAAACTGGCGGTGGAGGCCGGTAGAAGCGGGGGGGGGCAGTGGGTTGCAAAACGGCCCGAGATGCTGACAAGAAGCTGCAGGGGGGTCCGCGGTGGCCTACCCTCCATCTAGGAATCGGGCCCCTGAGGTGGTGTATGTAGATGGCAGTAGTGTGTCTGTAAAGAAGGGAAAAGGGCAGAAGAGAGCGGTGCATGAAGTGATGCGGGCGCCTGCCGAGGTTGAGTCGGAGTTTCAACTAGACTATCGGGATGAGAGTGATGAGCTTAAAGAAGGCGAAGTGCGTGATGATGATGAGCTGGCGTTTGACGCTACGGGGCTCCGGGGAAGGCAACAGGAAAGTTTGGTGTTTTGCAGGAGGCAAGAGCGGCCAAAGGCAAGACAAAGGCAGGCGGGCAGAAGAAGACCTGCAGCAAGGGCAAGGACAAAGAGGCACAAGCAAGTTTATCAGGTGAGGGTGAATGGTGGGCTGCTTGGGACGGTGGTCCGAAAGGGAGATGGAAAAAAGCCTGCCGGTCGGTGGGTGTTGGGGATGGGTCAGTAAGGGACATAAAGGTTTCAGCAGGTGTTATAGAAGCTCCAGAACCGGGGGCGAAGATGAGTGTTAAAAAACAAATGGTTGGCGCGTGTGTCCAGACGGACAAAGTGGAGGGGAGTGAAGGGAAGGAAGAAAAAGGGGAAGACAAATATCACAAAAAACTTCCATACATGGGTTTGGCGATGACTCTGGGGTCACACTTATCTGAAAAAATGAGAAACAGGATATGGAGGCATGAATACGTGGATGTCTTCAAGCTACTGCATAGAGAGATCCAGGCTAAAGAGGGGTCAAAAGAAGAAGAGTGAGAGCTCATGTGGAGGCCCAGGGTGCCCATTAACATGGAGAACTGGACCTCTGCTTTTCACATATATGCTAGTATTTATTGTGAAAAGCATCTGGACAGGGCTATAGCATTGCTAAAATACATGGACATCATTCGAAAAGCACAGATGCATTTCGGAGGGTTTGCTTGGTTGACCTATGATGAGGAGTTTTGGGCGAGAATTAGCATCAATCCCGACAAGCCATGGGGTGGGGTGGACCAAGAATTGTGGATGCAATGGATGTCATCCACCCAGTCTTTCGCATCTACACATATGGCTAGCGGCCTGCCGGTGATGTACCGGTCCTTTCCAGTGCATCCCGCCCAGGCAGGGGCGGGAGGGGCTCATGTTGGCGCAGTGGGTGCAGGTCTACCACCAAAGCAAGGGGGCAACACCACAGGAGCCTGTTGGAATTTCAACAAGGGTTTCTGTTCAAGACACCCCTGTAAATTTAAACATGAGTGTTCCAAGTGCGGGGGGCGGCACCCGCTCACACAGTGTTTTACACTGGCCATGCCGGCCGAGCAATGGAGGGCCACAAAAGGCAGGGGACAGTCTGGGCCAAAGGGCTCCTACCCCAGTTAGGATTGAGGCCATGGGCCCGTGGATCTCGATATACCCTGACAGAGAGGCCGCATTGAAGATTCACTGGGGATTTACTGAAGGTTTTTGGGTGGGATACCAAGGTCCCAGAGAAAAGAGATGGGCAGGGAATTTGAAATCAGCCAGAGAGTTGCCAGAAGTAGTGGCAGCAAAATTGAAGAAAGAAGTCGAGGAAGGAAGGATAGTGGGCCCATTTGAAGGTTGGCCGAAAGATGACCTGATTATATCACCACTAGGGGTGGTTCCTAAGAAAGAACTAGGGGAGTACAGGATGATACATCATTTATCGTGGCCTGAAGGGAGGTCAGTTAATGACTTCATTGCGGAAGAGGACTCGAGGGTGCTGTATGCGTCAGTGGACGATGCGATCCGCCTGGTGCGGTTGTGTGGGCAGGGAGCAGAAATGGCTAAATGTGATGTGAAGTTGGCTTTTTGCTTGTTGCCTATACATCCCGCAGATTTTTCATTGCTGTGGATGCAGTTTGAGGGAGCCATCTTTGTAGACAAGGTCTTACCAATGGGCTGCGCAATTTCTTGTGCATTGTTTGAGATGTTCAGCACGTTCCTACAGTGGGTTTTCACAAAGAGTAGTGGTCACCAGGAAGTGTCACATTACCTGGATGACTTATTATTCATAGGAAAAGGAAACTCCGGGTACTGTGGGAGAGAGTTACAACAGTTTCAGGCCTTGTCGCAGTGCTTTGGGGTCCCCCTAGCACCGGAAAAAACAGCAGGGCCCAGCTGTAAATTGACCTTCTTGGGTATCGAATTGGACTCTATCCAGTGGGTGGCCAGGTTGCCCGCAGAGAAAGTGACGGATATACAGGCTTTCCTGTTATGGGTGATCGGGGAGAAAAAGATTGACTTAAGGACGGTTCAACTACTGATGTGTTTTCTGAATTTTGCGTGCAGGGTGGTGAGAGCTGGGAGAACATTTTGCTGACGCCTAGGCATGACCATGCCATGGGCAGAGCTACCACACCACAGAATCAGGATTTCGATGGGAGTCAGGGCGGATTTGAGGGTCTGGCAGACATTTTTGATGGACTTTAATGGTGTGGCTTTGGACTTTGTGGAGGACAGGACGATCTGCAGGTTCACATTTTTTCTGATGCAGCAGGGGCCTCTGGTTTTGGGGTTTTCTGGGAGGGGCACTGGTGTCCTGAGCAATTGCCGGGCCACTGGTTAAAACAAGGGAGGAGCATAGCGTTCCTTTAATTTTTCCCATTGCTGGTGGCATTGGCGCTGTGGGGCCCAGAATTTCGGAATAGGATGGTTCTGTTCCATGTAGACAACACAACGGTGGTGGAGCTAGTGAATAAACAGAAAGCGAAGGATTTAAGGGTTCTGCGTCTGCTGCGGAGTTTCATGTTATTATGTTTGCAATTGAATGTAGTATTTCGGGAAAAGCACATTCCAGGGGCAACTAATGACATTGCGGATGCTTTGTCTCGTTCGCAGTGGCGGCAATTTCGACGACTGGCACCTGGAGCGGATGCATGCAAGACAGAGCTGCCGGACGGCATCTGGGCCTGGGGGAGTGAGAGTGATAGGCCTGGTCGAAAAGTTGTTAGCGGAATCCACGAGGCGCAGCTACAGGCTGGCGTGGGCTGAATTTGGAGCTTTTATGGGATGGACCGTAGATGCATGGAACATGTCAAGACAGGACACTGAACAGGGAGTTGTCTGTTTTGTTTTAAGTTGTATTGATAAGAGTTTGTCGCAGACAACAATAGCGGGGAAGTTGGCAGGGATCTCATTTTACAGTAAATTATATCTAGGTTTTGACCCAGCGAAGGATGAGATGCTGAGTAGGATGCTGAAATGATAGGGACGGAGACGGGGGAGGGGACGGGGGAGCCAAGGGAGGCTATTACGTTTGAACTGTTGCAGAGTTTGTTGGGGGTTTTACCCGATTGTTGTCATAATGGAGACGAGGTTGCAGTAATTTGTTTATGCATGGTGTGGATGTTTTTTGGAGCATTTTGAGTCTCGAAGTTGTTGGGTGCAAGGCAGCAGGTGGGAAGAACATATGAGGAAGTGAGATTGGATGGAGGTCGACTGGGGATTTGGCTGGGACGGTCAAAAACTGAGCAGGCTGGAAGAGGCAAATGGGTTTGGTTGAATGAGAGTGGATGCGAAGGAGTGTGCCCGGTGCTAGAATGGCGAGGTTTCTTGAGAAAGGCAAAGAGGCCATCAGGTGCAATTTTTTGTCACGCGTCAGGGGCTAGGCTGACAGCATTTCAGTTACTGGCGGGGTTGCACATGGCCTTAAGTCGTTTGGGAAGGGACCCGGCTCGATACGGTACTCATTCATTTCGCATTGGCGCAGCTACAGCGGCTGCACACCTAGGATGGTCTTGGGACAAGATACGTCAAATTGGGAGGTGGAGGTCTAGGTGCTGCGAGAAGTATGTGCGCAAATAGGGAAGGAGTGTCTATGGGGGAGCGGAAGAAGGATAGGAGGGTTTAATTTTTTGCACTAACATATTCTCTCTTGTCATAGGTTGTGTGGGTGGCCCTGGAACCAAGACGGTTACCTGGATCATGGGACATTCATTCGTACATTGGGCAGCCAGATAAGCAGATCGGCAGGTCTATGGTCATAACCTGGGTCTGAAGAGCAGCCATCATGAGGTGCATTGGTGGGGAAAAGGAGGGATGCGTTGGGGGCATTACTGCCCTGGCTGACGAAGATGGTATCGCAAAGAGGCTATCCGGATATGTTGATCATACACCTGGGCGAAAATGATTTTATACGGTGGTCAGGTTTGGCAAATCTACAGCATATGCAGAGGGATCTAGAAGTAATGAAATGTAATCTGGCAGGAACGTGCCTAGTTTGGATGGAATTTGTGCCACGAAAAGTGTGGAGAGGGGCAGTGAAACATGCTGCTGTGGAGAAAGCCAGCAGGAAGCTAAACAGGGCAGTGAGAGTTTTTGCGATGCAAGAGATATTAAAGTAATTGCACATATTGGGCTTAAGCTGGAGGAGCCTTTGCTGTTAGGGGCGATGGAGTGCACCTTTTGCAACTTGGGAATGCGTACTATATGATGGAGATGTGTGACGTGATAAGCAGGTGGTGGAGTGAATCCATTTGGTGTCGCAGAGAAGATAAAGAGTGAGGCGAAAGGTGCACTGTAGAAAAGGGGGCGGGGCAGGTAACCGCCCTACGGGGGTTCCCTGGTTGGCAGTACTTTGGAGGGGTGGGGAGTCACTGACAGGCTCATCCACCCCTCAGGGGGGGGACAGGTGAATGATGGGGGTGTGGGATGCAAGAGTGCGACGGCAGGAGGTCCAAGAGAGGATGTTGGAAGATAAGTGAAGACGAGAATGGAGAGATGGAGGGGGTTACAGAGTGAAATGGGATGAGAGCAACGGGTGTGAAGGGAGGATGGATGGAATGTATGAAAGGTGTTGATGTTGGGATTTGTTATAGTTAATTGATGTTTTGGTTAATGTATTGTGAACAACCTTGTCCTAATAAATGGCCTTTTACGCTTCAAGTACAGCGTGGAGTGTAATTATTGCGCGAAGTGGGTAGGGGCGAGGTTGAACAAATGAATGGAGCAAATAAAACAGAAAAATAACGTCCCGCATGAAAGTCACAGTCTTACGAAAGTGTGCCTCAGCTAGAACAGCCTAGTACCGATCCGATTATTACTGGTCTCCATTCTGACACACTCTTCCTCGAGCAGAGGCTGTGCTGACGTTACTAGAGTGTACTCTCTTATTGAGGGCAGTGGCTTGTGCCTTGAAAGTCTTACTTTCGGTAACAGGACATCTAAATACTGATGTAAACACCTTGGTCCCAGCAATGAGCAACAAGGGGCACTCCTTTGCAGAAGCAGTGGGGGTGATGCTAGGTGCCCTAGAAGTTTTCTATGGGTTGAGTCTTTACTCCATCCTTAAATTTGAGTTTCACTTATACATCCAGGGCCGATTCACAAAGCATTTTCTGCAAAGAGTATCCAGAAGTTAAGACAGCGTCACTCATAGAAAACGTTTTGTGAATTGGGCCCGGTGTATCAGTACCAACACGTTGGCCTCGAGGCACTTCTTCTCCACTGCACCAAAAGAAAAGGTGTCAGAGAACAGGACTTCTTTAATGAGATGTATCAGGGTCTGGAGAGGAAGAAGGGGCGACAGGTGTGCATGAGTGACTGCACTATTCTTTCTATTGGTGGCGCGGGCATCACAGAAGTATTAAGTAAAGCATGGGACAAGTGGGCAATTGCCCAGGGCCTCCAATTTCCAAGGGCCCCCTTGAAAAGTACTCTCTCTCTCTCTATTAGGCCTCTGTCTATTCTATTTCTATATTTAAATATCACTCCCTCTCTGCCTACATCTACCTCTGACTCCCAGTGGCTAACACAGGCCCCTGCAGGCCCCTGCAGACCCCGCGGTGCGGGGGGGCCCCAAGCTCCAGGGGGCCCCCTCGGCACAATACTCTGTCCGGAGAGCTGCTGATTAAGTCCGAAGGGGGCCCCTCCACGAACCTGGCAGGGGGGCCCCCTCAAGTTTTATTACGCCAGTGCTGACTCCGTCTCTATACCCAATGTCATCGTAAGGATTTTTTGGGTCGCGGGCAAGACATATTTCCACAGTTTTTTGTGACCCTGTATAAGTTGTATAGTTTGTATAGTTTGACATGAGGCTGCCTCGAATTAGCAAGCAATTGGTAATAAAATTCAAATTTGTTCCGTACAAATATGTCATTTCCGGGCTCCTCAAAATGATTAAGATAACACTGCGCTGTCTTTTTCCAGACCATGTGTATCAGGGTAGCTGTTTTCCCAGACGGATGGTGGACCAGTGCGCGGATTTGTTGATGGAGAACGAGTGGCAGGTGAAAGGGTACAAAAGTTGATAGTATAAGGTACCAGGTTAAACAACGAGGGTAAACCAGGGAGTACGCGCAAACGCATAAAGACTGAACTTACTCTACAATGGTGCAAAGGATGAAACTGTTCCGCAACTTGAGGCAGTTTGTCCTGACCCTCTGAGTCTAGAGACAGGGATATGAAAAGTGTAATATTTAATGGTATGCATTGCAAGATCATAAAGGCTGATTTCATTCTACACACATCAAACTCCTGAAATCGAAAGTGTGTTTGACTGAGAAGAAGCCACTGGGATGCAGGGAGGCATATTTGCGTTCGTTTTAAAACAGATTAGAATAGACCTGCTTTCCGAGGCATTTCACCTCCCAATAGCAACAACGTTGTACGTCGATCCAGGCTGGCCGGTAGCAATAGTGGAATGCGCGCTAAACTCCTGACATGCCAATTAGCACACTTGGTGGGGGTTATGTATAATTTAGAGGCGCCCCATCAAGTGAAATATAAAGCTGCCCATTATACTCAGAAATTGCCTTTCGTCCCCTTGGTGCTTCGAGCTACAGGAGCGGAAGATTACAAATGGCCAATCAAAAATATATATTAGCTTGAATTTTCGCTCACATTTTTTACCAGGAACAGCCCATTGAATCATGTTTCTCTGTATATGGCTTTTCTTCACAACCCCTGCTTGCCTGCTGTACTAGATATCACGCTCTGGCATTCGGCGGAACATTTCTGAAACCGCAGAAGTGAGGGGCCATAGCTGCTTACAAATGAACAAGTAGATAGGCCCAGTGTCTCACTGGGACACTTTAAGTACAATACATGGCCACAGTCTGATGTACAAAAAATATTAATTAAAACTTTGCCCACACTCTCTTGCCGAACATCGGCACTAAAAGAACACATCAAAAATCAAAGGTATAAATATTAAATTTAACATAAAAATGTTCTCCAAGGCTCACCTTTTGCAGGAAGTTATTCTTTCCCCATTTTTTAAAAACTACAAATTGTCTCAAGCCCTGCTAGAATTTGACGTCAGTGGAAACTTTGTTTTTCATAACTTTTTTTTCTCTCAACGTGCAAACATTCTGTCAAAATACCTCTGCATCCAAATATTGTACATTTTGAGTCAAAACAAATTAAGGGGGATATTCACAAGAACGTGTGCTAAATATCACCTGAAAATGCTAATGCAACTTTACACATTGCAGTCCATTGCGGGAAAATAACCCCGTGTGAACGTGGAATTCACAACACGGCGGTACCATGCGATAGTCACCTGAAACCGCGGACAATGTCCGCGATACAACCACCGCGACGGCGATAAAAACACAAACCCCAACACCAAAAAACGTACGATGAGCCCATTCGCGATGAGGAAATCAGCGATAAGCAGCGCCAGGCCTGCCATAAACACACAGCAGGCGGGAAAAGCACTACAAAAGGAGAAAAAACACACAAACACAAAATGACCAACACCGAAGCACCATGGAGGCAGCAGGAGCAGGCGCAGAGTACGAGCGCAAACCAACAAGTACCCCGGACGATCAGCCTGGGACCACGGTGACAGGGAAGGGCAAGGACAAGAAGAAGAGGAAGACGAAGTACAGTCCGCAGGAGAATCGGATCCTGGTCACGGAGGTGATAGAACACCATCAACAACTGTTCGTCGCCTCCAATATGTCATTGGGTATCAAAAATGGATTATGGCGGTCCATCATGGACAAGGTGAACGCCGTCGGAGAGCACAAGAAGTCAATGGACGAGGTCAAGAGGCGATGGAATGACATCAAGCGCAAGAGCAAGGAGAAACTCGCAGCCAACCAGAAGGCAGCAACGTAGACTGGAGGTGGGAGCCCAGCGCCACAGCTGGAGCTGGATGACATGGAGGAGCTGGTGTCGACAGTCATCAGTGTGGAGAACGTGGCAGGAGTCGGGTCACCGGACACTGCTCGACAGGACACAACACAACGGCAACAGGGTGAGTAACCACTAGGTACTGGGGGGACGGGGGGAGATGGCCACAATGGCACACATGCACAATCAAGCAGAGCACAGTGCACACCCACAATCACTCTGGATCATGGCCCTGATCTACAAACTGTTACAATGTACATTGCCATGCTGTCTGAATGTGAACATGTACCATGCGGCCACATACATGTGGATACATTGTAACACAGCATCTCCCCTTCACATTGCAGGGGCACCGTCAACGCCACCTGCAGAGCAGTCCCAGCCACTCTTCACTGATGACGAGGAGGACACCTCCAGCATCGACACCCAAGACCTCCAAGACATCATTGAGCTCATCCGCCAAGCACCTCCAGGACCAAGGAGCCCAGCTGCATCGAGGAGACCCCACCCACTCCACAAACCACCCAGCAGGAGGCACCCACAACCCCGGCTGTCTCCCAAGACCCCCCCGAACAACCCATGGCCTTCCAGCGCTGTGTGTTGGAGGTCCAGAGGGAGATGGCTGAGCACTTGCGGGTGGGGTTCGACCTCATGGCTACCAAACTCGATGCCATCCATGGGTGTCTGAGTCCCATCAGGGACCACTTGCAGTCCCTAACGGACACCCACACGCCGCTCCATGGTCTCCAACGGGCCCTGGCTGACATTGCTGGAGTCATGACTCGGAGACAAGAGCACCTGTCCGCTCAGGGTGGCTCCAGCGATCTCAGCCAGGAGATGGCACGCATGCGGAGGCTCATGGAGGACATGGTGCGGATGGAGGCGGAAAGGATGGCAGCCACCGCTGCACATCAGCGGAATGTAGCTGGGATCTACGAGGCCTTGCATGTCCTCATCATGGCATTGCTGCCACAAGGCGTGGCGATGATGAATGCTGCTGCCCCCACACCATCCACATCTCCGCCCCCTGGTGTGTCCGTGCCCCACAGTGCGGCAAACATTCCACCTCCAGCACCTGATGTGTCACTGCCACACAGAGCGGCCGGCAATCCACCTCCGGCCCCTGATGTGTCAGTGGCACACAGTGCCGCAGCCGGAACAGCACCACCCACAGGTGAGGCAGAGCACACATCCAAGGACGAGGACGTGGATGGGCTTGATTTCAGAAGGAGGCACTAGCAGTCATGTCCGCCACCTGGCCTGTTGCTCCTTGGTGCCGCACATGGCCCCATGACCTCCCACTGACCCCCGATACACTCTGCAGCACTCACCTTGGACCACAACATGGACTTCCATATCCTGTTTGGTGACCAATGACACGGCGGCCAGACTGCGGACTGTACTCTTTCTCATCCTCTGTCCTTGTCATTCCCCGATGGACTCTGGCTGGCCCTCCACGGGCCCATATTGTGAAGTGGGGTTGGCATGGCCCTGTACTGCTCCAGCTGCTACACTCCACTGGATGTGCAATAAACATTCAGGAACGCACTGCTGTGTCATGTCTTTCATCATTCAAGTATGAATGTGTGGATGAATGTAGGGTCAGTTATTCCCCCTAACGGCAATGCTGCTCATCTAGTGGGATTCCAGTCACAGTGTGCTACGTTGCCGATTACGTTGCGGGTGCCATAGACACCACAACAGGGACACACGCATTAGTCACTTCCTTGTCCGGACATGGACTGCACCATGCCCAGAGCCCCCGAGTCGTTGTTGCAAGCCCTGCGCTGTTCCGGCGTACGCCATGATGGACCACTCCGCTTACGCTCCGAGGGGGGGGCCACATCACCACATGTCGCAGGTCTACATGCTAGTGGTCTGCAGGTCGCTGGTCTAGTTGTCAGCATGTCGCGGCCACTCCCTGAGGGCAGGTTTGCACACACACCACACCCATCCGGCGCAGGCGTCACAGGCCATGTGACCCCGCCAATATAAGGGGCCGACAACGTCACATTCCCCTCTGCCGGTGGTGACTGGATGACGGACGCTCCATGGTTCTCAACCATAAAGGGCCCATGAGTTGTTGCGCACAGGGTTAGTGGCACACGAAGCCTTGCGGTCGTCACGGGCCTACCAAAACGTGGCACTGACTCAGGTTGCACAGGGTTAGTGGCACCCGAAGCCTTGCGGCCGTCACGGGCCTACCACCATGTGGCACTGACTCGGGTTGCACAGGGTTAGTGGCACACGAAGCCTTGCGGCCGTCACGGGCCTACCAACACATGGCGCTGACTCGGGTTGCACAGGGTTAGTGGCACCGAAATTGCTGAGCGGGTGTGCAGCCTGTGATGATGACGTGTGCACTGATGTGGTCTCTGCCATTGATGCCTCAGGACTCAGCGTCATGTGTGGGACCTGCTGGGCCACGGTGCGGGCCCGCATGATGTGGAGTATGCCCTGGTGGTGGGACTGGGGCCTGGAGCTTGCACGGGCACGTGGTGTGCCCACTGGTGGACACACCGTTGGCGGCAGGTGAGCAGTGGGGCCTGGGTGCGCAAGTGCGGGCAGACAGTGCTGGGTGGCAGGAGGGGGTAGGGTGTGGCTGCATGTGTGCGCAGGACGGACAGGCGTTGTTGCCGTGTGCAGTGAGATGGACTCTGCCATGATTGACTCTGTCCTCGTTTACAGATTGAAGACCTGGTGGCTTGCAGTGTATACTGGCACGTGGTTGGAGACACACCGGTGGAAGCAGGTGAGCAGTGGTGCCTGGGTGCGCGGGGCGGCAGTGTCCCTACTTCTCTCTCTCCCTCTCCCTTCCTTTCCCTCTCCCTCTCTCCCTCTCTTTCCTTCTCTCTCTCTCTCTCCCTCTCCCTTCCTTTCCCTCTCTCCCTCTCCCTCTCCCTTCCTTTCCTTCTCTCTCTCCCTTCCTTTCCCTCTCCCTCTCCCTTCCCTTCCTTTCCTTCTCTCTCTTTCTCTCCCTTCCTTTCCCTCTCCCTCTCCCTCTCCCTTCCTTTCCTTCTCCCTCTTTCTCCCTCTCCCTTCCTTTCCTTCTCTCTCTTTCTCTCTCTTCCTTTCTTTCCTTCTCTGTTTCTCTGTGTCTCGCTCCTTTGATGTGCGCATGACACACGTTCTGATTTAGTGCTTTATTTTCCAGGCTGTGACATCAGGATTGTCCCGGACGGACCCGACAGGAGTCTTCCGCATTGGTGTTTTGTGTTGTATTCAATAAAGTTTTTGGTTGTTAATTCAATGATGAGTGACTGTTTCTCGTTCTTCTGACCACATATGTGTGTTTCTTTGTGTCATTGTGCGACGTCATGCGCTTTTTGTGGCTCTTGTGTTGTGCACGGTATGTGTTTGTCCGGGGGGGGTCTGGACGTGGGGGCCTGGGAGTGGTGGCGGTGGGTGTTGTGGCCCTCATGGGTCTCCGGGCTGCATGGTCATTGTCTCCATGGCATCTGTGGGTCTTCAGATGTGGCTCTTGGCTGTGCTCCCTTTCATGCTGCAGGTAGTTGTCCAGCTTAACACCAGCAAAAGGCAGGTGTTAATTCCCTGGTGCTACCGCGGCTTATCACCTGTTTTTGGTTCGCATCGCAGATCTGGCAGTTCATTGTGAAAGTGGTGTAGTGGTGTTTTCGTGTGTTTTAGCACGGGAACGCCTACTCTGCATCTCATTAGGGTTTGTTGGTGGTGCCCACCATGGAGATACATTTTGCGGCAGTTCTCTCGGGAATACTGGCGATGTCTGCAGTTTGCACCCGCTTGTGAATGGGGTGTTAAATCTATCTCCACTTTTGGTGAGTTAAGGTGGAGGTAAATCGGAGATAAGTCCTTGTGAATATGCCCCTAAATGTTTTTGTTGCAAGGTATATATCAGGTACACAGCACAATGATCACTGTCATAAATGTCAATGTTCAATGTGCGCTTAAAAACCCATGGGTAGAAACTTTGCTCTTCCATCACTGCAGAGAGCATAGTATCACCACATGCCTCGTCATTCAGTTCTTTGCCTAGGGAATATATTTTTTTTAAATCTATTTTATTGGTTTGAATGCACCAGTGTACAGAAACAATCTGCAGTAAAGAGTTCTTTTCATGCGTACAGTACATATCTACATCAGTGTATGCACATACCATATTTGCCACTTCAGCACAACAACAGATAACATTTACATAGTACATGACAGATGAGCCATCCAGGTTCGACAGTCCTCCTTGCTGCTAGAAAAAGGGCGTTTACATTTCTAGAATTTTAGCTGTCTCAGAACATTAGGCAGAGGTGTGACTGGACGCACTAACTTATAAATGATATATCTGCAGCGCTGTACATAGCTACTTCTCGTTTCGATACCGTTGTCTCATATACAGATGCTTCAAGTGTGAACAAAACAATAAGAACTGAAGCAAGAACAAAAACAATGACCTGCTCGTGATGGCTACTCCTCCCTTGTGTCGCGCGCGCTTGTGCAAGAGCCCCTCCCCCCACGCCGCCGCATTAAGCAAAGTCCCCCTCGGGCGACGCCCACGCTAGTACTCCTGCATGTAGGTTCTACGTGTGTCCATGGAACCTCGTGGCACACCCGCTAGCCTTGCGTATGAGTCGCTACCTCTCTCCTTTCCCCTCCCTCAGTCTGGTGCAGTGCTTGCAAGAGGTCGTCCCAACATGCGGCTATAGGTTCTAATCGCAGCCCCAGTGTTTCCTCTCGTCTAATGGAGACGCCCTCCACTTTGCCCACGCTAACATCGAGTGGCGCCAAGCGCATGGGTGCGGTGGCTCCGCCGCTTTCCAACGTTTAGTTAAAAGCCTTTTAGCTACTATTATTCCTAGATCTAGAAACCTAGAAACAACCTTGGTGGCTGCCGTTCACTTGAATTGGTGCAGCAAATATACAGGCCATTCAAAAGGGCAGCTCTCAGCCCGTACAAGTGCGCAATATTCTGGCGACCATGTTCCCGTATTCTCCTAAACGGGGGCAGCTCCATAGCATGTGTACCAACTCTGCCCCGGGCGCAGCACACCGTGGGCACCCTGCATCTGTGCGATTAAAGTACCTATTAATCAGAGCAGGCGTGAGATAAGCCCTGTGCATGATGTACAACTGTATCTGCCTGAATCGCATATTTCTAGGTATACTTGTGGGGCTCTCTGGTAGCCTCGACCACTCCTTACCAGTTAATTGTCGCCCCAGGTCTATCTCCCATTTGCAGCGAAGAGTGGCAAGGCTTGTTGCTGCATGAGACCTAAGAGAGGCTGCGAACCATCGGATGAGGTGCCTACCACTCCCCATGACATGTAACTACTGCAGGGTGAGGTGTGTCTGTGGCTCAGTAGTCATATCGCCCCATCTGGCTTCCAGGGCAGTCAGTATTGAGCGTTGTGTCAGGAAATGACCCTGTGGTAGCCCATCCTCTTCCACCAATACCGCGTAAGGTATGACCGTTCCATCTCGGTAGAGGTCCCCCAATGTGCGAACATCTCTCTCTAGCTAGCCCGCTATTGATTGTGTCGTGAGCTCTACCAACCCGCTTGGAGACCCCTCTATTGGTATCGCTGGCGCATAGGGAATTATGCCTCTGGTGATGTACAGGGACCTGCGGAAACATTTGAGGGCTACTGCCAACAGTAACGGCTCTGGAGTCTTGGACTTGACTGCTGTGTAAAAGAGCCTGGTAAGTTTTGCTAGGGTGTATGGTGGCCTTATAGTGGCCGTGTCTGCGTGGTTCCTGCCTGCTAACCAGCGGGCTATCCATTGCAGCTGGGCCGCCAAATAATAATGCTCGAAACAAGGTGCTGCAAGTCCCCCTTGATCTGTAGGCAGGTACAGCTTTGCTAGCATTATTCTATTTCTGGCAGTTCCCCATATGAAGTCTCTGATCATTTTACTCAGGGTAACGAAGAAGGACGCTGGAATATAGAGCGGTAGATTGGCAAAATAGTACAAGAACCTGGGGAGTATTACCATCTTTGCCAAAGCTACTCTACCCGTTACTGTCAGCGGGAGCTTACCCCAAAAACGCATCTGCGACCGAACTGCTGTTACTGCTCTGCCCAGATTCCCATCGAGCAGGTCCTTTGGCTGGTGATAAATTTGGACACCCAGGTATCGGAAGGTGCCCTCCCTCCACTGCACCTCTTTGCCATTGATGGCATAATGCGGGTTACGACCTCCTTCGCAAAACGCGTACAAGCAAGACTTATCAACGTTTACTTGTAGTCCGGACACTTCGGCAAAGGTCTGCATTAGGTGCGCCAGCTGGCCAGGGATCTGCTCAACATCCTTCACATACACTAGAAGGTCATCTGCATAGAGAGAGACCTGATGCACCGCATCTCCCAGAGGTATGCCGTCCTCTAATGTAGTGCGTAGTGCCTCTGCCAGTGGCTCGATTGCGAGCGCAAAAAGAAGGGGGGACAATGGACACCCCTGCCTGGTGCCTCGACGCACCGGGATGGCGTCTGATATGTACGCCCCAATCGCACACGGACCGTTGGATTCATGTATAATAGGTTTACCATTTGAAGAAACTCCTGGCCTAGCTCGTATTTTAATAAAGTGGCCGCCAGGTATCGCCATTCTAGGGAGTCAAAGGCCTTCTCTAGGTCTAAGATAAGGCATCCCGCCCTTGGCCATTCGTGTACCGCATCCGTTGCCACTTGTCTTGTGGTTTGTGGCTTCCTGGCCCTGGCCTGCCTCGCTACGTTGTCTTGGGCCTGGCTGCCATAATTCTTTCCTTTGCACACGTTACTCTGGGCCGTTGTTCTATCGACCTCTGCTCTTGCCAAGTTCTTTTTGCACTGTCTGCATTTTCTATCTTTCACCTTTTCTCCTGTTCACTTTGGGCTCAGACTGCACAACATGTACAAGGTCGAATAACAATGTTTCCTTGTCTTGTTGATTTGGCCAGTCCCTCACACCTAGACATAACACTAGGTACAGCTGTCATGGAGAAATTAGTGTGCTTTTAATATTGCGGTTGGCCCGCGCTAGACACACTTGGAGACAACCTTTCCAGGGAGAAGAGCTGTGATGGTCTGCTGATGTAGTTTTGCATCTAGAGACTGAGGTATGGGGGTTCGCTAGTTAAAGCCCAGAGGTCTTCTATTTCTATAATAAACTGGCTTCCAGCACGGGGAGGGTGGTAATGTTAGTTAGACATATATCCACTGCTTTATGAGATGCTTTCCCCGTTTGTATTCTATGGAGTTGTAACTATGCTGATTATATTATTCATATGTATGATGTTAGTAGTACTGACACGTGTACTGTATCTTAGAGCACGTAAGTTGAAATAAACATTTTAACCTATACAGTGTCTCTTCTTACGCATGTTGTGGACAGGTACGAGTAAGTGACGAAAGAGTGTTCTTGCTTCTGCGAGTCCTGAGATAGAGATACCGTGTTCTGGGTTGTCCAATCATTGGTACTTTGGTGCCAATGGGACGCTAAGGCTAGTTGGGTTGGGGTTTTAGGTGCTAAGGGCTATGGTTGGCTCACCACTATATTCCGAGGTTCTATTATCCTGTGCATAGCTCTGTGTGTGCAGAATCCCTATGACACACTCTAAAGAAGCGCCTCAGGTTGAGGGAGGTGCTCCTCGCTGGCACGAAACCATTCTGGTCAGCGTGGACCAGCGTGGGGACCACTGGCGCCAGTCTGTCGGCCAGCACTCTGGCAAGTATTTTGTAATCAGTGTTCAGCAAGGCCAATGGCCTATAGGATCCAAGGTCTGTGGGGTCTTTTCCCGGCTTCAATAGGGACACCAGGTATGCCTCACACATTGAAGGGGGCAGTTCCCGCTTTTCTAAGGCGGCGGCGAATAACGCGTGAAGCTTCCGCTCAAGGGGCTCCCAGTAAGCTTTATAGTACTCAGCCGGCAGTCCGTCAGGCCCAGTCGTTTTCCCTGAGGCCATGGTGCCAATGGCCTGCCCAATGTCCTCTAAGGTGAGCTGCTCGTTAAGCGCTTCCTGATGTTCCCGTGAAGCTGTGGGCAGCTGTACGGACCCTAGAAACCCCTCCAAATCCTGCGCTGCGCAGCGTCTCCTTGCTCGGTACAACTGAGTGTAATGCTCCGTCATGGCCTGATGTATTTCATGCTGTGTGTACAGCAGGGTACCTGTGGATGCAAGTATGGCTACAATCGGAGTGCGACCCTGCTCCTGATGTATTAGCCAAGCTAGTAATCGTCCGGCTCGGTCAGCCAATGCATGCGTGCGGGCTGTGTGCGCTGCATAGTTGTGGCATCGCAGGCGCTCTAACAGTTCTGTGTGCTCCGCGCGCAGCTGCTCTAATTGCCTCGTGTCTTTACCTCGTCCCTCACCGTCTCGTTCATATCGCAGCAGCTGGGCTTCTAAGCGTGTGAGCGAGTCAGACAATTGCCTACGGATATTCCATGTGGCCCCCAAGCAGTGCCCCTGATCGTGGTTTTAAAAGCTTCCCATTCCACCAACGCATCGCTCGCTGTGCCCTCGTTAAGTTCAAAATAATCAAGGGTGGCTGTCCCCAATGACAAGCGGAACTCTGGGTCTTCCAGCGCATTCGTTTGAAGCCTCCATGTCGGTATGGGGGGTCGATCTACTTCCCAATTGAGCTGTAGCCATTGGGGGTTATGATCGGAGTGCGTCCGACCCAGATATTCTATTCTCTTAATTAACGGGAGCAGCGACTGCGAACCTACCAGCCTGTCAAGGCGCACGTGTAGGCCATGGACCGCTGAATAATAGGAGTAGATGCGTTCTGTGGGATGCATAGTGCGCCATATATCTATAATCCTCCAGTTGGTTAGCCAGTCCGAGAGGGCCTGCGCATTGGATATTACGGGCGTTCTACGCAGGGGGGAAAATGAGCTATCCATATCTGGATCAAGCACTGAATTAAAATCCCCACCTATCATCCAGGGGATACCAGCCCACGGAGTCAGTGTTACCGAGAGCCGTGCGAGAAATGCAGGCTGGTCCACATTTGGCACATATAGAGAGCCCAATACTATTGTCTGCCCGTTCAGACGCCCTTGTACAAAGGTGTATCGACACTCATGATCTACCACCATTTCATCAGGCACGAAGGGGACCCCCGCTCTTACCCAGACTAGCGTGCCCCTCGCGAGCGCAGAGTAGGTAGTGTCATATATCTGCCCTCTCCAGCGCCTGGGCAACTGGTCTATTTCGGTGCGGGACATGTGCGTCTCTTGCAGCAGTGCAATGTTAGTCGAGTGTCGCTGTAGATAAGCAAATACCGAATAATGCTTAGCAGGCGTATGCATTCCACGTATGTTCCATGTCATAATGTTAACCCGTGTCATAGCAGGTGAGAGTGAACTGCAACCGTATTGGGGGCGGGCAGGGCATCCCCAAGCTTGCGGCGCCAATATTTAATGTAAGGCAGGTCAGGTCTAACTTGAACATCGGTTCAATCTTGAACCCCATAACAGCTGGGGGCTGGTACACCAAAGGCGCCCGTCCAAACAATGCTTAACAACAACAGTATAGAAACTATTCCAGTACAGTGGCTGGTGGGGTGCGTGTAGTGTGTACTTAACTACAACAGTTTCCCTTCTCTTCAGGTGTAAAGAAAATGGGCCCAATGTACCACCCCCTGATCCTCACGACCAGCCCGTGGGCACCCGGAGAGGCAGGATAGTCATGTGATAAGTTATCCCCCACACTCCCAAACCAGACCCGCACAGCATGGGTCAGGGGGCGTGATATGTCAATCATGGCATTCTCATGTCCGGGCAAGCGGCGCCATCCCCTTGTGAAATTGCGTAAGTGACTGCAGATATGCCCCGCTAGACTCTCAAAGCAGGGAATAAGGATGGGTACTTGGGGTCCACTCAAACAGGTGAATCAACTGCCTTCTGCTAACGTCTCAACTTGGGTGCATCTAGTACAGACAGCCTATGAGTGCTATCTGAATCAATCAAACTTTTCCCCATTATACAACTGGCTTCACAATGCAAATGTTACTTGCGTGGCTTGTCTCTAGTGGACTACAGAGCGATGAGGGCTCTTCAGATGATATCATCGACAGTCTGCGGAGTCACGTGCGGCAGCCTCCTTTCCTCGGATTCACCTAGTCCTGTGGAAGACAAGTCACTGATTGCCATTGAATCGATCGAGCTGGCGTCAGTTCGGTATTGATGTTGCGCCGTCCCAAGCGCTGCAACGACGTCTATTGCATCTTGACGCTCCATCCTGCTGCGCTCCCGACTAGGCGCCGCTGTCGTCAACTTCGCCTTCCCAAACCTTTTGCGCTGTCTGCACCGTCGGGCTCGTCTGCCAAGCGCCTTGTCATGGTGCACATCTGCGGGGCGGACTCCCGACCAGAGTCCCGATTCCTCCAGCCAGTCCCACGCGTCCGCTGGCGAGTCGAACAACCGGACCCCGTTTTTCGCCACCACTCTCAAACGAGCGGGGAACAGCAAGGAGTAGGGCAGCTCCAGCTCACGGAGTTGATGCTTCACCGCTGCGTAGGTGCTTCTGCGCCTCTGCACCATCGACGTATAGTCCGGGAACAGCATGACTTGGCTACCACTCACTTTAAGCTCAGCGAGTTTGCGGGTCTCTCGCAGTATGGTGTCTCTGTCCTTATAATTGAGGAGCTTAAAGAGAAATGGGCACGGCCGGGCTCCAGGTGGAGGTCTTTGGGTCGGTACCCGATGAGCCCTCTGGACCACAAAATGCGCCAATAATGTTCCTGCGGGCAAGATGTTACGGAGCCAACTCTCAACATATTGCTCTGGATGACGCCCTTCCTCGCCTTCCGGCAGACCCACCACATGGACGTTGTTGCGGCGAGAGCGTCCTTCCGCATCTTCCACTCTGTCCTCAAGTGTGTGCATCCGGTCCAGTATGTCCTGCAAGGCCGCCGCATGACTTTGGGTGACAGGTTTCAGTTCTGCAATCGACTGATTTTGCTCGGCGACCTTCTCTGCAAGCGTGCGATGATCTGCGTGCAGGAGCGTAAAGTCTTGGGTTACCTTGTCGATTCTGGTCTCTAGCGAGGTTCTGGTTTGGTCCAGCGCACTTCCTATTTTCTCCACTGCTTCCAGCACCGTGTCTAGCTTTGCTTCCAATGCTGTGTTCGATGCAGCTGCTGAGAGTGCTTCCCCTGTGCGTGGTGACTCCAAACTGCCGGTGCGCGCCATGCCCTGGTTTGCGTTATTGCACAGGCGGCCCATCACTATTTGCTGTGCCGAGCGCATTCATATGGAGGGCTACACCTGCTGCTGCCGGGGTCATAGTATTACTGTAGTTTGGCCTCTGCTGAAGATTCCGACGTCGGGGATACAGGTCACAGCATCAACGTAGATGCCCAGTCGCTGGTATCCTTACCCCTAAGTATAGGGTTGCTGATTCCCGATCACGGCTCCCGCTACCGAGTGCACCAGGCGCAGTTGACTACTGCTGTCACCCAGGCGAGCTGGTCCGCTACTGCATGCTGCTTAAGCTCTTCCCACTCTGGGCGTCACGACTCTCACTGCCAAGCCGCAGACACTCACCCGCAGCGTCTCGAAGTCGCGACCATGCGCAGCCAGGGACACACACCACATGGACTCCTCGCCGTCCCCACCAGTGCAGGCCTAGAGTGGGCAGCAGGCCCCGACTTGCTTCAGCGGCCAATGCACAGATCTCCCACCCACTTCCTAGTTTTGAGAGCAGGCCGCCCGTCCTTGCGCTCTGGTTCTCACGTCTGTCTGTGGTCACTGGGCTCACATGCTATTCTCAGCTGTCTTGGTGCACCGCTGCCCACGTCGAGGTAGCCACACATACCTCCAGTGGCGTAGTCAGTAGTCCAACTGCATGCCCTGTGGTCACTTCCCTCCTGTCAGCGCAATGTGGGGTTGCCTTCCACTGTACATGCAGTTCTTTCCCAGCGCATGGGGCAAGGTGCAGGAGTGCTCCACGGTCTGCAGCGCTCCGGCCCCTGGTAGTCCGGAAGGTGGGCCCCCTGTTACTATTGCGGCGCGGGTTGCCTAGGCATATGGCTCCTTCTGCTCTACACCTCTGCTTATGTCTGGTGACCACTGGCGTTGGGGCTGCGGGCCCCAGGAGCGTTCTCTGCTGCAGCTTGATCCGCTCCACGCCTCCTCACCTCCATTTGCCTCCGATGGGAGCCGGCGCTGCACTAGTGGGGCCCCGGGCACTCCCACCGCCGCAAGCTGCCGCCTCTGCTGGCCTGGGGCGCGCTCAGCACCGCCGCCGCTGTCCCGCACCTTCACCAGGCGGCTTACCACCTCCAGACGTCTGGACTACAGGCACCGTCAAATACCGGGCATGCAGTGGTTTCACTAGGCGACACCAGTTCCGGGCAGGGCCGCCTCTCAGCAGCGCCGCAGGCCTGCCGCGTGCCCCCACTCAGCCAGCGATGCGCACCCCGCTCACAAGGGGCCTACCGGGCTTGGTCCGTGCACATCTCTCCTGCTCCGCTGCCTCCGCGGGCACAGCAGCTCCAGCCCGGGCAGCCTCCGCTCACTGGCGCCCAGCCCCGCCTTCACCCAGCCATGTGGCGTACAGGCCTCAGCCGCTGTCTCAGCAAGGTCTCTGCCCGCGCTGACTCCGAGGCTCCTAGCGACCAGTTTGCACACTTGCTGCACGTTACCAGGGAGATTCCATGCCCCTCCGGCGTGGATGGCACAGTGGGTGGATGATTGAACAGGATAACGAAGGGTTATCGGCCGGAGCGCTAGGATCTCGCGTCCGCCATGTTGGCTCGTTGGCCACGCCCCCTTGCCTAGGGAATATTTTAATGGCAATTTGCTAAAAAAGTCTAAGCAGGATATCACAATAACATAGAAAGGGGCACAGCCTCTTTGAGTTATCTGAACCTTTACCTGGGTAAGAGGAAAAATAAAAACACTGGACCGAATTCACAAACTGCATATTGTAATCACGGAAACTACTACTACAGTACTATTCCCCAAGAACTACAAAATGCAAATCACAAAAATACAGAAGGAAACCTCCATCACTATTCTCTTTTCTATAGGGAGATTCCCCTTCTCATTGGCAAATACATTTTAGCAGAAAAAGTGGGAGGAGCAAGGAGGAGTGCCCGAAAATATAGAATGCTTATTATTAAAAGGGAAGGGGTGTAAGGACATTTAAGGTGGGGTTTGGCACAGACATGCCAATGCAAGAGACACACCCACAAAAATGTAAGGCAATTTTAATTCACAAAATGCATTTCTAAAGTTACTGCAGCCCTAAATGTGTCAAAACAGGTGTAAATGTACTCCAGTTCAGCCTTGGAATTAATCAAGCTCCACACAAGGACAGTCAATAAATATTACTAATATTGCTGCATACAAACAATTACGTTATACTTGTAATGGAAGCTTATCTTAAATAGTTTTTGTTAACTTGGGCATATCCATGTTATTTTTTCCCATTTAGACTTGAATAGTGAACTGTATATAGCAAATTGGTGCTGTTTCTATTTATGTATAATTTTCCTTTATTTGTCTAATTAGCATGATGAATTTTTGTAAACTATTAATATAGTACATTGGTCGTGTTCTGTATTAAGTGTTATTGTATTACCTTAAACAAATTCTGCCACAGGTGCTTGAGTTATAAATGTTGGCAAATTACATTGTTTTTGGACCGTTCATCCTTCTTGGAACAAAATGACTGTGATTATTATTGTTCTTAGATGCAGTTGTTATTGATTTATTACCAAGATGTGTTGCTAATGTAAGTTTAAAAGCCATTCCAAGATAGTGATTAGAAGCTTGTGCACAAGGATGTATTTGGGCTGAGAGTCTGTTTCTTTTCTTTGGTAATTTCACTGTCGGGGTGCCAGAGGTGTCCTCCCAAAGTGCGTTGGGTTGTGTGCGTTCTTACTACCCCAAAATAAAAGCATTCGATGTTTTCTGAACTCAATATATACATATTCCTCGTGCACAGTCCTTGCATAAGGAAATCCAAAATACAAAAGTTTCAGTCACTGGTGTTATTTCAATTCTTCTTCATTCCATAGGTTGTCCACGCTCTAGCCGACTTGCGCTTTGTAGTCCTTGATTTCATCAGGGCTCTTCACAATGGAAAGTCTCAAATTAAATCACACCTTCCTCCAACACTTGTTTTAAATCCATATACAACACTCAATAAGTCAGTGTTCCTAATGTTATCTATTCAAATAATAAATGTCTTGAGATTCACTTAATGAGGTGTCCACGTATTAGTCTACATCCAAAATCGGATCACAATTCATAGCCTAAGTGGCCTGATCTTTCCTGCAAAGCTGCCTGTGCACACCTCGTTTTAGAAATAGTCACTGCTGTGTAGTTATAATTAGGTCGGAGTTTCCATAGGAAGAGGTTTTTTTGTTTTTAACTTTAGTGCCATTTGAATAATCTTCACAAATCTTTCCTAAAAAAAGCTTATCCGCCTCAGCTCCTTCCTGACAAATGCTTCAGAGTGATTAATCAAGTGGCTGCTGAAAACAAGCATTTGCAATGCAATCTGTCTAGCATTTGTGAAAGTTAGAGCTCTTGACGTTGTAGATGACAATTTTTTTACTTTTGTTTTTCTGTATGCAGTGGAGTGGTGAAAGTTGTATAGCGCTATTGCCATTCATATGACCTCACAGTGCTGAAGAACCAGTAAATGGGAAATAAGTTATGAGGGAGGGAGTCAAGAGTAATATGCTGGCTGAAAAAAACGTAACAACATCCTGGAAAAAGCAAATACTCATAAGAAAAGCATGTGAAATGTAAGCAGAAACAACATGGTTACCTTAATACTTCTACACTTATTATTCAGAAATCAATGAGTGTGCCTGAAAAGTTAATGACATGACTACAACCTCCATTGCTTATATCCTTAAAAAACATAAGCGGTATGGTTTAAAAAGACCACATCCCTGAACACAGAGCTGTGGTACGCATTTAATAAACTTAAACAAAAATAAGGAAAACAGCTGATAAGGATCACATTAAAAGTTTTCCACTTTATGCATCAACCAGGTATTGTAGTACCTCCAGGAATGGTGCACTTCCCCACCCGGGGAAAACAATGTTGTTCAAAGAAAGACGAGAAAACAAAATAAGTGCTTCACTGGCAAACACTGTAAAGTGGCTCTAGTGTGTGTGGCTGTGAATAAAACCAATCTGGCCACTTTGCAAACACTCTGGGGCCGATTCCGATTCGGGCCGGAAAACGTACCGACCGACTCGGTACGGGAATTTAGTCCGACCGACTCTGACCGGCGCCGCACGACCCGGGTAGTACGATGAAATGAATGTGAAATCCGACAGACTCGGATGGAATACAAAACGACCGACCGAGCCGGACGGAAACAAGCCATCCGGACGGGAAATCAGGCAAAACGAACCGACCGACACGCACTCGGATTGAACCCGAACGAAACGTACCCGCGAACTCCGACCCGCGTAGTACGATGCTGTGCGTGCAAAACATGACCTACTCGCCCGGAGGACAAGCCGTACGACCGACACGCATACAAAACCCAGCCGAATAAACCCAATACTACGCGACCGACTCGTACGCCGCATATGAAACCTAGCTGACACACAGCGGGAACGAGTCAGACAACATCGCACCAGACAACTGCAGCGTCCTACTCGGACACAAGAACGACTCGTACATGCACCAAAAACACCAAGGAAAAATTAGAAAAAAAAGGGCCAAACAAGCAACCACCAAGCCAATAAATACAGGGAGGGAAAAAAAAAAGGAACAAGGACACACCTCCAACTCCACCTACATAAAGGCCACAAATCCCTACCATGATCCTTTGAATATTCCACTGACCTGCCAGCGCACAACACCATCACACAGCAACCACAGACACACTCACAGCTCATACATCACACAAACCACACACCATTACCACACCTACAAATAGCACCCTCACACACACCCAGCTAAACCTACACTCACACCCCCTCACCTGCACACACACACACACACACACACATCAATCACCACCACCACCCATCACCATGCCCCCAAAGAAGAACCATAAGTTCCCAGATTGTGAATTGGAAGTCCTGGGAGACGAGATACTCAGGGTAGAGCCACAGTTGTTTGGTACATTGGTACAACAGACCCCCATGTCGCAGAAAACCAAGATATGGGCGAGGATTGTCGACAGGGTGAATGCACAATCACCATGTTTGCGCACAAAGGAAGACATCCAGAACAGGTGGTATGATGTGCGCAGGAGGGTCCGGGAACTACTCAAAAAGGACTACCTCCTCAGCCAGCACACCGGCAGTGGCCCTCCTGCAAAACCAGTATACCTCAGGCCCTGGGAGGAGAAGGTGCGGGCCATCCTACCACCAGTGAGCATATACGGACTAACAGACATCCCAGAGCCTGGTGAGTACACAACTAATATATACAATATGGTGTGACAACACACACACATCACAGTCAAGGGGATAGGCAAACCATGCACACTTAGCAAATACACAGCAACCAAAAGATATTAATCCCAAGATGTGAATGCTAATCAGACAAACACAATACCTGCCATCTCATAGTGATATGTAACTGTGTCAAGAGATCTACAAACCTAACAACAAATACAGCAAGGCAGTGGCACAAATAGAACCAACAAACACTCACAGATATTTAGCCACCACTAGAACACCACCTCGCAGGGAAGCTCACTCAAAGGAAGGAATTCTGTGTATGCTGGTCAAGTCAGTATAGCCAATAGCATGATGGGAGTGGTAGTAACAGATATTGGTCACACCCACAATTGGCCCATCAACACCACTGTCAACCATGCTCACATCACAGGGAGTGGATAAGGACTCACAAGATGGCTGACACTGGGTACTGCTGTGGGGAGCACAAGGCCCTGCTGGGAACTGTGCACCAACAAACAGCACAACACCACTGCCTGACATCCTGAAAGCCAACTTGCACTCCCTGCAATGCAAGCACGTTGCATGGTGGGATATCTGGCTGGGTGGGAAGGAGGACTCACAGCACTGACCATAGTTACAAGCAGCTCTCCTCACACACCCCCTCAAACTAACTCCACATAACCCACCTGGGAGAATGCAATGCCTCACAGCCTAACTGAAGATCCCACAAAGAACCACCACCCTGGGTTATGCTGTGTGAAGCACAGGGACACTCTTGGGACTTGTAGCCAAACAACTGCCAGGACAACACTCCCAGCCATCCTGTCAGCACAGGCACCCCACCCCACAGGGAAGCAGAGTCAAAAGGAAGGAAGGATGGGCATGCTGGGAAGGGGGGTGGAGGCAATAGCATGATGGGAGTTGTAGGCACAGATATTGCTCACCCTCCCAATTGGCCCATCAACACCACTTTCAACCATGCTCACATCACAGGGAGTGGATAAGGACTCACAAGATGGCTGACACTGGGTACTGCTGTGGGGAGCACAAGGCCCTGCTGGGAACTGTGCACCAACAAACAGCACAACACCACTGCCTGACATCCTGAAAGCCAACTTGCACTCCCTGCAATGCAAGCACTTGCATGGTGGGATATCTGGCTGGGTGGGAAGGAGGACTCACAGCACTGACCATAGTTACAAGCAGCTCTCCTCACACACCCCCTCAACACTAACTCCACATAACCCACCTGGGAGAATGCAATGCCTCACAGCCTAACTGAAGATCCCACAAAGAACCACCACCCTGGGTTATGCTGTGTGAAGCACAGGGACACTCTTGGGACTTGTATCCAAACAACGCCAGGACAACACTCCCAGCCATCCTATCAGCACAGGCATCCCACCCCACAGGGAAGCAGAGTCAAAAGGAAGGAAGGATGGGCATGCTGGGAAGGGGGGTGGAGGCAATAGCATGATGGGAGTTGTAGGCACAGATATTGCTCACCCTCACAATTGGCCCATCAACACCACTCTCAACCATGCTCACATCACAGGGAGTGGATAAGGACTCACAAGATGGCTGACACTGGGTACTGCTGTGGGGAGCACAAGGCCCTGCTGGGAACTGTGCACCAACAAACAGCACAACACCACTGCCTGACATCCTGAAAGCAAACTTGCACTCCCTGCAATGCAAGCACGTTGCTTGGTGGGATAACTGGGCTGGCGGGAGAAGGATGCCTGGATGGTAACCAAATACCACCAATGCTGGTCATGCACACACCTCAACATTCACATTGACATGCCACAGGTTGGCAGGACAATGTTCTACACCAATATCACTCACTGACTGTCACTATTTAGGAGAATCCAATGTCCTGGCCCACATCCAGAGGTACAGTCACAACTGTCAGGTGTTTGAACAATTGATGCCAGTAGAAACATAACATACAATCTGTGTCTCTCCCCAAAACAGGAGACGATGGGGACACAGCAGCAGACCAGGAGGACTCCCTGTCCCAGGCTCCGGGGAACACTGAGCTCACTGGTGTGGATCAGCCTCTGCACTCCTCGGATGGCGATGAACCAGCTGGACCCTCCGGTGTGAGTCATCATGCAGCACCAGCAAGTCCAACATCTGCACCCCCTGCACCCACCCCTCCAACAACTGCCAACACACAGGCCACCCCGGCCAACACGGACACACCAAGGACCACAGATGACAACAGCGCACGGACCCAGGCCCAAACTGGAGCTGCTGACAACGAGCCCAGGAACAACACCCAAGTGGGCCCACGGTCACCTGTGCGTGCCACTGCAGGTCCTGCACGTGTCGCCAGGGGTGGGAGACATAGGTCTCTCCTTGCAGAGGGGTCTGGACTGTATGATGACCCACAACTGGCACGCATCGCGGATGCGTACCAGACTAGCACCGGAGAGGTCAGCCAGGTAGTGGGGATCCTCAAGGACATACAACAGCAGCAGGCTGCCCATCATGCCTGCTTGGACTCCCACATGTCCCGTGTCGAGACACACATGTCACGTGTCGAGACACACATGTGTGGCATGGATTCCAAGTGGGACACATTGGAACAACTGACAGCGGTGCATAGGGACATACTGACATGCCTCCGCCAGATCAGCACCAACATGGCCTCACCTCCCTGTGTGCCCACAACATCTGCTGCTGAAACAACTGCAAATGCCACAGGGAGGGAGGAGGACTCTGGCAGAGAGTCCCCTGCACCGCCGCAGCCTGCACCTGAGGGTCCCCCCCAAGAAGAGGGGCCGTCCGAGGAGGCCAAACTGAGAGGCCGATGGCCATCTACATCCCCCAGGAAGCCAACACCTGTTCTGGAACTTTTCCTCTGTGTGCATACTGCACGCCCTGTTGAAGCCAAGCCAACTCTCCCACATGACATGGGGAGCTCTAGTTGACCAAATGTATCAGATGACTGTGGACTTTACTCTGGACTTTTCAGCTACCAAGACTTCCAATTCACATGGGAACTTTGGATCTAAATTTCTATGTACAGCACCCACCATCCTGTGCACCATCCTCACACCTGTATGTAAATAAACTCACCAATACACCATATCTGCCTCTGTTGTGATTCCAACGTGGTTTTTGTCATGTAGATGTTGATCTTCTAAATTACACTGTGCATGCTAACTGCTACAGCAAGTCCAACACTGTCATGTCAGTCATGGCGACGTGACACATATGAGGGAGACACACCACTAGGGCCACAAAACACATACACACCAGGGCCATCAGACTCATCACCTATACTGATGTTGCAACGAAGTACAGTGGAATGTACAGACACGCCACCTATTCACAGTCACTGTCAACTAGACAACAGGTGCAGTAAGCAAATGTCAGTCAGATGTGTGACTACAGACAACGCACATCCCAAAGTCAAGCACAGGTTTATTACACATTTCCAACATGTCGTTTCCACTACAAATGCAAGCTAATCCAACCTGGCTGTGGCCACAAAGTCAAAAAGTGCAGAAGATAGAAAGTCCAGGGGTGTGTGGCACATCACCTGTAGGGAAACGACTGCTTCCACCTTGGAAGTTGAATCATGGATTCGGGGGATCCAAGTTGATCAGACAACTCCAGCAGCACCCTGTGAAGGACAGACATGACACACAGTCAAAACCACTGAAGAACAGCACAGAACGGCAATACTCATGTCTAATACATGTCACGAGATAACTACACAAAACCAAGTTAGCATGTCAACACTGTTGGGCAGTACAGACCACCTGCAAGGACACATCGCTGCACGCATCCAGTCAAGTAGCACATGGCCACACTCAAACAGCAACAGAGCACCACACACACATATCATGCAAACTCAAATCATTGACATTACAACCCTCTGGAGACTCACATTCAGCTGAAGAAGTTGGTGATGAGCTGTGTGCGGACATCACCATCATCACCATCATCATCATCATCATCTTCACTGGCATCGTGACCCAGGCCAGGATCTTCCACAGGTGGCGGACGTTGGTCATCGTCATCCAGGATGAGAGGCAACTCCTTCCGCACTGCCAGGTTGTGTAGCATGCAGCAGACGATGACAATCTTGCACACCTTTGCTGGGGCATATGGGAGGGCCCCTCCTGTCTTGTCCAGGCAGCGGAAGCAGCTCTTCAGGAGACCAAAGGTCCGCTCAATCACCCTCCTCGTCCGATCATGTGCCTCATTGTAGCGCATCTGGGCTGGTGTCACAGGGTTCCTGAGGGGTGTCAGCAACCACGGCATGTTGGGGTATCCCGAGTCACCTACAGACAGACAATTGCACATTAGCCGATTTGAAAATGTGTGCGGAAAACAACATAGCAGAACACACACAATGGTACAAAGTCAGTACACACCAACAAGCCAGGCACGCTGGTTCGGCATCTGTGACATCATCCTCGGGATGCGACTACTCCTCATCACGTAGGCATCGTGTGCCGAACTGGGAAACGGGCACACACATGTGTGATGGTCATTTCTGCAAGACATACCACCAGAGCATTGATCGAATGGTAATGTTTACGGTTCCGGTATGCCTGCTCATGTGCCTGTGGTGGTATCAAAGCCACATGTGTCCCATCAATGGAGCCAATTACATGTGGCATCCTCCCCAGGGCATAGAAGTCACTCTTGACGTCAGTGAGTCGTTGACGTGTTGGGAAATAGATGTACTGGTTCAGGTATCTAAACATTGCCCCCAAAACATCGCGTAGCACACGGCTGAACATAGTCTGTGACATCCCACCAGTAGTTGCCACAGTGTGTTGAAAGGTACCGGTGGCAAAGAAGTGTAGGGCTGCCATCACCTTCACCTTGGGGGTCAGCGCTGTAGGATACGGCCGGCCAGGCTGCAAATGTGGGGCCAACCGCACTGCCAAATCCTCAATCAGCTGCCTGGTGAAGCGGTACCGTCGGATGCTGTCACGTTCCACCATCGTTGCCAGGTCTGGGAATGGTCGATGGACAGCAGGAGCCCTGCAGTGCATAGGTGAAGAAAGCAAGATTGTCAGTCACCCCACCAATGTGCCGTTCACCATACTCAATTTCACATGACACATCATCAACATACACAAGTACTTGATGTGTGTGTCGTCCCGTTTGGACATATATGGCACCTACATGGACATCATCTAACATCTCTCTGTTCAACAAGTGTTGACAACTGGTTCCAGGCTGTGCTATGGGACACCATTAGGCTGTACAAAGCAAACACAAGGAGTTGATGGACGGAGTGCTGAAACTTTTCAAACACTCACCCCCAGTCACAGATCTGGGTTGAATCCATCATCATTCTTTAGCTCACTTTGCCACCCCAGTTCAGACACAGCTATATGCAAATCAGTCTTGACCCTGTGCCTCATGGGAACAGTCCAGCCCGAACTGCCAAGCCATGTCTTCCCTGGACCGGAAACAAGCATCCTGGGACCGGTTTCGGGCTAACAGCCCTCATCAGCCAGGCTAGCTTGAATCCAGTGGCAAAGTGAGCAAGGGACCCACGTCTGGGCATACCCTGCCAACTTAGGGCGAACAAAGCAAACACAAGGAGTTGATGGACGGAGTGCTGAAACTTTTCAAACACTCACCCCCAGTCACAGATCTGGGTTGAATCCATCATCAAGTGTAGGGCTGCCATCACCTTCACCTTGGGGGTCAGCGCTGTAGGATCCGGCCGGCCAGGCTGCAAATGTGGGGCCAACCGCACTGCCAAATCCTCAATCAGCTGCCTGGTGAAGCGGTACCGTCGGATGCTGTAACGTTCCACCATCGTTGCCAGGTCTGGGAATGGTCGATGGACAGCAGGAGCCCTGTCGTGCATAGGTGAAGAAAGCAAGATTGTCAGTCACCCCACCAATGTGCCGTTCACCATACTCAATTTCACATGACACATCATCAACATACACAAGTACTTGATGTGTGTGTCGTCCCGTTTGGACATATATGGCACCTACATGGACATCATCTAACATCTCTCTGTTCAACAAGTGTTGACAACTGGTTCCAGGCTGTGCTATGGGACACCATTAGGCTGTGTCACAGTACACATTAACTGCTCTCACGTTCCACACACATACCACAGTGACATGTCTGGACAGATGCTCCACAGGCATCACAGCTCATTGACAGGTAGATTCCCAGGGAGCCTGTCTTGCCACATGGACACTGGCATGACATGGTGTATCATGTACACGTCAGAAAAACAAACATGACACCCACAGGTGGTGGCCCCTGTAGCCTCTGCAGGACAGACATGGACGTCTGTGACACACACACACACACCATCAAAGTTCATGCACAAACCACGTGGATGTGGAGACTGTCTCCCATTGTGCACATGGAGTCAGAGACATGTGATACACAACATGCACACAGACTGTGGAGGGACATCACTATTGTTGGAATGGGCCACCCTGTGACGTACATGCCTTCCCACATGTGAGCCTGGGGGTATGTGACATGTCATACACAACCTGGAAATGTGACCATGACACATGCTCAGAAATGAAAAGTTGCACACCACAGTGGTCATGTGCACAACACACAAAGGACCCTGTCCCCATTAACACGTGCACAGCCTGGGTGTGTCTGCCCCCAAGTGCCACCCCAAAATCCACATGTTCACCCCCATACACAGATAAGGTTATGCTGCCACACATGCCTCATAGACAGTGTGGACTGGGTGTGGTGTTGTAGGTGTGCCCCTGAGTCCCTGGATAGTAAATGTGGCTGGCATAGGTTCACCAGTGACCAGCATGGTGACATATGTGTGTGACCTGTCCTGGTACGCGTTGTAGAGCAATGGACCGATCGGTGTGCCCGGCCGGCCCATTGCATTGAATGTGAGCGGGTACGCGTTGTACAGCAATGGACCGATCGGTGTGCCCGGCCGGCCCATTGCATTGAATGTGAGCGGGTACGCGTTGTACAGCAATGGACCGATCGGTGTGCCCGGCCGGCCCATTGCATTGAATGTGAGCGGGTACGCGTTGTACAGCAATGGTCCGATCGGTGTGCCCGCACGGACCATTGCATTCAATGTGAGCGGGTACGCGTTGTACAGCAATGGTCCGATCAGTGTGCCCGGCCGGCCCATTGCATTGAATGTGAGCGGGTACGCGTTGTACAGCAATGGTCCGATCGGTGTGCCCGCACGGACCATTGCATTGAATGTGAGCGGGTACGCGTTGTACAGTAATGGTCCGATCGGTGTGCCCGCACGGACCATTGCATTGAATGTGAGCGGGTATGCGTTATACAGCAATGGTCCGATCGGTGTGCCCGCACGGACCAATGCATTGAATGTGAGCGGGTACGCGTTGTATCGTGGGTACGCGTTGTACAGCAATGGTCCGATCGGTGCGCACGCATTGGCTGGGGCCTGGCATGGCAACGGACGCGTTTTTGAAGCTTCAACGAGTCTGATGCAGTGAATTCAGTTGGCCAGCCACAACAATGTTGCAAATTCATGGGTGTCATGAAGTTGAAATTCTTGAAGGATGCTGTGGGCGTGTCTTGGTGCTGCAATTCCATGGATTGGTCAGATTCATAAGATGCATACGACTTGGACCTATCACTTTGGACACATGGCACAGTATCTGCCTCTGCAGCACACATATAATGCTGGCTGTTCCCCTGAGGGCTCACTTGCCTGCACTACATGCTCCAGGACGACATCTGCCACTACACTGCTGCTGTCTCTGCATCCTCTGGCTACTGCAATGGCACGTACTGTGGAGAGAGCCCCAGCCTTCACCCATGAGGAGAACCAGGCCCTGCTGGACAACCTCCTTCCACAGTACAGCAAGCTGTATGGGACACCAGGGGAGCAGGTGAGTGTGCTGTCCACTGCCTTACTAATTGTGCATGTTGTCTGACTAGCAGGATTTACAGTGTGCACACCACTGGCTAGCATGCTCACTGAGTAGTACTCACCCCCAAAGTGTGTAGTCACATGCACTGAACAGGTACAGTGGAGTAACAGTGCATTCAAACAAGGTTCACTTCCCATGCAATGATACCATGTAGTAACTGCTGGCAAACTGTCCATAGCCCTCGTTGCACTGCCTGTGTACATCATATGCCCCTGTGATTGAGACATGTATTTCCAACTGTGTGATGCACGGATATGTTGCATGTGTAGTAATGGCCTTTTCCCTTTGTCATCCTAACAGGTTGATGCCCATCAGAAGCAGGATATCTGGCTGGCCATCGTCCGGGCAGTCAGAACCTTGGGGGTCTACAAGCGCCGGATCCGCAACTGCCAGAAGAGGTGGCAGGACCTTCGGGGCTGGACCCGGAGGATTGCAAGGGTCCAGCTGAAGCTGTCGCCTCCTCGCAGGAGGGGCGGACACCGGACCCTGACCCCCCACATGCTCCATATCCTGCCGGTGGTCTTCCCGGAGCTGGATGGGCAGCTGAAGGGCAGACAGCAGCAAGGAGGGGGTGAGTCAAAGACTGCACTGTGAACTCTGTCTGACATTTTATGTGCCCTCCTGTGGCGTGGTTAAACTTCCCCAGTACATCAGTCTTGTTGTCCAGTACCCATGTCCCTCTATTGTGACATGGCCACTACCCATCTGATAGGCCGGTGTGCTCCTTACGCTCAGGATAATTGTGTCACTCGGGTACAGGGTCCTTGCATTTTGCTTTGCTCAAGGTGGGTGACAGCTTTTGTTCCCGTGATATTGTGTTAGCCTTCATGGGTGGGTCAATTGCTCACACAATGCCTGAGTCGTGCAATGTAGTCTGGGTGTAACTTTGATATGTGATCCACTTGCAGATCAGAATCACCACATGTCCCTGGGGTATTTGCCACACCCCAATGCTGCGGGTGGGTAAAATGTTTGGGCCTCAGGAGTATGTATGTCAAGTGTGTCACACATGCCTAGCCACCTGCCTACTGACCAGGGCTCATCCATCTTGCAGGTGGAGCCGGACAGTCATGCCTACTCCAGGGCATACAATACACTCTGTACTCCCACTCCCGTGTATCAGCTGACATGCTGTGCTCAGTGAAATGTTCCCTCAGGTGTCTGCCTCTGTGTCGTTGTGCTGTGACTACGTTGTCGGGACTCCTGTGATGTTTATCGGTTAGGGGTCAGCATGCCATCTGCTATTGGACCATGTGAGACAAGACTTCTGTGACTTATAGGTGTTTGATCACATGACTGTGCAGACAGGTGTATGCCACTGTGACTTTCAGGCAGCTGTTTTTCATTCTCAGCACACTGTGAGGTGCTCATGTTCAGAGAGTTGTGTTTCATGTCCCCCATATGTCCAATTGGTATAACGTGGACAAATAGTAGTTCAGATGATGTGGTTTTTGGGGGATGGACATGTGCACTTGTCAGTTACATTTCTTGCCTTCCCCATGTCCTAGGATTGTGACACAGTGCAGACTGTTGTTGGCTGGCTGCCATGGCCATGTGACTGGAGACAGTGATGTATGACTTTGCAGGCATGCCTGTGTCATGTAACCCTGGGCAAAGCACTACGCTATGCTCGCGTAGTTTGCGAAGTTTGCACTACTTCGCACAATGCGAATTGCACGTAGCACAGTGCAAACACGCGTAGCGTAGTGCAGCGGTCATTTTTTGCTTGCTCGCGGTCCTCAACGTCAAGTTGGCGACCGCGAGCAAGCAAAATGACATCCCGGCGAGACTTTTTCCTCGTTCGCGATCAGCAACATCAAGTTGCCGATCGCGAGCGTGGAAAATAAACCTGCCGGCGAGATTCTGAACGCGGGGAGGTCAGGTTTCTCATTGCGAGTGGTCGCGTATGCTCGCGACCGCTCGCGATGAGAAACTACCAGTCCGCGTTGAGAAGCTGCCGCTCGAGTAAAAATCTACTCGAGCGGCAGTAAAGACAGCTCGCACTGTGCAAGATGCCCTTTTCAATGATTGCACAGTGCGGACAAGCATCCGGCACTGTGCAATCATCGCGAACAGCGCACTACGCAGTTCGCGTAGTGCTACGCGTAGCTCACGTAGTGCGAACTGCACTTCACGTAGCTTCGCGTAGCGCTACTTCGCGAACTACGCCCAGGCTTAGTGTCATGGCATTAAACTTCCTAAGAGTGATCCTGCAGGGGAGTGACATGTGCAACATGCACCCCATTGTGGCATTGACTATCCGGACATGGGTGCTTCATGGGGTCTGGTGCTGGTATGCATCACATGCATTTCTATTTAGACTCTGGCCGTCCATTTATACAGACACCTGCACTGACTCAGTGGCAAGAGATGTGACGTGGGCATGTTCACATACTTCACCGTGTTCTCAGCAATGTCCAACTACTGTGTAGGTGGTGCATGTGTCCACACTGGGGTCTTACCATCAGACAGGCACCAGACAGATGGGTGCAAGGGCAGGAGGGGTGTCTGTTCCATGGTTGACCATCAGACTGACAATTGGCTTCTCCTAATCTGTGTGATGACTTTTGGCAATGTTCTACTAGAGATGCCAGGGCTTGCTCTGTGATGTGCTGTACTTACTGTGGTGTGTGCGGTCAGTGCAGGTGACTGATGTTTGTCTGTTTCCCTAATTGTTTGCAGATACATCCACAGCCACAGGAGGGGACAGCTCCACGGACCAGGAGGAGCAGCGGAGCCAGACTGGGTCAGCGTCCGACGAGTGGTCAGAGGGACCCAGTGGCACGGAGGGCGGGGGGAGCCACACCGAGGAGTCCTCAGCACCATCCACCTCAGCTGGGGACCACAGCAGCTCGGAGGATGACTACCTTGTGGATGCGGGTGTCAGCAGCCACAACACCCCAGCTAGTCTGTCTGACCCCGCCACCACCACCACCACCACCGCCCTCCCATTGGCTTCCATTCCTGAGGTCCGAGGAGGCTCCCATGCTCGGGAGCGTGTCTTCTTCAAGCCAGGCACCGCACCCCCTGCCCCTGTGTCCCCTGCTGCCCTGAGTGAGGAGTCTGTGTACCTCCTTCGGCAGCTCCATGTAGGGCAGACAGCAATGCTGACTGTCCTCCATGCACACACCACTCTGTTGACACAGCTGGTGTCGTTCATGGAGGGCATCTCAACGGGTATGTCTGCCCTACAGAGGAGCAATAGGTCCATGGACTCCTCCCTGACGGCAGCAGTGTCCCTCCTCCAACAGTCCCTCACCCCTCCCACCTCTGCCCCATCCACACTTCCTACCACCCTACCTGTCCAAAGCACATGCACACCTGCACAATCACCCAAACACACAGACACGAGCAGCACACACACACCCAAAACCAAGGCAAGACGTGCACACAAGCATCCTCAGGGGACTGATTCCACACACACAGGGGATGGGGAACTGACACACACACAGGCAACCACAGTCACTCCACAATCCTCAAGATCCTCTCCCTCCAAGACCCCTTCCCTTGCCTCACCTGCAACCCCACATACACAGCAGCTCTTCCTCTCTGACCTCGGCCTCTTCCCTCCAATCCCGCTGATCCAGCATACCAGGGGAAGAGGAAGTCCACACACAGAGAGGGAGTGCCCTCGCCCCCGGACACCCTCCCCAGGCGCAGGCAGAGTGAGCCCCCACCCGCAAGTCCCCCGGACCCAGAAGAGCAAGACCCCGCCACCGCCCTGAAAGTCACCCACCCAGTCTCTCACCTCCATCCCCCAGGCCACCACTCCACAGGTTCCACCGCCACACCCTGCCCCAGGTTCCCCCACACACCGATACCGCATCCCCAAACTGCTCAGGCCCTCCCCCCCTGCCACTTGCTCTTCCACCCCAAAACCAGACGCTCTGCCTGTATGTGCCACTGGTGTGGAGACCGTGTCCCCACCTCTGTCCTGCCCAGCTCTTCTGCCCCCCCTTCCACTCCCTTGGAGTCATGCACTGCGGTGGAGTCCACAACAACCCCGTCTGACTCGGGCCTGCATTGGGGACCCAGTCCACTCCATTTGACCAGCCCACTGCAGTGGTTGCAGCACCAACACTGTCGGACTTGAGCCCTGCGGTGGTGCCGGCCCCCCCTGAGTCAGACACCTCCACTGCAGTTGCCGGTGACACTCCTGCACCCACCTCACCTTCCCTGCCTCCTTCTGGCATCCCCTGATCCTGTCCCTGCGGTGCCTGGCCTGCCCCTCGTATGCCCCTCCAAAGGGGATGTCCCCTGTCGGTACCTGTGCAGGCAAGCAATTGGTGACAAGTTGTCACACATCACCCTGTTGGGACTGTGTATTTGGACTGGACATTGGCCGTAGTTAATTTTGGACTTTTGATTTCAGTTACACACTTGCTGAATAAAGCCTCTTTTTGTTTACTTGTGGTTAATCTTTGGTGGTACATGATGTAGATGTGTAGAATCATGCATGTGCTGTTGTAATTGTGTTCAGATCAGGTAAATGAAGTTTTTCTGTGATGGGCTCCATGTGATCCATGGGATATGTGTCCTAATCTAGTCTGGATCTATAGCATCCCTTGCTGCAGTCTGAGGGTGTAATGTTCAGCATTTGACACAGGGATGTACGTTTAGCATTTGTAGATTACCATCTTTGTCCTACACTGTTGCACATCTGTTGGGCTTACCACTGTCCAATGTTCCTAGTACCCTGACTGTGTGCCCATCTCCTCTGGACATGCAGTTTTGCACATCAATTTTGGAGGACTCATCTGTGTATACAGTACAACTGGATTGCCACGTGTTTTGGGTGTATGCAGATGACTGACGTGACACTCCCGTACCCAGGCTGATGTGAGCAGAGGCTTCTGTGTGTTGTAGTTGTTGACTCACTGACGGAGTGTCCTGCTGATATGTTTGAGTCGTGCACAGACAAGGTTTGGCACAGTGGACCTTCCACAGGAGTGGAGTGCCCTCATGGCTGTGTGTAATCTGGTGACATTGCGTGTGCCCGTGTTGTGTGTTGTGTGAGCATGTCTGTGCATGTTCCCTTCCCTTTTCATACACAGGCTGTGTCCCTAGGGATGTTCCTGTTTGTGATGCTTGCAGAGTTGGTATGTGTTCATCCAGCATCTTGGACCTGGTTTCTCCGTGATGTGGGTGCATGGCAAACTGATGTTCATGAGGTTGTCATCCCAGGTTGTCTTTGTTGTCAGGGCTGGGGATGTGGGCAAACGCTGATGGGACACATTCAGGATTCCCCTTGGCACTTGTTGTTTACACAAGTAATGTGATTTTGAGTTTGTGGTAGCTTTCAGTGATTGTGACGCGTTGTGTGTGTGACTGCTGCCACTCCTCAGGGTCAGAGCTGCAATGTTGGAAGTTGTGTACGTGTGTTCTTTGTGTCTCACCTTGGCTTCTTCGTTGGTGTGTGACTATGGCCAGGATCCCATTGTTTGTGGTGGATTTCACATTATGCGCATGTACGGCGTACTGTGCTGTGTGTCATACATATACGAGTCATGTTGAGTGGGCATGTGTGATGGGTTTCTGCACCTTAGTTCCCCCACCACCCCTGGGATTGTCATGGGTGCATGTGCAATGTCACCAGTCCATGTGAGCTTCACTGCTGCACATTGGTGGAGATCAGGGTGTGTGGTGTTGAGTGTGCAAATGTGAGTTGTTGCACGGCTAGACCACTACCTCCATATTGGCCTTGGCTGGCAGGCCCTGCTGATTGATTGGAGCTTGTGTAGGTGTGATGGTAGTTTGTAGCTGAGGACACATGGCTGTGGTTCACAGTGTGATCAACATCTACCTTTGTCATCACAGTGGAATTGTCATGCAGGCTAGTGTCTGCACAATGTGGGGTCCCTGGGGGTAGTGCTGTGGTGGGTGTGTCTCTTGCTGTGTTAGTTGCTGTTCCTACAAGCTTGTGTGACATGTGTAATTTGGGCTCCCTCTCATCTAACAATGCCAGATTGCCCACATAGGGGAATTCAATCCATGAGTTTCTTGTGTGTGGCACTGTATACACATCTGTGTAATTGGGATTCAGGCCTCCTCATGTGTTGTGTGGTTGCCTGGGGACACTGGCACACACCCCCATCACCTGTTGTGTTTGATATGCAGTGTGAGTCTGCCTGTTTGTGTTAGTGCATTTGCATCACTGCATTGGCATTTCTGTAGTGTGCCTTTGGCTGTATCTTGTTTGGTGATTTTCCCCTGCTCTCCCTGGGACTCCTGGGTCATCAGTCAGCACAATGATCAATGTTTGTATGTCCCATTGCTGCCATGGTATGGTATTTGTTCACCTGACATCGACAGTCTCCACAGGTTATATACATTTGTGTATCCATAGGTGCAGATATGTGGGTCAGCATCATGATGGTCACTTCTGTCATTGTGTAATTGGCTGATTGTTGGCAATGTGGTCCCCCATGTGTGATGTTTGTATGCACATGGCCAAAACGATGTTTCTGTGTCACTGCACTGTTAGCCTCGCCCAATCTATGTTGCAATGGGACACAAGCACTACTATGCCACAGATGTTTTAGTTGTTGTGTGACCAGGATTCATCCATACAGTTTGTCTTTGGCAGCTTTTACCATGCCTACACTTACCTTATGATCACCGTGGTGATGGTGCTTTGGGCCCCATTGCCACACTGATCAAAAGGTGCATCAGCCTTGGACCCCACACTTACCTTTTGGTGACTGTGGTGATGGTGCTTTGGGCCCCATTGCCACACTGATCAAAAGGTGCATCAGCCTTGGACCCCACACTTACATTTTGGTGACTGTGGTGATGGGGCTTTGGGCCCCATTGCCACACTGATCAAAAGGTGCATCAGCCATGGACCCCACACTTACCTTTTGGTGACTGTGGTGATGGTGCTTTAGGCCCCATTGCCACACTGATCAAAAGGTGCATCAGCCTTGTTCCCCACACTTACCTTTTGGTGACTGTGGTGATGGGGCTTTGGGCCCCATTAACACAGTGGCCATGGTCGGCTTGTATTGTGGAGGCCACACACTTTTATGTGTCACACATGTGATAGTGGGTCACATTGTATGTTCATTGTCATGTTTTGTGTTGTTGGCATTTGACATGGACTACACACGCTTGTCATGTTGTTTGGGTGGATGTAATTTTCTGTGATTCCTTATGTGGGAGTATGCTGGTTGTGTCATGCATTACCCGCCCTATGAGTAGGGGTGGTGGTAGTGGCAGGCATCCAGCCCCCCATGAGTGGGGATGGTAGTGGTGGCAGGCATCCTGCCCCCCATGAGTGGGGATGGTAGTGGTGGCAGGCATCCTGCCCCCCATGAGTGGGGATGGTAGTAGTGATAGGCATCCAGGCCCCCATGAGTGGGGATGGTAGTAGTGATAGGCATCCAGCCCCCCATGAGTGAGGATGCTAGTAGTGATAGGCATCCTGCCCCCATGAGTGGGGATGGTAGTAGTGATAGGCATCCTGCCCCCCATGAGTGGGGATGGTAGTGGTGGCAGGCATCCTGCCCCCATGAGTGGGGATGGTAGTAGTGATAGGGCATCCTGCCCCCATGAGTGGGGATGGTAGTGGTGGCAGGCATCCTGCCCCCCATGAGTGGGGATGGTAGTAGTGATAGGCATCCAGGCCCCCATGAGTGGGGATGGTAGTAGTGATAGGCATCCAGCCCCCATGAGTGAGGATGGTAGTAGTGATAGGCATCCTGCCCCCATGAGTGGGGATGGTAGTAGTGATAGGCATCCTGCCCCCCATGAGTGGGGATGGTAGTGGTGGCAGGCATCCTGCCCCCCATGAGTGGGGATGGTAGTAGTGATGGGCATCCTGCCCCCATGAGTGGGGATGGTAGTAGTGATAGGCATCCAGCCCCCATGAGTGGTGATGGTAGTAGTGATAGGCATCCAGGCCCCCATGAGTGGGGATGGTAGTAGTGATAGGCATCCAGGCCCCCATGAGTGGAGATGGTAGTAGTGATAGGCATCCAGGCCCCCATGAGTGGGGATGGTAGTAGTGATAGGCATCCAGCCCCCATGAGTGAGGATGGTAGTAGTGATAGGCATCCTGCCCCCATGAGTGGGGATGGTAGTGGTGGCAGGCATCCTGCCCCCATGAGTGGGGATGGTAGTAGTGATAGGCATCCAGGCCCCCATGAGTGGGGATGGTAGTAGTGATAGGCATCCAGCCCCCCATGAGTGAGGATGGTAGTAGTGATAGGCATCCTGCCCCCCATGAGTGGGGATGGTAGTAGTGATAGGCATCCTGCCCCCATGAGTGGGGATGGTAGTAGTGATAGGCATCCTGCCCCCCATGAGTGGGGATGGTAGAGGTGTCAGGCATCCTGCCCCCATGAGTGGGGATGGTAGTAGTGATGGGCATCCTGCCCCCCATGAGTGGGGATGGTAGTAGTGATAGGCATCCAGGCCCCCATGAGTGGGGATGGTAGTAGTGATAGGCATCCAGGCCCCCATGAGTGGGGATGGTAGTAGTGACAGGCATCCAGCCCCCATGAGTGGGGATGGTAGTAGTGATAGGCATCCTGCCCCCCATGAGTGGGGATGGTAGTAGTGATAGGCATCCAGCCCCCATGAGTGGGGATGGTAGTAGTGATAGGCATCCAGGCCCCCATGAGTGGGGATGGTAGTAGTGATAGGCATCCAGGCCCCCATGAGTGGGGATGGTAGTAGTGATAGGCATCCAGCCCCCCATGAGTGGGGATGGTAGTAGTGATAGGCATCCTGCCCCCATGAGTGGGGATGGTAGTGGTGGCAGGCATCCTGCCCCCATGAGTGGGGATGGTAGTAGTGATGGGCATCCTGCCCCCATGAGTGGGGATGGTAGTAGTGATAGGCATCCAGCCCCCCATGAGTGGGGATGGTAGTAGTGATAGGCATCCAGGCCCCCATGAGTGGGGATGGTAGTAGTGATAGGCATCCAGGCCCCCATGAGTGGGGATGGTAGTAGTGATAGGCATCCAGGCCCCCATGAGTGGGGATGGTAGTAGTGATAGGCATCCAGCCCCCATGAGTGAGGATGGTAGTAGTGATAGGCATCCTGCCCCCATGAGTGGGGATGGTAGTGGTGGCAGGCATCCTGCCCCCCATGAGTGGGGATGGTAGTAGTGATAGGCATCCAGGCCCCCATGAGTGGGGATGGTAGTAGTGATAGGCATCCAGCCCCCATGAGTGAGGATGGTAGTAGTGATAGGCATCCTGCCCCCATGAGTGGGGATGGTAGTGGTGGCAGGCATCCTGCCCCCCATGAGTGGGGATGGTAGTGGTGGCAGGCATCCTGCCCCCCATGAGTGGGGATGGTAGTAGTGATAGGCATCCAGGCCCTCACGAGTGGGGATGGTAGTAGTGATAGGCATCCAGCCCCCCATGAGTGAGGATGGTAGTAGTGATAGGCATCCTGCCCCCATGAGTGGGGATGGTAGTAGTGATAGGCATCCTGCCCCCCATGAGTGGGGATGGAAGTAGTGATAGGCAACCTGCCCCCCATGAGTGGGGATGGTAGTGGTGGCAGGCATCCTGCCCCCCATGAGTGGGGATGGTAGTGGTGATGGGCATCCTGCCCCCATGAGTGGGGATGGTAGTAGTGATAGGCATCCTGCCCCCATGAGTGGTGATGGTAGTAGTGATAGGCATCCTGCCCCCATGAGTGGGGATGGTAGTAGTGATAGGCATCCTGCCCCCATGAGTGGGGATGGTAGTGGTGGCAGGCATCCTGCCCCCCATGAGTGGGGATGGTAGTAGTGATGGGCATCCTGCCCCCATGAGTGGGGATGGTAGTAGTGATAGGCATCCTGCCCCCCATGAGTGGGGATGGTAGTGGTGGCAGGCATCCTGCCCCCATGAGTGAGGATGGTAGTAGTGATAGGCATCCTGCCCCCCATGAGTGGGGATGGTAGTAGTGATAGGCATCCTGCCCCCCATGAGTGGGGATGGTAGTGGTGGCAGGCATCCTGCCCCCATGAGTGGGGATGGTAGTAGTGATGGGCATCCTGCCCCCATGAGTGTAGATGATAGTAGTGATAGGCATCCAGCCCCCATGAGTGGGGATGGTAGTAGTGATGGGCATCCAGGCCCCCATGAGTAGGGGTGGTGGTGGTGGCAGGCATCCAGGCCCCTATGGGTGTGTATGGCATTGGTGATGCCCATCCCACCCCTATGATTGTGCTGTTGCTAGTGTACGTCATTTGTGCATCCCTATGTGTGTGTGACATATTTCGGGTACATGTCGTTTGTTTGTGTTGTGGGTGTTTGACTTACTGTCTGCGCCGTACGCGTCCGAACCGGTCCCGGTAATAGATGTAGAGTATAGGTAGGACCTGCGCGATGGGATTCATGGTTGTGTCGTCTCGTTCGGGTTTCGCGTGTCTTCGACTCGTACTCGTCGCTGGCTTGTTCGTCTCATAGCCGTGGTTCTTCTTGTGGCGCGAATCGGAGCTTATGTGCGGCTCTCCCGGATGCTGAAACGTGCCGGACGTAGCGACGGGTTCGGCGCGTACGGAGCGCGCATCGTACTAGTCCGGCCGTAAGGTGCTGTGTATTTGCTTCCGTGTGGCTCGAATCGGCGTTTGCGGATCCGGCTCGGGCAGGGAACAGGAGCTGGATTGGGTAAGTACGGCTCGCTCAGAATCTGGGCTGTTGTGCGCATCGTACTTGTTCGTTCGGTGGGGTATTCGAATCTGGTTTGGTTTTTTCCGGACGAATAGTGTTAGGTGTGCTTCCGGACGACATCGGAATCGGCCCCTCTGTCTTGCTTTATTTAGGCTTTTTTTATTTTTCGTATTTTGAACTTTTTTTTCTCTCCATCTCGAGGCTGCATTTTGGAAGAGAAAAATGTCAGAAAAAGACGACATTTGTAGGCAAAGGGTTTCTTTCTTTTTTGGATCTATTTCACAGGAGACCAAATAAAGGAAAGGAGAGGAAAGAGAAGGTAAGAGCCATATGTTGCAGTCATGGTTTTCAGCAACTAAGAAGGAGCGAGGCACAGATAAAAAGGGAGGGAGGGTATAAGAGGAAGAGGAAGAAAGAGAGAGGGGAGGGCAGGGTCGGATCCTCCGCTAAGGCGGAGGAGCGTCGCCCCACTGCTGTTTAACACAGTTTTATAATTTTATTTTTCGCAGGTTTGGGTGTTAGGGCAGGGTGGGGCTGGAGGCACAGGGGGAGGAGTGGTTTGCACACTCCAAGTGTGCATGACTGCTTGGCTGGCCATCTTGGCCTGGCTAAGCAGTAATGCGCACTTTGCATGTTCCCCACCAGGCTGCATTACACAGCCTGATGGGGAACATGCACAGGCCCCTAGTCCCCATCTCAGCACCTAGCCGCAGCGCTCAGACCAATTACAATGCTGCATTACAGCGTTGTGATTGGCTATGGGGAGCCTGGGTGCTTCCTGGTTCCGGGACGGAGAAGCAGAGGAAAGACGTGGAAAAGGTAAGTGGTATATATTTTTTTTTTTTTAGATTTCCCCCACGCAACCCACCCTCATTCCCTGCCAGCCGCTACCGGGGGAGGGCAGCTGCCAGTGGCAGAGCAGGAGAAGTGAACACTGTAGGGAGGTGGGCGGTGTGAGATGCATGTGGTGGGGGGAGCATCATATTTAGAAGGAGGTCCCTACACAGTGGTGAGGCAGATAAATCCATGCAATTGATTGAATTTATTGGGATTGGACCCAAGACAAGCCGAAGAGTAAGCTTGAAATTTTTCCATAGTACGCCTCAACCATGTATTGCAGTACCTCCAGGAATGGTGCACTTCCCCACCTGGTGAAAACAATGTTGTTCAAGGAAAGATGAGAGAACGAAACTAGCGCTTCACTGGCAAACTCTGTAAAGTGGAGCTAATGTGTGCGGTTGTGAATAAAACCAATCTGGTCACTTTGCAACCACTCTGTCTTGCTTTATTTAGTTTTATTTTTGTTATTTTCATATTTTGAACCTTTTTTCTCGACATCCCGAGGCTGCACTTTGGAATAGAAAAATGTCAGAAAAAGACGACAGTTGCAGCCAAAGTGTTTCTTTCTTTTTTGGATCCATTTCACAGGGGATAAAATAAAGGAAAAGAGAGGAAAGAGAGGGTAAGAGCCATTTGTTGAAGTCATGGTTTTCAGCAAGTGAGGAGGAGCGGGACAGAGACAGAGAGAGAGGGACTAAAAGAAATAGAGAGAGGGGGGCAGCTGCCAGTGGCACAACAGGAGACATGAACACTGTAGGGAGGTTGGATGTGTGAGATGAGTGTGGTAAGGGGGTGAGGTTCTTCATATTTGAAACTGCCCCCACACCATGGCGAGACAGATAAATCCATGCAGTTGGTTGGATTTATTGCAAGTGGACCAAAGATGAGCCGAGGAGCAAACCTAATGCCATCAGTTAAGCATGGAATTGCGTTACCATCCAAAATATGAAGCACGGCGTCTGTGAAGTGGGCACCGTGCTTATACACAAGCTGAGAGAAAGCAAAAAAAAGAGTGTGCAGGAAGGAACATACATACAAAAAAGAGTAAAACAACACGTAACAGAGGCAATTGGCTGGGAGGATCTGAAACAGCAAAAGGCGGGACTAATTAAGCATGTCCATCAAACGAAAGTAGGCATTTAGGAAGGGCACTAACAGGAGCCAATATAAAAGATGGCAGGTGCTTTAAGCACATATTCTGGCTACAGAATGCCTAGGCTTGACCTAAAAAAGGGAGTCCTAAAATGCACCTTTCTCATGCACTTTCCATATGGAATCTTAGACAGTTCTACTGCCAAAACAGTTGAATGGGATTACACTAAATTTAGCAGAAAGCTAAAGCTTCAGTCAGTAAATGTTCTTTGGAGAATTTGGTGTCAATCTAGTTTTAGAGAAAATAAGGTTCAGAATTTATAGATATATTGACAGTTGAATGATCTGATGACATCGCAAAATTATATAATTGATGAAATCACTGATGACATCATTCAGTTAGTGTGACAATGTATTTAGTAAGTTACATCTAGTATACATTTTCTGTAAATTCTGTACTGCTAATGAGTGTAAGCAATTTGTAACATGCTTTGCCTTGAAAAGGCATTGAGTGTGTAAAGGGTGTGGTCTCCCCTTGAAGATATGTCCACAAGAGAAAGGTTGGGCATAGTAGGGGCTTGGCCACCTACTGGAGCTTGGATGTCTGGATATAGAGTTCTCTCTGTGAAGAGCTGTGAACAAGGAGAAGCCTGTTTATAGCAGAGCACCGGACACCTAATGTGGATTCAGTGTCTGGAGGGAGTGAGCCTCAATGAAGAGTTGTGCACAAGACTTAGCCTATGTATAGTATTGGCTTAGCCACCAAATAGGGGTTGGATCTGTGGAGAGAGTGGTCTCTCTGTGAACAGTTGTACACAGGGGGAAGACTTTGTATAATAGGGGCTTGGCCACATAATAGAGTATGAGAGTTTATAAGTAGTGGCCTCTCCATGAAATGTTGTGCACAAAGTGATGCTTGAACACCTAATAGGGTTTGGGTGTCTGATGGTAGTAAATGCTCTCTGAATATGTGTACAAATTGCAAAGAATGTGTGTTCTTGGGGGCTTGTCTAAGATGATTGAATCTATGGCATAATTATTTTATATAACCATATACGTTTATTTAATTTATAGTTTAGATGTTTCAGCACCATTTAGGGCCTCATTTAAAAGAAAGTGCTGAAGCGCGGCACCGCAAGCCATTTGGCTGCGCCATGCTGCGGCACTTTCAGAGCACAGGGATGCAGCATATTTACAATAATATGTTGCATTCCTAAGCTCTCCCCAACGCTGGCGCACAATGGGTTGCCATGCGCCGATGCAGGCACCCTTGCACCATGGTGCAAGGATGCCTACATCATGGGGATGATTGTTTATGTGGAGGAAAGGTTCCCTTCCTGCACATATGAACAATGTAAAATTTACTACAAAGTATTGACTTACATGACTCTACCATCTGAACCAAGGGAAGGAGTCAAATTTACCTTTGCCTTCCTTTTAAGTGCTTTTATATTTTTTATATACATTTGGCTTTCTTTATGCTTTGAGCATCCAAATTGCACGAGTGCCTGATTTTTTTTCAGTTCAAAAAGAAAATTTTATTGATATAGATAAAAGTGTCAGTACAGAGTTCAAAGCATTAAATTCCTGTCATTACAATAAAGTTTGCTACAATAATGATAAATGACTCAGACTTATGATTGAATAAGGAAAAATGATACAATAAAAAAAATAAAAAAATCATTAAGAAAAATGGAATAACAAATATTCTAGGAACAATTGAGGGGATCAAGGAGGTTTTAGGACCTCTTGCTGAGATGGTTGCAGTTGGTAATATCGCTTGGCACATGTATCAAGATATATTGTAACAGGTGACCACAAATCTATACGTTTCGCTGCCATATGTATTGGGTAAACAAAGGAGGTGTCCAACCTATGATTATGGCAAACAGCATACCACCATGCCTTATAAGAGATTTTTGTGAAATCCTTCCAATTTACAGTGATCTGCTGAAATGCGACTGCTAATAATAAATCAATAATTTTAACATTGTGAGTAACCTTCTCCCAGCAAGGTGAGAGACTTCCCAAGAAAACATGGGTCAAAGAAAAAGCAAATTTAGCTCCAAAAATTAGGTTAATTTGAGACCATACCTGCTTCCAGAAATTGTATACATTTGGACAAGAGAATAACATATGAAATAAATTAGCGTTCGGAGTAGAACATGTCCAACAAACATCTGATGTGGTCGCAAAACTTTTACTTAAGATAGCTGGTGTGAGAAAAAGTCTATTATATACAAAAAAAGCGTTTGTGTTATGTTAGCTGCTCTAGATGATTTACGTAATTTGAGCCATAATTTATTCCACAAAGACACTGGCCAAGATACCATGAAATCCTGTTCCCATGCCTCCTCTGTTTTAGACTTCTGCCTAACGCTATCCTTGCCCTGCAAAAAACTATATAAAGTGGAAGCTTTGGGCATGGTTTTTAACAACGTGTGGAGTTGTGAAGGAGGATCCAAAACAATTGGAGCAATGGACGTGCCCAGGAGATGGGTGTATCTATCTGTCACTGCCTTCTTAAGTAAATTATATTTATGAATGTAAGTGGTAGGTAGGTTAAATATTTGACTGAGTGAGGGGAAAGATAGAAAGTCCATGTGTGTAAATAATTGATGTATCCAAATTAGACCTTTCAGTCGCCAAGTCTTCCAATAAAATGGTTTATTACGGATGGTCAGATTTTTGTTATGCCAAATTGTTGAATTGAGGAATGAATCTATAATGTTATGTGTGGGAGTGAATGCAGGTTCCAAAAGTTTAGAGGTCAGTTTGATTATGGGGGTGGACAAGGCCTGTGGTTTGCGTGAAAAAGAAAGATATTCATGAAAAGAGAAGGGGGCTAAAAAAAGACGTTCAACTGTAGTCCATAGAGGACAATCTTCCGTGGGGTCAAGCAACCAACGAGAGGCTTGACGCAAAAGGAATGCCTTCTGATATGCTTGAAAATCTGGAAAGTTAACCCCCCCTTCTACTTTAGGTCGAATTAATTTAAATAGAGACATTCGGGATCTCTTATTATTCCATAGGAAGGAGGATAGAGATGAATTGATCTTTTTAAAAATGTTTGCGGAAATAGGAACTGGAATGTTGGAAACAGTATATCAAATTATGGGGGACAGCATCATCTTTATGGTATCCAGACGACCCCACCAGGACAAATAGAGGGGATGCCACTTGGCAGTTAAGTCTGAGATTTTTGTATACATTTATTCATGCACAATGACACTGTGTCTGATATTGAGGAAGTAACATGTAATCCGAGATATTTAATATGATTCGGGCTCCAAGTAAAATTGGAAGTCATAAAATCCGATTTAAAAGTAAACTTAGTCAGGGGTAAAATCTCACATTTATCGTTGTTTAACTTATAACCGGAGATATTAGAGTAGGCTTGTACCTCTGCCAAAAAGGCAGGAATTGAGTCACTTGGTTTGGACATAAAAAGCAAAATATCGTCAGCGTAGGCTGCAAGTTTAATATGGGAGTTCAATGTTTGAAAACCATATAAATTTGGATTTTGACGTAGTTTAGAGAGAAAAGGTTCCAAGGCCAAATTAAAAAGGAAGGGGGAAAGAGGGCAGCCCTGACGCACTCCTCTCCCCAGCTCAAAATATGGGGAAATTAAGCCGTTGGCGCACACAGCCGCACGTGGATTAGAGTAGAGGAGAGAGATGAGGGATATAAATTTAGGGCCAAAGCCGAACTGTTTAAGAGTATAAAATAAATAAGTCCACTCAACTCTATCAAACGCCTTTTCAGCATCCAGAGCTATTGCCACAAGGGATTGTTTTAAGTGGGAAGATTTAGATAAGACGTTAAAAAGGAGTCTCGTATTGTCAGTTATGAACCTACCCTTAACGAAACCAGATTGTTCTTTTCCCAATAAATCAGGTAAGTAGGAATCTAAACGTAATGCTAATGCTTTGGAGAAAATTTTATAATCAATGTTGACCAAGGATATGGGTCTGTAATTTTTACAATATTTAGAGTCCTTGCCCTCTTTTGGTATAAGGCAAATATGTGCTTCCGAAAAAGAACCCATTGAGCTACCTAGTGTGGTGAAGGCATCGATTAGAGAATGTAACTTGGGCATTATGAGTTTAGAGAAATGTTGATAAAATTCTACGGTGAAGCCATCTGGTCCCGGTGCTTTGTCTTTTTTGAGATGTTGAAGAGCAATTAATAGTTCTTGGTGTGTTAGGTCTAACTCCAGAGATGATAAGTCCGGCAGCGTGTATTGGGGATTCTGAATATCAGAGAAGAAGTGCGATAATGATTGCTCAGAGGGCTGTGTTGCGGAAGTATATAGTGATTTGTAAAAGGTGGAGAACTCATTCAGTATTTCAGCGTCTTTAAATTTTAAATCTGAACGTTCATCATAGATAGATTCAATATTTAGTCTATTATGTTTAACTTTTAAGTAATTAGCCAATATTTTCCCTGCCTTATTTTTGCCCCCATAAAATTTTGCACTGGATTTTAACAGATATAATGAAGCGTCCTCTGTTGATTTCTTATTAAATTGCATTTTGGCTTTTATGAGAGTTGTGAGACACTCCTTCGAGTGTGAGGTGTAAAATGAGTGTTCCAATCTTTTAATATCCTGAAGCAGATCTTTAGTGAGCTTACGGAAAGTTTTCCGTTTCTTTGCAACATAGCTAATTATGAAACCCCTCGCCGAGGCCTTGAATGCATCCCATAGAGTGGAAAAGGGCATGAATTGGGTTTGGTTCAATTCAAAAACTCTTTGAAGAAGTTAGGGAATGAGGCAGTAAACTTTGGGTCCAGAAGGAGAGCATTGTTAAAACGCCATCTCTTGGGGCCCGAATCCTTAGGTAGAATATCAATGCCAATCGAGATTGGGGCGTGATCTGATAATAAGATGGGACCAATCTCTGCATGCGTAAGTGTTTGTGAGATGTTGTGCGAGACAAATATATAGTCAATTCTTGATTGAGTTTGGTGAGCTGGGGAGTAAAAAGTATACTCTCTAGTGGTCGGGTTGCAAAGACGCCAAGCGTCCAAGAGTTTATGTTGATTTATAGCATGAACAAAAGATTTATGTGACTTGTTGGGAACAAAGGAAACTTTGGAATTTCTGTCGATAAATGGGTCAAAAGTCTGGTTACAATCTCCAGCTAAAATAAAATTGTCCTCCATACAGTGAGTAATTCGCTTAGCCATTGTATGCCAAAAAGAGGATTCACCACACGTAGGAGCATAGACATTTAGAAGAGATATTGTGACGCCCTTCAAAGATAATTTGACATTCAACCATCTGCCATCCAGATCGGATTCTTGGGACACAAATGAAAGTGAAAGGGATTTGCGACAAAGTATCATTACTCCATTTCGCTTGCCATCTCCAGGGGAAAAGAAAACCTCCCCCACCCAACCTCTCTTCAACTTCAATGACTCAACATCTGAGAGGTGAGTTTCTTGCAGGAATACAACATCCGCGTCTAATTTGGCTAAATGGCTCAAAATTCTCTGCCTCTTGATGGGAGAGTTTAATCCCCTAACGTTCCATGTAATCAGTTTTAATGACATAAGCACTTAAGAACAGGTTGTAATAATAATGTAGCACATAAGTCCAATTCATTATATAAGCAGTATTCAAAGTAAGAGAGATAAAACAGGAAGGAATTAATTGATTTAGTTTCATAGCAAAGCATAATAGATAAGACCAATAACCAGAATAAAAAAAGGGAATCAAGTGACAGGATATGAAAAAAGAAAGTCCAAGTAGAGAGGTAAAGGGATATCATAAGAGTCAAGATATTTGCAATTGTACTGACTAAAAGAATAGTGATTATAGGAAGGCAAGAAAAGTTGAAAAAAAAAGAAGAGACGTAAATTGACGAAAGAATAGAAACTACAGAAAAGAGACAGAAAACAAAAGACAAAACAAACAATATAACTAAGAGGATGTATGAAAATACCATACTTACGAAGAAGACTCAGGTATACACGGGGGGATGGAGCCACATGAAGCAGGCAACACACCCAGGATCAACGGAACAGAGGGTCGGGGAGAAACCACAATACAAAGGTAATAATCTGTGGGGACAATACCAAATAGGGATTGAGAAAAGCATTGGGGCAAACACATGAAACAAATATTAGAACATTCCAATGCGAGGAGGAGATCAGTAACAATGATCCATAACTCATTAAACAGTATTACTTCATGAGAACAGTAGCAATAATATCCAAAACTAAGAAAAAACACCTGTGAGTTACCAAGATATTATGCCAAAGAAAACCGGATCTAAAGCAACCTTAAACAAACTATTAGAGAATCAAATGTTGAATGAGGACGAAGGCCCAGAAGAGTCCATAACAGTCGTTTTATAGGAATTGATGAAACTTTGCAAACGTAACGGGTCTTCATACGACGTTGTCTTGTTGTTATAAGTAACCTTGAAGAGACACGGGTGGAACAGGCCATATCTGGCTCCCATGGAACGTAGATCAGCTCTCATGTTGAGGAAAGCCTTACGTCTGTCAGCAGTGGCTTTAGAATAATCTTGCGCAAAAAATAAAGGCGATCCTGACCAGACAATTCTCGTAGAAGTTTTAACCGCTGCGAGCACTTTCATCAAATCCGTGTACTCCAAGAAATATAAGATAACTCCTCTCGGTCTCTGTGAGGGACTAGTGTGAGATGAAGCCCGTCCCAATCTGTGGGCCCGCTGAATGTTGAGTTGGGTTCCCTCTGGCATGCGGAGTAGTTTAGGGAGAAATGACTTAAAGAACGTGGGCGGATCTGACCCTTCAACTCCTTCTTCCAGGCCATAGATACGCAGATTGTTCCGTCTGTTGCGGTTTCCAAGATCTTCCACCTGTTTCTGGAGTATGGAGACATGGGAGTGTAATTGAGAGACAGTTGTGCATGTCTCTTTCAAAGAGGAAACAGTATTTTCGACTGAGGAGACTCTCGCGTCTAATTGAGACCAATTATCTGTTAGGGTTTGCAGTTTGATGTTAGTCTCTTCCATGAAAGGTCGAAGGGCCCTAATTTCCTCAAGTAATAGTTCCATCGAAACAGGCGAGGCGGACTTGGGTGGTGAAGGAGGGTCCTTTTAAGCCGTTTAGTGAGAGATTTTCCAGCGGTTCCAGAGGATGAATCCATATTTGCTTGAGAGTACTGGTGCGAAGATGATAGAGAGTCTTCAAACTTAGAGAACTCAGTGAAAATTTTTGAGTTTTTTATGAAGATATGCCTTTTGTGTGGAGAGGGTCGGACTCCTTTTGTTCCACCCATAAAACGCTAACCCCAGACTCCCACTCCCATTCAGCAGTATAGGACGAGAAAAATAACTCCAATGCGAGCTCACTCAGAAAAGCTAAGATGGCCACCAAATAGATCTCTCATAAATCCTCAGTCAGCCTTAGAGCCCTCACACAGCTTCATACCTCGGTGCTCTGAGGAGAAAACATGCGCTGTAACCCAAACTGAGGTAAACTGGATGCGTCAGATCATAGTCAATGCCATTAGTGAATAATCACTCCGCAATTGCCACCATTTAGTAGAGCAAAATAAGGAAGATTATTTTCTGTGAGGGCTCCTCAAAAAGACCTAAAATGGCCGCCAAACATAAAAAATCGCAAACTTCCTGCAATTCTTGACGTTTTCCTATAAACTTTTACCCCATTAAAGTGAAGAGGTGTCAAACATCTTCTAGGCGTTATGGAATGGTATGAAGTACTTAATGAGGGGTCCAGCCTGAAGTGCAGGAATGCCGCGATCGCGGTAAAAAATTCAAAATGGCAGCCGCGATAAATCGCGGCCGAAATTTAGCAGAAAATGCAAAAAGAGTTACTTGCTGGTGACATTCAGGTGCTGCAAGGGTCCCATGGTGCTCCTTCCATCTTCCGCCACTTGTATTTGCCCTCCGTTAGTCCCCGTTTAGTCTAGAAGTGCAGTTCCTCAGAGACACACCGGGGAGCTTCACCCGTGTGCTGCCATCTCCGTTGGGCGCCAAGCCACGCCCCCACGAGTGCCTGATTTTGATGTGATTTTAAAGCGATTTTACCATATACAATTTTCGCATTTTCCTTTATTTATCCTAACATATTATTGTTTTGCTTTTGATAGATTCTTACACTGACATATGTACGAGGAGTGGGTTTCATGTGCCCGAGTTAGGCCCGGTAGGAATAAGTGTCATTCTTACATGTACACAATCCTTTTTCCTAAAGTTGCCTTCTCTTTGCCACATCGACGTTTGACACACATTTGCATTTGTGCTGCTGGGACTATTTTCATAGAAACACCGACCTTGCTGGCACATCACACTTCATGAGAATACTATAACACTGCCTTGACTTTACGTGTTTTTATTATTTCATCCAAATGGTGACACAGCTATCTGTGTAAGACAAACAATGGTTCCCTGATCACAATCTCGGCCCAAGGCAAGGATGCCATCTTCTATATATAACCTTTTGTTTCCTAGCATAATCAGAGGAAACACTTCTGCTGACTTCAAGGGGTCCCTGCATGCTGAAGCTTTCGCCTAGCAGCTAACTGACATCTTCGTGAGGGGTGTCCATTTTGTGACCATTCTTACTCACCTGGTAAAGGGGTTAGATCATCCAGAAGTGGGTTTTCGTGGCAGATCATACATTCGCAAGCTAGACACGTTGATTAGGGCTAGCTTTGTAGGGGTACTCTCGATAGTTAGAATCTTTTATATGTATGCATACAGAACCTGTCTCAACAAGATGGTGGAACTCTTTGTTTTATTCAATGTGTTGACACTTATTATAACTTTTATCTTCTTCTGTCTATTAATCATCACAGCCCATATTTTCTATACAAGAATCACCACGGTTCAATAAATATTGAAAACACCCCATTGGGTATTTTTACTATGAATATTCCTCTGAGCAAAAGAAAGCACGAGTGACTGAGCGAAAGTTTGAAGTATGTCACCACAGTTCCTGAGGGAACAGAGTTGACATGTTCAGTGGTTGCCAGAACTGTTCACTCCCTATTCAAGTTTAGGGGGGCTAAAAGTGGCACTGGGAGCTAGTTGGTCCAAGGGACAACATTTCCTACAGGGGTGCATGGAATCAGTCTGGCACCATCTTAAGTCTATGCCGTCCGCAAACGTGCAGTTCCTACTGATTAGTGGAAACTACAGGCCATAACTTTTCACATGTAGGTGGAGATCTACCTATGGTAAAGCATAGGGAAATTGTAAAAAGTTTATTAAACTTACAAAAAATTATTAAAGATATGTATATAGTGAATATAAATGGTAGTTCATCTTGTAAATTTATGTTAAATGTAGAACTAAATAAAAACATTTTTACAGCACTAGAAACCTAATTCAAATTAAATATGCAATTAATTCAAATAAATAGAATTAAGTCAATATTATTTTTAAAGGTGAATCTAAAATAAATGACCTAAAGTAAAATATTTATATTTATTTATAACGTAGTAAAAATCGTTAACCTTCAAGGATGGAATTAATTTAAATTCTTTTAGAAAAAAAAAATTAAAGTGACATTTAGGGCCTCATTACGATGTTGGTCGGAAAGGCTCCGAACGGCATTTGGTTTGCCTGAATACGTGTTGGAACCTGCGTTTTCGACTGACTCAGAAACATTACTGACTGACCGATTACGATGTTAGGTTCCAACAGGCATTCGGAGGAACCGAGTCGGTCAGAGATGACTTGTATAGCTCATTGGACCGCGTTTCAGAATGACAGATTACAATGTCAGATTCGGACAGCCTTTTTGAGTTGGTTTGTCCAACACGGATCGGCTGTCGGAAACCACCTTTGGGGGCCCAGAGCAGGCCCCCCCTTCACCCGGAGGCCACCGGTTGGGGTCTGTGGGGGTACCCATGGTTCTCCTCTTGCAACTATGCACAGTGTGGCAGGCATCATGGGGTGCCCGCCACAGGGTGCACGGTTTTCCGCAACCACCCCTTTCTTCAATGGGAGCCTGTGTTGTTGGTTGGAACACGGGCTCCCATTGAAGTCAATGGGAGTCCAACCGAACTGTGTTCGGAACCATCGTAATCGGTCAGTCGGACTCCCCGAAACCGATTCGGTCAGAAACCATTCTGACATCGAAATGAGGCCCATAGTTTTACATTAAAATAGTTTATAATTAAATTATCATTTTTTTATTGATAAAAAATGTTTTACCCATTTAATTTAATGTAAACATATTTTTAAGAACTTAAAATTAATTAATGTTAACATTATTTCTTTTTAGGTGTTATTTTAAGTCGCTGCCTCCATTATGTTCTTTATAAGTGTTTTGTAGTGCTAGTGGTGGACCATACGCTGTGCTCAACTTGCTCCAGGTCTTAGTCAGACTACATGTAATACAGTTTTGGGTCCTTTTTGGCGAAAGTAGCTTTAGATGTGCAGTTTGGGGATAGAAAATGATTTACTCTTTTGTCAATGGGTGCATGTCCCTCCCTAAAAGCCATACTATCCCCCCTTAACTCCTCCTTAAACCCTTCTCATTTAGTAGTATGTATTCCCCATTTTCCAGTCACTTCCCCCTGTCCCTCCCACATGTGTTACTAAAATATAGGAGAACGTGTGTAGAGATTTCCCTTGTCAGGGCAGAGCTCGCAGCAAATAAGTGACAGTAGAGTAGAGGTGCACATGTAGGTTTGTGAATATCATTTTGTAGTGCATGATTTGTGCTATTAGAGTCCTATCAAATGGGACAATTGCTGACTAGCCCCACCCCCCAAGTCTTGCTTTTTCAAATGCAAGAGGTAGAATAGTTGCAGACATGAAGAACAAAAGAATGATCTACTTTGATTTTAGATTTCTAGTTTAAGTAAACCAGATTAAAAAAAACGTTGTATCTTAGAATGTATAGGAACATTCAAAGAGATTTTGTTTTTCCTGTAATGACATATATTATGCCAAAAATAAATATGTCACATAAATATCCCATTCCGGCTGATCACTGCTCATTTTAGAAAGACAAATCAAAATAATAAAAAGTACATTATCATTTTAGTTGTTTAAACTGCATCTTTAATTGTTCTCTGTTACCTGCCTTTCACCTTGACTGCTGGCAGAAAACATTATGACCTCCAAACTGTACTGTACAACCCAATACAGTTAACTAGGTACATCATTTCATTATTTCATTACAGTATTACAGGTGACTGCAAAAGTCACAACTCAACTCTAAGTAAATTTGAGGCAGGCTTTTATAGAGGGATTGAGGACTCACATATAATATTTAATTATATTTTAATGTAATTAAAAAATAAATTAGACTTTTAAAAAAAAGAAATATATTTTTACATTTTTAACTACAGAACTTTTAACCTAGCTTAAACAAAAATAGAAATGTTAGTGAGGCTGAAAATAGTTATTCATAATATTGTTTAATAACTAACATTTACAAATACTATTTAAATATTTAATGTATTTTATTATTGAATGCATATTTAATTTGAGCAGCTACTGTGCTATAAAATTTATGGCCTAATTATGATGTCAGATGGAAAGCCATCCGACAACACATCGGAGGCTTTCCGCCCAACATCATAGGTTTCCGTCCGACCACCATATTTAAATACTGGTGGTCGGAGGGAAACCTGCGGGGTCATTCTGCTGCACTTCCTACATAGAGCCCGTCAGGGCGGTGGACAGAATAGTATACCATAATGAGGGCGTAGCCAGCCTCGGCTCCACCGTCGTGATTACTATGTCGCTTTCCACCTGCCCTTTCATGTTGATCTGCCCGCCATAAAAAGGCAGGCAAAGTGACTTTGGGGGATCCGAGGAGGGCCCTCTTACCCCCTGGCCCTCTGCTATGGGGCTGGGGGGCACCTATGGTGCCCCCCTAAACATCCCTGCACCATGTGGCAGGCACCACACGGTGCAGGGATGTTTGAAAACATCTATTATTTCAATTGCAGCTTGTGCTGCGGCCCTTTTCCGGCAGTTGCACAAGTTGCTTTGGAAAAATTGATGTTTCTGACTGCCCATAGGGTGGTCGCATCCTAATTCACCGGGTGGAACTGCCGACTTATAGTTGGGCGGTTCCATTCCTCTATGGTGTCGGTCAGACGCTCGTCCTACCGACATCGTAATTAGGCCCTTAGGGCCTTATTACGATGTCGGTCGTGCCATTGCGGAATAAAACCGCCCGACCATGTGGGCGGTCGAAAACATCCATTTTACAATTGTAGCTTGTGCGGCGGGCAGAAAAAGGCGCACAACATAAACTACAATTGTAAAATGGATGTTTAGGGAGGGCGAGTGGAGGGCCGGGGCGAGGGGGCCCTGCTAGGGGTCGCCAGAGTCACTTTCCGCCTGCTTTTTCATGGCAAACGGACAGCCTTGAAAGGCCCGGTGGAATGCGACATCATAATCCCAACGGTGGAGCCTAGGCTGGCTCCACCATCATTATGGAATAATGAGTTCTTCCGATGCCCCGACGGGCTCCTTGAGCACAACAGAATCCCCTGTAGGTTGCCCTTCAACCACCGGTATTGTAATACGGCAGTCGGAGGGAAAGCTTTGATGTTGGGTGGAAAGTCATCTGACAGCTAGTCGGCCCTTAATTTTTTATGTCCAGGTTAATAATAAATATGTTAATTTAATTTTCATTTCTATAAAACACTAAAATATATATTTTTTTTTTTAGATAATACACGTTGTTACATTTCTGTATACTTTCCATAGTGGAAGTCTTATCCGTGGGGGCAGACGCATCTTTCAACTAGGCAAAATGTAAAATACAGTCATAAAGTTACTTAAAGCAACTTTAAAGTGGTAAATAATATTGTAGGAGGCCCCAACGCTTATTGAATAGAGTGGAGATATGTAATTCAACCTCTAGACATAAATCTTTACTTACACCACTCAGCAATTGTAAATAGCAAAAAAGTGGAGCGTTATACATAAGTGCATTAGTAAGTATACCTGTGAGTAAATGTGAACATTTGTATTCACCTTTCTGGATTGAGTCTGTTCTGTTTCCAGTGGACATTACCATAGAAAATGGTAATATAGTGTATATGCCTTTATCAATTACAGAACTATCAAAATATGACAGGTGATCATATCCTTTCAGGTTCTGTATCTTGTCATAGTATCAAATTCCAAACTTTGTCCTTCTAGATAAATTCCCACCAAAGGATTCCCTGCAGACATAAGCCCAAACCCAAAAGAGCATTTTGAAATAAGCTGCATGCCTGTCTTTCAAAAATATGGTTACAACAGTTTGGAAAAGGGAAACCTTACCTCTATGATGCCAATTTTGGTGACTTAAGCAGCCCCACAAAGGGGTCAACTTGGAGGGGAATCCATGCATTATACAAAATCACTGTTTAGTGCTGGAAGAAATTAACCTTAATATTTGTGGGTGTTTGATTAGTGGACCAGTGCTCCATCATTATCAACCAAATGCTGAGCTTATGGCTCAGTGGTTCTACACTTTCTCACTCCGAAGATTATATGATGTCACTTTGAGTACAGGGCACTGGAATGAAAAAAGTGAAGTCTGATCAAGTGAATATCCCAGTCTTCCACACTGCCCCACAGTCAGATCCCATTTAAGGCAAACACAGGGCAAACAAAGACAATTAGGCCCCAACCTTTGTGGTTGAGATGTTTGCCATTGGTGTCCTGCTATGGCTTTGTAAACTGGGCCAAATACACACTTTTTGTACATGACTATCCGCATGGTGAGGGAGAGCACTCTAAGGCTTCTCAAAACGTTAGTGTGGGGTCAAGAGCTACAGCAAAGGAAGAAAGCCAGTGGCACTGGCTAGCGTCAGCTCTAAAAATCCCAACTACACAATGACCAATTAATCAAATAACAAGCACCCTTAAAGAAGATACAGTTAGTATCCTTTCCTGGAACATTGCGGGTGCAAGACCTAAACATTGTTAGACACTGGTTAAATATGAAATCATAGCCTTGCAAGAGACCTGGTTGTCAGGGCCACTCCAACTGACCAATTACTCTCTTCACCAGGTGGATGCAAAAAAATACATTGATTTGGAATGCCTAAAGGGGGTCTATATGTATACATATCAAATGCCCCAAAGGATGAATCAGAGCAAATACCAACGACAACCTCAAACATACAGATAATTAAGCTCAATCTTGGACCACTGGACAAGGTCGGTAATCTTGTTTAATATTTATGCCCATCCAAACGCTCAAGAAAAATCTGCAACATTTGAAAAATTAATACATGAGATAGCCGAAGTAAGATATAATACGCCGACATGGGAAATAATGATAACAGGTGATTTCAACACACTTTTAATATATACACCAGACGAAGATGAGCAGCTAGTAGCCGAAAACAAAATCTGGCCTGTAAATTCACAAGCAAACCATCCCCAAAAACGAGCCAATAGAGCCCGGAAAGAACTGGTCACCATCCTAGAATACTTTAGCCTGAGAGTAGTTAATGGCAGAATGCTGGACGATAATCCGCCAAATTTTACATACTACGGACCAACATCAGGGTCAATAATTGACTATATAATTCTCTCCTTACAGTTATTACAACAAATGCTCGATGGATAGTGACCACTCATTCCAGCAACTGGTTATCAATTTAAACCCTGAAAGGCATCCATTAGCACCTGCAGTTAGTGGGGGAAGCGAAGCAACAAATCTAAAACGAATAAACTGGTCACATCACTCACTCCCAAAACTAGCAGACAATGCAAAAACAATTATGTAGGTCAGTACAGCGTCATCACCCACTCCAATAAAAGCCTGGATAGATTTTACGACACGGTTGATAAACATCTAGAGGGCGCAAATCATCTAAACATCTGGTGACATGGAAAACCAGAGATCTTAGAAAAGAACTGAGAGAGGAGATTAGGAAGGCCAGGAAACCTAGAACACAAATGATTGTATTGGAAAAATTAAAGAAACTGAAAAAGGAGTACAAGAAACATCTCTGGCAAGAGAGAAAAAGAACAACTGAAGATTTCTGGATTAAGCTTCTGCACAAATGCAAACGATCAAATACCAAAGCCTTTTGATCAACAATAAATGGCATTGGTAGGGAAGGGAGAGTGACAAATGCTTCAAATGTCACTGAAAAAGACTGGGCAGCCTGCTTGACAAAGATCTTTGATAATGAAGAGCAGCCTTCAGTGTACAAAATTCATAAAGGAATCGAGTCAGACAATATAAATAATTCTGCAATATTGCCCCTGTGTGACAGTTCAATCCATTCAGAACACGCACAATAAACACCACTAAAAAAGGCATCAACGCTGGCAGAAGTGACGGTGTGCCAGGCCCGAATAGCATTCTGCACGCTATATAAAAGCTAGATCTAAAATATTGGACTAACCTTATAGCAGCTTTGTTTAAAGGGGTGGAACACATGGGTATAGTCCCAAACAACTGGAGGGGGTCCATAATAAACCTAATCTTCAAGGGGGGTGATCAAACAAATCCAGCGAACTAATAGCGCTTATCGATTCGGACGCCAAGTATTATGCCTGTCTAGTACTGGAAAATTTAATTGATTGGTCCACAACAGACGGGTTTCCAGAAAGGGTACGGAGCCACCATCAACATGCTAACAGTAACATCAATTGCAGAGAGGTGCAAACGTCTGAAGAAAAATCTGCAACTCTTCTTTATAGACCTAAAAGCAGCTTTCGAGCAACTCAACCGAACCATCCTGTGGGTAAAATTAAGGCGATGGGGCATTGAAGAAATATTTTTAAGAGCTATTGAATTATTATGTACTAACACATGGATCCAAATCAAGGTGGCGGATGGTACAAGATTGTCCAGGAAAATACCCACAGCCATGGGCCTTCAGCAAGGGTGTGTTCTTGGTCCACACTTGTTTAACCTGTTTATGGCCAATCTATTCCACCAGCTCGACTGGGTAAATTCCCATGCTCCGAGATTAGGCCTATTGACCATATCACATCTTTCATACGCAGACGATACTGAATTGCTGAGCCACACGAGGGTAGGACTTCAACGATTAATTGAAGAAGTTTCTGTATTTACAAAGACCAGCCAATTGGTAATCAGCATAACAAAGACAAAAACAATGTCAGTAGGGAATAGATCCAGTGCTCCTCTGAAAATCAAACTAGGAAATGCTAGTATAGAAGTGGCTAACAGTCACAAATATTTAGGCACATACTTCGATAGAAATTTCAGCTTTTAGACACACAAGCAGAACATGGTCAGAAAAATATTGCCTTAATGCATACCTTCTGTGCACTTGCGAAAGAAATCGAAGGACCCTTTTTTCAGTCATTACTAGCAATCATCAGCGCAAAATCTCCTCCCACACTAGCTTATGCAAGCAAGGTGATGCACAGTAAAGATGCTCAAATCTTGGATAAAATCCAAACAAATACTTATAAACATGTTTTTGGGCTTCCCTGCAATGCTTCACCTGTGCAAATCCACCTGGAACTGGGACTGACACAACAAGGTTTAGCAACAAGATACCAACTATCAAATCATGACACAAAATTCTAAACAATCTGTCTAGACCTCTAGTCAGCGCTTTATGGCAGTCCCTGATGGATAGTTGACTTATGTGGTCTAAATTTGTCACCCCCACCTTTTTGCCATGTGATTAACAAAGCAGCAAAAATGAATTCTCTTACGGATGACAAGAATATATTTTCGCGGCGGTCACATGACTGGATGACAATAGAAACATACGCCCCTTTACAACCAGCAGCATATCTTTCTTTAACTTATCCCGTGTACCTAAAGAAAAAGTTACTGGCTGTTTGTCTAGGAGTACTACCGTCCTTAGCGGACAAACCAGCCTGGATATACAATGGACCTAAAATATGCAGGCTATGTGGGGCCTTCAAGGAGGATTTCATGCATTTGATCTGTATATGTCCCGCATTAAAGAAAGCGCGCCTCTTACTGCTTAAATGCATCTTCAGTGAGAGGGGGATTCATTCTTGTCAACAGCAATAATGAGGAGCCTAGATCCTATGGACCTATGCAAAACAAACAATTGATGGACGGAATGCTGGACAATGCAAACATTCACCCCCAGTCACAAGGATCTGGGTTAAATCCATCATTCTTTTGCTCACCACACCACCCCAGTTTGGACCCAGCCATATGGAAATCAGTCTTGACCCTGTTCCTTGTTGGAACAGTCCAGCCTGAACTGCCAAGCCAGGTACTCCCTGGACCGGAAACAAGCATCCTGGGACCAGTTTCAGGGCATCACCCTTCATCAGCCAGGCTAGCTTGAAACCAGTGGTGTAGTGATCACGGGACCCACGTCTGGGCATACCCTTCCCACTTAGGGCGACATATGCAAAAGAGACAATTGATGGACGGAATGCTGGACAATGCAAACATTCACCCCCAGTCACAGGATGCTTGTTTCCAGTCCAGGGAGGACCTGGATGGGCTTAATCAGGACGAAGAAATGAGTATCCATCTACGTAACTAAGGACAGTATCCCTCCTTCAGTAGTATTTCTTTTCTTCCCTACACTGTATAGATGTCTTTATTTCGTATTGTTCGAAACTATATTTTTCCTGTATACTGTCTAATGTAAATCTATTAATCTGTGTGCGAAATTGCTATTAATCTGTCTTTTAAAATCTTAACCTGCACTGTGAAAATTTCTCATGGTTCATTTTCTTTTTATCACAGGAGAAAAGGGAGGGGCCGACTTAGAGAATCTTCGAAAGCACACTCCCCTAACCTTTCCTTCAGAATCACCACGGTGGAGGGCGACACCCTACAGATAAGAGATCCGTTCTCCATTACTTTGAACTTTATCTCATTCGATCTGGGGTGGCTTTTTTAGAAATTTAGATTACAACACTTTTTTTGTAGTTAGATGTGGAATTTTTCGTTTTTTCACTTTTTGCTGGGATAGACTCACAACAGAGCATTAGGTTTGTGGCCTCTACTAACTGATACATTCTGGCACTATGTTGAGAACAGTACTTTTTAAACCTTGCCTGAATTTCACCAATTGTTGAAGTTTATCTACGGGCAATTGCCTCTACTTTTTAGAAAAGTTTCCTCACCAGCTCTAGGGCACTTTGCCTCGTTTCCTGAGATATGCAGGACATAGAGAGTGATTAGGTGTATAGCACTTGGCTTAGAATTTCCTGTAAACTCCCGAGCAGTTAGGCTCCGCACTCGCTGCTGATTACCCGTATGGTGATAGTAACAAATACGCACACATGTATCACTTGGCAACATACAACAAGTTGTGTTTACTTCAGTGTGCGCTGGAGAGAGGCTCACATTACGGTTGGAAGGCAGTCAATGTATGACATTTTAATACTTTGCTAGCCCATAAACAACATTACAAAATGGATGCCATTTTGGCATCAATGATTAATGTGTATGTTGTCCTTCATTTGTGTCTATTCTCTGTATGTATCGGTGTCTGTTCCCACAATGCAGTGTGTGAACCAGCCTGTTTTACAGGCAAAACGCATAACTAGAATAAACCATCAACTGATGAGTACACTACCTCCGAGTGATCGCTTTATTGAACTTGGTTCATGGTAACTATGTCCAGCTCGCTCCGCCGGCTACAGCGATCCTCTGCCTTGGGCGTGGGGGAGACAGAAGGAGCAGAACTGACTTATGCATGATCGAGTCTGCCCTGGCCGGCGTTTGAAGTCCAATCTGCATTTTACGGACGCACAAGCAGCAGTGGAGAATAACCAAGAAATTTACTGGGGAGAAGAGCTATTGATAGTGCCATACGTAAGTGCCCGTCCATCTGTGCGAGCACTTGTTGGAGACATCGTGGGAGAAAAAAATAATTGGAGTAACTGAAGAAATCTGAGAAACCACTAAGCTGAGAGGAAGATTGTTAGCGGCTGGAAAAGCGCAACGTTAGAAATCCTCACAAACGCTCTGAATACCTTCGGTGTGTAGCAGCAGATGGAAGGAAGAAGAAGACGCCACGCGCCCGACCAGAAAGGTAGGCACTCCGTTGGGGTTGCACGGTGCACGAGGGATGGGGGAGGGAGACGAATCGGAGGATGAGTGTCCTTCTCACCTCTTCTTCCCGTTCGCGACAAGATTAAGGAGGCTGCAACTGGGTAGGGTGGGCAGGGAAGGATCCGGTGATCTCATACCTTACATTCCTGACAGCCCGTTAGCATTAAGCCAGATACCGATCTACTTGTTTTCCCGTACGGGGACTCTGAGCTACATTTTCATAAATCAACTATGTCCGCTGACAGCGTTTCTCTCCCTGAGGGGAAACAGTGACACATTACACGCTTATTTTCCCAGCATTCCTCACTTCGTTATCTCTATTTCTCACATTCTTCACTTTTAACTCACACGAGTTATTAGCTACGAGGAACAAGGTGCCAAAGGATATAACTTTATTAAAAGAAGCATCGAGGCTCAACCAAGCATATATCACTGGTTATACTCACTGACGCCAATATCCTATGCACGGCTAACCCTAATATTTCGCTAGCTATCCCAGCAGTGTTTCCGTGCTCAATCCACATGACTTTAAGAACAAGAACGTGCTACTGAGTTTAGCACACAAGTACATTGAGGACACAACCTGCAGCAGGAACCTCCAAATCTTAGGAGGGGAGAATTTACCATCAAGTAATTTTCAGCCATATATACGCAGTCCACATTTTCTAACCCTTTTGTTTTCGCATACAGCAAAACAGCCCTCCAAAAAACATACATGGAGGGAGAGTCGGAGAGAAGGGCAGCAGCCCTAAGTCTCTTTGCAAGGGCACCTAATAAAGGCCAACAGAAAATAGAAACCAAAGCAAAAGACAACAGTTTACAAGAAAAACTCAAAAGACTTGAGAAAATCAAAAAATCTGAGACATCAAAGTGGTGGGAAGCCATCTCTTTACAAGACTATATTGACAAAGATATGGTGCCAAGAGGTTTGCGCATTTACACTACCCCATCATATGAATCACCCAACCCCAAGATGCTGGAAGAATGGGCTGACAACTCTGCAAAGAGTTCAAAACAAATGTTAACTATCCTGGTCAAATATGCCTGGGAGGACAGGGAGGCACTCTTACGTGAACTCCAAGTACTGGAAGACGAACTTAAAAACCACAAGGAGCAGGAAATCATCAAGAGATACTTAGATGATCTTAAAACAAGACTTAAGACCTACGAAGAAGATATCAAGGCTCGCAAACAACGGAAGCTACATTGTGATTGTGTAGACTACGAGAGAGGTAAGATACTCACTTATAGTCACAAATATGACCACCTGTATGAAAAAATATCACTGGGGGAACCCATTGAAAGTCCAACAGATATTGCCAGCAGTGCCGATTCCATAATGAGTAGCGACACAGAAGGAGACCTGTCCCTGGCGCAAAATAGAATGTCAGAAAACGAAGGGGGAGTGAGAGTGCAACAAACTTTTTTAGATGAATACCGCCTCCTACGGACAGGGAGGCAAACTCCACGAACCATACAACCACCAAAGACCCGAGGGAGCGGTCGGGTACAATGAGGATGGGGAAGAGGAAGAAGCCGGGAAGGAACTGGAGAAGAAGAAAGCGACAGCGACAGAGGAAACCAAAGAGGAAGAGGAAGAGGAAAGAGGCTCAGGGGAACCAGACAAACAGGCCTGAAGAACAAGGAATAATGGTTGACATCATGGTAAATAAAACTATCATTTACTTATCTTACAGACCTCTATCTATGACTGAAAAACGCACCCTCTGCTTGGGCCTTTCTTTCTGTCCTACCAACACCTTTAATTACCCAGAAACCAGGATTGATATCTTCAAATTTGTGAGGAAACTTAAACTTAATAAATGGCATACCATCAAAGGAGGACAAGACCAAAATAATGAGCCACTAACTCTGAGGAAACTGATATAGACAAGTTCAACACGTATCTCAGCATAAAGGACAGAGACGCTCTCTTAGCCATGCAGGATCTTTTCCTGGAAACCGGTCTAGATCCCATAGAACAGAACATCACGCTCAGGACTGACCAACCAGCCAACACCAACTTCAAACCCAAATCTGTTTTCCTTCCTTTAATGCCGCATGATAACATTGACGCATTTCATGAAACAGTTACCAAAGATTTGATGAGATTCCGTAAATAAAAACACAGGAACAATACTTCTATCAACTTCAGTAAAGAACAATGGGGTATAATCAAATCCCTGTTGGATGATGAAAACATCATCATTCGCCCTGCAGACAAAGGGGGTAACATTGTACTTTGGGATAGAACTGCATACATCTCGGCAGCACAAAGACAACTAGATGACACTAGGTTTTATGTCAAAACAAATATGGAAGAATACAGTATTATTGAAATATGGAGGATGCTAACAGAATGGAGAGACAGAGGTATCCTCCAATGGGAAGAATACTGCTATTTGAAATCTGACTACCCCAGGATACCCATTTTTTATTTACTACCCAAGGTACACAAAGACCCTAGCAGACCACCTGGGAGACCAATTGTATCCTCAATAGGGTGTGTTTCCGAGCATATCTCGAAATATGTTGACCATTTCCTCCGAGATTATGTAACAACACTACCCTCCTACATCAAAGACACCAAAGACTTCCTAGGGAAAATCAGGAATATTATTTGGGAGGAAGACTACTTGATGATCACCATGGATGTCAATTCACTCTATTCCATAATTGATCACTCATTGGGCATACAATGTTGCCAACATTTTTTGAACAATCGCAAAATCTGTTACCTAGAGCATACTGAAATGTTGTTAAACCTTATGAAATTTTGTCTTCTGAATAATATGTTTTTGTTTAATGGCACCATGTACAAGCAGGTTCTCGGCACTGCTATGGGCACTTGTTTCACCCCTAGCTTTGCCAATCTGTTCTTGGGTGTGTGGGAGGAAGAGGTCCAGAGAGACCTCATCGCCACTGCCATGGAGAATAAGGTTATCAGATGGTACAGATACATCGATGATCTGTTCATAATATGGAAAGGAAGTGAAGAGAGCGCTAGAAATGTCATTACCAAACTAAACGACAACACCTTCAACCTCAAGCTTACATATTCCATGAGCAGAACCAGTATCGAATTTTTGGATGTCATGATTGAAATCAAAAATAACGAACTGAGTACCAAACTTCACAGAAAAGCCACAGCAGGCAACAGTCTTCTCCATGCTTTCAGCAGCCACCCTGAAACTCTTAAATGGAGTATCCCTTTTGGGGAGCTGCTGAGAGCTAGGAGAAACTGCAGCACCCAAGAGGACTTCATAGCTGAACAAGAAAATATGATGGTAAGGTTCAGGGAACAAGGATACCCCAGATGGGTACTAGAGAGGGCTAAGGAGTAGGTTAGCAAAATCAAAAGAGGAGAAACTCTAGAAGAACAACCTGTACAAAAAGAAGACTCTATCACCAGGGTGATCCTCACATATAACTAAGAGTCCAATAAAATCTCTAAAATCCTGAATCAGAACTGGAATATTCTATCTAGTGATTCCACCATTGGTCACAGATTACCAGAACGACCCCAAATTACATACAGGAAAGGTAAGAATCTCAGAGACTTGTTGGTTAAGGGGGATATCACCAACACACACCTCAAAACAAACCTTGGTCTACAGGGATTCTTTCCCTGTGGCCACTGCAAGGCTTGCCGGAATAGTACAATGAGAAAATCGTATAGTACACCAACAGGGGAAAATAATATCAATCAATTCCTCACATGTGGGACCACATTCACTATTTACATTCTAGAGTGCCCTTGAAAAAAAAGATACATAGGAAGTACTACCCTGGCCACTAAAAAGAGGGTTCTGGAACACATGCGAGCCATCAGTAATAAAGACCCCCATTATCCGGTAGCCAGACATTTCGCAGATTATCATCTCTCCAATAAATCCCTTTTGACGTATTTTGCAATAGAACAAATTCAGCAGAACCATAGGGGAGTTAATAGAGTCTTACACCTGCGCAAGAGGGAATCCTGGCATATAATCAATCTTCAAACAAAAAACCCAGATGGGCTTAATCAGGACGAAGAAATGAGTATCCATCTACGTAACTAAGGACAGTATCCCTCCTTCAGTAGTATTTCTTTTCTTCCCCTACACTGTAAAGATGTATGTATCTCGTATTGTTTGAAACTATATTTTTCCTGTATACTGTCTAATGTAAATCTATTAATCTGTGTGCGAAATTGCTATTAATCTGTCTTTTAAAATCTTAACCCGCACTGTGAGAATTTCTCATGGTTCATTTTCTTTTTATCACAGGAGAAAAGGGAGGGCACTACCCTAACCTTTCCTTCAGAATCACCACGGTGGAGGGCGACACCCTACAGATAGGAGATCCGTTCTCCATTACTTTGAAGTTTTTCTCATTTGATCTGGGGTGGCTTTTTCAGAAATTTAGATCACAACACTTTGTTTGTAGTTAGATGTGGAATTTTTGGTTTTTTCACTTTTTGCTGGGACAGACTCACAACAGAGCATTACGTTTGTGGCCTCAAGTAACTGTTACATTCTGGCACTATGTCGAGAACAGTACTTTTTACACCTTGAATGAATTTCACCAATTGTTGAAGTTTATCTACGGGCAATTGCCTCTACTTTTTAGAACAGCTTACTCACCAGCTCTAGGGCACTTTTCCTCATTTCCTGAGATATGCAGGACATAGAGAGTGATTAGGTGTATAGCACTTGGCTTAGAATTTCCTGTAAACTCCCAAGCAGTTAGGCTCCGCACTCGCTGCTGATTACCTGTATGGTGATAGTAACAAATACACACACATGTAGCACTTGGCAACATACAACAAGTTGTGTTTACTTCAGTGTGCGCTGGAGAGAGGCTCACATTACGGATGGAAGGCAGTCAATGTATTACATTTTAATACTTTGCTAGCCAATAAACAACATTACAAAATGGATGCCATTTTGGCATCAATGATTAATGTATATGTTGTCCTTCATTTGTGTCTATACTCTGTTTGTATTGGTGTCTGTTCCCACAATGCAGTGTGTGAACAAGCCTGTTTTACAGGCGAAACACGTAACTGGAATAAACCATCAACTGATGAGTACACCACCTTCAAGTGATCGCTTTATTGAACTTGGGCTATGGTAACTGTGTCCGGCGCGCTCCGCCGGCTGCAGCGATCCTCTGCCTTGGGCATGGGGAGACAGAAGGAGCAAAACTGACATTTATATATATATATATATATATATATATATATTCACTGAAAAAACCAGAGGTTTTAGGGACAGTTATAGTTAGTTGGACATTGCACTCGTACAAAACCCGTGAAATTCCCCCGTTATAGTTAGTTCAGCTAACTATAACTCGCGCCCCGCAATGCACTGCTGATGACGTCACATATTACATCACTCATGACATGGTCAGTGACATCACTGATGACATCACTGATGACATCTCAAATGACATCACTGATGACATCATCCAGTGACTGTGTGTTTCTGTAAAGTTTAAATATGTTTAATATATATAGGGAAAGGCGTATTGAAGAATGAGTGGGTGTATAAGTGTCTGAATGGATGATTTAGTACGTGCGTGACTGACTCTACAAGTGAGTGATTAAACGTATCTTACTGAATGCATGGGTTAGTGACTAAACTGTGTGAATGTCTGTATCCGTCTGTTGGTGTGTAAGTGGATGCATGGATTTGCGAATAGCTACATGAGTGTCTATATGGGTTATTTATTGGTTCTATGAGTATCTGTATGGGTGCCTGAGTGTTTGTGTGGATGGGGTGTGTGCGACTGTGCATAGATGTGTGAGTGGGTGATTCACTGGGTGGATGGTTTCAAGAGTGCATCTGTGATAGACTGTATGGGTGGGTAAGTGTGTGTAAGAGTGTGTTAGTGAGTGAATGTATGTCCCAGTGGTACATGTGTGAGTAACTAAATATGTGAAAGGCAGTATATATGTGTATTGGAGTATATAAATAGCTATAAGCGAGAGTGAGTGATTGTGATAGTGGCTGTATGGATGAGTGTGTGCTTGTATCAGTGATTGTATAAGAGCGTAACAATGTGCTAGTATTTGTATGATTAAGTGAGCTGGTGTGTGTATAACTGTATAGGTGAGTAAATGGCAGTGTGTTTAATTATTTGCATGACTGACTAGGTGTGTGAGTACCTCTATGGATGAGTGACGGTGTTTGAGTGTCTATATAGGAGTAAGAGTGCATATGATAGTCCTGTACTGAGTGACCATAAGTATGAGTGACTGTACGGGTGAGTGAATGGATGTGTGTGTGTAGACCTAAGAATCAGTGAGTGGGTATGTAGTTATTGGTGTTGGAGTGTCTATGGTTTTGCGAATGGCACTCTGTAATTTAGATTGGGTGTATCAAAGGTTATATTAGGGTGTGAGGAGCTGCATCAGATTATCACGTGGATGATGTCATCAGTGATGTCATTTGAGATGTCATCAGTGATGTCATCAGTGATGTCACTGACCATGTCATGAGTGATGTAATATGTGACGTCATCAGCAGTGCATTGCGGGCGCGAGTTATAGTTAGCTGAACTAACTATAACGGGGGAATTTCACGGGTTTTGTACGAGTGCAATGTCCAACTAACTATTACTGTCCCTAAAACCTCTGGTTTTTTCAGTGAATTTCAAAGGTTTTTTAAATGCTAATTTCTAACTATAACGTGTCTGAAACCTATGGTTTTTTCAGTGAATTTCAAAGGTTTTTAAAATGCTAATTTGTAACTATAACGTGCCTGAAACCTACGGTTTTTTCAGTGAATTTCAAAGGTTTTTTAAATGACAATTTTTAAATGTATTAATTTTTATATTAATTTTTTTCATACTGATTTACTCCATTTTTAGAAACAATTTCTTTTACATATTTTATTTTTTAAATTACATTGTAATTACATTATACATTACATTACAAAAAATACTTTCTCAGAATGAATTACTTTAGTTTAAATACTTTGCACATAGGCAATAGACTTTTAAGTACAGTAGTTACAGTTGTTGCAATGGGCAACACATTTTCAAACACAATGCAACATTCAGCTCAATGTGAATTTCTAGTTAAATGCAATTAGTTACTTTATGGATTACTTTTCTAACCACAGGACTGGATCCTAGATTCAGTCCTGGTACATCTCCTGTAAACAGTTGAGTAAAAGCGTTTTGGTTACAGTCGTGATTTTTAAGGAATATTATTGTATTTTAAAAGTTGACACTTAGAAACTTTTTCTCATAGAATCACCAATGTTATCCTATGGAAGGAAATTCACTTAGCAGGTAAAAACTGTTATTGTTACTTTTTCTTACTCAGTGTTGGATCCTGGATCCAGCACTGGTGCATCTCCTGTAAACAGTTGAAAGAATGCGTTTAAGTCATACAGGCGATTTTTAAGGAATATTTGTAGTTTGTGAAAATCGACACTTTGAAACTTTTCTGCTGAAAACCAGACAATGGATTCCTATGGAAGAAAATATAAGTTACTGGTAAGTACGGTTAAAATTACTTTTCAGGACCAGTACTGGGCTGAAAGATACAGCACTGAGGTCTCTCCTTATAACAGGTGAGTAAATCGGAATTCTTATTTCGGCTGATTTTAGAGGAATATTTGTATGTTTCAAAAATCAACACTTTGAAACTTTTTCAGCAAAAAGCAGGCAATGATATCCTATGGAAGGAAATTCAAGTTACTGGTAAGTACGGTTAAAATTACTTTTGAGGATCAGTACTGGGCTGAAAGATGCAGCACTGAGGTCTCTCCTGATAACAGGTGAGTAAATCGGAATTCGTATTTCGGCTGATTTTAGAGGAATATTTTAAAGTTCCAAAACTCCACACTTAGAAGAATTTCCAAGTGAAACCAGTCAATGTTAGCCTATGAAGGAAATTCAAGTTACCGGTAAGTACGGTTAAAATTACTTTTCAGGACCAGTACTGGGCTGAAAGATGCAGCACTGAGGTCTCTCCTGATAGCAGGTGAGTAAATCGGAATTCGTATTTCGGCTGATTTTAGAGGAATATTTTAAAGTTCCAAAACTCCACACTTAGAAGAATTTCCAAGTGAAACCAGTCAATGTTAGCCTATGAAGGAAATTCAAGTTACCGGTAAGTACGGTTAAAATTACTTTTGAGGATCAGTACTGGGCTGAAAGATGCAGCACTGAGGTCTCTCCTGATAACAGGTGAGTAAATCGGAATTCGTATTTCGGCTGATTTTAGAGGAATATTTTAAAGTTCCAAAACTCCACACTTAGAAGAATTTCCAAGTGAAACCAGTCAATGTTAGCCTATGTAAGGAAATTCAAGTTACTGGTAAGTACGGTTAAAATTACTTTTCAGGACCAGTACTGGGCTGAAAGATGCAGCACTGAGGTCTCTCCTGATAACAGGTGAGTAAATCTGAATTCGGATTTCGGCTGATTTTAGAGGAATATTTGTATGTTTCAAAAATCAACACTTAGAAACTTTTTCAGCAAAAAGCAGTCAATGATATGCTATGGAAGGAAATTCAAGTTACTGGTAAGTACGGTTAAAATTACTTTTGAGGATCAGTACTGGGCTGAAAGATGCAGCACTGAGGTCTCTCCTGATAACAGGTGAGTAAATCGGAATTCGTATTTTGGCTGATTTTAGAGGAATATTTTAAAGTTCCAAAACTCCACACTTAGAAGAATTTCCAAGTGAAACCAGTCAATGTTAGCCTATGAAGGAAATTCAAGTTACCGGTAAGTACGGTTAAAATTACTTTTGAGGATCAGTACTGGGCTGAAAGATGCAGCACTGAGGTCTCTCCTGATAACAGGTGAGTAAATCGGAATTCGTATTTCGGCTGATTTTAGAGGAATATTTTAAAGTTCCAAAACTCCACACTTAGAAGAATTTCCAAGTGAAACCAGTCAATTTTATCCTATGTAAGGAAATTCAAGTTACTGGTAAGTACGGTTAAAATTACTTTTCAGGACCAGTACTGGGCTGAAAGATGCAGCACTGAGGTCTCTCCTGATAACAGGTGAGTAAATCTGAATTCGGATTTCGGCTGATTTTAGAGGAATATTTGTATGTTTCAAAAATCAACACTAGAAACTTTTTCAGCAAAAAGCAGTCAATGATATGCTATGGAAGGAAATTCAAGTTACTGGTAAGTACGGTTAAAATTACTTTTGAGGATCAGTACTGGGCTGAAAGATGCAGCACTGAGGTCTCTCCTGATAACAGGTGAGTAAATCGGAATTCGTATTTTGGCTGATTTTAGAGGAATATTTTAAAGTTCCAAAACTCCACACTTAGAAGAATTTCCAAGTGAAACCAGTCAATGTTAGCCTATGAAGGAAATTCAAGTTACCGGTAAGTACGGTTAAAATTACTTTTGAGGATCAGTACTGGGCTGAAAGATGCAGCACTGAGGTCTCTCCTGATAACAGGTGAGTAAATCGGAATTCGTATTTCGGCTGATTTTAGAGGAATATTTTAAAGTTCCAAAACTCCACACTTAGAAGAATTTCCAAGTGAAACCAGTCAATTTTAGCCTATGTAAGGAAATTCAAGTTACTGGTAAGTACGGTTAAAATTACTTTTCAGGACCAGTACTGGGCTGAAAGATGCAGCACTGAGGTCTCTCCTGATAACAGGTGAGTAAATCTGAATTCGGATTTCGGCTGATTTTAGAGGAATATTTGTATGTTTCAAAAATCAACACTTAGAAACTTTTTCAGCAAAAAGCAGTCAATGATATGCTATGGAAGGAAATTCAAGTTACTGGTAAGTACGGTTAAGATTACTTTTGAGGATCAGTACTGGGCTGAAAGATGCAGCACTGAGGTCTCTCCTGATAACAGGTGAGTAAATCGGAATTCGTATTTCGGCTGATTTTAGAGGAATATTTTAAAGTTCCAAAACTCCACACTTAGAAGAATTTCCAAGTGAAACCAGTCAATGTTAGCCTATGAAGGAAATTCAAGTTACCGGTAAGTACGGTTAAAATTACTTTTCAGGACCAGTACTGGGCTGAAAGATGCAGCACTGAGGTCTCTCCTGATAGCAGGTGAGTAAATCGGAATTCGTATTTCGGCTGATTTTAGAGGAATATTTTGAAGTTCCAAAACTCCACACTTAGAAGAATTTCCAAGTGAAACCAGTCAATGTTAGCCTACGAAGGAAATTCAAGTTACCGGTAAGTACGGTTAAAATTACTTTTGAGGATCAGCACTGGGCTGAAAGATGCAGCACTGAGGTCTCTCCTGATAACAGGTGAGTAAATCGGAATTTGTATTTCGGCTGATTTTAGAGGAATATTTTAAAGTTCCAAAACTCCACACTTAGAAGAATTTCCAAGTGAAACCAGTCAATGTTAGCCTATGAAGGAAATTCAAGTTACCGGTAAGTACGGTTAAAATTACTTTTGAGGATCAGTACTGGGCTGAAAGATGCAGCACTGAGGTCTCTCCTGATAACAGGTGAGTAAATCGGAATTCGGATTTCGGCTGATTTTAGAGGAATATTTGCACAATGGTGAAGGGAGGGGGCGGGGCCTGAGGTGACATCAGTGCAAACGCGCCCGTGGTGCGTTTTAAGTTGGGGGATTAAGTCCCCTTGAATCATGAGGGTCCCTACAGGCCAACTAGCCCACCAGGAACCTCCAGTATGCGCTAGGGGCTGCGTTGCAGAGACATGTACAGAGGCCACACCCCTTTTACACCTCTCTGCAACGCAGCTCTGTGGCACTTTCTGGACGTACCTGTTGGGCTAGTTGGCCCCCAGGGACCCTCAGGATTGAAGAGGATTTAATTCCCCATCTTAAAACGCGCCACGGGGCCTGTTTGCACACATGTCACCTGAAGCCCCGCCCCTCCCTTCACCACTGTGCAAACGCGCCCGTGGCGCGTTTTAAGTCGGGGGATTAACTCCCTTGAATCCTGAGGGTCCCTGGGGTGCAACTAGCCCACCATATACCTCCAAAAGCGCCATAGAGCTGCGTTGCAGAGAGGTGTAAAAAGGGGCGTGGCCTCTGTACACCTCTCTGCAAGGCAGCCCCTGGCGCATACTGGAGGTTCCTGGTGGGCTAGTTGGCCCTCAGGGACCCCAGTATTCAAGGGGAATTCGTTCCCCTCTGCAAACGCGCCAGGGGGCGCGTTTGCAGAGTGGTGAAGGAAGGGGCGGGGCCTGCGGTCCCGATCGTTTTTTTTTTTTGGGGAGGGGGCCGCGTGGCCCCCCTCCCGGGCCACTACTTGCCCCGGGGACCCCATCTCCCGGGCTGGCCCTCTCGTTGGGGACTGTGGGGGTCCCCAATCCCCCACAGTCCCGCCGGCTCCCCGTGTCCTACGGGAGCCGGCATTGCTTTACACATGGGGAGCAGCTAACATGCTGCTCCCCATGTGTAAAGCTATCGGCTTTGGATATTGGAAGAGAGAGCAGGTTTCCTGCCTCTCTTCCAATATCCAAAGCAGTTTGCAATGACAGGACGGGAGCCGCGAGGCTCCCGTCCTGTCATTGCAAACAGCAGTGTCCCGGGGGTAGGCACCCGGGACACTGCAGGAGCCGGCCCTGGGGGAGGTGGTCCCCAGGGCCATCAAGGGCTCCAGGAGGGGGCCGCGCGGCCCCCTCCCATTCAGTGCACAGCCCCGGGAGGTGGTGGTCCCCGGGCTCTGGGGTCCAAAACGGACCCCCATTGTAATTTTCTTAGTGCCCCGGGAGGTGGTGGTCCCGGGCGTGTGGGGCTGGAGCCCCCACACAGGTTTTTAATAAAAAAAGAAGCCCCGGGAGGTGGTGGTCCCCGGGCTGCGGGAGGGCTCAGAGCCCTCCCGCACCATTCTACATAAAGCCCCGGGGGTGGTGGTCCCCGGGCTTGGGGGCCCTTAGAGGCCCCCACACATAAAATTAACCCCCCAGCATGCCCCCGGGACTTGGCCCACCCGGGGGCCAATTAACATCGAAGCGCGGAGACCGCGCTTCGATTTTTTTTTCGGCAGGGTTCGCGCTCCCTGAGCGCATCCTGCCGATTTTTAAAAAAAAAAAAAAAATTTGCCCAGGGGTCCTTGTGGGACCCCCTTAGCAGACCTAAGGGGTCAGGGTGTTTCTACCCTGCTCCCTTTGTGCGCTTTGCGCACTTGTTTCTGTCCCTCGGTTCTACCGAGGACAAAATGGCTGCCAACACTTCCTGATTTGGAGTGTTGACAGCCAATTAACATAAAGCTCGTGCTCGGGAGGATCCGCGGCCCTAGATATATCTATCTTTTTACTTTTCATTTTCTCAGCAACTACTGAACGGATTTACACCATTTAACAAAAGGGTTCTTTCTGAACCAAGAACTACCTCTTTGCCAAATTTGGTGTAATTCCGTTCAGCAGTTCGGGCTGTAGCCGTGTCTAAAGTTTCCTATGGAAAATTGCATGGGGAAAACGCGTTTTGGGACCCCCCTTTTTCTCGGCCCCGCTTGACGAATCCCCCGAGACTTTCAGGGTAGGAGCGGACCGGAGCGCCCCACAAAGTTTGAAAATTTTGCGAAGATACGTCAACCGGCAAGAGAGTTATTTCAAATAGAATGTCGCGGATTTCCTATGGATAATAGGTTGTAACTATAACTATCTACTGGCGACCGCCAGTAGATAATATATATATATATATATATATATATATCAATGCTCCAAATCTCCTTCACAAATAATCCGAAAGAGATATATATATATATATATCCAAATTTCCTGTTTCTCTCCACCACGATCTTTGGCAAAAACGGATACGGACCACGAAGTTTGGTGCTGATTTATTCTTTAATGGTGCAAGTCGCCAAATATATATATATTCACTGAAAAAACCATAGATTTTAGGGACAGTTATAGTTAGTTGGACATTTCACTTGTACAAAACCATAGAAATTCCCCCGTTATAGTTAGTTCAGCTAACTATAACTCGCGCCCCCGCAATGCACTGCTGATGACGTCACATATTACATCACTCATGACATGGTCAGTGACATCACTGATGACATCACTGATGACATCTCAAATGACATCACTGATGACATCATCCAGTGACTGTGTGTTTCTGTAAAGTTTAAATATGTTTAATATATATAGGGAAAGGCGTATTGAAGAATGAGTGGGTGTATAAGTGTCTGAATGGATGATTTAGTACGTGAGTGACTGACTCTACAAGTGAGTGATTAAATGTATCTTACTGAATGCATGGGTTAGTGACTAAACTGTGTGAATGTCTGTATCCGTCTGTCTGTTGGTTTGTAAGCGGCTGCATGGCTTTCTGAATAGCTACATGAGTGTCTACATGGGTTATTGATTGATTGTCTGAGTATCTGTATGGGTGCCTGAGTGTTTGTGTGGGTGGGGTGTGTGTGACTCTGTGCATAGATGTGTGAGTTGGTGATTCACTGGGTGCATGGGTTCAAGAGTGCATCTGTGATGGACTGTATGGGTGGGTGAGTGTGTGTATGGGTGTGTTAGTGATTGAATGTATATCTCAGTGGTACATGTGTGAGTAACTACATATGTGAAAGGCAGTATATATGTGTGTTGGAGTATATAAATGGCTATAAGTGAGAGTGTGTGATTGTGAGAGTGGCTGTATGGATGAGTGTGTACTTGTATCAGTGATTGTATAAGAGTGTAAGAATGTGCTAGTATTTGTATGAGTAAGTGAGCTGGTGTGTGTATAACTGTATAGGTGAGTAAATGGGTGTGTGATTAAGTTTTTTGCATGACTGACTAGGTGTGTGAGTACCTCTATGGATGAGTGGTGGTGTGTGAGTGTTTATATAGGTGTATAAGTGCATATGATAGTCCTGTACTGAGTGACTAAGTATGAGTGACTGTACGGGTGAGTGAGTGGATGTGTGTGTAGACCTAAGAATCAGTGAGTGGGTATGTAGTTTTTGGTGTTGGAGTGTCTATGGTTTTGAGAATGGCAGTCTGTAATTTAGAGTGGGTGTATCAAAAGTTATATTAGGGTGTGAGAAGATGAATGAAATTATCACATGTATGATGTCATCAGTGATGTCATTTGAGATGTCATCAGTGATGTCATCAGTGATGTCACTGACCATGTCATGAGTGATGTAATATGTGACGTCATCAGCAGTGCATTGCGGGGCGCGAGTTATAGTTAGCTGAACTAACTATAACGGGGAATTTCTATGGTTTTGTACGAGTGAAATGTCCAACTAACTATAACTGTCCCTAAAACCTATGGTTTTTTCAGTGAATTTCAAAGGTTTTTTAAATGCTAATTTCTAACTATAACGTGTCTGAAACCTATGGTTTTTTCAGTGAATTTCAAAGGTTTTTTAAATGCTAATTTCTAACTATAACGTGCCTGAAACCTATGATTTTTAAGTGAATTTCAAAGGTTTTTTTAAATGCTAGTTTCCAACTATGCCTACAGAGGTAGGACATGTGAAGAAAGAAGAAAAAACGCACAGAAAGAAGCAAAAGATGTGCAGAAAGAACCAACAGAGGAGCAGAAAGAGGCCTTGTTGCAAAATCATCCTGTGCCCATAACTTTTTCAGACGGGTACTGGTGGTAACTGACTCTGACTAACCAGAGCCAGTGCTATTCTAAAGGACACTTGGAATACAGTGAAAACACCTACATACACTAGGGAACACTATGCGTTGGGGTACCCCTGTGATTAGCATGACCTCCTCTGCAAGTCCCTAGTACATAATAGGGCAGGGGGATTAAAACTACCTCTTAAAATGCGCTACAGGGTGCGTTTGCACAGTGGTGAAGGGAGGGGGGGCCTTAGGTGACATGTGTGCAAACGCACCCCGTGGCGCGTTTTAAGTTGCGGGATTAAGTCCCCTTGAATTCTGAGGGTCCCTGGGGCCCAACTAGCCCCCAGGTACCTACAGTTAGGACCACAGAGCTGAGTTGCAGAGAGGCGTTCCGAGGCCACGCACCTTTTTCACCTCTCTGTAACGCAACTCTGTTGTGCTTACTGAAGGTACCTGGTGGGCTAGTTGGCCCCCAGGGTCCCTCAGGATTCAAAGGGAATTAATTCCCCAACTTAAAACGCACCACAGGGCGTGTTTGCGCACATGTCACCTGAGGCCCCGCCCCTCCCTTCACCACTGTGCAAACGCGCCCCGTGGTGCGTTTTAAGTTGGGGGATTAGGTCACCTTGAATCCTGAGGGTCCCTGGGGCCCAACTAGCCCACTAGGTACTTCCAGTAAGCACCACAGGCCTGCGTTGCAACGCCTGTAACAAATTGTGCAGTTGTGTTTAGGTAGTGAAGAGGGTCGTGCTGGGGGTAGTGTTTTAGGGTTTAGGGTAGTGCAGTGGTATTTGTGTAGTGTAGGGGGTCATGCTGGGGGTAGATTTAGGGTTTAGGGTAGTGCAGTGGTGTTTGGGTAGTGTAGGGAGTCATGCTGGGGGAGTGTTTTAGGGTTTAGGGTAGTGCAGTGGTGTTTGGGTAGTGTAGGGGTCGTGCTGGGGGTAGTGTTTTAGGGTTTAGGGTAGTGCAGTGGTGTTTGGGTAGTGTAGGGGGTCGTGCTGGGGGTAGTGATTTAGGGTAGTGCAGTGGTGTTTGGGTAGTGTAGGGGGTACTGCTGGGGGTAGTGTTTTAGGGTTTAGGTTAGTGCAGTGGTGTTTGGGTAGTGTAGGGGTACTGCTGGGGGTAGTGTTTTAGGGTTTAGGGTAGTGCAGTGGTGTTTGTGTAGTGTAGGGGGCAGTGTTTTAGGGTTTAGGGTAGTGCAGTGGTGTTTGTGTAGTATAGGAGATCGTGTTTTAGGGTTTAGGGTTGTGCAGTGGTCTTTGGGTAGTGTAGGGAGTCATGCGGGGGTAGTGTTTTAGGGTTTAGGGTAGTGTAGGGGGTCATGCGGGGGGTAGTGTTTTAGGGATTAGGGTAGTGCATTGGTGTTTGGGTAGTGTAGGGGTCATGCGGGGGTAGTGTTTTAGGGTTTAGGGCAGTGCAGTGGTGTTTGGGTAGTGTAGGGGGTCGTGCTGGGGGAGTGTTTTAGGGTTTAGGGCAGTGCAGTGGTGTTTGGGTAGTGTAGGGGGTCGTGCTGGGGGAGTGTTTTAGGGTTTTGGGTAGTGCAGTGGTGTTCGGGTAGTGTAGGGGGTCGTGCTGGGGGTAGTGTTCTAGGGTTTAGGGCAGTACAGTGGTGTTTGGGCAGTGTAGGGGGTAATGCTGGGGGTGGTGTTTTAGGGTTTAGGGCAGTGCAGTGGTGTTCGGGCAGTGTAGGGGGTCGTGCTGGGGGTGGTGTTTCAGGGTTTAGGGCAGTGCAGTGGTGTTCGGGCAGTGTAGGGGGTGGTGTTTCAGGGTTTAGGGCAGTGCAGTGGTGTTCGGGCAGTGTAGGGGGTCGTGCAGGGGGTGGTGTTTCAGGGTTTAGGGCAGTGGTGTTCGGGCAGTGTAGGGGGTCGTGCTGGGGGTGGTGTTACAGGGTTTGGGGCAGTGCAGTGGTGTTCGAGCAGTGAAGGGGGTCGTGCTGGGGGTGGTGTTTCAGGGTTTAGGGCAGTGCAGTGGTGTTCGGGCAGTGTAGGGGGCGGTGCAGGGGGTGGTGTTTCAGGGTTTAGGGCAGTGCAGTGGTGTTCGGGCAGTGTAGGGGGTGCTGCAGGGGTGGTGTTTCAGGGTTTAGGGCAGTGCAGTGGTGTTCGGGCAGTGTAGGGGGTCATGCAGGGGGTGGTGTTTCAGGGTTTAGGGCAGTGCAGTGGTGTTCGGGCAGTGTAGGGGTTCGTGCTGGGGCTGGTGTTTCAGGGTTTAGGGCAGTACAGTGGTGTTCGGGCAGTGTAGGGGGTCGTGCTGGGGCTGGTGTTTCAGGGTTTAGGGCAGTGCAGTGGTGTTCGGGCAGTGTAGGGGGTTGTGCTGTGGCTGGTGTTTCAGTCGTGCTGGGGGTGGTATTTCAGGGTTTAGGGAAGTGCAGTGGTGTTCGGGAAGTGTAGGGGTCGTGCTGGGGCTGGTGTTTCATGGTTTAGGGCAGTGCAGTGGTGTTCGGGCAGTGTAGGGGGTCGTGCTGGGGGTGGTGTTTCAGGGTTTAGGGCAGTGCAGTGGTGTTCGGGCAGTGTAGGGGTCATGCTGGGGGTGGTGTTTCAGGGTTTAGGGCAGTGCAGTGGTGTACGGACAGTGTAGGGGGTCTTGCTGGGGGTGGTGTTTCAGGGTTTAGGGCAGTGGTGTTCGGGCAGTGTAGGGGGTCTTGCTGGGGGTAGTGTTTCGGGGTTTAGGGCAGTGCAGTGGTGTTCGGTGCAGTGTAGGGGGTCGTGCTGGGGGTGGTGTTTCAGGGTTTAGGGCAGTGCAGTAGTGATCGGGCAGTGTAGGGGATCGTGCAGGGGGTGGTGTTTCAGGGTTTAGGGCAGTGCAGTGGTGTTCGGGCAGTGTAGGGGGTCATGCTGGGGGTGGTGTTTCAGGGTTTAGGGCAGTGCAGTGGTGTTCGGGCAGTGTAGGGGGTGGTGTTTCAGGGTTTAGGGCAGTGCAGTGGTGTTCGGGCAGTGTAGGGGTCGTGCTGGGGCTGGTGTTTCAGGGTTTAGGGCAGTGCAGTGGTGTTCGGGCAGTGTAGGGGGTCTTGCTGGGGGTGGTGTTTCAGGGTTTAGGGCAGTGGTGTTCGGGCAGTGTAGGGGTCTTGCTGGGGGTGGTGTTTCAGGGTTTAGGGCAGTGCAGTGGTGTTTGGGAGTATAGGGGGTCTTGCTGGGGGTAGTGTTTCAGGGTTTAGGGCAGTGCAGTGGTGTTCGTGCAGTGTAGGGGGTCGTGCTGGGGATGGTGTTTCAAGGTTTAGGGCAGTGCAGTAGTGTTCGGGCAGTGTAGGGGGTCGTGCAGGGGGTGGTGTTTCAGGGTTTAGGGCAGTGCAGTGGTGTTCGGGCAGTGTAGGGGGTCGTGCTGGGGGTGGTGTTTCAGGGTTTAGGGCAGTGCAGTGGTGTTCGGGCAGTGTAGGGGGTCGTGCTGGGGGTGGTGTTTCAGGGTTTAGGGCAGTGGTGTTCAGGCAGTGTAGGGGGTCTTGCTGGGGGTGATGTTTCAGGGTATAGGGCAGTGCAGTGGTGTTCGGGCAGTGTAGGAGGTCTTGCTGGGGGTAGTGTTTCAGGGTTTAGGGCAGTGCAGTGGTGTTCGGGCAGTGTAGGGGTCATGCTGGGGGTGGTGTTTCAGGGTTTAGGGCAGTGCAGTGGTGTTCGGGCAGTGTAGGGGGTCGTGAAGGGGTGGTGTTTCAGGATTTAGGGCAGTGCAGTGGTGTTCGGGCAGTGTAGGGGGTCGTGCTAGGGTATGTGTTTCAGGGTTTAGGGCAGTGCAGTGGTGTTCGGGCAGTGTATGGGGTCGTGCTGGGGGTAGTGTTTTAGGGTTATAAGGTAGTGCAATGGTGTTTGTGTAGTGTAGGGGGTCGTGCTGGGGGCAGTGTTTTAGGGTTTAGGGTAGTGCAGTGGTGCTTGTGTAGTGTAGGGTGTCGTGCTTGGGGTAGTCTTTTAGGGTTTAGGGTAGTGCAGTGGTGTTTGTGTAGTGTAGGGGGTCATGTTTTAGGGTAGTGCAGTGGTGTTTGGGTAGTGTAGGGGGTCGTGCTGGGGGTAGTGTTTTAGAATTTAGGTTAGTGCAGTGGTGTTGGGGTAGTGTTTTAGGGTTTAGGGTAGTGCAGTGGTGTTTGTGTAGTGTAGGGGGTCATGCTGGGGGTAGTGTTTTAGGGTTTAGGATAGTGCAGTTGTACTTGTGTAGTGTAGGGGGTCGTGCTGGGGTAGTGTTTTAGGGTTTAGGGTAGTGCAGTGGCGTTTTTGTAGTGTAGGGGGGTCATGTTTTAAGATGCAACGCTCCAATACCTGACCAGTCTGCACTACATAAAACTGCAAAAAAACTAAAAATAAAAAGTGTTTTGCACACTTTTGTCATTGGGCTATATGTGGGCTACATCTGGGTAATATTTGTGCTACATTTGGGCTCTTTTTTCACTGGTGGCCATCTTGGAAGACTTCTTTGTTATGAAGTTTCCTAATTTCCTCATTTACTGCAGTCTCCTCAGTAGGAAATGCTTTCAGTTTTTTACTTTGATTCCATCAAGAAGGCATTCAGATGTGTCACACATTTGCCATAAATTCAGAATGTTATTACTCTAGTTGTTCATTAGATCACTGTAGTAAAGCTACTGCTCACCAAGGAGTTAACTGGAAGTCTACTGCTGGTATTGAAAGTGATTGTTTCAGTCTGCATGTCAGAATTTTCTAATGAAATAGAAGAGGATTTGAGATCTCACTTAAAACATGCACTAAATTTTCTTTTTGCAGCACTAACCATAATTTCTATGGCAAAATGAATCCCCTCATTTTGTTCCTTTTTAAATTAAATGTTTTAAGTGTTACCAGTTTATTCCAATCAAGATGGCTTCAGGTGTGCCATACTTTTGTCATAAGTAAGGCTGTTAGCACTCTAGTTGTTCTTTAGAACACTCTGGGAAGCTGCAGTAGAACACAAAGGCATCAACTGATAGGCTGCTCCTGTTGAAATATAACAGGAAGATATTTGAGATCTCACTTAAAACATGTCCTAATTTTTCTTTCTACAGCACTAACCATAATTTCTATGGCAAAATGAACCCCCTCATTTTGTTCCTTTTTAAATTAAATGTTTTAAGTGTTACCAGTTTATTCCAATCAAGATGGCTTCAGGTGTGCCATACTTTTGTCATAAGTAAGACTGTTAGCGCTCTAGTTGTTCTTTAGAACACTCTGGGAAGCTGCAGTAGAACACAAAGGCATCAACTGACAGGCTGCTCCTGTTGAAATATAACAGGAAGATATTTGAGATCACACTTGAAACATGTCCTAATTTTTCTTTCTACAGCACTAACCATAATTTATATGACAAAATGAACCCCATCATTTTGTTCCTTTTTAAATTAAATGTTTTAAGTGTTACCAGTTTATTCCAATCAAGATGGCTTCAGGTGTGCCATACTTTTGTCATAAGTAAGACTGTTAGCGCTCTAGTTGTTCTTTAGAACACTCTGGGAAGCTGCAGTAGAACACAAAGGCATCAACTGACAGGCTGCTCCTGTTGAAATATAACAGGAAGATATTTGAGATCACACTTGAAACATGTCCTAATTTTTCTTTCCAGAGCACTAACCATAATTTCTATGACAAGATGAACCCCATCATTTTGTTCCTTTTTAAATTAAATGTTTTAAGTGTTACCAGTTTATTCCAATCAAGATGGCTTCAGGTGTGCCATACTTTTGTCATAAGTAAGGCTGTTAGCACTCTAGTTGCTCTTTAGAACACTCTGGGAAGCTGCAGTAGAACACAAAGGAATCAACTGACAGTCTCTGCCCTTGTTGGATGTACATGTTTTACTGAGAATGTCAGACTTCATTCTCACATGACTGAGAAAGATAATGTGAATTTACAGAAAATATGCTCTCATTTTAGCTTCTGGGGCACCTTCCAAAACTGTATGGGACAAGCATGTGAAAATAGTTTTCTCTCAAACATGATTCATGATATCCCAGCAGAAGGTTTTTCACAGGGTAAAATCACCTTAGAACACACCACAATTCCTGAAATTAGTATGGTACCATCAACAAATGAATTCTAATGTAACTAAAGTCTGTTATCACCCTTTATAGTTCTCCTTTTGGTAACCCTCAAAATCTTCGATTCACTACAATGCATTTCAATGGGGTACTATCATTTATATTGGTCCCAAGATGGCTGCCAGCAATTCCAGGATGAAGTGCTGACAGCCAATCAGATCTCACGATGACATGTGTGGTTAGGCTCCGCCCAGATATATATGTGTTTTTACTTTTGATTTTCTCAGCAACTACTGAACGGATTTACACCATTTAACAAAAAGGGTTCTTTTTGGACCAAGAACTACCTCTTTGCCAAATTTGGTGTAATTCCGTTCAGCAGTTCGGGCTGTAGCCTTGCATAAAGTTTCCTATGGGAAATTGATTTTTGACTCTTATTTTTTTAATTTCTCCGCAACTACTGAACGGATTTACACCATTTAACAAAAGGGTTCTTTCTGAACCAAGAACTACCTCTTTGCCAAATTTGGTGTAATTCCGTTCAGCAGTTCGGCCTGTAGCCGTGTCTAAAGTTTCCTATGGGAAAATGAATGGGGAAAACACGTTTTGGGACCCCCCTTTTTTCTCGGCCCCCGCTTGACGAATCACCCTGAGACCTTCAGGGTAGGAGCGGACCGGAGCGGGCCATAAAGTTTGAAAATTTCGCAAAGATTCATCAACCGACGCAAGAGTTATTTCAAATAGAATGTCGCGGATTTCCTATGGAAAATAGGTCCTAACTATAACTATCTACTGGCGACCGCCAGTAGATAATATATATATATATATATGGAGAAACCAAAATCCTTAAAGTGCCCACTTAGCAGCAACTTAGCAGGTACGGACCACACGGGGAGATTCCAATAAGTTTAAAGTGCTTTTATTCCGGTGATAATATTATCCATTTCAATCTTTCTTGTGGCAAGTGCATTACGCGTTTCGCCTGCGTTTCCGCAAGCTTGATCACACGACGCGCTGGACCATTTTAGAAGTATTTAAAGTGACAAAGTGCAAAAACAACTCCTCCCTCCCAAAAAAAATAGAAGACATACTAGATACTATTAGGTCATAGTAGACTCAGTAGAAACAATGCAGTAGGATACAATAACCACTGTCATAAATATATGTTCAACTAATGTTAAATGAACCATAAAATTAGTACTCATTAATCACGTATAAAAGGTAAGGTAAGTTCCTACATACATGAACTCATGTAAAAGTATGTTATATATATAATTAGAGAAGAGAAAGTTGAATCCTAAAGTGCAAGTGCTAAACAATAAATATAATAATTTTTTCACAGTATGGTGCCGACTATTAAATACCATAGTCAACTGCATACTTGTGAGTCAAGGAGGACGAGCTAATGACTGTTTCATTGTACATAAAGTGCAAGTGCAGAATAAAAAATCCAGAAATATACACAATTTCAAACGTTATTGTTCATAGTCAAGTATGACCACTTCTAGAATAATCAGAATAAAGTGCCAGTGCACTTATAAGAACTAGACATTAAAATGGGTAATGGGGAAAACAGATATTCTGTGTACCCCACCTTCATAATAACATACAGTACAAGGTTGTATTGTGCCCAATATTAAGAAAAGATAGAAGTGAAAAGTAAACGAATAGAAAAATGCATCAGTAGAAAATCATATATCCTTCATATCATAGATTAACAAACATGCGCCAAACATTCTAACTGACAAGCCAATGAAAAATAAATGGAGAACAGTACTGTAGTTAAAATGTAGTTATATATATATATATGGAGAAACCAAAATCCTTAAAGCGCCCACTTAGCAGCAACTTAGCAGGTACGGACCACACGGGGAGATTCCAATAAGTTTAAAGTGCTTTTATTCCGGTGACAATATTATCTATTTCAATCTTTCTTGTGGCAAATGCCCAGCATTACGCGTTTCGCCTGCGTTTCCGCAAGCTTGATCACACGACGCGCTGGACCATTTTAGAATTATTTAAAGTGACAAAGTGCAAAAACAACTCCTCCCTCCCAATAAAAATAGAAGACATACTAGATACTATTAGGTCATAGTAGACTCAGTAGAAACAATGCAGTAGGATACAATAACCACTGTCATAAATATATGTTCAACTAATGTTGAATGAACCATAAAATTAGTACTCATTAATCACATATAAAAGGTAAGGTAAGTTCCTACATACATTAACTCATGTAAAAGTATGTTATATATATAATTAGAGAAGAGAAAGTTGAATCCTAAAGTGCAAGTGCTAAACAATAAATATAATAATTTTTTCACAGTATGGTGCCGACTATTAAATACCATAGTCAACTGCATACTTGTGAGTCAAGGAGGACGAGCTAATGACTGTTTCATTGTACATAAAGTGCAAGTGCAGAATAAAAATCCAGAAATATACACAATTTCAAACGTTATTGTTCATAGTCAAGTATGACCACTTCTAGAATAATCAGAATAATATATATATATATTTCGAACGCTCGTTTCCAATTTCTTCCTTTAAAATAACGAGAGTGGACCCAATTCGGTGCGTTTAAGTGTTTATTTAGTGCTCCACCAAGCCGCCATATATATATATATATATATATTATATAGATATATATATATATTTATATATATATATATATATATATATATATATATATATATACCAATAACAAAAAATATTTAAAAAACAAACAACATTAATTGAAATTAAAAAGTAACCAACATACATTTCTTCAATTTAATAAATAAAAAAATCAAATAAAAACATTAATAATTATAAATATTATTATTTTAAATAAATAACAACATAATGATATAAATGAAAACAATATAAAATAAATGATTATATATTAAAATTAACAGCTATATAATTCCCACTACAATTTATACAAAAATAGACAAATTCTTATACTAATAATATATAAAATTTACTACTCCCACCTCACACAACACAACAGTAATAAAATTGTTACATCACATAAAGGTAACATTTACTACTCGCACTATAATAAATGCAAAATTAGATAAAATATTGTATTGCAGAGTACTAATGTTTACTTTTCCCACTACAATTAATACAACACTAGGAACATTTTTAGATTATGGAGAGATAAAATGTACTATTCCCACTCCAATAAGTGCAACAGTAGGGAAAGTGTTGAATTGCAGATGGGTAAAATTTACTATTCCCACTCCAATAGGTGCAACAGTAGGGAAAGTGATGGATTGCGAAGGGGCCCACTTTACTATTCCCACTACACTGAGTGTAACAGTAGAGAAAGTGTTGGATTGCGGAGGGATAAAATGTACTATTCCCAATCCAATGAGTGCAAAAGAAGGGAAAGTGTTGGATTGCGGAGGGGTAAAATTTAATATTCCCACTCCAGTCAGTGCAACAGTAGGGAAAGTGTTGGATTGCGGGGGAGGGGGGTGACATTTACTATCCCCACTCCAATGCGTGCATAAGTAGGGAAAGTGTTGGATTGCGAAGGGGTACAATTTAATATTCCCACTCCAGTCAGTGCAAAAGTAGGGAAAAAGTTGAATTGCGGAGGGGTAAAATGTACTATTACCACACCAAGAGGTGCAACATTTGCGAAAGTGTTGGATGGCGAAGGGGTAGAATTTACTATTCCCACTCCACTGAGTGTGACAGCAGGGAAAGTGCTGAATTGCAGAGAGATAAAATTTACTATTCCAGCTCAAACAGTCGCGGCTCCTGGAGGGAGTGCTGCGGGGCGGTGGGGCGGGGCTGGGGAGGTGCAGGGTGGGGGGTAGCAAACGGAGGCATAAGGCCAAACGGAGGTAAGTACATAAATAAATAAATAAAACGAATTACATTGCGCAGGCTGCAACGCCAAATGGCGATGCGGCGCGCCCAATGTAATTTTTTTTTTTTTCTGTACTTACCTCTGTTTGCCTTATGCCAGAGTTTACTACCCCCCACCCTGCCCCTCTCCCACCCCGCTCCACCGCCCCGCAGCACTCCCTCCAGGAGCCGAGACTGCACTCAAATAAGTTCAAATGTAGGGAAAGTGTTGGATTGCGGAGGGATAACCTTTACTTTTCCCACTCCAATGAGTGTAAAGGAAGGGACAGTGTTGGATTGTGGAGGAGTACATTTTAATATTCCCACTACAGTCAGAGCAACAGTAGGGAAAGTGTTGGATTGCGGGGGGGGGGGCAAAATGTACTATTCCCAAAAATACCCCTATTAACTCTACAACCCATACCTAAAATAAAAAAATATTTACAATTAACATAATTAATTAACAATTAAATAGTTAATATTAATGAACAATTCATTATAAATTAATTAAAATTAAATTGCTGCCCATCCTGTACCCCTAAAAACCCGACAACCCACACGTACAATTATATTAAAAAAATATTTAACCCTAATAACATAATTAATTATCAATTTCATAATTAATATTAATTACAATTAATTATTAAATTATTACAATTACATTTCCCACCCTGTACCTCTACAAAACCCAAAACCCTTACATAAAAGTTAAACAAAAAAAATAAAAATAAACTATTAACCCAATTAAATATTAATATTAATTAAAAATTAATCATTCATTTATTACAATTAAAATACTTCCCACCCTGTGCCCCTAAACACCCACAACTCGCTAAGGTACTAAAAATAAGAACAATTACTTAAATTTAATTTAATAACTACTACAAATTTTACAAATACATTAAAAAACATAAATAATAATACCAAAAAATTGCATCATATACATTTAAACTATATACCAAAACACATAATAATAATTAAAAATGATATTATAAAATACTATATTTTTGTGATCGATATAAATGACTTCAATATTTTTAATTTTCAATATAACTTACCTTAAATGATATTCCATGTCACAATATTTTTGACTCAATATTTCTGCAAGTCGATATGTCCAACTGGATGTTCTGTTATACACTATTATCTATGTTAAAGCATAATTCTGTTTTTCGTTTCAGAGTGTTTATTATTTAATATTGTATATAACTATGATCAATTAAGTCTTTCTAAAAATAAAAGAAAATCCCAAGAGAGTTGTTTAATAAAACATCATCAGAATCACATGCTTTAAATAAACTATCAGTTCCTTTTGATGTCATATTAACAATAATGTTTCTGAAGCAATACAATTAGCAAAGAGTTAAAATCTGGCTTCAGTAGTCTCAAAACATGTTCAGAAATGTTTGAATGGGATCTAGGATGAAAGTGTAACATGTAATGTAAGAAAATCCAAATGTTCGAACCAAAATCAGAGAAACATATAGGTTAAAATGTAGTGTGGCTTATACGTTATATAACTAACTTGAAACTTGAAAGTTGAAAGTTTGAACTTTTCATTTTTTTGTAATTATATACATTGTATTAAAAGATATTCACCAGTGCTGAATTAGACACTAAAGGGCCTATTATGACCTTTCAGTGGAGTGTTGGTGCAGCGGTGCAAACTGCCGCTCCACCGCGCCGCTGAAGGTCGCCCTGCCCCCCCGGCAGATTACGACTAACAAGTAGTCTGGCAGGCGGGCTGCGTGCTGGTCCCATGGCAGTGCCCCTTTTAAAGGGGGCGGTGCCTTTAAAAAAGAAACCGCAATTCAAGGGTCCTGCACGGCATGGACTCATAAGGCCATGCCGTGCAGGAACCTATGTGCATTCACACAGGAGGGCACATATTATGCCTCCCTGTGTAAATCTGCATATGTTTGAGGCACAGGGTGTTTCCTCATAGCCAGGGTTTTCATGCTGGTGGAACCGCCATGAAAACTGAAAACCCTGGTAGAGAGGAAACTCGTAATATGGTTGGCGGGATCATGGCAGTCCCGCCAAGCATATTGCGGCCTCTGACCACTGCTCCAACAACAGGGAACCGTGGTTCCCTGGCAGAGCCAGCTGTCTGACGGTGGTCTGACTGCCCAGGACATAATTGGGCAGTCAGGAATGCCGGTGCGGCGATGGCTGGATCCACCACTGCCGCACCACCATCATTCTGGAGTTCCTCGGATCACCAGACTTGTAATAGGGCCCTTATTATAGTCCTGACCCATAATGTCAACCCCCTATCTTACTCAATACTATTATGTACCTTAGCATTAAGACAATCACAAACACACACACACCACACACAAATATAATGCTAACCCCATTACTTACCCCATTGCTACTCCTAACTCTAAGTTTATCTCTAATAAATGCTCTAAACTGCATTCTAACATTAAGACACAACTTCTCCCATACCTGTACATTTCAGTTAAGTAAACCCTAATCATTGCCTTCCCCTACCACTCAGCCTATTCATAAATAGGGTCCTAACAATAACCTCACCCTAACCAAACCATTTTCTTGTCCATATTGGATGCTAATCTTGCAAAAATGATTTAAATGTTATTTGACACATTTAAACTTCTTTCAGACTGCCTGTTTTTTCCCACTTTGTTTTTCCAAATTGAAATTTCTAACTTTTTTAACTATTTGGAAAATTATTCAATCTTTTCACCTCTTGCAGGTTTTATACAAGAACACAATACAAATGGCATGTCAGAATTTTTTTAGTTTTCCATTAACAGTGCTGAGGAAGCAAATCCTCTAGGTGATTAGAACTAAGCACACATTTGGCTTTGTAGTGCTGATGTAAAGTACCCTCCAAGAGTGTCAGGCACAGAAAAGGTAACTCTCTAAAACAAATTTTTCTTGACTATTTAGTAAAACTCCAACTTCACTATTGAGTAGGGCTTTTAATAGATATTAAATATTATCTTCAAATGACTTTTATGGCAATAGGTTAAAGTCAAGATTGTTTTTATCAGGACAGGAGGTGCTTACAAAGAGATGCAACTGAACTTATAAAGCCCACAGTAGGGCAGTAGGGGGGGGGGGCAGAAAATGTGATCCCACTTGCGCAATTGGCAGAAGTTTGGTCACTCCACATTACTCTTTAACACAGAATTCAAGCCAAAATTCTGCCAATCGCTTTGTGGAAATACTTTGCTCCCATTCAAGCAATGAGATGGCAACAGGAAGAACGCGAGGGTCCAGCAAGCGAGCTGGTGAGAGAGATTTGACAACCCCTAGCACAATTTCTGGTTGCTAGGAAACCTTCTTCCTCCATTTTCTAGCACGGACGGTCGTGATCGGTTGCATTCAGAGAGCTGCGTTTTGAGTGGATTTTCTACTCGAGAAGCAGCTACATCAACTCGAAAATTGATTTTTGAGAAACTATTCTACTCGTATGGATGGTTCAGGTAGTTTTTTAGAGTGAACACACATTTTTTTATTTTACCTTTTTGCAACAGGAAGGAAGTGCCACAGAGGCTCCAACTTCCTCTTCCTGTCCAGAAGGCTCCTCCCAGTGTTTTGTCCATCCCTTAGTCACTTTTCATTGGATTTTGAGAGGGAAGGATTACTCTCTTCTTTGAATGCAATCCCTGCTGCATATACCATTGGGTTTTCAAGAATTTCTTTTGAGAAATCAAGTAAGTTAAAGAACTTTTGGATAAGTGTGTTGTTTGATGGAGGGCATGCACCAGTATTTTTTTGCATTTTATATTTTTCTTCCATTATTAGATTTGATTGTGGGTGGCCAGAATTTGCTGTAGTAGTCTATTTTGCTTTAACTTTTTTAGTTTTTTACAAGGGGAAAAGTTTGCACAGTTTTGGGTTGTCTGTGGTTCTTGTTTAATACTTTTAAAGTATTTTTTCCTCCATTTTCTTGTGTGTTGTTTATTAATTTTTTGTGCTTATTTAATCTGACCATGCCATGGGCTACGGTTAGCCAGCTATTAATTTATTACTAGGCATTGAATAAATTATATATATTAAACAACTATGTTTATGTGGTATGTGCTTTTAAATAAAAGTTATTGATTTATGGATGACCTTGGATTAAATGCAAATTGTGTTTTTTTGCATTTTACGTTTTGTTCTGCAAATTATTAAAGTATTTTGGTGTGGTAATTTTTGATCCTTCTTGAGATGTTTGTGGTTGGTGAATTTTTCAAGTTGAAGCAAATTTATTTTTGTTTTTGGTATTGGTGAAATCAATGGTAGTGTGTTCTTTGTTTACCATGCCTCTGTTCTTTGCTGGCCAAGTGGCTTTTTTTTGTGTGTGGCCAGTTTGCTTTAGGGCATCATTTTGTCTTTGTTTCCATGCCATGTAGCAGGGTGGCTATTTTGTTTTGTGTAGTCAGTGTTTTTTGCTTTTGTCATGGGCCTGCTGGTGTTCTTTGTTGTCCATGCCCTTTCCCTTGGTGGTCATGTGGCCGGCGGACGTTTTGTAGTCTGGGCTTCACTTTTCCCAGAGACCTACATGTGTTCTTTGTTGTCCCTGCCTTGTTATCCCTACCTTTGTCATTGGTGGTCAATGGCCAAGTGGTCGGCGGCCATTCTGTAGTTAGTGAACTTTGCTTTACCCATAGAGCTGCATGTGTTTTTTTGTTGTTCATGCCTTTGCCCTTGGTGGCCAATGGCCATGTGGCCAGCAGCCATTTTGTAATCATTGTGCCTTGCTTTTGCCATAGTCGGGTATGTGTTCCTTGTTGTTTATACATTTGCCCTTGTCCATGTGCCTGTCCAGCTATTTTGTGCAGCCAGTGTGTTCGGTTTCTTGCACTTTTCAAAGCCATTTTTTAGGGACATTGATAGAAGAGGCATATGCCGTTTTGTGAGCTTCTTGTGCTTGAGGATGATTGTAGTATGTATATACAGTGTATTTTCCATTTTCCTCTGCACCTCCTAGCTTCCCATAGGATTTCTAATAGACACACCAGCAATATTTTTTTCAATTATTTTATTTTTCCCTGTACCTCCTCCCTGTCTTAGGGTCAAACCAACAATAACATTTTTAAGGCTAAGTCCTTTGCCCTGACCTGCACCTGCCTCCTGCCATAGGCACACACCAGCAATAATTTGTTCAAGGATCATTTTTATTTCATTTTTCTACTGGCCTGTCCTGGCTTATACCCGCCGCCTGCCATAGGCCATAGGTGCACACCAACAATAATTCTTTTAAGGATTATTCCATTTTCCCCTTACATGTCCTGCCTGCCACAGCCGTCTCATAGGCCTTACTGGCATATAAAGTAAACTTTTCAATCTTTATGTTATTGAAACATTATGTTATGAATGGTTTCAAATGGATAAACTATTGTTAATTATTTGTGACCTTACTAAATTACTAAATTATATTGTCTGTAGATTCAAACTGCAAATGTCAGGTTTATCTGATTTTTTTCATTGTTTGTTTGCTGTGAGGTACACAGCTAAGTGGCAACTACTACAGCAAGAACTTGTAGATGGCCCCAAGGAAGGGTGTTCCTGCCAAGAAAGTGGCTAGTGAGGAGAAGAAGAAGGAATTTGCCACCACTGGTGTTGAAGCCTCCACCTTTTTCAGGAAACATGGTGTATCTGCTGCTCCCTCATCTGGGCAGCAAAAGGCTGGGAGCAGCACTCCATCATCATCAACAGCACCACCCCAACCTAAGGCTCAGTGCAAGCCCATGTCTCTTAGTGATGCAGCTACTGCAGTCATGGCAATGAGTAGTAAGTCTGAACTCAGCTCAAACTAGTACCCAATTGTCACAGGAAAGTGGAAAACAGAAGCTGCAGCCAACAACTGTTCTTCAGTGAAGAACAGGAGGTTGAGCAATTATTGGCTTCACAATCTCCAGCAAGAAAAAGAAAGCATACTCCATCATCTTCTCCAAGCTCCCTTTCTCATGTTCTGGACATTGATTGGAGCCTGACCCAGTCCAAGACCTGCTCCTACAGACAAGGGAAAAGAAAAGTTCCTGAAAGCCGTAGAATTACGGAAAGTGACAGTAATGAGGATGAGCCTGTGATTATCAGTATGGAGGGAAGCTCAGAGGACACTGATATGACCCCTCCTATTCAACTGGTCTTAGGGATGAGGTTCCATCACCGCCGGCTTCTATATATGTAAGACGCCCATTGAGTCTTGTATCCACAGCTACCACAGTTGAAGTATGCCCTACAGAGAGGCAAACGACACAGCCACTTACCTCAAGTTCCTCAGGCATTGGCAGCTTTAACAGTAAAAACGTTCTTCTCTCCAGTTTGGGGCTTCTTTATGATTAGCAAGCAGGAGAGTAATATTACAATATGCCTCATTCGCCAAATGATTGTTCGTCGAGGAAAGCCAGGTTTGCACTCTGGTACTGGAGGCCTAGCATCCCATCTGGAAAAACATCACACAATCCGGTGGGAGGAGCACCTTAAAAAGATAGCTGGTGGTGATGATGAGGGGAAGCAGCTGAGTGCACAGTGATAGAAGAAGAATGTGGTCATGAGCAAAGAAGAGGATGACGACATTAAACAAAGCAGTCTTGTCCCCTGTAGTGTGCCAGTCTCACCTGCATCAGCAACCTCCAAATGGCACAAGACTCAGATGCAGACACCTCGCCACATACAGTGATTCCCCCAAGACACACATTGCGTCTGCCACCTCTTGGTTCTCTTAGGATGTTGCCTACGTCAGTGGCATCACAAAGGAAAAAAATCCAAACTACTATTATGGGCATGTTTAGGCAGGAGGGGCCATATGAACGCAACCACCCAATGGCACATTTGTAGAACAAGATGCTAGCTAAAATATTAGCGCTTGCCCATTTTCCTTTTCCTTTGTGAAAGGAGTGGGAATTTTTGAATTTGTGGCAGCCATCTGCCCGAAATGAAAGGTTCCCAGATGGACCTATTTTGCCAGAGTTTCTATTTCAGTGCTCCATCATGATGTGCTGCAATTGGTTGGCCAAGCTAATCAGCAGAGTGCTGTTCACACCAGCCACCTGATGTCAGACATGCAGACCAGTTGTCAAGCAACTGTTTACGTATGTATCACTGCACACTGGATCTTTTTTGTGGGGGATATGCAACAGCTATCTGCAGATCTCAGCACTGAAGAAAGTTTTAAGAGCGTTTGACGGCATGCAACAGTAGTGATGTTTGCCATGGAGAAATCCCATACAGCTGCAAACATCTTGGAAGAGTTTAACAGCAAGGGGTTTGAATGGCTTCAACTCAGAGGTCTCAGAATTGGATTGGTTGCCACGGACAATAGCAGTAATATAGTCAAGGCCACTGCAGATGGGGGATATTTCAGGGTCCTGTATTTGTCTCAGTGCATCAACCAGATTGTGCAGGGCTTTCTCAAAAAAAGAAGACAAAGTCAGCAACATGCTGGCTAGCTGCTGAAGATTCTGTACTCATTTCAGTCATTTTTTTAAAGGCCGGAAACAGTTGAGGATCATTTAGTGTGCTAATAGAATACCGGTTAAAGTCCTCATACAGGAGGGATCAACACATTGGAAATCAAACTACTACATGTTGCAACATCTGTTTGAGCAGTACAGACTGATCACTGACTATATTCTTCAAAGAAATGGAAATGCAACTCAGAAAAGTATGACTATGGAGATGGACAAATGAGGCCTAGTCAAATGCCTGACACAAATGCTACTTCCTTTAGAGGTTTTCACATGGGAAGTCAGCAAGGAGGATAATACAATGAGCCAAACCATCGAGTTGTTACATCTGATACAGGACCTATTGAAAAAGGTGTTACAAAGATTCACCAGTGTGAAATGAGAAGCATATTAGTTGGTTCAGAGCTTAATGCTTTGCTTGCAGTTAATAAAATGCTGAAAGGGGAACCGTGTCCTCCAAAGACTATATATGTGCCAAAGTACTTGATCCACATTACAAAAAAATAATGCTTTTTTCAGAAGGGGATGTTTCACAATGCAAGACTTGGATTGATGATCAAACGAGAGACCTGGAAGAAGAACGGCTGGAGGTTAGATGCCAGGGCAGAAGTTCTGCTTCTGGCTTGCAGCCTTGAATCTCCAGAGAGGGGAAGTCTTTTCTCTCACAGTCATAACCATTATCATCAGCAACACAAGCATCAGAAGAATCTGACCCAACTTCTGCAATGGCTTAGTTTCAAGTGGCAGGTCTTAAGTCAAGTGCAGAGGTGAAGGCAACAGAGCTCGAGCAAGTGGTAGCAACAATGAACATTCAATAGATGGACCCAAAAGAGATCTACCTGCATCAAAACCTATTGGTCTATTGATATGAAGAGATGGAGCAATGGCCAGAGCTCAGCAGGCTGGAAATAACATATCTGGCTTGTCCCCTAGCCAATGTGTCTTATAAGAGTGTGTTCAGTGCAGTCGGCACAGTTGTTAAAGTCAGAAGAACCAGCCTCTCGCCTCAAAATGTGGAAGGCCTGAGCATGATAAAAATGAACTAACACTTCATACCCCAAGATTACACTGTTCCTGAAACAGCACATGAGGAGGATGAGCGCGATTGGTCAGACTCAAGTGTGTTAGCTGATGAACTTCTGAGCGAACCCCCTGAGTTTGAGGATTAACGCTACTTCCCTGAAAAGCATGCCACAACAGAGCTTTCATATTACCTTCAAACTACTTTGCAAAAACAAAAAAGGTGGGACATCGAAGAACATTCATATATTTGGTGTCTGACTTATGCATCCCTATCCTTCTTTTTTTCTTTGCCTAGCTGGGCAGACTGCCATCAGAAAAAATCATTAGAAATACAAGACTGTCATTGTTTGTTGCTTCCATGGGAAAAGAGAAGGCACAACATACACATGTGCAGTGCACCACACTTGGAACAGGTAACTATGCACCAATGAGTGATATATTTGAGTGACTGATGTTTCATGTAGTGGTTGGGAAGGTGTTGTAACTAATTTGTAAACTTTATTTGTAATGTTTGGGGCCCACTGGATGATTCCGCCTGAATGATTGCCTCACTTTCACATTTCACATTTCACTATAATTGTTTACATGGTCCAGTCCAGTCCATTCTTGTATTTCTTTTTTCAGGTTCTTCAGAGACCAGTCAGTTTAGTTCATAAAAATACACAAAATGTTAAAATTATTTTGCTCTTCTTGTTGACCAAAACTACAGGCAAGTGTATCTTATTCGGGGTGGGATGGGACTCGGAGTCGGGACAGTCATGGGACTTCCCCAACAGTCAGAAGAATGAAGTTATGAACAATGCCTTTGGGAAACAAGCAACATGACCCAAAGATGCCTACTCCAGTGGACTGGAGAAAGGTGGATTGATTTGGAAAATGCTGAGTATTGTGCTGGCTCACATGTCAGTCAAACTCTAATTAAGTCGTTATGGTTGTCTGGGGTGACTGTGACTGGACACATGTCACATGATTGATACACCCAATTGACATTTGTGTGATTGATCAGCCAGGTACATGCAGCTACTTGTCTGGGATTGGTGGTATAAGATTGTTCTAATTTCAGAATTAATCACACATGACTGCACCAGCCTATACTCTGCCCCCTTGATCCTCATCCACCATGTAGCTTCCCTTCTCCTTTACTCTACAATATTAACATGTACTTTTTTGCATTCCACAGGCCTTTTCAACTTCTGTATGAAAGCTACATAACACTCTTCCTTACTGGACTGGTTCAGCTTTGCACCCAAGACAGACATTCCAAGAAGAAGAATGCAGTTGCACCGTCCATTTAGGCATTTATATACAGTATCATATTTCTTTTATTAACAATACCAATTTTTAGAATTGCAAGGGACCCCCTATTTTGTATTTTTTCCAACGCAAGATAACATAACAATTAGATGACTTGGGACTCTGCGGCTGAAGGGTTGTTTGCAATGCATTTGGTAACTAAACTGTGTCATTCCTTCCACAACAGATGTGATGATGTGCCACTCATCGACTTGATGAATTCTGTATTTGTCTTTGTATCCCCCTTAACAGCCCATAACCCTTTATCCCCAGGTTGTGTGATATATTGAGGTGTAACTTAATATTGTACCCTATAAATGGATCTCACACTTGATGGGGCGGATGTGGTGAAAGTGATGCCAACTCACTGTTTTGGGATCTTTTTAACTAAACAATAGCCCCGACAGACCTACTATCCCACCCAGGCATGAAAGGAACATCATCAATCAGCATAGTGCAAAGTCTTAGCTAGAACAATGTCTGTTCCAGGTAGTACTAATGTGCACTATGGAGGGATCCACACAACACACACCTCCCTAGAATCTCCTGGGTGTCTAGTTTTTGTAAATGCCTGGGTTTGGTAGGTTTCTCTAGATGACCGCTAAGCCTGGGAGAAAAAACACAGGTGCACTTCTGCAAAACTAGGTCATTTTGAAATAGATCATTTTGATGTCTACACACAATACGTTTTGTTCCCTTCCCTGTCACGGGCACTTTGCCCACCCATACAAGTGAGGTAGCATTTGTATTGGAAGACCTGGGGGAACACTGTGTGTTAGGAAATTTGTGCCAGCCTAGTGATCCAACATCTTTCCCACACAGAAATGAGAGGAAAAGCTGACTTTTTAGCTACATTTAAGGTTTCCAGGAGATTCTGGGTAAGAAAACAGTGGGGGATCCATGCAAGTCTCATTTCTCTGGACTCCCTTGGTGTCTAGTTTTCAGAAATGATAGGTTTCCCTAGATGGCCAGCAAACCTAGGACCAAAAACTCAGATGCCCCCTTGCAAAACTAGGTTGTTTTGCTATAGATACGTTTGATGTCTCAACAATGTTATGGGCCCTTCCCTGTCAAGTGCACTTGGCCCACCCAAACAAGGGAGGTAGCATTTTATATGGAGACCTGGGGGAACATTGGGGATAGGAAATTTGTGCCGGCCAGATCATTCCACAAATGTCCCACTCAGAAATGTGATGAAAACATGTTTTTGTCAATGAAGCAAATTTACATTGGCTTCTCTGTAAATAAACCTTGTGGGATCATCACAAAACATACTACATATTATTCCCTTAGTGACCAGTTTCCAAAACGATGTGAGGGCAAAAGATGTTCACTACAGAGAGAGTATGCACTGACAGTAAAAAGCAAAAAAAAACATTATTGCACACCAATCCACTAGTCAAACACAGGCATGCTGGTTGGATTTGGCATGAGGGTAAGTAAATGGCTCATAAACAAATCTTTATTCACCAATGACTTTCGGAATTAAAATCTGGAAAAGTCATTGTTAATAATTTCAACAATTGACCAGAGAACCACTGACTTACAGCTCATGAGCTGTAAAGCCACATCAGGGCACCAACAGCTTTACAGTCCATTCACATGTGTTTCATGCATTACACACACAAAATCATTCTCACTGCCAGCTTCGGACCCAACACAATACAACACTACCATTTATAAACTTCAATATTCAAGGGCCCATCACTCTCATTCCTAACAGGACTAACACACCAATCACACTACCAAGCACCCAAACATCAGACAACTGGCAAATACACCTCAAGCAAGTCAATACACATACTGGCTACCAGCCACCAACCAACCGCCAGTCCATGCACACCACCAGTCAAGCACCAGTCCATGCACACTACCAGCCAATCGTAAGTCTTCACACACCGCCTGCCACACGCTAGTCCACACACAGCACCAACCACACACACCACCAGTCAAATGCCAGTCCACGCACACCACCAGGCAAGCGCCTGACCACACACACTGCCAGGCAATTGCCAGTCCACACACACACCACTAGGCAATTGCCAGTCCACATAAACCGCCAGCCAAGTGCCAGTCTAAACACACCACCAGCCAAGCACTAGTCAACACACACACCAGCCAAGCACTAGTCCACACTCACTGCCATCCAAATGCCTATGTACACACACCACCAGACAAGAGCCAGTCCACACACACCGACATCACCTTTTTTTAACAACCAAGGAAATGAAAGACTAACTATGACTACAAACACATATAGAAGGGGCACCTTCCTGCACAAAAACAATCCTTAGAGGCATTTTCTTCTTACTATGTGTGATGCGGAATGCATCATGCATAGAAAGAGAAATTAACGATAAAGATATTTCTCCTCGTTAATCCTCACTAGGGAAGGCTTAGCATTTTGACGCATTCTCAAGTTTACTAGCTTTGTTAAATTTGGGCATGCGTGAAATCCATAGCTAGGTGCATGGTGCATGGGAACGCCCATTCTCTACCCATGTAACACCTCTTAGAATGTAACAGAATGCAGCACAAACCACTGCGCTGTGTTACCTTTCTTTACAAAGCCATGAAAGACGGTGCAAATGGCTTCTTAAAGATTACTCAAGCCTTTGTGTTGTTCTTGCGTCTCCTTTCACGACACAGGGACAATGCAGGGCTTGCTATCTGATATGTTAGTTTCAGTAAATTACATTAACACATTGTCAGCCAGTCCCTTAACAGATCAGTCCTTTCATTTGTCTTTTGTTCAGCTGCCTCGGGAAGAACGTTCCTATTTGGAGTAAGGTTTACCATGTAGGAACAAATCTACGACTATTCATTGGTTAGAATTTAAGGCATTCTCAGTAACAGCTCCACTAGCCAATTGCAGAGCTCAGTGCCTCTTTTTATGTTTACACTGTTTATAGTGCTTACATATAACTCATAATTACAAGTTATAAGTATTCATTTTAGGCAGTGCAAATGCAAAAAATATAGGTGAAATTGTTATACAGTCCTCAAAGGGCTTAGCTTTTTGCTCTTTCACTACCAACAGTTCTGTTTCAGCTCTTTAGTAGATGGCTTTCCTTCCTATTCTGTGCTTGTCCAACCACTGGAGCATAACTTGTTCACCCTGACTTCTGGTTGGGTAAGACATATCCTTCTACTGCTGACCAAATGGAGCTAGTTGTTTAACATTCATGTGCTGTTTAGTACTCCGTGGCATTACATGGGATGTATCTTTTCTTCAGAGTGTGCTCAAGCTCTTTACCTTGTTCTACCCTCTCACACAGAGATTTTTCCTCCCTCCCTCCTTCCTCATGCTCCTCTGACAAATATCAGGTGCTGCATAGAAGCCTTGGTGATGGCCTGGATGTTGTCCTGCTGACTTGCCTGTACCTCATTTTGCCCCCTTTGTTAGCGATTTCTCCCTTCCACAACACCATTTCCATGGTGGCAACTGTTTTTTACTTTAGTTATGCTGGATGTTTAAAAAATGTGCCAGCACTGGTAAACCAATAGAAGTGACCGGCCATGTTAAAAGTATGTAAAAGATTGTATTCTATTCTTTCACTATGGCTGCTGCATTGCAGGTTGTAATGTAGTTTGTGTTATCACATTGCGTCACATGATGCAGTGACATAGAGCACAATAATTTCTATGCTTTCAAAATGGCCACTACTTTTCATGGTCAAGATGCTTTGCAACATGTGGTGGCCATCTTGAAAGTAGAGATGTGAGAATGTGATTCTGACCAACTTTCACTTTTTGATCATCTAGTTTTTTACCTTTTACTGCGTGAGAGCCTCATAACCTGTGACTCATCCATGGTAAACTCATGGTAAGATGGACTGCGCGTGTTTGCCGCCAGTGCCTGCCTTTTAAGATAAGGCTGCTGCAATGCAGCAAGGGTAAGAGGCAGTTGGCTGGTTACACATAATGTGTGCACGTGTGTGTCACATGTGTGAGGGCTTTGCATGATAGACTCCTGTCTTGTGCATCCCAAGAATTGTGCACAGGTAGCCTGGTGCAGAAGGGTCTCTGCAGAGGTGGGTATTGACTGGGATAGGTCTTATAAGGTTGATGTACACAGATAGGGAAAGTCAGTGTGCTTTACTGTCTGCTCTGCAGTGACCCTCCATTTTACAACACGGAGAAGACTGCCTTAGCTTGCAGTTCCTCTTCCCTTAGGTCTACAGACACCAGAGTCATACCAATGTACAGTGTAACCGGTCGGAAAAGAACAATCCTGTAAGGTCCAAAGTAATATCTGTACAGCTTCTGGGCCATCTAGGAAAGTTCTGTTCCTCTGGCTCAGTTCAGTTTCAGAGCCCAGGCCTTTTGTAACCCTGCTGGGCTGGGTTAATGGCTTTTCTCTCTAGCAGCAGGAACCAAGGCCTCCCCCACAAAGGGAGCAATTAACCTTGATTAGGTCAGCTCCTCAGCAGGAAGGGGTGGGATGGACTGCTCTTCAGCAATCAGCCAGCTTTCCTCCTATGCCACGAAGAGGGCCGGCCCAAGCCCATTGAACAAAGGGAGGGAGCCAAGACTCTGGATCCAAACCAGTAGGAGGGCTCTTTTGAAGCTTTGCTGAGGCAGGCCCTGACATTGATGTCAATGAGGGGTGGAGCTGAGACCCCCAGAGCACATGTGGCAAGTGACGACTGGGTGACGCCATCTTGAAGTATTCCAGAAGGTTGTGCAGGAAGGTTGAAACTGGGGCGGAGAGGTGAAGTGGAACCTCAGAATAGGCCAAAGGTGCATCCCTGCTGGCACCTCCCATCCCCACTTTAAAGGTCTTGCACAGAGAGGGGAGCTCTTCTTGAATGTGCTTTTCTGTTGAACACTGGGAATGGAGGCTGACACCATGGAAATTGGAAGGAAAAACCCCCTTACTATCATCTGGACTAAGGATTCAGCCTCTGATTGACCCCACGACCAGTGAGGCACTACGCCAGGACCAGGGATACTGATCTTTCTATACCACCTGAGGACTAGTTGGGGGAAAGACTGGGCTTCTGTGCAAGGAGGAGAGAGGTCCAGAAGAAGAGCAAAACAAAAGGCTGCCACAGGGAGCCAGTGAAACAAGCTCCCTGCAAAGTTTGTCACCCTTTGAGGCCTGGAGGCCCAATGAAATGCTCCTGGTGGCTAGGGCTTGCCACCAAGAGCAAAACAAAACCACAATCATCTAAATCAGCCCAAAGGGGCCCAAGTTATGGTTGTTTAAAGTTATTGTGACCTTTTCCTGCACTGGCAACAAAAAGCGTGGGGCTCTGATGCCATTTTTCAACTCACCTCTGGAATGGATCAGGTTCCAGAGGCTGCCCCCTGAGCAGGAAAAATGCAGGGAAGGTCTCCAGGAGGGGAAGGAATGTGGGGGATTTCTATTGTTCCCCCGTGATATGAGGAAGGGGCCCAGGACCCCATTCTTGGGCCCCATGAGGAAGAGGAGAGCAGGTTAGCGCTGTTGTTCCCTCGCAATACCATAAAGGGGGTCCAGGACCCTATCCCTGGGCCCAAGAAGATCTTTGTAGCGAGGGAGGGCCATCACCCTCCCCCATTTGAGGTGAGATGGGCCCCAGGACCCCATCCCTGTCACTGCCGGCTCCTGCGGTAGCACTTGAGAGTGCTTCTCATGCGAGGAGTCAGTGGGGACAGCCAGGGGGTGGGCTCCATGGGCTGTCCTCAAACACTGTAGATGTATGCAGGGTGTCCGGGTGCCCGGGTGCCCAGGTGGGAAAGCAAATCAACGTGTGAGGCCACTAGCAAAGGAGGAAAAAAATGCAAGAGAAAATGAAGGGATAGCAGGAGACGGCTCTGAAAGTGCAGTGGGAGAGCTGCTGCTCTAAAATTCATTGAAGAGCACAAGGAGCGCCCCATAGTGCCCTGTGGGGCTTCTCAGTTTTGACTGCATTTGGGACTGAAAAATCACTCATTTCAGCTTTGTGGTGGCCCCAGGAGAATGAGGTCACCACCAAATGAATACAAAAGTTGCGGGGGGAACTGCAGGAGAATTTTAAAGTCCCCACCCTAAGTTTAGGGGGAATCAGAAAAGATAATCCCCCAAGCGTATCCGCATATGTTCAAGCATTCCCCTGGCTAGAGCTTTTGCTCTCCAGCTGGTAGTGTTACGCTCTCTAGGGGTAAAGACTATGGTTGCAGTCTTTGTGGCCTGACCTACTCAATGTGAGATACCATGTTGTGCAATCATCGTCTAGGGGTGAAAGTTGGTAAATGCAGATTGGTGTAGTTACAAAAGGGATGCCCTTTAGGGACTATGTTTAAAGTGCAGCATAATAATAAAGATATGTGCTGTAAGCACTCTCTAGGGGTGAAAGTCTATGATTGCATAGTGTTGTAATTATAAATATGATGCCCTTTGGGGGTTGTGGTTAAATTGTGTTATTCATATTAACAGTTAATGTGAGTACACAACCCAGTTATGCATTGACGTTTCCTCTTGAATTATTTATTTAAATAATGAGGCTGACAGCCACTCCTGATCAAAATTTTCATGCTTTATTGACAGTATCACGTGCGCTTGGTCATGGTTATATGTAAATATTTCATTTATTCCTATGATTAAATGCTTGTTGAGATAATGAGGGTGACAGCCAATCGCTTTGGTGTTAATATTAAGTGCTCTTCCTCCAAGTTATGTGCCCTCCTTGCATTTAGGTACAAGATAATGTTTAGACCTGTGAGTTGTGGTGGGGTAAGAATGATTATGCAATGTCATCAAGAAGTATTTCCATCAGCTTATGTATACTGGTAAACCGCTGCATAGTATTGAGTAGTGTGTGTAATAAATGTACTTTTCCTTTTTCAAAAGAAAAAGCACGACTGGACAATCATTTACTGAGTGTTATTATTGTGTATCTGTAAATGGTGATTACTAGCCCACACCACCTCCCTTGAGTGGGCCTTGGACTGCTCTGCTTCACAACCCCATGAGAGCCAAGCTCTACAATGAGGTGTTTGGTTCTCAGTGGAGGACAAATGTAGACCAATTACTTGTGCAGGCCACACAGCTAACAACTCATTTTCAAACAATAGAAAATAGCATTTTATATACTTTTAACATGGCCTGTTGGTTTCCAATTACCAAGGCATGTGATTACAAAGTAGAACACAGACTAACGATTCTATTGATAACCACACTGTAGCTCTTTGTAAGAATTTTCGAATTTACCCTATTGCACAATATACAAAAAGACATTGTAAGCTGTCACACTGCTAAAGTAAAACAGGAATTGTTGACAATAAATAGTTCTACCAACAAATTTAAACAGTCATCGAAATCCATGACAGAAATAGATAAGCAAGGTAGTGCATCCGTTTATACACTGTGCAGTGGAAGGAGTGCCCCTGGCGATACACAATATTCAGAAAGGTGTGATGTTCAAGAGCTGCATGGTTATCTCTGAACACGCCGGCAATGGAGAGAGACAGCCAACACAGTGCACTACAGAATGAGTCCTACATTTTCACTGGTTTTGCAACTGGCGACTATTAACAAACAAGATCAATAGCATCACAAGTTACTGTAACTAGGGGAAGATCAGAATCTCTTCCAGAAGGTTTACTTTGTAGCAAGATAGTAACAGAAATGATTTGCAACACGGGTTTTGCAAACATCTAAGCAGCACAAAGGGCCAATAATAGCAGCAGCAATTCGAATTACAGAATGAATATCACCTTCAAGCATTGGGGGTCATGTCTTGAAGATTCTGTGTAGCTTTATTGAACAAAGAGAACCATTGCAACCAGGCCTGCGATAGACGGTGCATACCTACAAACATAGAGGAATCTCTTCATACCTAGAGGGGCTCTGTATCTGACTATCTGCATAGCTAACTAGACATTGGATCAACACCTTCTACAAGATCAAGGAGAAAAATAAAATATTATGTTTATGGAGTGAGGGATGTGCGTCTCATGTGGATTCATCACCTTTTTACTTGCACTTTATAGCAGTCAATCTCTCAGGCAACCCACTTCCATTAGTAGTGAAACGTTTGTGATCTTAGTGGATGATCACAAAAACAAATTGTTCACCCATAAAATTAAAAAAAGAATGAGATTGACTGTTCTTGACCACTAAAATGTGTTGTCTACAGTGGGATTTGCTCGAATTGCTACTCTTTCTGATCCACACTGGTGGTGTTACCAACACTTTTAGGACTATTTGTGATAAGGACAAGTTATGTGAAATTTCTGTCGATGTGAATTGGACAAGAAAAAGGAATGATGAAAATGCTTGAGACTGTGCTTCGTCTCAAGTATTGAGATTTTTTCTAACTATTAAAAGCATATGCATGCCACATGCAGTGAATTGAAATACAAGACACAAAAATAACATTTCTATTGTGTTGAATATCGGAAATGTGGTCAAACTGGAATCCTTAAGCAAGGAGAGCCAGGGATTCATAAGACATTTCCGACAGAGAAAATCACCGGAGAATGCATTGTAGTGTGTATACGAATGCTAAATTGGTGTTTAGTTTATTCACCTCAATCAATATGATATCAATATGATATATTGTGCACTTAGGAGGTCATTACGATGGCGGAAGGACGGCTACCGCCAGCCATGCGGTGGCGGTCCTTCCGCCATCGGACTGCGAATTTCCCCCGCCACATTACAATGGCAGGGGGATCCAGACTGCAACCGTGGCGGACGGAAAGACTGTCCGCCACGGAACCGCCACAGGCAATCGGACCGATTGCCTGACAGGGCGGTCTGCATGCATAAAATGGTGGCGGTGCCTAGCAGGCACCGCCCACCATATTATGATGCAGGCTGTGAGCCAGCCTTTCCATGACGGCGACACCGTCATGAAAAGGCTGGTGGAGATGCTGTTCGGGGGCCCGTTGCAGGCCCCCAATGGGGGGGTGTATGTGCACCGGGGGTACCCATGGTACCCCCCTACATTTCAGTGCACTAAGTGGCAGGCACCGTGTGGTGCCTGCCACGTAGTGCACTGTAATGCACAACATGAATTTTCAACATTGTGGCGGGTGCTGCTGTCAGCAGCACCCGCCGCAATGTTAAAAATGAAAGATGCGACCGCCATGGTAGCGGTCGCATCTTAATGTGGTGTGTGGAACCGCTGCATGTATTGCGGACGGTCCCGGTCACCACCACTATGGCAGACGGACTCCAGTCCGTCCTCCATCGTAATCGGCCCCTTAGTTTGGATATGAATAACTTTCTGCATTTGTAAAGATGTACCTCACAACAGTGATGCTGATAATGGGGTTAAAGTAAAAAACAATTCTCAACAAACAAACTCACCTGGCCGTGCTTGAAGCATCTTGAGCCGAGTTAATAACAGCATGGGATTGCACAGTAATTACAAAATAGTAATTCACTTTACTAACATTTCATACAGTAATGTCAAAAATTCGCTAAGTGAGAACGGTTTAGGGATTTAAAAACATGTTTTGTATGGTGACCGCAAAAAATCTAATAAAAATCACATTTGTGGGAGAAGGTCAGATGATATATGCTTGTGTTATGTTCTTATCGTTTAACTATAACATCTGTAATTGCGATTCTTGATACTTGAGATAGTGTCACCATGTGAAGGCATCAGCAACAACAAACTTCTCCTTCAGAGAGAAACACACTGGATTAAATTGCTGGACACACTCAATCCGAATGGGTTGAATGACCGGATAGAATATAGTTGCTTCTTATAATTGGACACAATCACATCATGGTTCGATGTCATTGAACTGAATCCATTAATTTCCCTTGCCCTGAGATCACCTTATTACTGTGTTTCTTCTGGACACAATTATGTCATATTCCTATGTTACTAAATTGAATCCATTCATTCACCTTGCCACCAGACAAAGTACTACTGTCTTTTTACAGGTTGAACCTTTAATATTGTGTTTAGTACCATGCAGCAACATTTGCATCTTTTTCAACAGATCGCTTCCATCGTTTTACCATTCCAAGTTGGCACCCACGCTCCCACTTATATGTTTTTTCATTGTTATTTCGTTGACGTCTTTTCATTTATCATCAGTGATGTTGTTTGCTTATTTTTCCTGAGAATGGCCACCAACTGGAGGCATTGATATTTTGTTTTCTTCTAACATTCTCGCTTCGTTCTTGTTATTCTATTGCGAACAATTCAGTCTGCTTTCACTTTCCACCCACCTTGCATGATACTACCGGGACTCCTGTCTTGTTCAGACAAACCCATTGGCCTATTTATTTTGTACGACTGAGTCCATCGTTCACCTCCTTTTCACATCACAGCCGGGCTCTTCACCCGGTTCGTAACAACCATGACGCTGTGTTTTTCGATCAACCAACGCTGGTAAGAATTTGAAAGATGCTTGTTTTGTGTTCCTCATCATTGTAGATGAGCCGCATGTGATCACTTTGTGGTCTTCACGAACCTTGACACCCCAAGCTCGTTAAGCAAAGATATGACCCCCTTACATGCCATTCACTGTCACATCTTCCGAGGTACACTACAATCAACATGGACCTTTAGGTTTGTATCATTTTCCTACAGCACCAATACCAATGCATGAAAGTACAGCATAACTATACGGGTTCCGACTCACCCAATGAGGCACTGATACCGATATAACACCTCTGTCATGGCACAGTTTCACTTTATTTTTTAAGTTTAACCCGCGGTGATCTCACTGCCCACACATTTTACTGTAGTTTCTTGCACTGATCACACAACTGCAACAGGCACACAACACTTTGAGTCACTAAACACGATACCATCTCATTACCATACTGTGACCAGCGTTTTCCTTGCTTCTTTTCCTCAGATGTTTAATGTTCCCCTGGTGAAGGGCTTCACTCAGCCCAAAATGCATTGGGACCAATCAGTCATTAGCAATTTGGGAGCAAAAACGCTTGTTACTATAAACAGAAATATGTGAAGTAAACACAGTGCATCAGCATTATTATGAAGAAGAATTTATGACGAAACAATAAATTCTATACAATCAGAATAGATTAACTTGTTTTACTTTTGACCAAAGTTGGATTACTCCATTTATTGGATACCTTGCAGTGCATTCAGGGGACGCCACCCCTGGGGTGGTGCCTCATCATGTATTTGCACAGACGCTCATGGATCAGAGAGCTATACCTTGTCTGCACGCATCACCTTTCTAAACTCACATGAACAGTTGAGTTACTGGATTACTTTTTGGTGTGCATGAACCATTGTGTCTCTGTGTTACGTTGTTGACATAAATTATACTCTCTTTTTTCTCTCTCTCTTAGCTCTCTTCTCTCTCTTATCCAGTCTCCAGCATGCTCTACTACAAGCTCTCTGTTTCTGATTCTGTTGTTATTTCTATTTCCTCAGTTTGCTCTCTATCTTCCTCTCACTCTGTGTCTCTCAGCACAAGCATTAAGTTTCAGTATTTATGATGTAGCACTGAAGTTTCTGTGAATTACCTTGGAGTTTTCAAGCATAGATCGGGGTATAGCTGTGAAAAACATGTGCATACCTTTTATTGCCAGAAAAGGCAAAATAGAGAATTAGGGCCAGATATACAGAAATTAGGAATGGTGATTTCCAAATTGCGATTCTTACGAAATTGCAATTAGGAAATTGCAATTCCTAATGTGCAAAACGTTAGAACTATTAATTAGGGATTCCTAGTGCTGTTGCAAATCAACCTACCTGAATATTAATGAAGTGGGTCGCAATTTGGGATCTACTAGGGATGGCGTATGGGGATGGTGGCCTTCTGGGGTCAGCAGACCACCATGTTGGTGATTACTTTTAAACAAAACATTTTTGTAAAATATAGCCCATTTTCCTTGACTGAAAACAGGATGTGTTTAAAAAAAGTAATTAAACTTGTAAGTTTCATTTTTATAAGAGTAGAAAGTGGTTGGTGGGACCACTGCCTGCTCTTAATTTTTTTTTCACATTCTCAAAGGGGAAGGAGTCCCATGGGGACCCCTTCTCATATGTGAGTGATTACCATTACCTTTCAGCACTCAGTAAAAAATAAATGTTTTGCAAACTTAGGGGTCTATTACGATGGCGGTCGGATGTCCACCGCCGGGCCGGCGGTGGCGCCCTCCGTACCGGCGGTGGACATCTGCCCGCCATCGCAACCAAGAAAACCGCCGGTCATATTAGGATGTCGGTGGTGACCGCGGCGGTGAGACATTCCGACCGCCACTTTTCCGCCGGTTGCCATCCGCACTCCTGCCTGGCGGATGGAGCAGGACAGGGATAATGGTGGCGGTGCAGAGCAGGCTCCGCCGGCAGGATTATGATGGCGGCGGTAGCCAGCCTTTCCTCAGCTGTCAAACCGCCATGGAAAGGCATGCAGAGATTGACTTCCAGGGGCCCGTTGCGGGCCCCCAATGTGTTGGGGGGTGCACTGGGGGGGTACCCATGGTCCCCCCATACATTGCCCTGTACCAGGTGGCAGGCACTGTGCAGTGCCTGCCATGCAGTGCAGGGAAATGCAGGACATGCTCCTTTCGGCATTGCGGCGGTGCTGCGGGCAGCAGCAACCGCCGCAATTTTAATGCCCGCGATCAGACCGCCGCGGTCGGATTACGACCGCGGGTCATCGTAATTCGACCGGCGGTGATGTCGCGGTACATGCGGGCGGTCTGTTCCCGCTACCATGGCGGTCGGGGAGGTTTCCCGACCGCCATCCTAATAGGCCCCTTAATTCGGTCACAAAACATTAATACATACCATACTCATTTGGTATTTGAAAGGGATGCCCTAAACACTCTCCTTCCAAATACTGAATCAGATTTGGGTTGCAAACACACATTGTGATATGGTAACACGTTACTGAAACGCAATTTGGTGTTTGTACATTTAAAAAAACATTCTTGTGGTTGCAAATGGCCTGATTCTCTGAATCAACCCATTTGTGAACACATAAATTGTTTAGGACGTCTGGTCCCATATAGTTTCTCAAAGGTTTCAAGGGCTCCTAAATGTATTTTAACAGAAGAATACATAAATTAGACAATTCACAAAACATTTGTATGGCACAAAATGGCTGCATTTATGCCCACAAGGAATTCACAAAAAGATACTTGGCAGGCATAAATGGTTTTGCAGTGGCATGAGTGTATGCCAAAACTGCATGCAATTATGTTATAGTAAACCACACATGGGACGTGAGGAAGGTGAGGATCAAGTCATGGTTTGCGTTGATATTTGTAAATGGCACAACCTTGTAAGTTTGTTTGTATTTAATGCTCCAATCAGACTCTTCAAAACCCTAAAAGTGGTTGGAGATTTAGGGACTAATTTAGATCTTGGTGGACGAATTACTCCGTCACAACAGTGACGGATATTCCATCTGCTGAAATATAAATCCTGTTATATCCTATGGGATTTATATTTCTGCGGACGGGATATCCGTTACCATTGTGACAGAGTAACCCGTCCGCCAAGATCTAAATCAGGCCCTTACTTCAGCAAGGTACTCGCGTTTCCATCCCCTTCCTTCCAGGTTAGGAATAACCTGGCCAGGTGACCAGAATACATGCCAACATCATGGGAGCATAGAAGAAAAGATTTATCCACAGAGAATTTTTTTTTTTTCCCTTGAAGTAAAAAAAGAAAAAAATGTGGACTTGTTTCCAGAGCGGGCTGCGTTTCCTCAGTGTAGAGTTGTACCCTTTGCATAACTCCATGCTGGGAAAACAGCAGATATTACATTACATTCCCTGAAGTAGTTTTGGAAAGCTGTGGCAGATATTGCCTGCCAGGCATCCTGCTAGGGATGTTTGAGAATCCAGAAAAGTAGCATATTTGCATCTGTTTGTAAGAGCACGTGTACTGGAGCAAATGTTTGACTTTTTGTGTATCAGGCCAAATTAAATAAATAGAATGTGACATGTTAGAGCTTTTTGAATAACAACGTTGTTTCATGCCATCAACACCTTGTTCATATTTCCTCCTAAGTGAGGACTACATAAGCTTCTATTCACAAATCTGAGTCAAAGAAGCTCAGTTTACGTTGGTCTGCTGATTTCAAAGGTGTCTGCATACAAGCCTCTCGTGGAGTGGCATTACTGAGGATAAATAATCTTGGGCAACATTAATTCCCAAGGACTTTGAAGTGTGAGCTGAGGGCTAAGGTGCACACTGTAAATTGATCCCTAACAGGATTGTAGCTGTATTATTTTGCAATTGTGGCACCTGACTTGAAAGCTCGTGCTCGTAATAACTGCTGGGACTAGTTTTGTCCCAGTGGTCCACCACAGAGTTTGTTGTTTCATCCTACTACCTAATTTCTGCCTTTTCCCACTTATTCCAGACTTCTTTATTGCCCTTACCCCCTCCTGCCTCGCAAACTGATCTCAGGGACTACTGGGTATTAATTTGCCCACTTACTCATGTGACTAGGGATTTTTCACCAACCACCCCTTCCACCTAGTCTTGAGCTGCCCCTCACTAATGGCTTGTTCGAGTGCAGTGGCATTACAGAAGAGAGGTCTTTCTGCTCCACTCCCTCTCAGACAGATGCCAATTGAACCATTTGGAGGACTCTGACTTGCATATAGTAAAATTCTCATAAAACAGGCCACATGTGAAGTATTTAGAAAGTGTGGCATAAGCTTTCAAAAAGTGGGCCAATAAGATACTCAATTAGTTTCGCCTCAGGAGTCAACCCCATTGATACTAAATTGTCATTATATATATTTCCTATCTTTTTTTGTCTGTTTCAGGTTTTTTTCCCTTCCCCTTGCTCACGGCTGCCTCTGTTTGGCCCCCTTTGTCTCGACAGGACACATGACTGGGTTTCTAGCCCCTCTACCATCAATTAAACCTTCCTACTAGGGTATCCAAATCATGCACCCAGGTAAAGAAAGATAGGTTGAGGCTGTCTTTCTGCGACTTTTTCCCCTATTTGGAACTGTAAAGGACTGGAAGGCCTAGGGACAGACTGCATGCCCTTCTCAATATATATATCTTGCTCTTTAACTCTTCCTTCTGTTAAATATACAGTTTCCATTTACAGTTTGTATCCACCAAACTACAGTCTGGTCTCCATGTTTGCTTTCTTAGTGACACCCCCTCCTGTGGATCATACCCAAGCAATTTTAGGGTACATCCCATGGGTCCACTGGAGTGGTATCTACAATTATCTTGCGGTTTCGTCATGTCTGCTTTCATGTCGACCCCCTACAGAGCCACTTATGTGGTGTTGCCTGTTGTCCTTGGATTGCGTCTTCTCTGCCTCCTGGAGGACCCCCATAGACGTACTACTGTAGAGTTCTGTTCTTATCTCTATAGTGCCCCATCTCTGCTCCAGGAAGATCCCCATAAATCCACTACTGTGATGTCTGAGGTTACCCTGAAGTTACCCATGGGTTGTGCCATCTCTGGTTCTGTATGGACCCATAAAACCACTAACGTTGTCTCTGCTTACTTTGTTGGAAAACGTCCTCGACTTTTTGAAATAGACTTCATTGCCCCACTACTGGTCATTGGAAACCTAGCCTTTCAAATCCCGGTGTCATTAGGAAGCTGAGTGTCCACTGCCCATGGTTAGCATACCACTGCTATATTAAATAAACACAGTGTGCACAAAAAAACAGAGACATCCAACAAAATAATATGCCCATGGAAGCTGTGTTTATTCCATAATGATTCGAGCCAACACCATATAAAAAAAACTAGAAGTCCTTGGGTAATTTAATTAAAAAAAACTGGAACTGATCTAGAATAAAGATTCTAAGTAATCTTAGTAACTGAGCTTCCACCACTTCAAATGTAATCACTTCCTTTTAACTTATCGCCATCGCCAGGATCTTTCCTAGCAAAATCACTTAGGGGCATATTATCAATGAGATGCGATAATTATCGCAAATCGCGCTTAGCGCGATTTACTCTATCGCTGGATTACATCGCCGTGTTAGCGAAGTATTATCAACGTTTTGCTAACAGGCGATGTAATTCCAGCGATAGAGGCTGAATCACAGGAATATCGCGTGAAATCCAGCGATGATTTCATAGCGCTAAGGAGAGGCTTGCTGATAGGGGAATGTGGACCTAACCTGGCAATCCACCTCCCATTATCAGTATGCCTAAGTCACTTTTAAAGCAGGCGTTACATTCCTGCAATAACCGCGGTTAGCGCGGTTATTTTTATCTCTTCGCGGGTCTGCTGCATGGTTTGCTAATATCGCGAAGCCGTGTTAGCGAGATTCCCATGTTGTTTATCTCAGGAACGCCTACTTTGCATGTCATTAGCGATATTGATCGCTGACATGCAAAGTGCATGGAAACTACTGTGATAGCAGCTTGTTAGCGTGTCCTTGATGATATTGAGATAATAAAATCGCCGCTTTTGGCGCTATGTGCCGAAAAAGCGGCGATATTTCTCTTGATAATATGCCCCTTGGTTTCCAGTAATAACATTTCTGCTTTTCCAGAGTTAAACACCGCCGTAAATCAAAAACTGCAACTGACCTTTAACAGAGATTCCAAAGGGCAAATTTTACAATCAAATTGTGCAATGCAGTGCAACGGCCACTGTTGCTGCTTTGAGTTGCAATAAATATGGCCTGCTTCAGCTCCCTTCTCCTGACTTGGTGCACATGAAGGCTGCCTAGCGCCATGCACGCACATTTGATCCATAGTTCAAAGGTGTGTGTGTGTGTGTGTAAGCTGTTTAGCATAGGTTTTGTACTGGAAGGATAAACTTCCAGTACAAAATTATGTGCTTAGATATTTTTAAAAACATTTTCCACTTTGGATGTGTGCTTCACACTGCAGCACACATGCAATGCATGAAATATTAAGAGGACTTAAAACATGTCTCTGACTTTGTGCCTACGTCAGTTGAGGTGTCATTTTTGTATGCAAAAACCATGGGTGGTAGCACAGGAATGCCCAAGTAGCACTCATGGAACATGTCCTTCATTCTATGTAGCACAATGTTGTGTGAAGTGCTATTTGCGCTGCAGAAGGACACATTTTCAGTGCAAAAATGTTTTGCATTGGAAAGCAAATACTTTATCAAGACTTTGCATCACTTTGCGTGACATTGTGGTAGCATAAAGACTGGCTAAATCTGCCAACAAGTCACGATGGTAGCTGTACTTTAACTGCTCCAGATTTACAATGAGGAAAACAGGTAAGGATGAATTAAATCTAGTCAATATTTTGACACTAATAGTTACCTTATGACTGAGAATGAAGTGTTTCCTTAAAGACTCCAGGGAAATCTACTTTGCACCTCCTCTACCTCTCACTCTACAAATTCAACTTACCATCCTCTCAGTAAATAAAAGTCCTCTCTTCTTGCCTCCACTCACACCTACTATATTTCAACTTCCAATATCCTTCCACTCTACAAAGATTTATCCTTTCTTCAATCACTAGCCACATTTTGTCTCCCTTCTCTATCCCCTTCTATATTAATCTAAGACAGCGATCTACTTCCTCCATCTCATCGCTCCATAAACACTCAATGCATGCTTCACACTTATATTCCATTCTTGATTGCAAGGCCTCTATTTCCTGTTTTAGCACCTTGCTATTTCTACTATGCGTCCAATCTCTGGACCATGTACTTGTCAAAATCAACACCAAAACTCCCTCTGATTTCCAACTAGCTTATGCTTGAATTTCACAACCTACGCAATACTCTCCTTCTGTACCCCATTTGATCTCGTTTCTCGGCAGTCAGTCTGAACAGCACACTTCTCTATGTGAGGTTCCAGTAGACCAGCAGATGTATGTTTACATTAATTGTTGTTCACGTTTTTTTAAAACAGAGTGCTTCCGATCTTGTGGTGAGTGAGCTCCATGCTTTCCTTTGCATTTGGGATCTTTTTATGGTGGCTGAAGGCTTCTAAACTAGCAGATGTGCAGCAAGTTCTTCAGCCTTAGTCCTAGTTAGTGGAGTTTGGGAAACCTGAAGCTCCAGTCTATATGCTCCACACAGTATCGAAGTCTGAGCAGGCTTGAGCCTAAGAGATGATATTGGGGACTCTCCTGCTTATATTCACAAAGCTAATCACGGTCAGTGCAGCTCACAATTGTGAATAGTCAAACATTTTCTGTGAAACATCTGATATTGCTCCCTTCCAAAATCCTTAACACAGCAGCAGAGGGAGAAGAACAATAGGAGGTTGGGGCTATCCTCTTCCAATAACCAATTTTGCTCTAAAGCAACTGTTGGTATTACTATATGGGGAAGCCAAATTATAGAACATTAGTGTTCATGATCCATTTGCTTTACACATCTGTTTTAATGTTCCAAAAGGTTATGACAGTGATTACTGTTCATTATGTTCAGAAATATTGACATTCATTAAAAAATACAAAGGAGTCCTACCTGCCACAAGCCTGTGGACTTGATTTAACACAGGAAGAAGGAGGCATCCTTGTTGGTGCTCCCAAAGAACATATAATAAGAATAAGCTGCCTCTAGACAATACTTGTGCATTGTGTGTGTGAAGGGTGCTATCCCTTTGACTGTACAATTGGAGTAGGCCAATGAGATTTCTCCCCCCTTCACAAGGCAATCCAGAGGTCTCCTTGAAAAACATAAGATATACTGCTGGGGGATCCCTAGGGATAAGGAGTACATTGAATTCTGACAGAAAGTAAAACATTAAGAGAACAGTTTGAGACAAAGGGCAAACGGTACAGCCCATGTGTTGATCCTGAATTATCACCCAAGCACCTTGTATTCTCTAACTATATAATTTACCGAGAACTACGCTCTCAGTCTCAAAGATTCAAATGGATGTAAATGGTGCCTATGCACTTAAATAGCTACATTTCTGAGAGCAAAACCATGTTTTGAATCCCAAAAAGATGATATTGCACTGATAAGAGGATTTAATCACCCATGTGGTATGAGAATGGGCGTTTCAGGGTGGGAAGCGCGTGGAAATTTGTCCACACCCACAAACATTCCCTTTTGTGAGTATTTACAAATAATATTCTGATCCAGTCCAAGCACGGAAATAATCAGAAGTTTACTTCTGTCAATGGTATGAGTAAAATTGTTTCCAATATAGAAAGGGGAAGGGGTCATCTCTAGAAAATGAATGTAGGGGAAGGGGTTTCTCCATGAGAGAAACATTTTGACTGTCGATAAAGAAAAAGAAGGTAGCAGATGCATTTCCACATGCTTGCTTTTTAAAATTTAGCCGCAGACAGCTTTAGTTGTTTATTGGCCAGACTTATTGTTTCCGGTGCATGCATAGAGTGAGCATTGGGCCAGGCTCTTGCTCATGATTGGATAGCTTTGTTGTCTATTTCAGCTGTCTCCTTTTGATTCATTGTCTTTCCTCCCTATTCAAGTGTCTGTCCGGCCCAGGAGCATTTGAGCTTTGAATTGTTCTGATAATTATCTTGTATCCTTCCACTGCTGACAATGCTTGCACTCAGGAAACAATTTTATTCTTTTCTTTCAGCACGTTATGGGAGTGCATGTATTTTCTTTCTGACTTCCCCATGCACCGCTTCCCCTTCGCTCTCCAGGAGGGCCTAATTCTTCACTTTCTGTGTTATTTTCCCTCCACCTCCTTCTTGTCCCTTACTTCTTGGTCCCTCGCTATTCCACTCATGCTCAGCTTTTTTTTATTTTCTTGCTATGTGCCCCTTCCTCTCTCTTCTCTCTCTCACACATCCCTCTTCTGCTCCATATTGGTCGACTCTATGTGAGGGGTAGCTCTGGTGGAGATAAATCAATTGTGCCAGATAATGAGGAATAAAGCACATTCATGTGCATGTGTGGGATCCTCAGACACTCAAGTACAACATGATAAAGCACAGTGCCATTACAAGAAAGACTCACTGGGGCATATGCATCAACATTGTAAATTGCAAATACCTAATTGCAAATTCCTGAAAATAGCAATTAGGTAATCACAATTTACAATGCATGAAACTCAAAGAGTTTCAGATTGCGATTCCTAGGGGGTCGCAAATCACTTTACCTCATTAATATTAATAAGGTAGATCCTACTTTGCGACCCCCTCGGAATTGCAAAAATCACAGGGATGGTGGCCTGCTGAGGTCAGCAGACCACCATGTCCGTGATTGTTTTTAAATAAAGCAATCTTTTTTTTTGTAAAGCAGCCCGTTTTCCTTAAAGGAAAATGAGATGCTTTACGAAAAGCAAAATGAAAAGTTTTCTTTTCATTTTGAAGAGCAGGCAGTGGTCCGTGGGACCACTGCCTGCTCTTAAAAATGCTTTTACAACCATTCACAAAGGGCAAGGGGTCCCTCGGGGACCCCTTCCCATTTGCGAATGGGTTACCACCCACTTGAAGTAGGTGGTAATATGCGAATGTTTTGCGACCGCATTCATGGTCCAAAACTTTCATGCATACTGTTAGGATTCAGTATTTGGAAGGGACGCCCTTAACACGCCCCTTCCAAATACCGAATTGAAAAACCCAATTTGCAATTCGGTAACAGGTTACCGAATCACGAATTGGCCCGTTTACGAATTCAAAAATGCTTCATGCATGTGCCCCAATGTCTTCAACCAAGTCCTTCCTGGGAAAGTAAAGAAGGTTTCCATATCTGGGCATAAGCATCGATTTGGTTATTCATTTTTATAAATGATACACTCATAGTCTGCATTTTTTCCAACTCTGAAGCCAATTAGCACTGTAGGACCAATTGGTTTCAGCCAATAGTGGAGGATAAAGAGCTTGGCAGTAGCCAATCCTATTTCCATCCAGCCTTTTTCTATGTTTGGTAGGAACAACACTTCTGAATATATCATGTAAAAGAGCCAGTTGTGCAGCGAGGACATTCTCCGGTTCCCTAAGGATAGACCGCACCTCTGACCAGTAGCCAGCAAATTTGATACAGCTCCACAATACATGTAGCATATCACATCCACTCATCCCAAACCACCAACAATCTTGGTGTGGGAAAAGGCAGGCTCTGCGCAGCTTAACCTGGGACCAGTACCAATTGTGAAGTAGTTTGAAATAGGAAAACTTTAACCTAGCCTCCTTGAGGAGATAATCATGGGAGTCTAACAACAAAGACTAGGACTTTGGAGAGTATGTGTGCCCCACAATCCCCTGTCAGAAAGTTTTGCTAACTTCCAGCACGAGCAGGAAGAAGTTTGCATCAATCAATATACTGTACATTCCTGAAATTTCCCCTCTGATGGCACTCCATTTGTGTAAGTAAGAGTGGATCAGTGGGCAAAGGAGAGATATTGGGACTCTACCCAGCTTTCCACGGAGACAGTGTCAGAACTGGACATATTGCTATTGATGTGCCTGTCTAAGGCCACATTCAGAAGATAGGTCTGTAAAGGATTTAATCTTGTCTCCCAAGAGCATCTGGTCCAACATATGCATACCACAATTTTTTCAAGTCGACCAATCGATCATCTGCCCACTTATACATATATTGCGTTATTCCAAGGTGAGGACTATTTAAAGAGCCCTGGTTCTAACATCAGGGAAGCATGTGGCTCTTTCCAAGTGTGAAACATGGTTAGTACTATGCGATTAGTCAGTATTGAAGGCTCAGGTTTTGCAACATAAAGGGCACTAAGACCTGCCCCACATTGTAGGATATTCCTTTCTAACTGCACTATATTGGAGGATCCTACATCGTTATCAATCAGTAAACCATTTGCGAGAAGTGATTTGCTAGGTGGTAGGTACCTATGTGGGGCAACCATAGCTCTCCAGTCTCTGCATGTGCATAGGCATTCAAAGCCGGGGCTTACTTCCCCCCACACAAACCCTTAATTTTAGAATCTATGGTTGCAGGGATAGACTTTGGAACAGGGATTAGTAACATTCCCATTATGTAATTGATTCATGGGGTCGTCACCATCTTGACTGCCTGTATTTGGCCTCACAATGAGAGATGGAGATGGGGCCACTTCATATAGTCCCGTCGTGTTGAAGTGAGCAATCGCAATAGATTGTCTTGGGCCATTTGTATTAACCGCCTAATTAGGTGCACTCCTACGTAATTTATACCTCTCTGGACCCACCTCATTCCCATTTGCTGGACACAAGTCCTGGTCATGACCATGGATATTGCCTCCTCACACTTTCCCCAGTTCACTCGGTACCCAGAGAACTCAGAGAAAGTGTTCAGCAGGGCCATTAGTGTCAGAAAAGATATAGTATATCATCAACCTAAAGAAATTCTTAACCTGTCCCGCACTTGTTGAAATGACCTTTATATGTGGAGATGTTCTAATGGCAGTACACAACTAGGGTGGGTACCTCTTTTAATCTGAATCATACTGGACAGTTAATATGCTCTGTTGGCCCTTCATATAGCCACTTGACTTCTGTATAAAACAATGCCCCACTCCAAAACGGGCCATAACACAAAAGAGACAGGGCCATTCAACACTGTCAAATGCCTTCTCTGCATCCAATGGCATGGCGTCCCTTCTTCTTGGCACGTTCTGAAAGCCCCATAAAAGATGGGTCACAGTGCCTATGTGGTTACTGGAAGAGCACCGTGGCACAAACCTCACTTTTGACGAATTTATCAAAGAGGAGTCTGTTGCCTAGAACCTTGGCCAAAATATTTATGTCCATGGACAGAAAAGATATGAGTCTATAGGACCCACATTTGAAGGGGTCCTTCCCAGCTTTAGGAAGTACCGTTATTATGACTTTGTTGGAGAGGGGGCCAAAACCACCAGTCGATTCAGCTTCCCGGAAGGCTTGATGGAGAAATTGTATGATTTGGGGTTTACAAGTCTTATAAACTTCTCCATGGAAGCCATCGTCATCTGGCAACTTGCATGAGGGAAGATCTTCTATGACGTATCTTATTTGTTCCAGAGTGAATTCTCCGTTGAGGAGGTCTCTCCCCTCATTAGTCAAGTATGGTAATTTTATAGACACCATAATCCAATTATCTGCCGACATTGATTAACCGCTGGTGGAGTCATAAAAATGTTCATATAAGGAAGCAAATGTCTCTGTGATCTCAGTTGGGTGAATGACTGTATCACCGGCCAGCCCCTGTTTGGCTGGTACCAACAGCGCAACACATTGGCAAAGTTGGAAATCCAAGAGGTGGTCCGCCTTCTCACCCTGCTAATAGAGCTGCCACTTAAGTTTTGTAAACATTTTTACCACCTCCAATGCATTCAGCTTATTGTAATCAATTTTTTATTTCTCTAACTAGTGTCTTTTGAGAAGTGTGGGTGAGGCATTATAGGTCGCCATTATAGAGACTGTAAAGGTTTCTAATTGCTTCCTTTCAGTGGAATGCATCTTTTTGGTAATAGCACCACTTTTCACTTAGAGGCGTCAATGTGGCCTTCACAGCTGCCCATAATCTCTGTGAGGAAGCAACAGTATGTACATGGCCATTCAGAGCCCTCTTTTCCTTCAGTAGGTAGCACTTAGATGCTTGAATATGATAGAGGCAAGTCAAGAGAGGTATATGACCTATATTCAGGTCGATATGGGACTATGATAAGATAAGTCCCTGGGCAGTATGGCTGCTGGGAATGGATATTTTTGCAGTGAGTGGTGCAGAAGCAAACCATTCAGTCTAGAGGTGGTATTGTGAACCGAAAAATTTAGGGATTGTCTGTCCAACATATGTCTATTAAGCCATTATCTCAAAGGAGATCCATTAGCTGCACTATGTATGTGGCATTTTGGTGATCAGGGGGGTCAGTCCAGTCCAGTACTGTGTTCGGGGAAACGTTCAAGCCCCTCATGACAGTTTAGTATCACCAAATGCTATGAAGAGCCTATTTTATTGATTGAAGACAACAGTTTTGCTCCCAGTCGGCACGTTTACAAAACCCAAGATCAGGACCTAGTCATACAGCTGCAGTTTTACGCAGGCATGCTTGCCCTCAAGATCTGCACAAGACTTCAGAAGATTGCGAGGGAGAGGTTTGCGTATGCAAATGACCATTCTGCATTTTCTATGGGGCAGAGAGGAGGTGGTGATGACGTTAGCCGTGGTCCCTATATAGACCGTGCGGCTGCTCCCTACAATTTGTCCAACCCAGCCAATCTTCAAATTGTCTATCTCAGTGACTGGCAGGTGTAATTCCTGTAGAAATGCAATATCAGCCTGGTGGTGCTGAAGATAAGTGAGCATTTTCTTATTTTTAACACAGATAGATAAACTGTTCACATTCAGGATGGAGAGCAATATGTCATATGATAGTGTTTAAGTCCTTGTCCTAGAGCCGAGCCAATACGCAGGCACAAAATGGAAGACAAGGGGCGGGGAGGGGTGGTGTCATCTCAAAAACAAACACCTAAGTGAGACTGTCCCGCAAGGGATGGGATTATTCTGTATGATGGACTGAGTGTGGCACTAATATGGCCAGGCAAGATAGGACAAGAAGCGTTGTATGACATGTGTAGTCCTATGCGTACACTAGAAAAATCTAGTGTTGAACCTGTCATCCTTAGGGGTGTTTTCACTGAGTTACTGTAATTTATGTGTTACACAAGCAATTTACACATTGCCTCTTACGTTAAACCTGACTGCTCTGTGTCAAGCTAACAGAGTGTGAGCACAGGTTAATTTAGGGTGTGTATCTGTCTAACCCTGACTAGGGTGGTGGTCCGTTCTTGGACAGGGTGCAAACCTTTGCCAACTAAAGACCAAATTTGTAACACCTGGTAACTTTAGTCTGCTGTGCAAGCCCTAATACTGAGTCTCAAAGTGTCCCTCCACAGACCACGTTAGAAATAAAGGAAATGCTCAGCAGCAGACTGTCCTAGCTAGTAATCTAAACAGTAATGGAAGAAGGAGCAGAGCCCCCGGGTACCTGACCCAAAAAGCAATGTTTTCTGTACCTTACACTGGTGGCAACAATCATTGCTAAAGACAATAGCTGGGCTATTTAGATCCGAGAACTATTTACTTTGGCAATGCTTGCTTTCTTTTGGTGTGTGAGAAAATACTCTTACATGTTCTTGTATGCAAAACAGAAGTTCATAAACGTTTTCCAGGTTTAAATTGCACAAACTCTGACGCAGTTGTGTCAATGACTTACCCTCAGTGCCATCTACAAAATCAGAGGCAATACACTTTGCCAGGGACTTTGAAAAACAGCTTCTGATGAAGTAGAGAGACAGAAGCTAGCTGAAAATATTCACTTGTAGGCTAGTTCGACCCCATCATAGCACTAATGGCAACAATGCAAATCGAGTCCATAGTACATGAAAAGTTCAAATAGTGTGCTAAGCCAGTTTTAACTGAAGCCACAGGCAGTGTTTGCTCACAGTCACTGCCTCCAACAAGGCATATTTGGAGATAGTGCACATGTTAGATTTTTCAGAAAATAGAAGACTTTTGCCCACTACATTACTTCACGTATTCCTGTTCATCAGCATATGGAACATTTTACAAAACATATTTTATTTGAATTCCTCTCAAAGATATACGCAATCTTTCTCCTGAAAGGCTAAAAATGCCTATATGCATTACGACTCTGAGCTTTTATGTCTGTCACAAAGAAAAAGAATAAATGGCAGAAAATATTGTTGTTGTCATAAATAGCAGATGTGACTTTTTCTCCACATGTGGCCTGAACTGCTGAGTTTTTTAAAAGAATGCCTTGAAATCAATTGAAAGAAACATAATGACTCACGATGGTAAAGAAAGAACCTCAAGGTCTGCTGTCCTTATTTCTTCTCTAACAGTAAGTAACATTTTTCATTTCATCACTAGTTGTCATACAATTTTTTGTTTTCAATTTCTTGGCAAATATATTTTGCTTACTTTGAATGAACCAAAAATATACACACTTGACTATATTTTTCTTTGTCGTGTTCCATATAAGCACCATAACAATAAATAATGGACTGCATTATTTCATAAGTGTTTGAATAGAGGTTATGACATCGCATTTCATCCTGTGTAAATGCTTTTTGTCCAATTCTCTGTAAAAAAAAACATGTTCCTAAGCACCTGTTTCCATTTACAAGGACTGCTGAACATCATGTAATCTTAGTAGAAAAGGACCAGTAAGATGTTAGATGAAACGAGTATATTATATTTCAAAAATATATCTCAGTCAACACTTGCAAACACAGGCATGTCTAAAGGTACACAAACTATGTGTGATCTATCTATATGCTACCTGCAAGACATTAGAGTATTAGTTGAGTCGGTGAGAAACAATAATAATCACAATTGTTGCAAGGGTGTACCACAAAAATGACTATAAAAACCATTGCTTTACCCTCTGGTAGTTTGGTACAGTGAGGCTTAACTTAGGGGCAATGTGTGAAAGTATATATGCAGTACCCAAGCAGTATTAAAGTGAAAACTCAACACAAGGAAAACCCAAAACAATTTAGAAAAATAGAGAAACGTTTCCAAATATAATGACACTAAAATGACAAAGACCCAAAAAGTAGAACTGAAGATATACATTTTTTGAAGTTTGCCGTATAAATAGGGCAAATAGTGCCAAAAAGCATAAAGTGCCAACTGTGGTTATCTTATTGCATTAGACCGGGGCAAAGTCAAGCTTAACACCAGGTGCAATGCATCACCTATGGAATACAAGGATCAGGATCATCCACGTGGAAAGTTTACCTTCGAACTTAGAAACTTTTATGGTGAAAAATAGTCATTGACAAGTCGTCAGTGGGTCAAATTGTAAGGTGGATCTGAAATGGGGCTCCACGACTGCAGGCTATTAAGGAATGGGGTTCCAGTGTGATCATGGATGAAGGCGGGAAAGCTCTAATGGGGCAATGTCTGAAGTTCCCCTGATGCTGCTCAACATAAGTCACAATGAAGCCCTCATACACTTTTCTGGAAGTCAGATCTCCTTCAGCCGGGCAAACCAGCAAGCTGAGGCCGACGTTGACAGCTGTGGCTTCAACAGCGATCTCAGTCGCCATCAGTCCTCCAGGGAAAAAGTTGGTAAAAAGTTTCTAAGTCCCTCTTCTTGCAGTTTGGGGACAGGAGGAGTACACTCAAACACAGCCAAGGGTCCAGAACCTGGGGGGCACAACTTAGGGGTTAGGACACACTCCAAGAGAGGCCAGCAACAGGGCCCAAGATAGGACTAGTTGGAACTGGTCATCTGGGCAGTGACAGGGAGAGAGGCAACTGGAAGTTGTTGTGTCCCTGTAGCTCAAACAGGAGGTCTGCCAACTGACCCACAGAGTCACCTCTGGGGTCCTGGGCTCAAGCCAAGGAGGTCCAGTCTTCCTTCAGGTTCTTCAGACAGCAGGACATTCCTTTTTTTGATTCTTCATAATTCCAGGGTTGTTCTTAGAGTTCTCGTCACAAGTCACAAGAGCAGGTACAGTCCTTCTTTGGTCTTCTGCAGGTCCAGCAGTGTTCTGAAGTGCATACTGGGGATGCCATATTTGTGCCCAATGCCAGCTTGTAGATGGTACAAACTCTTGGTCACTCCCTAGCCAATGGGGAAAAAGTTCCCAGGGGTGACTAAACCCACTTTACAGCACTTCCTCAGTGTTTTACTGTAAACTATCCCACAGTACCACTCGTATCCTAAATACAACATGGCAGAACCACTTTCCCCTTGGTCAGAGCTCCCTATGCACACACAGAGGGGCCGATTCCGATCTCAGCCGGTAGGGCTCCGAATCGGATTCGGCTTTACCGGATCCGATTCGGAGCCCTGTTTCCCGACCGAACCGTACGCGGGTCCGGCCGAGCGAGTACGATGCGAAATCGCCGACCGACTCGTCCGGGCGTCCCGACCGCTCCGACCGACTCGCTCCCGGCTCGAACCGCTCCGACCGACTCGCTCGGACTCGACTCGCACCGCGCAATGGAGACGTTTCCCGGCCGGGTAAGTACGATGCGCGCCGCGAGCAGTCCGACCGAGCCGCGCACTCCGGCTCGTAAGAGCTGTCGGAGCCGTACTTTGGGGGTCCGTGTCGGACCCCCTGTACGTGTGGCCGCGCGAGTCGCACACAGGGGGGACCCATGGGTCCCCCTACCTGTGCGTGTACGGCGCGAATCGCTTCGCCGCATACCCGCTGTAGGGGCGCCCTTGTCCGACTTCGCACCCATTGAGTCAATGGGAGCCCGCGTACGCGTTGTACGACCGGCTCCCATTGACATCAATGGGAGTCCGACCGACTCGAGTCCAATAACATACGGACGCATCGTACTCGTTCGGTCGGACTGCACGGGTCCGATTCGGTCGGAAATCTCTCCGGGTCCGGCTCGGTCGGAGAAATTTCCGGCCCGAATCGGAATCGACCCCAGAGGTGTGGCTATTATAATGGGCAAACCCATACCTGTTCTGGGGAAGCTCCCTCTCCCACTAAATTTGGGGTCAAATGTTCTAGGAAGACAAAAGGGAGGCAGGACTATATGTGAGCTACATCTGTCAGTCATAGTGTAGACAGCTCAGGAAGGTGCTGGGCACACATCCCAGGCCATCCTTCTCAGGGAAGAAAAACACCTCCCCACACCCAAAACCTTTGTCCACTGGGAAATCCATATATCAACACTGGGGAGACGTCAGCAGTCTTATGACACAAGAACAGGCAAAAGGCCCCTTTGTCATTACTGAGGAAAATTACAACTTTCTAAAAGTGTCATTTTGAAAATACTAATATAAAATCCTTCTTGGCATTAAGTTGGATTTTAAATCACTTTTTCAATGAGTTCTTGAATCATTTTTGTAGCTGCTCCCAAATTGAAATGAAACACTATAAGTTGTTATATTGTACCCTTTGTTTTCCTATGGGAGAACCAACATTACTACAGTGAAGAACACATTTGAAGGTTTTTCACCGTCAGAACATGCAAAACGTTAAATAATCATGCCATACTTTTTAATTACCATGTATCCTGCCCTATGGACATTTTGGTCTTACCTTAGGGGTGACTATTAAATATCAAAAAGGAAAATTTAGGTACAGTTTCTTTTACCATGTCGAAATGGCAGTTCTGAAGCTACACACCCAGGCTGCAGTGGTTGATCTGGAGACATATTTCTCAGAGCTAGTTTAGTGAGTGGCAAAATCAGTGCAGCAGGCCCACTAGTAGCATTTAATTTACAGGCCCTGGGAGCATGTGGTGCCAGTTATTAGGGACTTACATGAAATTATAGATGCCAATTAGGGGTATGCCAATTCTAACATGCTTAGGGGTGAGAGCATAAGGACTTTACCACTGATTAGCAACAGTAAAGTGTGCATAGTCTTATGACAAGCAAAAATGGGTTTAGCAAATGTAGGCAAAGAACTGAGGGAATACCACACAAAAGATGGTCATTTCCAACACTACTTTTTCTGTCTCCTATGTTCATTCCCTAATTCTTATTCACCAAAATTATGGTGCTGGCGTTTTATGTTGCCTAAGCATGCATTACGTGTAGCAATACAAACTGGGGGAATTAGATATAGAGTGACACAAGGAGACATGTTACACTTGCACACACAAACAAGAATGTCAGTAGCTTGTGTCGTGCAATGGGTTAAATATTTTGTATGGTTCCTTTTTGGTTTCTAATACAAGAATCAGGTTGTGATAAGAAAACATGTATACAGGGTAAAACACAGAATTGTCCACCGCCTAGTGTTGCTGTGCTAGCGACAACACAAAAAAATGGACCAGGCCTGTGTTTTTCATTATGTAATAACACATTGTAGTTGGGATGTGATGCCTGGAGCAACGATCCCTTGCTGTCCTCCCTTTTGCCAGCACTGCGCACAAATAGTCTGTGCACTTTTGTGCATGTCAGTGTTTTCACGTGTGCACATTAGTGCCAGATCTATTGCTTGCCGTTGCTTGTTTACTTTACATTGTGAGAACTTTAATGTTTGTTCCCATTAAAAATACAAAATTACAGGTACAGGTATTTAAAAAATATTGGTGTTGGATAGGCCATGCACAGCCTATCAAATGGTATAGAGTGTTTTGTTTCCAATGGCAAAGAAAATGTTGTGGCAATATATTATATAAAACCGCCTGTTTTGTAAGGGATCCCAGATACACAGATAAAATATGGGGACAAATATACAAAGGGCAATAATTCACAGAGGTGCCTGATTCACATGCACACCTGAAAAGCTGCAGGAGGCCTAATTTCGCATGTGATACCCTTCGAAAGTGATGGCCTTTTGCTTAGAGTCTTTGGCACATAGACTGGACCACTTCGCAGGTACACGTAGACAAATATAAACAAAATAAATCTGTTTATAATGTTGAACATTTTACTTTTTGCAGCATTAAATGCCCTCAGATTTTTCAATATCCGCATTTTTTTAAAGGAAATGCATTACGTACCACTTATATTTATTTCCCAATATCTTCGCCATTTTTTATTGCAATATTCACTTTTCAAACCAGGCACTAAACGCACCAGAAAATAAATCATTGTATTAAGAGGTTCAAAAGATCAGAGACTTGATGTGTTTTGATTAGATAATACACTATATAAATCACTTGATTTCTACACTGCATTGTTTTCTAGACATGTACAAACTAACACATTGAATTTCATAGAACTGATAAATTGCAGAAGCTAAACGTAATTCTTAAGCATACTGACGGCTCAACCGATTCTATCACCTGCCATGTTACTTCCATCGGGCTACAGCACATTTAAAATGTTAACGTGATTGTTTGCCACACGAGACCTCCAGGGCTGGACTGGCTCTGTAATCAGTTTATTCAAAATGGCATTAATTGATGTGAACCAGGGCTATACATATCAGAATACATTTTATAGTTTGATAAAATACCCTAACTGGAGCATTGTAAAATACATCTTAGGGATGAGGCATCATGGTGCCCAAATTCACGAGGAGAGTCCATTACTTCCAAGGAAAGAAGCAAACCTTGGAAGCATGATCAACATCCTGCGGAAGAAGCAACGCTTGGTGCACTGGATCAACATAAGGAATTCATGTTACATCCAGTTGAAGGAGCAGGGCGTCACTGAGCATGGGGCAGTATGAACAGTTATAAAGGCAATGCGTGCCTCTGCGCGATGACTGCAGAGTCCAGGGGGCATATTAGCAAGGGCCTTATCGCCGCTTTAGTGGCACTTTTTGCCGCTAAAGCAGCGATATTTCTATCGCCCTATTAGCAAGCTGTCGCTAACAGCTGTTAGCGACAGCTTTAAGGCGAAAGCGACCGTTTTGGTGCCGCTTTGCATGTCAGCGATATATATCGCTAATGACATGCAAAGTAGGCGTTCCCAACTAAAAGCGACTGAAAACAGTCGCAAACACAACTTCCCCCCATTAGCAATGCCCGCAAAGCGATAAAAAAAATCACGCTAACCGCGATGATCGCTGGAATCTAACACCTGCTAAAAACCTGACTTAACCATTATAGTCAATGGGAGGTGGATCGTAAGGTTAAGTCCTCATCTACCTATTAGCAAGCTTTTCATTAGCGCGTTGAATTTATCGCTGGATTTCTCGCGCTATGCTGGGTTTCGCCGCTATCGCTGGATTTTTTATCGCCTTGGAGATAAGCGTTGATAATAACGCGTTATCTCCGCGATGAAATCCAGCGATAGCCGGCAATAAAAAAACAGCGCTAAGCGCGCTTTGCGATAATTATCGCAGTTCCTTGGTAATATCCCTCTGCGTTCTTTGCTCAGCTCCTCTGTGCATGGCCAAAGGCTCTGCTGGCAGAGGGTTTGGGCATAGGGTCTGGCCACATGCCAATGGCCATTAACAGTGCTGGCTGGACGCACGACAAGAGTTGGAAGTAGTGACTGGCTGGTCATCAGGCCCGTCGTCAGCCCCTGCTGCATTCTACCAAATATGTTGCACAGTGAGTGGTTTTTGACCATAAAGTGTTTGGTTCAGGGCACGGTTGGCTGTCCATGGGTGCAGCTCTGCAGTCCACCTCAAAGGCACTTCCAAAGGCCGTGTGTAATGTGGATTTGGTCACCTGATGGGGAATGGATTAGGGAACTCTTAGATGCAGAGTATGACAAAGCAAAATAGAAATTTACCGAGACAACAACGTATTTTTTTTTGTAGTTTTACAGCGGGAACATGACCCGAAGGTATCAGACTGCTTTACATGAGAACCAGTGGCATTACAGAGGACACTCACATTCATTTATTTGTTTTTAGGCACGGGGGGGATTAAAAGATTTGCCAAGAATTACAGGATGTTTTGAGTTTCCCGCCAGACTCGAACATGGCTCCCCAGCTATAAAGCCAGTCGCTCTAGGCATTGAGCCACATCCTCTCCCTTTAATGTGACGTTATGGTTTTCTTTGTTGTAATACTTTAATATATGTTAAAAAATGAAGAAATGTACCAAAAAACAGATTCAAAATGTAGTTATGGTTTTGAATTAAACTTGATGGACCATGTTTGAAAGAAAACAGTTTTTCCTTATGATTTTCTCATAGGAGTTATGGAAGGTTCTCTAGGAGCTAAGATAAAGTACATTTTCTATATGTTCACAAGACCTTCCTCAGCCATGTGAGAACAAAGTCTGATCTCAGTAAAACATGTAACGCCAACAGCAGCAGCCTGTCAGTTTACTCCCCACTGTTCTACTGAAGCTTCACCACAAAGTTCTAATGACTGTCTAGAGTGCTAATATTCTGTATTCATGACAAAACTATAGTACACCTGAAGCCATATTAATGGCATTAAAGCTGTAAAACAAAAAGCATTGCCTTTAGAAATCAACAAAATGATGGTGTTCATTTTGCCATCGAAATTATTGTTAGTGTTCTAGTGTTAGTGTTTTGCCATCTGAGACAGGCTAGTATAGTGAGGATGACTGTTCATTGTTGTACCAATATAGTCCCATGGCAAAATTTGTGGCATGGAAATAGGTTCATGTGCATCGCTGTGTGAATGCAGCATTATTTGTTAAGAGGCCGGGTTCTGCTATCAACATGGTGAGCACATTCAAGATCGTTTTCTTGCACAATGTTAAGCAATTGAATAAGGTCAGCTGATAAAGGCAGCTCTGAATCACTTTGTGCTATTTCCCCTTCTGTTTTCTTGAACTGTGTCAGTAAGGCTAAGTTATATGTTGCTGGTGTTCCTATTGGCAGTAAGGAAGGAATATAATTAAATCAAGGTCATCATCCACATCAGATGTATTAATCATCTTGACATTTAAGTTTGGGAAGTTGCAGCCGGTGATGCATTCTTCTTCTGAGTCTCAATCATACTTGAGGGGATTCATAGCCCTACCAATCTGTCAAATAGATAGGTATCCACAATTTGTATAGCCATAGATCTAGCTTTAGAATTAGTCACATATTCACCATGCCAGTACTGGTCAAGGTGTCACATTGGTAAACCTTCAGGACAGTAGTACGGGCAACAGAACCTCTCCCACAAGATGATACAGATGGAGTCGAAAATAGGGAGCTTCACAAAGAACCACACTTTTATGTTCATCAGTGTTAGATTTGGGGGTCTCTAGTTGGAAATGGTTTGCACCTTTGTCCAAATAGGGACCCTTGTGTCTAGTCAGGGTAAGGGGCTACACTCCTAAATAACCCCTGCTCACCCCCTTGGTAGCTTGGCACGAGCAGGCAGGCTTATCTCAGAGGCAGTGCGTAAAGCATTTGTGAACACATAGAGTAATACAGTGAAAACACTACAAATGGACACTACACCAGTTTAGAAAAATAAGTAATCTTTACTAGACTTAACACAATGTCAAACGACAAAACTCCACAATTCTGTAATCAAAAATGAGTCTTTAAAATGGTAGAAATAGCTTACTTCAATGTGGATGATAAATGCGACACTTTACTCTCAAAGTACCTTGGATGCGTCATGCAATACAAACAAAAGGGTCCCAGGGAAGGTGATGCACCGTTCCTTACACTCAGGGGAGTGGATGCATTGGTTCCTTACTGCTGCGCAGGGGAGTTGAGGCTCGCTTCCTTACTGTGTGGGGAGTTGATGCGTCCGTTTCTTACTGTGATCCGGTGCGATGCGACAAGATGGCGTCTCGATGCGATGATGATCCGGTGCGATGCGACAAAATGGCGTCTTGGTTACGGTGCGACAACGTAGATGCGATGCGTGCATGCCCGACGGCCGTGCGGCGACTCAGTGAACTTCTGAGCCGCGACAGGCCCTGCGACACGCTTCTCCGGTGATGCGATGGCGACCTCTGCAGCGGCGACACACTTCTCCACTGATGCGACACGCTTAGTCGGTGATGCGACGGCGAACAGCTGCGGCGGCGACACACTTCTTCGGCAATGCGACGGCAACTGCTGTGGCGGCGACACGCTTCTCCTTGTTGCATCGTGCTTCCAGCTACCAGCGACACGCAGTCTTCAAGAGGGCCCAACACAACAGCAGGCACTTCTTTGCAGGTAGAATTCCCAGCAAGGGAATTCAGGGGAGCTGGTTGGTGAAGTCTTGTATCCCTGAGACCTCAGGCAGGAGGCAAGCTCAATCTTCAAGCCCTTGGAGATCTTCTTCAAGATAATGAAAGTACACACAAAGTTCCTTTCTCCTTTCTTTGGCAATAAAGTAACCACTGCAGGCCAACCCCAACAGCACACAGCACAGGGGCAGTCTCCTCCTTCAGTTTCCTGGTTCTTCTCCTCAGCAAAGGTTTGTCTTGGTTCCCAGAAGTGATCTAAAGTCTTGGGGTCTGGGCCCCAATAGTTATACTCAAAAAGTATTTGTTCTCTGGAGGCAGAGAGTGTCTGTGCCTGACCAAAACCAGTTTGGCAGGAGGTGGAGACAGCATTGTTTGAGAGCAGACCTGGCCCAGGTAGCTGAAAGGAAATCTCCTCCCCCTACTCTCTATTCTATGAGGCCTCAGGGGAGTAAAAGGAAATCCCCGCCCCCTACTCTCTATTCTATGAGGGCTCAGGTCAGTGAAAGGAAGTCTCCTCCCCCCTACTCTCTATTCTATGTGGGTCCTATTCAGCCCAGCCATGACCCATCAGACTGCTGGAGCCAAGACCCTCTCCAGTCCCCTGTCACTCACAAACCAGACAGTGAATACACAACCTTAGCAGAGGCACACTGGAAGGTTAGGCAAGAAAATACCTACTTTCTAAAAGTGGTATATTCAAACACAGAGGGGCCGATTCCGAATCGGGCCGGAAAAAATATCGACCGACTCGGTACGGGAATTTAGTCCGACCGACTCGGACCGGCGCCGTACGACCCGCGTAGTACGATGAAATGCATGTGAAATCCGACCGACTTGGACGGAATACACAACGACCGACCGAGCCGGATGTAAACAAGCCCAAGGCCCTGCTGGGAACTGTGCAACAACCAACAGCAGGACACCACTGACTGACATCCTGAAAGACAACTTGCACTCCCTGCAATGGAAGCACGTTCCATGGTGGGATATCTGGCTGGGTGGGAAGGAGGACACACAGCACTGACCATAGTTACAAGCACCTCCCCTCACACACCCCCTCAACACTAACTCCACATAACCCACCTGGGAGAATGCAATGCCTCACATCCTAACTGAAGATCCCACAAAGAACCACCACCCTGGGTTATGCTGTGTGAAGCACAGGGACACTCTTGGGACTTGTAGCCAAACAACTGCCAGGACAACACTCCCAGCCATTGTGTCAGCACAGGCACCCCACCCCACAGGGAGTCAAAAGGAAGGAAGGATGGGCATGCTGGGAAGGGGGGTGGAGGCAATAGCATGATGGGAGTGGTAGTCACAGATATTGGTCAGCCTCACAATTGGCCCATCAACACCACCCTGAACCATGCTCACATCACAGGGAGTGGAAAAGGACTCACAAGATGGCTGACACTGGGTACTGCTGGGGGAGCACAAGGCCCTGCTGGGAACTGTGCAACAACCAACAGCAGGACACCACTGAGTTACATCCTGAAAGACAACTTGCACTCCCTGCAATGGAAGCACGCTTCATGGTGGGATAACTGGGCTGGGGGAGAAGGAGGCCCGGATGGCAAGCAAATACCACCAATGCTGGTCATGCACACACCTCAACATTCACATTGACATGCCACAGGTTGGCAGGACAATGTGCTACACCAATATCACTCTCTGACTGTCACAATTTAGGAGAATGCAATGTCCAGGCCCACATCCAGAGGTACAGTCACAACTGTCAGGTGTTTGAACAATTGATGCCAGTAGAAACATAACATACAATCTGTGTCTCTCCCCAAAACAGGTGATGATGGGGACACAGCAGCAGACGAGGAGGAGTCCCTGTCCCAGGCTCCGGGGAACACTGAGCTCACTGGTGTGGATCAGCCTCTGCACTCCTCGGATGGCGAAGAACCAGCTGGACCCTCCGGTGTGAGTCATCATGCATCACCAGCAGGACCAACATCTGCACCCCCTGCACCCACCCCTCCAACAACTGCCAACACACAGGCCACCCCTGCCAACACGGACAGACCAAGGACCACAGATAACAACAGCGCAGGGACCCAGACCCAAACTGGAGCTGGTGACAACGAGCCCAGGAACAACACCCAAGTGGGCCCACAGTCACCTGTGCGTGCCACCGCAGGTCCTGCACGTGTCGCCAGGGGTGGTGGGAGGGGTGGTAGACATAGGTCGCTCTTTGCAGAGGGGTCTGGACTGCATGATGACCCACAACTGGCACGCATCGCGGATGCGTAGCAGACTAGCACCGGAGAGGTCAGCCAGGTAGTGGGGATCCTCAAGGACATACAACAGCAGCAGGCTGCCCATCATGCCCGCTTGGACTCACACATGTCCCGTGTCGAGACACACATGTCACATGTCGAGACACACATGTCTGGCATGGAGTCCAAGTGGGACACATTGGAACAACTGACAGCGGTGCATAGGGACATACTGACATGCCTCCGCCAGATCAGCACCAACATGGCCTCACCTCCCTGTGTGCCCACAACATCTGCTGCTGAAACAACTGCAAATGCCACAGGGAGGGAGGAGGACTCTGGCAGAGAGTCCCCTGCACCGCCGCAGCCTGCACTTGAGGGTCCCCCCCCAAGAAGAGGGGCCGTCCGAGGAGGCCAAACTGAGAGGCCGATGGCCATCTACATCCCCCAGGAAGCCAACACCTGTTCTGGAAATTTTCCTCTGTGTGCAAACTGCACGCCCTGTCGAAGCCAACCCAACTCTCCCACATGACATGGGGAGCTATAGTTGGCCAAATTTATCAGATGACTGTGGACTTTACTCTGGACATTTCAGCTACCAAGACTTCCGAATCACATGGGAACTTTGGATTCCAATTTCTATGTACAGCACCCACCATCCTGTGCACCATCCTCACACCTGTATGTAAATAAACTCACCAATACACCATATCTGCCTCTGTTGTGATTCCAACGTGCTCTCTGTCTTGGAGATGGTGATCAGAAAAATGACACTGTGCATGATAACTGCTACAGCAAGTCCAACACCGTCATGTCAGTCATGGCGACGTGATACATATGAGGGAGACACACCACTAGGGCCACACAACACATACACACCAGGGCCATCAGACTCATCACCTATACTGATGTTGCAACTAAATACAGTGGAATGCACAGACACGCCACCTATTCACAGTCTGTGTCAACTAGACTACAGGTGCAGTAAGCAAATGTCAGTCAGATGTGTGACTACAGACAACGCACATCCCAAAGTGAAGCACAGGTTTATTACACATTTGCAACATGTTGTTTCCACTACAAATGCTAGCTAATCCAACCTGGCTGTGGCCACAAAGTCAAAAAGTGCAGAAGATAGAAAGTCCAGGGGTGTGTGGCACATCACCTGTAGGGAAACGACTGCTTCCACCTTGGAAGTTGAATCATGGATTCTTGGGATCCAAGTTGATCAATCAACTCTGGCAGCACCCTGTGAAGGACAGACATGACACACAGTCAAAACCACTGAAGAACAGCACAGAACGGCAATACTCATGTCTAATACATGTCACGAGATAACTATACAAAACCAAGTTAGCATGTCAACACTGTTGGGCAGTACAGACCACCTGCAAGGACACATCGCTGCACGCATCCAGTCAAGTAGCACATGGCCACACTCAAACAGCACCAGAGCACCACACACACATATCATGCAAACTCAAATCATTGACATTACAACCCTCTGGAGACTCACATTCAGCTGAAGAAGTTGGTGATGAGCTGTGTGCGGACATCATCATCATCTTCACTGGCATCGTGACCCAGGCCAGGATCTTCCACAGGTGGCGGACGTTGGTCATCGTCATCCAGGATGAGAGGCAACTCCTTCCGCACTGCCAGGTTGTGTAGCATGCAGCAGACGATGAAAATCTTGCACACCTTTGCTGGGGCATATGGGAGGGCCCCTCCTGTCTTGTCCAGGCAGCGGAAGCGGCTCTTCAGGAGACCAAAGGTCCGCTCAATCACCCTCCTCGTCCGACCATGTGCCTCATTGTAGCGCATCTGGGCTGGTGTCACAGGGTTCCTGAGGGGTGTCAGCAACCACAGCATGTTGGGGTATCCCGAGTCACCTACATACAGACAATTGCACATTAGCCGATTTGAAAATGTGTGCGGAAAACAACATAGCAGAACACACACAATGGTACAAAGTCAGTACACCCCAACAAGCCAGGCACGCTGGTTCGGCATCTGTGACATCATCCTCGGGATGCGACTACTCCTCATCACGTAGGCATTGTGTGCCGAACCGGGGAAACGGGCACACACATGTGTGATGGTCATATCTGCAAGACATACCACCAGAGCATTGCCACATGGACACTGGCATGACATGGCGTATCATGTACACATCAGAAAAACAAACATGACACCCACAGGTAGTGGCCCCTGTAGCCTCTGCAGGACAGACATGGACATCTGTGACACACACACACACAACATCAAAGTTCATGCACAAACCACGTGGATGTGGAGACTGTCTCCCATTGTGCACATGGAGTCAGAGACATGTGAAACACAACATGCACACAGACTGCGGAGGAACATCACTATTGTGGCAATGGGCCACCCTGTGACGTACATGCCTTCCCACATGTGAGCCTGGGGGTATGTGACATGTCATACACATACACAACCTGGAAATGTGACCATGATACATGCTCCAAAATGAAAAGTTGCACACCACAGTGGTCAGGTGCACAACACACAAAGGACCCTGTCCCCATGAACACGTGCACAGCCTGGGTGTGTCTGCCCCCAAGTGCCACCCCAAAAACCACATGTTCACCCACATACACAGATAAGGTTATGCTGCCACACATGCCTTAGATATAGTGTGGACTGGGTGTGGTGTTGTAGGTGTGCCCCTGAGTCCCTGGAAAGTATATGTGGCTGGCATAGGTTCACCAGTGACCAGCATGGTGACATATGCGTGTGACCTGTCCAGGGACGTGTTGTAGAGCAATGGACCGATCGGTGTGCCCGCACGGCCCATTGCAATGGATGTGAGCGGGTACGCGTTGTATCCCGAGTGCAGCGTTGTAGAGCAATGGACCGATCGGTGTGCCCGCACGGCCCATTGCTCTGGATGTGAGCGGGTGCAGCGTTGTATTTCGGGTATGCGTTGTACAGCAATGGACCGATCGGTGTGCCCGCACGGCCCATTGCATTGGATGTGGCGGGTACGCGTTGTATCCCGGGTACGCGTTGTACAGCAATGGACCGATCGGTGTGCCCGCACGGCCCATTGCATTGGATGTGAGCGGGTATGCATTGTATCCGGGTACGCGTTGTACAGCAATGGACCGATCGGTGTGCCCGCACGGCCCATTGCATTGGAAGTGAGCGGGTACGCGTTGTATCCCGGGTATGCGTTGTAGAGCAATGGACCGATCGGTGTGCCCGCACGGCCCATTGCATTGGATGTGAGCGGGTACACGTTGTATCCCGGGTACGCGTTGTACAGCAATGGACCGATCGGTGTGCCCGCACGGCCCATTGCATTGGATGTGAGTGGAGTGCACGCGTTGTATCCTGGGTGCAGCGTTGTAGAGCAATGGACCGATCGGTGTGCCCGCACGGCCCATTGCATTGGATGTGAGCGGTACGCGTTGTATCCCGGAATGCGCGTTGTACAGCAATGGACCGATCGGTGCGCACGCATTGGCTGGGGCCTGGCATGGCAACAGACGCGTTTCGAAGCTTCAACGAGTCTGATGCAGTGAATTCAGTTGGCCAGCCACAACAATGTTGCAAATTCATGGGTGTCATGAAGTTGAATTTTTGAAGGATGCTGTGGGCGTGTATTGGTACTGCAATTCCATGGATTGGTCAGATTCAGAAGATGCAAACAACTTGGACCTATCACTTTGGACACATGGGACAGTATCTGCTTCTGCAGCACACATATAATGCTGGCTGTTCCCCTGAGGGCTCACTTGCCTGCACTACATGCTCCAGGACGACATCTGCCACTACACTGCTGCTGTCCCTGCATCCTCTAGCTACTGCAATGGCACGTACTGTGGAGAGAGCCCCAGCCTTCACCCATGAGGAGAACCAGGCCCTGGTGGACAACCTCCTTCCACAGTACAGCAAGCTGTATGGGACACCAGGGGAGCAGGTGAGTGTGCTGTCCACTGCCTTACTAATTGTGCATGTTGTCTGACTAGAAGGATTTACAGTGTGCACACCACTGGCTAGCATGCTCACTGAGTAGTTCGCACCCCCAAAGTGTGTAGTCACATGCACTGAACAGGTACAGTGCAGTAACAGTGCATTCCAACAAGGTTTACTTCCCATGCAATGATACCATGTAGTAACTGCTGGCAAACTGTCCATAGCCCTCGTTGCACTGCCTGTGTTCATCATATGCCCCTGTGATTGAGACATGTATTTACAACTGTGTGATGCACGGATATGTTGCATGTGTAGTAATGGCCTTTTCACTTTGTCATCCTCACAGGTTGATGCCCACCAGAAGCAGGAGATCTGGCTGGCCATCGTCCGGGCAGTAAGATCCTTGGGGGTCTACAAGCGCCGGATCCGCAACTGCCAGAAGAGGTGGCAGGACCTTCGTGGCTGGACCCGGAGGATCACAAGGGTCCAGCTGAAGCTGTCGCCTCCTCGCAGGAGGGGCGGACACCGGACCCTGACCCCCCACATGCTCCGGATCCTGGCGGTGGTCTACCCGGACCTGGAAGGGCAGCTGAAGGCCAGACAGCAGCAAGGAGGGGGTGAGTCAAAGACTGCACTGTGAACTCTGTCTAACATGCTATGTGCCCTCCTCTGGCCTGGTTAAACTTCCCCAGTACATCAGTCTTGTTGTCCAGTACCCATGTCCCTCTATTGTGACATGCCCACTCCTCATCTGATACGCAGGTGTCCTCCTTACGCTCAGGATAATTGTGTCACTCGGGTACAGGGTCCTTGCATTTTGCTTTGGTCAAGGTGGGTGACAGCTTTTGTTCCCGTGACATTGTGTTGGCCTTCATGGGTGGGTCAATTGCTCACACAATGCCTGAGTCGTGCAATGTAGTCTGGGTGTAACTTTGATATGTGGTCCACTTGCAGATCAGAATCACCACATGTCCGTGGGGTATTTGGCACACCCCCATGCTGCGGGTGGGTACAATGTTTGGGCCTCAGGAGTATGTATGTCAAGTGTGTCACACATGCTTAGCCACCTGCCTACTGACCAGGGCTCATCCCTCTTGCAGGTGGAGCCGGACAGTCATGCCTACTACAGGGCATACAATACACTCTGTACTCCCACTCCCGTGTATCAGCTGACATGTTGTGCTCAGTGAAATGTTCCCTCAGGTGTCTGCCTCTGTGTCGTTGTGCTGTGACTACGTTGTCGGGACTCCTGTGATGTTTATCAGTTAGGGGTCAGCATGCCATCTGCTATTGGACCATGTGAGACAAGACTTCTGTGACTTATAGGTGTTTGATCACTTGACTGTGCAGACAGGTGTATGCGACTGTGACTTTCAGGCAGATGTTCATCATTCACAGCACACTGAGGTGCTCTGGTTCAGAGAGTTGTGTTTCATGTCTCCCATTTGTCCAATTGGTGTGCAGTGGACAAATACGGGTTCAGATGATGTGGTTAGTGGGGGTGGACATGTGCACTTGTCAGTTACATTACTTGCCTTCCCCATGTCCTAGGATTGTGACACAGTGCAGACTGTTGTTGGCTGGCTGCCATGGCCATGTGACTGGAGACAGTGATGTATGACTTTGCAGGCATGCCTGTGTCATGGCTTTCAACTTCCTAAGAGTGATCCTGCAGGGGAGTGACATGTGCAACATGCACCCCACTGTGGCATTGACTATCCGGACATGGGTGCTTCATGGTGTCTGGTGCTGGTATGCATTTCATGCATTTCTATTTAGACTCTGCCCGTCCATTTATCCAGACACCTGCACTGACTCAGTGGCAAGAGATGTGACGTGGGCATGTTCACATACTTCACCGTGTTCTCAGCAATGTCCAACAACTGTGTAGGTGGTGCATGTGTCCACACTGGGGTATTACCATCAGACAGGCAACAGACAGATGGGTGCAAGGGCAGGAGGGGTATCTGTTCCATGGTTGACCATCAGACTGACAATTGGCTTTTCCTAATCTGTGTGAGGACTTTTGGCAATGTTCAGCTGGGGATGCCAGGTCTTACTCTGTAATGTGCTGTACTCACTGTGGTGTGTGCGGTCAGTGCAGGTGTCTGATGTTTGTCTGTTTCCCTAATTGTTTGCAGATACATCCACGGCCAAAGGAGGGGACAGCTCCACGGACCAGGAGGAGCGGCAGAGCCAGACTGGGCCAACAGCAGACGAGTGGTCGGAGGGACCCAGTGGCACGGAGGGCGAGGGGAGCCACACCGAGGAGTCCTCAGCACCATCCACCTCAGCTGAGGACCACAGCAGCTCGGAGGATGACTCCCTTGTGGAGGCGGGTGTCAGCAGCCACCAAACACCAGCTAGTCTGTCTGGCCCCGCCACCACCACCACCACCACCACCACCACCACCGCCCTCCCATTGGCTCCCATTCCAGAGGTCCGTGGAGGCTCCCGTGTCCGGGAGCGTGTCTCCTTTGTGCCAGGCACCGCACCCCCTGCCCCTGTGTCCCCTGCTGCCCTGAGTGAGGAATCTGTGTACCTGCTTCGGCAGCTCCATGTAGGGCAGACAGCAATGCTGAGTGTCCTCCATGCACACACCACTCTGTTGACACAGCTGGTGTCGTTCATGGAGGGCATCTCGACGGGTATGTCTGCCCTACAGAGGAGCAATAGGTCCATGGAGTCTTCCCTGATGGCAGCAGTGTCCCTCCTCCAACAGTCCCTCGCACCTCCTACCTCTGCCCCATCCACACTTCCTGGCACCCTACCTGTCCCAAGCACATGCACACCTGCACAAACACCCAGACACACAGACACGAGCAGCACAGACACACCCAAAACCAAGGCAAGACGTGCACACAAGCATCCTCAGGGGACTGATACCACACACACAGGGGATGGGGAACTGACACACACACAGGCAACCACAGTCACTCCGCAATCCTCAAGATCCTCTCCCTCCAAGACCCCTTCCCTTGCCTCACCTGCAACCCCACCTGATAAGCAGCTCTTCCTCTGTGACCTCGGCCTCTTCCCCTCCAATCCCGCTGATCCAGCATACTGAGGGAAGAGGAAGTCCACCCACACAGAGGAGAGTGCCCCTCGCCCCCGGATACCCTCCCCCAGGCGCAGGCAGGGTGAGCCCCCCACCCGCAAGTCCCCCCGGTCCCGGAAGAGCAAGACCCCGCCACCGCCCTGCAAGTCAACCACCCAGTCTCTCACCTCCATCCCCCAGGCCACCACTCCACAGGTTCCACCGCCACACCCTGCCCCAGGTTCCCCCACACCTCGATACCGCATCCCCAAACTGCTTAGGCCCTCCCCCCCCTGCCACTTGCTCTTCCACCCCCAAACCAGACGCTCTGCCTGTTTGTGCCACTGGTGTGGAGACCGTGTCCCCCCTCTGTCCTGCCCAGCTCTTCTGCCCCCCTTCCACTACCTTGGAGTCATGCACTGCGGTGGAGTCCACAACCACCCCGACTGACTCAGGCACTGCATTGGGGACCCAGTCCACTCCATCTGACCAGCCCACTGCAGTGGTTGCAGCACCAACACCATCTGACTTGAGCCCTGCGGTGGTGCCAGCCCCCTGTGTCAGACACCTCCACTGCAGTTGCCGGTGACACTCCTGCACCCACCTCCCCTTCACTGCCTCCTTCTGGCATCCCCTGATCCTGTCCCTGCGGTGCCTGGCCTGCCCCTCGTATGCCCCTCCAAGGGGGATGTCCCCTGTCCGTACCTGTGCAGGCAAGCAATTGTTGACAAGTTGTCACACATCACCCTGTTGGGACTGTATATTTGGTCTGGCCATTGGCCTTACTTTATTTTGAACTTTTGATTTGAGTTGCACACTTGCTGAATAAAGCCTCTTTTTGTTTACTTGTGGTTAATCTTTGGAGGTACATGATGTAGATGTGTAGAATCATGCATTTGCTGTTGTAATAGTGTTCAGATCAGGTAAATGAAGTTTTGCTGTGATGGGCTCCATGTGGTCCATGGGATATGTGTCCTAATCTAGTCTGGATCTATAGCATCCTTTGCTGCAGTCTGAGGGTGTAATGTTCAGCATTTGACACAGGGATGTACGTTTAGCATTTGTAGATTACCATCTTTGTCCTACACTGATGCACATCTGGTGGGCTTACCACTGTCCAATGTTCCTAGTACCCTAACTGTGTGCCCGTCTCCAATGGACATGCAGTTTAGCACATCAAATTTGGAGGACTCATCTGTGTACACAGTGCAAGTTGCTTGACACGTGTCTTGGGTGTATGCAGATGACTGATGTGACACTCCCGTGCCCAGGCTGATATGAGCAGAGCCTTCAGTGTGTTGTAGTTGTTGACTCACTGACCGAGTGTTCTGCTGACATGTTTGAGTCGTGCACAGACAAGGTTTGGCACAGCTGACCTTCCACAGGAGTGGAGTGCCCTCATGGCAGTGCATGATTCCGTGATATAGGCTGTGCCCGTGTTGTGTGTTGTGTAGGCATGTCTGTGCGTGTTCCCTTCTCCTTTTCCTACACAGGCTGTGTCCCTACGGATGATCCTGTTTGTGATGCTTGCTGAGTTGTTCTGTGTTCATCCAGCATCTTGGACCTGGTTTCTCCGGGATGTGGGTGCATGGCAAACTAATGTTCATGAGGTTGTCATCCCTAGTTGTCTTTGTTGTCAGGGCTGGGGATGTGGGCAAACGCAGATGGGACACAGTCAGGATTCCTCTTGGCACTTGTTGGTTACACAAGTAATGTGATTTTCTGTTTGTGTATGCTTTCAGTGATTGTGACACGTTGTGTGTGTGACTGCTGCCACTCCTCAGGGTCAGAGCTGAAATGTTGGAAGTTGTCTATGTGTGTCCTTTGTGGGTCAGCTTGGCTTCTTCATTGGTGTGTGACTATGGCCAGGATCCCATTGTTTGGGGTGGATTTCAGGTCATGCCCATGTACGGCATACTGTGCAGTGTGTCAGACTTTCACAAGTCTTGTTGACTGGCCATGTGTGATGGGTTTCTGCACCTTATTTCCCCCCACCACCCCTGGGATTGTCATGGGTGCATGTGCAATGTCAGCAGTCCATGTGAGCTTCACTGCTGCACATTGGTGGACATAAAGGTGTGTGGCGTTGAGTGTGTGCAAATGTGAGTTGTTGCACGGCTGGGGCACTACCTCCATATTGTCCTTGGCTGGCAGGCCATGCTGAGTGCTTTGTGCTTGTATAGGTGTGATGGTAGTTTGTTGCTCAGGACACATGGCTGTGGTTCACAGTGTGGATGACATCTACCTTTGTCATCACAGTGTGATTGTCATGCAGGCTAGTGTCACCACAATGTGGGGTCCCTGGGGGAGTGCTGTGGTGGTTCTGTCTCTTGCTGTGTTTGTTGCTGTTCCTACAAGCTTGTGTGACATGTGTAATTTGGGCTCCATCTCATCTCACAATGCCTGTTTGCCCACATAGGGGAATCCAATCCATGAGTTACTTTTGTATGTGACTGTGTTGACATCTGTGTATTAGTGAATCTGGCCTCCTCATGTGTTGTGTGTTTGCCTGGGGACACTGGCACACAACCCCCTCACCTGTTGTGTTTGATATGCAGTGTGAGTCTGCCTGTTTGTGTTTGTGCATTTGCACCACTGCATTGGCATATCTTTAGTTTGCCACTGGCTGTATGTTGTTTGTTGGCTTTCCCCTGCTGGCCCTGGGACTGCTAGGTCATCAGTCAGCACATTGATCATGGTTAGTATGTCCCATTGCTGCCATGGTATGGTATTTGTTCACCTGACATCTACAGTCTCCACAGGATATCTACATTTGTGTGTCCATTGGTGCAGATATGTGGGTCTGCATTATGATGCTCACTTCTGTCATTGTGTTATTTGTGAATGTAGACAATGTGGGCCCCCATGGCTGATGTTTGTGTGCACATGGCCAGAACGATGTGTCATTGGCACTGCACTGCTTGCCTCACACAATCTATGCTGCTATGGGACACAATCACTACAATGCCACTGTAGTGTTTGGTGTTGTGTGGCCAGGAATAATCCCTGCAGTTTTGTTTTTGCAGCTTTTACCAGGACTACACTTACCTTTTGGGCACTGTGGTGATGGGGCTTTGGGCCCCATTGCCACACTGTTCAAAATGTGCTTCAGCTATGGAGCACACACTTACCTTTGGGCACTGTGGTGATGGAGCTTTGGGCCACATTGCCACACTGTTCAAAATGTGCTTCAGCTATGGAGCACACACTTACCTTTGGGCACTGTGGTGATGGGGCTTTGGGCCACATTGCCACACTGTTCAAAATGTGCTTCAGCTATGGAGCACACACTTACCTTTTGGGCACTGTGGTGATGGGGCTTTAGGCCACATTGCCACACTGTTCAAAATGTGCTTCAGCTATGGAGCACACACTTCCCTTTTGGTCACTGTGGTGATGGGGCTTTGGGCCCCATTGCTACACTGTTCAAAATGTGCTTCAGCTATGGAGCACACACTTACCTTTTGGGCACTGTGGTGACGGGGCTTTGGGCCCCATTGCCACACTGTTCAGAATGTGCTTCAGCTATGGAGCACACACTTACCTTTTGGGCACTGTGGTGATGGGGCTTTGGGCCACATTGCCACAGTGGTCATGGTCTGCTTGCATTGTGTAGGCCACACACACAATTATGTGTGACACATGTGTTAGGGGGTCACATTGTATGTTCAATGTCATGTTCAGTGTTGTATGCATTTGACACAGACCACACACGCTTGTCATGGTGTTGGGGGTGGGATGTAATTTTCAGACAGTCCTTATGTGGGAGTATGCTAGTTGTGTCATGCATTACCCATCCTATGAGTAGGAGTGGTTGTAGTGACAGGCATCCAGCCCCCTATGGTTGGGGATGGCAGTGGTGGCAGGCATCCAGCCCACCCTGAGTAGGGGTGGTGTTAGTGGTAGGCATCCATCCCCCTATGGGTGGGGATGGCAGTAGTGGCAGGCATCCAGCCCCCCCTGAGTGGGGATGGTAGTAGTGGTAGGCATCCAGCCCCCCATGAGTGGGGATGGTAGAAGTGGCAGGCATCCATCCCCCCATGAGTGGGGATGGTAGTAGTGGTAGGCATCAAGACCCCCATGAGTGGGGATGGTAGTAGTGGTAGGCATCCATCCCCCATGAGTGGGGATGGTAGTAGTGGCAGGCATCCATCCCCCATGAGTGGGGATGGTAGTAGTGGTAGGCATCCAGCCCCCATGAGTGGGGATGGTAGTAGTGGCAGGCATCCATCCCCCATGAGTGGGGATGGTAGTAGTGGTAGGCATCCAGCCCCCCATGAGTGGGGATGGTAGTAGTGGTAGGCATCCAGACCCCCATGAGTGGGGATGGTAGTAGTGGTAGGCATCCAGCCCCCATGAGTGGGAATGGCAGTAGTGACAGGCATCCAGCCCCCCATGAGTGGGGATGGCAGTAGTAGTAGGCATCCAGACCCCCATGAGTGGGGATGGTAGTAGTGACAGGCATCCAGCCCCCCATGGGTGGGGAAGGCAGTAGTGACAGGCATCCAGACCCCCATGAGTGGGGATGGTAGTAGTGACAGGCATCCAGCCCCCTATGGGTGGGGATGGCAGTAGTGACAGGCATCCAGACCCCCATGAGTGGGGATGGTAGTAGTGACAGCCATCCAGCCCCCCATGAGTGGGGATGGTAGTAGTGACAGCCATCCAGCCCCCCATGAGTGGGGATGGCAGTAGTGACAGGCATCCAGCCCCCCGTGAGTGGGGATGGTAGTAGTGGTAGGCATCCATCCCCCTATGGGTGGGGATGGTAGTAGTGGCAGGCATCCATCCCCCTATCGGTGTGTATGGCATTGGTGATGGCCATCCCGCCCCTATGGTTCTGCTGTTGCTAGTGTACGTCATTTGTGCATCGCTATGTGTGTGTGACATATTTCGGGTACGTGTCATTTGTTTGTGTTGTGGGTGTTTGACTTACCGTCTGCGCCGTACGCGTCCGTATCGGTCCCTGTAATAGATGTAGAGTATTGGTAGGACCTGCGCGATGGGATTCATGGTTGGGTCGTCTCGTTCGGGTTTCTCGTGGCGTCGACTCGTACTCGTCGCTGGCTTGTTCGTCTCGTAGCCGTGGATCGTCTTGTGGCGCGAATCGGAGCTTATGTACAGCTCTCCCGGATGCTCAAACGTGCCGGACGTAGCGACGAGTTCGGCGCGTATGGAAGACGCATCGTACTAGTCCGGCCGGAAGGTGCTGTGTATTTGGTTCCGTGCGACTCGATTCGGCGTTTATGGATCCGGCTCGGGCGGGGAACAGGAGCTGGAATGGGTAAGTACGGCTCGCTTGGAATCTGGGCTGTTATGCGCATCGTACTTGTTCGTTCGGTAGAGTGTTCAAGTCGGTCGGAAAACACGCGTTCGGCTGGTATTTTTGTCCGGACGAATACTGTTAGGTGTGCTTCCGGCCGACATCGGAATCGACCCCAGAATGTAAAAATCACCCACACTAAAAGATGTATTTTAACATTCTGAGTTCAGGCATACTAAATTCGTTTTTCTATCTTGTTCCTAGGGTCAGTTAAGGATTATAAGATGTTATAACCAAACTGCCCATTCTGGCCTATGGGAACAGATAGCCTTGCAATAGTGAAAAACAAAATTGGCTGTAATTCACTATTTGGACATGCCGCACACATCAGGGCATGTCCTACCTTTTACATACAATGCACCCTGCCCTTGGGCCTTCCTTAGGGGTGACTAACATGTAGAAAAGGGAAGGTTTAGGGACTGGCAAGTGGGTGCACTTGCCACGTCAGCATGGCAGTCCCAGACTGCACACAGGCTCTGCAATGGCAGGCCTGAGTCACATTTTACAGGCTGCTTCTGTGGGTGGCACAACCAGTGCTGCAAGCCCACCAGCAGCATTTGATTTTCAGGCCCTGGGCACACACGGTGCACTGTTCTAGGGTCTGACATGTAAATCAAATAACCCAACCATGGAATCACTAATCCATAAAAACAATTTATAAAGAGAGCATATGTACTTTAGCACTGATCAGCAGTGGTAAATTGCCCAGAGTCATAAAACCAAAAAAAACAAGTCAGAAAGAATACAGAAGGAAGGCAAAAAGTTCAGGGATGACCCTGCAAAAAGGGCCAAGTTCAACAATCAGTATTTCCTGTCTTCCACTGCTCAGCCTATGTCACATCTTCCAGTCATGTGCGCACAGTATTTTTTCACAATATCAATTGTTCACCTCTCCAGATGCATTTTGGAAAGCAGACACTTTGATCTATTATTTGTATACCTGGACAAAATCAACTATCCATCCACTTATTAGTTCTGCTCCATCTGACTCGCCATCTATCTCTTGCCTTCTTTTCTTCCTACTCAGGTTCATTTTGAGTATATAAACTAAAGGCAGAACCTCACTGAGTGTCACAGCATTTCGGCTATCATAACTGGTAACTTCCATCAGCTGCCATTTAATAGGTGTAAAAAGTCCCTCTAACTGCTCTGTAGAGGCACTTGATGGAATCAGTAAATGCCACTGCAAATTCCTCAATTTATGTTGGACAACTGAAGAACAGCGGTAGTGAGTATATATCTTCTGGACCATGGCAATCACAACCTTCACATATCTGGAGTGAGTGATAAAATATGCAATGTCAACTTGGAGAACACTGGCAAAACATAGCACGTGCATCATATTCCAACCAGTAATCTGTTGTGATATTGGAGCAATAGTTTGTTGTGAAAATTCAATTTGAAGCTGTTGAAGAGTAAGCCATCTTCAAATCACATTGGCTGAATTCTCCAAAAAGTCAACATCTGGAGGCTTAACTTACTATGGTGCTGGCTGTCACCATGTGTGATGCTCAGCCGATGTACCAGGTGGATCACTGACAGAAAATCGACAACACTAATATCGACCTACAGAAATATTGTGACATATATATCGTTGTAAAAAATATCGACCTCCTATCTTCTATAATAGTAAGTACAAAAATATCGGAAAAAAATATCGTTGTTAAAAAATCGAAGTAGAAAATATCGTTTTTTATATGTATTATAAATAATGTGAAATAAATTAAATAATACATTTTACTTAAAAAAAATATTTAGAATTATTTGTAAATTTCAACAATAAGTAATAAATGTAATTTAAAAATAAATTAAACATACATATATAAAATGTAATATATATATATATATATTTACTTTAAAAAAATTAATGAATTATAAAATGTTAGAAATATATTAAAAAATAAAGACAAATATATATATACATACACCTGTAACATAAACATTTAAAAAAATATAATATAAATTAAAATATTAAAATATGTAATCGTTTTTAAACCTACATTTTAAACTACATTTAGTGCAACAGTAGGGAAAGTGTTGGATAGCAGAGGGTAAAAAATTATTATTCCCACTCCAGCGAGGGCAACAGTAGGGAAAGTGTTGGATAGCAGAGGGGAATAATTTACTATTCCCACTCTAATGAGTGCAACAGTAGGGAAAGTGTTGGATAGTGGAGGGTAAAAAATTACTATTCCCACTCCAGCTAGTGCAACAGTAGGGAAAGTGTTGGATAGCGGAGGGGAATACTTTACTATTCCCACTCCAGCAAGTGCAACAGTAGGGAAAGTGTTGGATAGCGGAGGGGAATAATTTACTATTCCCACTCCAATGTGTGCAACAGTAGGGAAAGTGTTGGATAGCAGAGGGTAAAAAATTACTATTCCCACTCCAGCGAGTGCAACAGTAGGGAAAGTGTTGGATAGCGGAGGGGAATAATTTACTATTCCCACTCCAGCGAGTGCAACAGTAGGGAAAGTGTTGGATAGCGGAGAGAAATAATTTACTATTGACACTCCAATGTGTGCAACAGTAGGGAAAGTGTTGGATAGCGGAGGGTAAAAAATGACTATTCCCACTCCAGCGAGTGCAACAGTAGGGAAAATGTTGGATAGCGGAGCGGAATAATTAACTATTCCCACTCCAACGAGTGCAACAGTAGGGAAAGTGTTGGATAGCGGAGGGGAATAATTTACTATTCCCACTCCAATGAGTGCAACAGTAGGGAAAGTGTTGGATAGCGGAGGGTTAAAAATTACTATTCCCACTCCAGCGAGTGCAATAGTAGGGAAAGTGTTGGATAACGGAGGGAAATAATTTACTATTCCCACTCCAGCAAGTGCAACAGTAGGGAAAGTGTTGGATAGCGGAGTGATAACAATTACTATTCCCACTCCAGCGATTGCAACAATAGGGAGAGTGTTGGATAGCGTAGGGGAATAATTGACTATTCCCACTCTAATGAGTGCAACAGTAGGGAAAGTATTGGATAGCGGAGGGTAAAAAATGACTATTCCCACTCCAGCGAGTGCAACAGTAGGGAAAATGTTGGATAGCGGAGCGGAATAATTAACTATTCCCACTCCAACGAGTGCAACAGTAGGGAAAGTGTTGGATAGCGGAGGGGAATAATTTACTATTCCCACTCCAATGAGTGCAACAGTAGGGAAAGTGTTGGATAGCGGAGGGAAATAATTTACTATTCCCACTCCAGCAAGTGCAACAGTAGGGAAAGTGTTGGATAGCGGAGTGATAACAATTACTATTCCCACTCCAGCGATTGCAACAATAGGGAGAGTGTTGGATAGCGTAGGGGAATAATTGACTATTCCCACTCTAATGAGTGCAACAGTAGGGAAAGTGTTGGATAGCGGAGGGAAATAATTTACTATTCCCACTCCAATGAGTGCAACAGTAGGGAAAGTGTTGGATAACGGAGGAGCAAAAATTACTATTCCCACTCCAGCGAGTGCAACAGTAGGGAAAGTGTTGGATAACGGAGGGAAATAATTTACTATTCCCACTCCAGCAAGTGCAACAGTAGGGAAAGTGTTGGATAGCGGAGGGATAAAAATTACTATTCCCACTCCAGCGAGTGCAACAGTAGGGAAAGTGTTGGATAACGGAGGGAAATAATTTACTATTCCCACTCCAGCAAGTGCAACAGTAGGGAAAGTGTTGGATAGCGGAGTGATAACAATTACTATTCCCACTCCAGCGATTGCAACAATAGGGAAAGTGTTGGATAGTGTAGGGGAATAATTTACTATTCCCACTCCAATGAGTGCAACAGTAGGGAAAGTGTTGGATAGCGGAGGGGTAAAAATTACTATTCCTACTCCAGCGAGTGCAACAGTGGGGAAAGTGTTGGATAACGGAGGGAAATAATTTACTATTCCCACTCCAGCAAGTGCAACAGTAGGGAAAGTGTTGGATAGCGGAGGGATAACAATTACTATTCCCACTCCAGCGAGTGCAACAGTAGGGAAAGTGTTGGATAACGGAGGGAAATAATTTACTATTCCCACTCCAGCAAGTGCAACAGTAGGGAAAGTGTTGGATAGCGGAGTGATAACAATTACTATTCCCACTCCAGCGAGTGCAACAGTAGGGAAAATGTTGGATAGCGGAGGGAAATAATTTACTATTCCCACTCCAATGAGTGCAACAGTAGGGAAAGTGTTGGATAACGGAGGAGCAAAAATTACTATTCCCACTCCAGCAAGTGCAACAGTAGGGAAATTGTTGGATAACGGAGGGAAATAATTTACTATTCCCACTCCAGCAAGTGCAACAGTTGGGAAAGTGTTGGATAGCGGAGGGATACAAATTACTATTCCCACTCCAGCGAGTGCAACAGTAGGGAAAGTGTTGGATAACGGAGGGAAATAATTTACTATTCCCACTCCAGCAAGTGCAACAGTAGGGAAAGTGTTGGATAGCGGAGTGATAACAATTACTATTCCCACTCCAGCGATTGCAACAATAGGGAAAGTGTTGGATAGTGTAGGGGAATAATTTACTATTCCCACTCTAATGAGTGCAACAGTAGGGAAAGTGTTGGATAGTGGAGGGTAAAAAATGACTATTCCCACTCCAGCTAGTGCAACAGTAGGGAAAGTGTTGGATAGCGGAGGGGAATAATTTACTATTCCCACTCCAGCAAGTGCAACAGTAGGGAAAGTGTTGGATAGCGGAGGGGAATAATTTACTATTCCCACTCCAATGAGTGCAACAGTAGGGAAAGTGTTGGATAGCAGAGGGTAAAAAATTACTATTCCCACTCCAGCGAGTGCAACAGTAGGGAAAGTGTTGGATAGCGGAGGGGAATAATTTACTATTCCCACTCCAGCGAGTGCAACAGTAGAGAAAGTGTTGGATAGTGGAGGGGAATAATTTACTATTCCCGCTCCAATGAGTGCAACAGTAGGGAAAGTGTTGGATAGCAGAGGGTAAAAAATTACTATTCCCACTCCAGCGAGTGCAACAGTAGGGAAAATGTTGGATAGCGGAGGGGAATAATTAACTATTCCCACTCCAGCGAGTGCAACAGTAGGGGAAGTGTTGGATAGCGGAGGGGAATAATTTACTATTCCCACTCCAATGAGTGCAACAGTAGGGAAAGTGTTGGATAGCGGAGGGATAAAAATTACTATTCCTACTCCAGCGAGTGCAACAGTGGGGAAAGTGTTGGATAACGGAGGGAAATAATTTACTATTCCCACTCCAGCAAGTGCAACAGTAGGGAAAGTGTTGGATAGCGGAGGGATAACAATTACTATTCCCACTCCAGCGAGTGCAACAGTAGGGAAAGTGTTGGATAACGGAGGGAAATAATTTACTATTCCCACTCCAGCAAGTGCAACAGTAGGGAAAGTGTTGGATAGCGGAGTGATAACAATTACTATTCCCACTCCAGCGAGTGCAACAGTAGGGAAAATGTTGGTTAGCGGAGGGGTAAAAATTAATATTCCCACTCCAGCGAGTTCAACATTAGGGAAAGTGTTGGAAAGTGGAGGGGAATATTTTACTATTCCCACTCCAATGAGTGCAACATTAGGGAAAGTGTTGGATAGCGGAGGGGAATAATTTACTATTCCCACTCCAGCAAGTGCAACAGTAGGGAAAGTGTTGGATAGCGGAGGGTAAAAAATTACTATTCCCACTCCAGCAAGTGCAACAGTAGGGAAAGTGTTGGATAGCGTAGGGGTATAAATTACTATTCCCACTCCTGCGAATGCAACAGTAGGGAAAGTGTTGGATAGCGGAGGGGTAAAAATTACTATTCCCACGGAACAAAATTCAAATTTAGAAAAAAACAAAATATCAACTACAAAACAAAATATAATAAAAAAAACAAAAACAAAACATATATCTAAATTAAACAAAAAAGTGTACCTCTATAATTAACACAATTAATTATCAATTTAACAAATATTAATAATTATAAAACACATTTAAAAATGTAAAAATTAATGTACAAACCAACGTTACAGCTATTGAACCTGAATCCCCAAACAAAATAAAAACTAAATAATTACCAAAAATATTTTTCAATTAATAAATGAATATTAATGATCAATTAATGATTAATTAATTTAAACTAAATTACTTTCCCCCTTCTACCCCAATAAACACCAAATCACACACCTAAAAATATTTACACATTGTCCATAATTAATTTTACATTATTAAATTAATATCAATTAACAACAAATCATTAATTAAGTTAAAAAAAAAATTCCCACCATTTATCACTATAAACCCCACAACTCACACATCAAAATTATTACACAATTGGCATATTTAAATTTTTATTAATTAATTAGCATTAATTAACAAATAATTAATTAATTATAAGTACATTACCTCCCACCATATTCCCCTATAAATGCCACCACCAATTTCGTAAAACATGACACAATTAACATAATTAATTAACAATTAATTAATTAATTAATAACAATTAACAAGCAAAATATAAATAATTAGTAATACATTAATTCACACAATTAACACTATAAAATAAAATTAATTAAATATTATATTAAAAATATTAATACATGTATTCAAATTAAATTACTTCCCACCCTATTCCCTATCAACCCACAACCCGCTCCTAAAAAAATAACACAAGTAACATAATTACCAATTAATTAATAATAATTAACAACTAATTAATAAATAATTAATACTAAATTAATTCCCACAATAAACAGTATAAAATATAAAATACATAAATATTAATTCATAAAAAATATTAATAAATGTATTAAAATTAAATTACTTCCCACCCTACTCCCCTATCAACCCACAACCCACTCCTAAAACAAATGACACAATTAACATATTTACCAATGAATTAATCAATATAAATTAACATCCAATTATTAATTAATTCATTATAAATTAATTCCCTCAATTAACACTATAAAATCAAAAATAAATACTAATAAATAAAAATTAATATTCCATTTATTATAATTAAATTACTTTCCACCCTATTCCTCTATAAACCCACAACCCTCTACGGAACTAAAATGCAAAATGTAATTAAAATAAAATTAATAACTTCTAAAAATGTAACACATAAATTTAAAAAACAAATGCAATACTTAAACAAAAAAATAGAGAACATACATTTAAAATACATACTAAAATACATAACACTAACTAAAAAAACAATATTTTTTACAACTATATTTTTGCAAATGATATTAATTACTTCGATATTTTAGAAAACGATATTTCTTACCTGAAACTCGATATTCTTGACCACAATATTCTTGCAGTCGATATTTATGTATCTCGATATTTTGCACTCGATATTAGTGCAAGTCGACATTTCCTACTCAATATTCTGGCTCTTTACCAGGTGAAAAGAAGGCCATCAGTGAGTTATTACAGCCACATGGTCACTGTCCCAAAAAGTGGTCCACCTATAGGCTCGTGCTCTAGTGAACATTTGTAGGCCTGGGTGAAATAATTCACTCCACTCATGGCGTTTGGCGGTTTTGGGAACTTCGTGCTATGCGTGTAATGTGGAATTCCCGCCAAATTCCACCATCCAATGGATGGTGCAATTTTTTTCCATTGGCGTGCGCACAACTTGATTTGGTGAATGCTGGCGAGCACCAGGCAACTTGCCAGATGCTAACAAACATGTGCAAGGTTTGGTGGCCACTAGCACACCTTCTGTCTGGGACAGTAACCTTTTCGTTATGCTGGCAAGCAACTGTGGCTGCACCTCGAGCAGATTCTCTACTCGAGAAGCAGATAAATCTACTTGAAAAGACATTTTCAAGTTAATATTGCATTCCAATGAACCATTCAAGTTGTTTTTTCATGCAAGAAGCCTTTTTTATTTTACTTTTCTTTCAACAAGAAGGAAGTGCCCCATAGAATCCAACTTCCTGTTCCTGTCCAGCAGGCTCCTCTCAGTGCTTTGCCCATCTCCTGGTCTCGTTTGATTTGGATTTGGAGCTGGAAGGATCACTCTCTTTGTCTGCTGCATATATATAATTGGATTTAAGGACTTTGTTTTTGTGATATAGCATGTAAGTTCAAAAACTGCAGTTTCAGTATGGGCCTGGTTATTTTTTTTACATTTAATTTATAATCGTTTGTAAAGGAAAAATGTTGCATAATTCAGTACATTTTACCACATTTGTTAATAAATCTGCAATATATTCATTTATTTTACTATGTAGCCTAGTCTGCCAATAGGCCATCCAGCCAGTAGACCCATTACTAGTCATGGAAGAATGAGGCAACTGTTTCTGTGGTATATGTTGCTACAAAACATAATTTAGGGCAGGGATGGCATTAGATTAATTTAACAATGATTTTTGTGGGGGGTATTTCAAGATATTTCTGAAAAAGGTGTAGAGGTGGGGTAATATTTGATGCCTTGAAAGAAAGTGGGTTTTTAAAAATGTTTTATAGGTCAGTTCATTTTAGTTTTTGGCATTTCTGAATGAATGGTATTGTTTTCTTCAGTGTTACCATTGCTCCTTTGTCTGGCCAGTGAGTTTGTGTGCCACAGGCCACCAATTGTCTTTCTTTTCCATACCATGTGGCCAGAGGCCATTTTGTGTAGCCAGATTCCATAGGCTTGCATGTGTTCTTCTTGTTTTTCCAGGTCTCCTTGCTTATTGTTTAACCATGTGGCCGGCAATCATTTGTGTAGCCAGCCAGTGTATTTTTGTCATAGGCCTGCATGTGTTCTTTGTTGTCCATGCCTCCTTGCTTGGTGTTGTTGTTTAACTATGTGGCCGGTGGTCATTTTGTGTAGCCAGCCTAAGTGCTTTTGCCATCGGCCTGCATGTGCTCTTTGTTGTGTCCATGCCTTCTTGCTTGTTGTTGTTGGTTTACAAAATGGCCAGAGGCCATTTTGTGCAGCCAGCCAGCCAGCATGCTTGTGCTTTTGCCAAAGGCCTGCATGTGTTCTTCTTTGTTTTCCATGCCTCCTTGCTTGTTGTTTGACCATGCGGCTGTTGGCCATTTTGTGTAGTCAGCCAGTATGCTTTTTCCATAGGTCAGATTGTATTCTTTGTTATGGTCACTTGTCATACCACCTTGCTTGCTGTTGTTGATTGACCATGTGGCCTACGTCCATTTTGTGCAGCCACCCTTAGTTTACTTTTTTCCAGTTTGCATTCAAAGCCATTTTCTAGGGAGATGGATAGGGCAGGGCTATACCTTTTTGTATTGTCCATTTCATTTTTTTTGTACTTTTCTCTGCTACCAGTTTAAAAATGTTTGATGATCATTGTATTATATAAATATATTGTTTTTCTCTGCTATCAGTTTAATAATGTTTGATGATCATTGTATTATATAAATATATTGTGATTATGAATAGTGTTTTATATCATATGCATTTTTTACATTTTTCACGTGCACCGTCTTGCCTCCCAACGGGTTTCCAATAGCCCTCCAGTACACCAGCAATTTGTAATTTTACTTTTTGTAAAAAAAAATATATATATATTTGATATTTTTAAATTTTTCAAATCTTTTATATTTTCCCACATCCAGCACCCACCCTTGCCTGCCATAAGCACAGGATTCCTTTTTAAATTATTATTCCATTTCATCCGTCATCCAAGAGACATCACCTTGAATACTGCAAGACAGAAAGCCTATGCAAAGTGACGTGACCACACAATATGTGTCGTGAGTCCTCAAATCACTTATACTTGTGCAGATAAGTGCTGCTGCCAACTGACAGCTTCAAGATGGCCCCAAAGAAAGATGCTGCCAAGAAAGTGGCAAGTGAGCAGAAGCAGCTTTCCACCACTGGTATGCCGATCTGAACCTTTTTCCACAAATTTGTTCCTGCCACACCGGCCTCCAGGGAGCAAGCTGGAAGCAGCACTCCTGCATCAATGGCACCACCGAAACATAAGCCCAAACCCATTTCTCTCGCTGAGGCAGCCACTGCAATAATGGCAACACCAATAAGCAGTGACATTGAATTGAATTTGTCTCTTTTGCAAAGTAGTACCAGGAAACTGAGCAAAGTGGACAACAGCCACAGCCAGTAATAGTAGATCTTCCTGAAATTTGAGCAGAACATAATGTTGAGCTTCCTGCTGAGTAAGAACCTCCTCTTTTAAACCATGCTTGCGACACGACTCCAGCAATGCGTGACTTTTGCCCCAACAGATGCGTCAACATTTTTGATGCATCTGTCAATCCTTGCCCCATGGTGCGCCGTATTGTAAATACGGAACATCCATGGTGGCGCAAGGGTACTCCACCATTTTCTCAAAGCCCCCCTTCTGATGATCTGGACATGGATTGGACCGTGGCTGAATCCAATACATGCCAGGAGAGGCTCAGGAAAAGGAAAGTTCCTGAAAGCCTAACAATTATGGACAGGGATGAGAATGACAAGCCAGTCATTGTCATGGGAGCTGGCCCAGAGGAGACCGACATTACCCCACCTATTCAGCCTGCTCCAAAGGATGCGGCACCTCCGCCAGAGTCAGTGGGTATTTGTAAGTCACCTTACACCACTACACTGCATTCACCACTACTTAAGTCGAATTATGCACTGCAGAGAGGTAACTGTTGACAAACCCACCTACCTCCAGCTCTTCGGGCATCAGCGCAGTGGCACCAGTGACCCACTAAAAAAGTTTACCTTCCCAGTTTGGGGCTTATTTACGATTAACAAGCAGAGGGATAACATTGCGATATGCTCCTTTGCCACATGAGTGTTCGTCGAGGGAAACCTGGTTCACGCACTATGGTACGGGAGGCCAAACGACCCATATGAAAAAATACCACGCAATCCAGTGGGAGGCACACCTTAAAAAAATTGCTTCAGTTGGTGGTGGTAGTGATGAGAGAGGGGAATCAGATCCGATCACATTGGGAGGTGAGGTTGATGAGGAAGAAGAGGGTGAAATGCTCTTTACACATAGCAGCCATGCCCCCAAGACTGTGCCAGTATAATCAACCTAAGCGACCTTGAAATGACACAAGAGTCAGATAGAGACATACCAACAGCATGTATGGACTTCCCCAAGATGCACACTGAGTCTACCACCACCTGCAGGTACATCACCTTCGCTCCTGATATCACCTGCTTCATTGGCAGCAGAAAATAAATAATCCAGGCTACTATTACAGGCATGTTTAGGGAGAAGGGGCCGTACAAACGCAACCACCCAATGGCATGTTTGAAGAATGGGAAGCTGGCTAAAATGTTAGCACTGGACCTCTTCCCTTTTTTGGGGGGAATTTGTGGCGGTCATCTTCCCGAAATGCAAGGTTCCCAGCCAGACCTATTTTGCCAGAGTTGCTGTTGCAGCACTCAATCATGATGTGCTGCAATTGGTTGTATAAGCTTTGCAGCACAGTGTTGTTCACACTATCTACCTGACGACAGACTTGTAGACCAGTTGTCAAGCCACTGATTACATGTGTATCACTGCACACTGGTTCTCTTTTAAGGGGGCTAAACAACAGCTTTCTATAGATCTCGGCACTGAAGAATGTTTGAAGGGCGTTCGGAGGCATGCAACAGTAGCCATGCTCACCATGGAGAAATCCCATTCTGCGTCAAACATATTGGATGACTTTAACAACAAGGTGTTGTAATGGCTGCAGCCCAGAGGTCTCAGAATTGGATTTGTTGCCACGGACAATGGCAGTAATATAGTTAAGGCCATGGGAGATGGTGACTATTTCAGTGTCCTGTGTTTGGCGCATAGCATCAACCTGATTGTGCAGGACATTCTCAAAAAAGAAGACATAGTCAGCAACTTCCTGATCATCTGCAGAGGAGAGTGCACTCATTTCAGCCACTCTTCTAAAGCCCGGAAGCAGTTGAGGATCATTAAGCATGATAATATAGTACCAGTTAAAGCCCTCCTACAGGAGGTGCCAACATGTTGGTACTCGACCTATTACAACATCTATTTGAGCAGGTCAAACCAATCAATGAGTATGGCATTCAAAAAGGAGGAGATGCAACTGTGAAAATCATGTCCATTGTGATGGACAAATAGAGCTTAGTCAAACACCTGATAGAGATGCTACTTCCTTTTGAGGTTTTCACATGGGAAGTCAGCAAGGAGGACAGTCCGATGGGCCAAGATATCCTGATGTTGCATCTGATACAGGACCAGTTAAAATGGTGGCTGAAAGCTTTGCAGATGTAAATGAAGATGTGCATAATTTGGTACAGAGCTTAATCCTTTGCTTGGCTGATAATATAAGCCTGCAAAGAGACATTGTGTCATCCAAAGGGTACCTCCATGCCACAATTGTTGATCCATGGTACAGAATAACACTGCCCACTTTCAATCTTTTTTCAGAAGAGGATGTTTCAGAATACAAGACATGGATTGTTCAGCGAGCCAGAGACCTGGAAGAAGAATAACTGGAAATTAGAGTCCCATCTCATGCACCAGTTCTGGAGTGCCGCCTTCATCTTACAGATAGGGCAGTCCTGTTGTCTCACATTTGGCAACACCAGCAACAATAACACAGGTGGCAACAGCAACAAAAATACAACAATCGGCCAGAACCTCTGCACTGGTTTGGTTTCAATTTGCATATTTTCATTCCAGTGCAGAGGCGAAGGCAAAAGAGGTCAAGCAAGTGGCAGCACCAATGACCATTGAGAGGATGTTGCAATACTATCTGGATGACCTATGAGAGGCCTATGTGGATCGAAACCCATTAGTTTATTGGTATGGGAAGATGCACCAATGGCCCGAGGTCAGCAAGCTGGCAATAAAGGGGCAGATTTACAAGCCCCTTGTGACATTTTTGCACCGCCGTTGCGTCACTTGTGTGATGCAGCAGCGTCGTAAAAAATGCAGACAATTTACAGCATGACATATCTAGGGAGATGCGTCACGTTGTAAAGCTCTGCGTCACATTATACCTGCATCAGGTATAATGTATGCAGGGTGGGCGTTACCATGCAGGAAAGCCTCGTATAAGTGACGCAGTGAAATCTAAACGATTTCACTGCAACACTTTTAGGACGCCACTGTGTCAAAACTTTACGCCTGCTGGAAGCAGTCGTAAGGAGTGACGCAGTGTAGTGGGAATAGGCCTCAAAATGCATTGCTGGAGTTGCGTTGTGCTTGCGACACGACTCCAGCAATGCGTGACTTTTGTTCCAACAGATGCGTCAAAATTTTTGATGCATCTGTCAATCCTTGCGCCATGGTGCGCTGTATTGTAAATACGGCACATCCATGGTGGCGCAAGGGTTTATCAGGGTGGAGCAGGGAAAGTGATGCATCTCTACAGATGCGTCACTTTCTTGTAAATCTGCCCCAAAGTATCTGCCAGTGTGTCTGCTGAGTGTGTGTTCAGTGTATCTGGCGCAGTTGTCACAGTGAAAAGGACCCTGTCTCTCACCTCAAAACTTGGAGAGATTGACCATGATCAAAATGAACCAACACTTCATACCACACAATTACACCTTTCCTGAACTACCACATGAGGAGGATGAGGGTGATTGGTCAGACCCATGTGTTTTAGATCATGATGACCAACTTCTGGGTGAACCACCCGAATTTGAGGACAAACTCTACTTCTTTGACTGAGAGCGGGCCACCACAGAACTTTTTAGTTATTTATTGTCGAACTGCTTTGCCAAAACAAAAAAGAAAAGAAGGATGTAGCTAGCGGAACGTTATGTTTGTGTCTGACTTATGCAGCCCCACCATTTTTAGCAACATGTATCGCGGAATTAGAGTTGGACCAGTGTGCAGTGAAGAATCCTCCCCACTTCCTTAAAGGAAATTGGAAAAGCCTGCCTCCCTCCCATTCCTATCCTTCTTTTTGCATCCCCTAGTATAGCTGCCCCAATAAATATCATTTTGATTTACAAGGCTGCCAATCCCAATGAGTTGATTGCATCAATGAGGAGATACAATTGAGTACCTAGCACCATGCTTGGATTGGAACAGGTAACTGTTGCACCAATGACTGATATATTATTGGGTGATTGTGAGTGATGTTTGATGATTCTTGTGGTGGCACACAGTGAGGGAGGGTGTTCAACTAATAATTTGTAAACATGATTTTGAGGATTTGCAATGTTTGGGGCCTGATGGGTTATCATTTTTCCTGAAAGTGATTGGCCTTTCACACGCAGCAAGATTTACTTGCAGTGTCCAATCATTTTCTTCTGATTTTTCAGAGACCAGAACAGCCACTTTAGCTAACAAACACAAATCTACACAAAATACTCAAATTCTTTTTCTCTTCTTGTTCTTCAACAGCAGTGCACTACAGGTCTTGGGATGGAATTGGACTGACTTGTCAGAGTCAGGAGAAGGATGGAAGGACTCAGGGCAGGACTGCCTCAAAAGCCAGAAGAAGGAAGGTATTGAGTCTATCGACTTCAGAAGGAAACCAATATGATGATGACTCTGAGATCTACTCAGCTCTGTGGACTGGAGAGAGGTGTGTTGATTTGGGAAATGCTGCTGAGTGTGTGTGCTGGCTCAAATGTGAAACTCCTCTTATATGATTTTGACCTGTTGCTTGTAACTGGAGACTTATTTGTGATGCCACATCATCCTCATCATCACATGATACACAACCACAGCTAAATGTTATGATGACAGTTGTGAGATTGATCAGCCTGGCTCACTCAGCTACTTGTCTGTGATTGGTTGTAAATTTATCTCACGTCTCAGTTAATTTATCTGCCATGAGTAATAAATGAATGATTGTACCCACCTATGCTCTTGCTCTGCCTCTGAGTCTTGGTAGTTGGTACACTCCTCATGAAGCTTCCTTGTTTCTTTCTCCTTGACTCTACAATATCATTTCTGTTTTACAATCCACAAGCCTCTTCTTCTTCTCCTGCATAAAAGGCGAAAGTTCCATTACACTCCTGCTTACCTTACCGGAACAGTTCAGTCAGGTACCAAAGACAGACATTACAAGAAGAATGCAGATGCACAGCCCAATTTGGCAATACAGTATCAATTTTCTTTTAAAGATTACAATCATTTTTAGAGTTGTGTGGGTTCACTAATTACAGAGGGAGCCAGGCTGCACATAATTTGGTCAGGGTTGTAAAGTAAACTTTATCAGGGACTTTTTGACCGCCTTCACTGTGGGACAAGGATCCCCAGGCCTCTGTGCCTCTAACTCCTTTTTTGACCTCTCAGCACCCTCATCTCATCGCCCCTCAAATGTTCCTTCCTGGACCCCAACTTTGGTAGTGCACCAACCTATTGTCAGTTCTTTGAGTGACCACAAACAAATTCCTTTCCAATTTGCCCTTCATTTGCGTTTTTTAAGTAACCCAGGAGCTTCTGTCACTGTTCAGTTTGCAATGGATTGAACTGAAACTGTGTCATACTCATTCCTTCATTTCCTTTCATAATAGATTGATGCTGATGTGCTGCTCATCATCGCCCTGATGAATATTGTTGTTGCGTAGTGTTTGTCTTTTTCACGCCTTTCTCCAAATCTCCTTTCCCATCCATTCATGAAACTCCTAACCCTCTTCACCTGGGATGTTGATTTATTGAGGAGACTTAATTTTAGGCCAGGGTGGAGTTCACAGAGTCACTCTAAGCTGAACTCCGTGAAGTGTCCCAAAAATTCTGTCATGCTACGCAGAGTTCCTTGAGTGGTCGGAGCTGCTGGACACATGCGGTTGCGTGATGTTTACGTTGTATGTGGCACTCAAAGTGGATTCTCATGCCAGAAACAGCGCGCAAACGGCACCACACGGTTCGCATCTGGAACGGCCATCTTGTCTTCTGTTCCGTTCATGGTGCTGGGCTTGTTTTGCAATCCCTACCTAATCTTTTCAAATCTCCCCTTATACAACTTATATACCTCTCATTTTTATTTATTGCATTAGTGTGTGTCTTTGTGTTTGTGTATTTTGCATTTTTTTTTAATGTATTTTCTTGACTTCTTTGTACTTTATAAAAGTTTCCCTTTACTTCCTCATTTCTTCTAACCTTCCTTCCTTTTCTATTTAATTTTTTCCCCCCACCCAGTGTCATGGCAGAGCAGGGCAATCATGGGAGCGGTGGAGCCAGGCCCCCCCAAACCTCCAACAGTTGCCTACTTTGCCGTCGGTGGCACTGCAAAGGTTTGCAGCCCCACTCAATTTTGTGAGGCAGAGGCGGCAGCGCTAGTTTTCTTTGTGCAGCGCCACCTCCCCTCCATGCTGGCAGGAGGCAGCAGGCCTGGAAGAAGGTCCCCCTCTGAGAGCGTCAACTGTTGTGGGAAAGGGTATGCCGTGTGTGTGCCGGCACACGGGTCCAGAGCACTCAGCAGCAGTAGACATACCGCTGGGCAAACATCATAGACCATGAGTAGGACCTGTTTGACCTTCTAAGCGTGGAGATTGCAGGGCTCATGAGCAATCATTTGAAGTGTTTTTGTTCTACAATGCAAATTTCTTTTACAAATAGCTTGGTGCTCACACTCAGAGATAAGTTAAGTTTACGTTAAGAATATTTTGTGAGCCAGTTTGAGCTAGGCCAGGCGCTACTTATTCGTACTCATCAGCGCTCGCTTGGCTGAATATTTAAAAAGCCATTGTAAACTCATATGTCCTCCTGTCACCATAGTGAATTATTGATATCAGTGACTGCGTTCTCTGTGACATTCTTTATGTCGCTCGTACAGTTCCAAGCATTCTCACAGTGATGTGTGTGATGTAGCGTAATTCCATGTTAGAACATGGAGTGTTGGTTGATGGGGGTTCTGACCTGGGCAGTTGGCTGGAGGCACCGATGGATGGGGTTTGACAATAAAGCCTCTGTTTAATTCCACTCATTTATCCAGTGTGGCGACCTTATTACACTGCCGACGATTGCGTGTGTACAGGATGTCAACCCCAACATCGTGAAAAGGTGAGGAAGAACGGAACACGCGACCAGCGTGCATCAAAGAAGAAAGGGAGAGAGATATAGCCTTGCAGGAGAGTGGAAAGGGAAGATCTGGCAAGCGGACGGAGTCTGGATTGCTGAATTCAATTCTGATGGTGAGAGATGCACCGAAAAGACAAGCGGAGGAAAAGCGCAAGTAGCTGGAACGCACAGATAGTCTGCGCTTCACGTCAGGCATCACGTCAAGCCAGCTTGCGTGAGTGTGTGCTCAATCTCCCATTGAAATAAGACTGAGAGTAAAGATTTATCGGCGGGAAGAAAACAAGCCACATTGACAAAGGAAACCGGCACCAATGTTTACGTAGCGACGTCGGCGGCCATTTTAAAAGCGGATCTCCCATAGAAATAAGACTGAATGCTAAGTTTTATCGGCGGGGAGAAAATAAGCTGCATCAACAAAAGAAAATGGCACCAATGTTTAGGTTGCAATGTAGGCAGCCATTCTAATGCTGATTAATGGGAAATTAAGAGGAGTTTGGTGAATTTGAACAGAAACATCATTTTATTTAAAGTTTTAACAAAAAGAAAGTAGTGTTAAGAGAAAAGATCACTGGAGAATTAATTATCTTCGGATTTTGACTGCAATAAGTTTGTTTTCAGCTTGAGAAACATAGTTGTATGTATTTAAATTAGAAATTTAAAATATATGTTGTGTTGGTATATAGTTAAAATTGACATTTAAGAGAGAAAAGAAACAGGAGAAGTAATTATACAGAAAAATACAAAGATAAGTTAGAGTGAACATTTACTTTAAAAAGAAAGTGTAAAAAGAGGTAGGAGAATGCAAAATGTAACTGCTCCACCGTTTTTTATGACAAGTCCAGGGGAACCACCAGTAAAGTGGCAGAAATGGAAGAAAATATTTGAGAATTATGCCAGAGTGTGTGGGACAAATTTGAGTGCGGAGAGGAAACAGGCACTTTTGCTTCACTGTTTAGGTGGTGAGGGGCAGGAGGTGTTGGAGAATTTGCCTCAATTAAGCCCTATGAGTCAAAGAGGACTAAATGAGTATGAAGTATGTATAAAACAGATTTACATTATCTACCTAAAGTGAGTACCATCATGGAACGTTATTATTTTGGTTTAAGAGAACAAGGGAAAGAGGAAACTGTTGAAGAATATGTGACCGCTCTCAGGAAGTTAGCGTCAAGTTGCAAATTTGGGGAACTAGTGGAAGAGAGAATACGTGATCAATTAGTGTTAAAATGCTGCAGTGACAAGATAAGAGAGGAACTTTGGTTAAAAGATGAACCACCATTGGATGAAGTGATGATTATTGCAAAGCGTGTTGAGCACATGTTGAAATGTGTGAGTGAATTAAGCAAGGCTGGGAAATCAAGTAATGCTGCAGAAAAAGTAGAAGAAGTGTGTCATGCAGTACACAAGTCGGACACAACAAATAACAAGTCTGGGGAGAAAGAAAAGAGAAACAAGAGTGGGGATGAAGGAAAAAATAATATTATGGTCTTTCAAGGAACTTGTTATCGTTGTGGTAAAGTTGGTCACAAAGCCAACGCAAGTTTTTGTCCTGCTCTCAAGGTGGTTTGTGATTACTGTGGAAAAAGGGGTCACTTTTCAAAGAACTGCCGTTTCCGCAACAAAAGGGATGGCAGGAATGAGGTGAAAGAAGTAAGTGTTCAAGTGAATGAGTGTGGTGTAGAACATCCTGCTGAGTGGGTAAAAGTAGGAAATGTGAAGATAAAAATGAAATTTCCCCCCTGTGCAGGTGCAGTCTGTATGGAATTTTGAAAATAAGTATGTGAAGAAGTTTGCAGAATTATTCAAGGATAAGTTGGGGCGTTTGAAGGGATATACTCACAGAATTAAGCTGAAGTTGGGTGCCAAGCCTATTGCAGCAAAGGTCAGGAGGATTCCACTGAGTGTGAAAGAGTCTGTACAAAAAGAGATTAACAGACTACTTGAATCTGGTGTGATTGAGCCTGTGGAAGCGACAGAGTGGTTGGCTCCCATTGTCGTAGCGAGAAAGAGTAACAATGAGATTCGTTTGTGTGTTGATCAACGTGCGCTCAATAAGGAGGTTGTTGTGGACAAGTTCCCGCTGCCTAATATAGATGAGATGGTGTCGACACTGGATGGTGCATGTTTTTTCAGTACACTAGACTTGGCTTCAGCATATCACCAAGTGCCTCTAGATAAGAGTTCTCAGGAGCTTACTGCTTTCATTACTCCTCTGGGGGCGTTCAAGTTCTTAAGAATGCCTTTCGGATTGGTTTCAGCGGCCTCCGTGTTTCAAAGGATTATGAGTGATGTGGTCAAGGGAATTTCGGGGGTTAGGTGTTATCAGGATGATCTTTTAATTTATGGTAAGAGCATTGAGGAACATGATTGTAGGGTGGAGAAAGTGTTGGAGAGATTACTTAAAGCAGGTTTGACTTTACGTTTTGACAAATGTAGATTTGGGGTCACTGATGTAGATTATCTTGGGAATGGCTGAGTTTTACAGCAAGTTTATAAGAAATTTTGCAGATAAAACTTGTCATTTAAGAAGTTTATTGTGTAAAAAAACTGAGTTTGTGTGGGATGAAGTTTGCAAAGAAGAATTTGAAAAAGTTAAGATTGATCTCAAGAATGCTCCAGATTTACAGGCTTTCAAACCAGGTGATATGACATACATTGTAACAGATGCGAGTAAAAAAGGACTGGGGGCCTTGTTGATTCAGGAAAAAGATAGACAAGAGTGTTTGGTTGCATGTGCTTCAAGATGTCTAAGAGGTGCTGAGGTGAACTACTCAGTCATTGAGAAAGAAGCGCTTGCTATCTTCTGGGCTTTGAATAAGTTTGAAAAATTTGTCTGGGGTACTCGATTCATTGTTCGGTCTGATCACAAGCCACTTAAAGAGATTTTTGAGAAGAAGGGTTTGGACTCTATTTCTTCTAGGATCAGGAGGTGGGTGATTGCTCTTCAAGATTTTGATTTTGGAATGGAATACATTCCTGGAGCTACAAATGTTTCGGCAGATTGTCTCTCACGTTTAGTGGACTGTGTGGAATCGGAAGATATAAAGGGAGATGATGATTTTATGGATGATTTTGATGTCAAGGTGTGTGAAATCACTTTAGGTGCTATCAAAGAGGATGAATGGAAGGAAGAGATAAAAAGGATCCTGAAATGTTGAGAGTCATAGAGATGGTTTCACAAGATAGAGGAAGCAAGCTTGATAAACCTTGGTCGTTGGTGTGTGATGAGTTAGCTATTTACAATGAAGATATTCCAAGTGAAACCAGTCAATGTTAGCCTATGGAAGGAAATTCAAGTTACTGGTAAGTACGGTTAAAATTACTTTTGAGGATCAGTACTGGGCTCAAAGTTGCAGCACTGAGGTCTCTCCTGATAACAGGTGAGTAAATCGGAATTCGTATTTCGGCTGATTTTAGAGGAATATTTGCACAATGGTGAAGGAAGGGGGTGGGGTGACATGTCTGCAAACACGCCCTGTGGCGCGTTTTAAGTTGGAGAATTAATTCCTCCTCAATCCCGAGGGTCCCTAGGGGCCAACTAGCCCACCAGATACCTCCAGTATGCGCCAGATAGCTGCGTTGCAGAGAGGTGTTCAGAGGCCAAGCCCCTTTTTACAACACTCTGTAACGCATACCGGCTAGTAATCCAATGTAAAGGTCAGGGAGGCGCGCTCTCAGGATGTAGCACAATGAACCACTGTATTGCAGGAAACTGTTTATTTACAGAACGCGTTTCGGCTGCCCAGCATCTTTGGTCACATGTGACCAAGGCTGCTGGGCAGCCGAAACGCGTTGTGTGAATAAACATAAATATATGTATATATATATATGTATTACCACAAGTTCCCCAGATGTAAGACCGCACTCCACAACCAGGTAATTATCAAACTTCTTTATTGAAAGGCAAGCGGCTTCCCATCCCCACAGCAAGTCCTTGGCCTTACGCGTTTCGAAGCGTTTAGTGCTTCTCATCAGAGGCCGTGACAGCTGGCACTTCAACAAGGCTTTCCTCATCCCCCTGCATGCTTCATCAGATTTATGGCTTCTGGTGCGCCTCCATGATGGTAATTCAATAATTGATGCATGCTGGGAAATGAAGTCTTTTTCCGCCCAAATACACCCTCCAGTGGGTTTGTCAGCTACACGCATTTTAGGACATTAATTTTCACAGCCCTCCATTGGGCTGCAGGATGGGACTTCACATGCCTTAATCATTCCCCTGCTGTGCCCTTCAAGATGTGAACAATTCACTTCTCCGGGTCCGTGATTGCTTCCGGCGGTGCGGCGTCTCCGCGGCCTGGAAGCGCCGCGTTTATGTATTACCACAAGTTCCCCAGATGTAAGACCGCACTCCACAACCAGGTAAGTATCAAACTTCTTTATTGAAAGGCAAGCGGCTTCCCATCCCCACATCAAGTCCTTGGCCTTACGTGTTTCGAAGCGTTTAGTGCTTCTCATCAGAGGCCGTGACAGCTGGCACTTCAACAAGGCTTTCCTCATCCCCCCTGCATGCTTCATCAGATTTATGGCTTCCGGTGCGCCTCCATGATGGTAATTCAATAATTGATGCATGCTGGGAAATGAAGTCTTTTTCTGCCCAATTACACCCTCCGGTGGGTTTGTCAGCTACACGCATTTTAGGACATTACTTTTCACAGCCCTCCATTGGGCTGCAGGATGGGACTTCACATGCCTTAATCATTCCCCTACTGTGCCCTTCAAGATGTGAACAATTCACTTCTCTGGGTCCGTGATTGCTTCCGGCGGTGCGTCGTCTCCGCGGCCTGGAAGCGCCGCGTTTATGTATTACCACAAGTTCCCCAGATGTAAGACCGCACTCCACAACCAGGTAAGTATCAAACTTCTTTATTGAAAGGCAAGCGGCTTCCCATCCCCACATCAAGTCCTTGGCCTTACGCGTTTCAAAGCATTTAGTGCTTCTCATCAGAGGCCGTGACAGCTGGCACTTCAACAAGGCTTTCCTCATCCCCCCTGCATGCTTGATCAGATTTATGGCTTCCGGTGCGCCTCCATGATGGTAATTCAATAATTGATGCATGCTGGGAAATGAAGTCTTTTTCTGCCCAATTACACCCTCCAGTGGGTTTGTCAGCTACACGCATTTTAGGACATTACTTTTCACAGCCCTCCATTGGGCTGCAGGATGAGACTTCACATGCCTTAATCATTCCGCTGCTGTGCCCTCAAGATGTGAACAATTCACTTCTCCGGGTCCGTGATTGCTTCCGGTGGTGCGTCGTCTCCGCGGCCTGGAAGCGCCGCGTTTATGTATTACCACAAGTTCCCCAGATGTAAGACCGCACTCCACAACCAGGTAAGTATCAAACTTCTTTATTGAAAGGCAAGTGGCTTCCCATCCCCACATCAAGTCCTTGGCCTTACGCGTTTCGAAGCATTTAGTGCTTCTCATCAGAGGCCGTGACAGCTGGCACTTCAACAAGGCTTTCCTCATCCCCCCTGCATGCTTGATCAGATTTATGGCTTCCGGTGCGCCTCCATGATGGTAATTCAATAATTGATGCATGATGGGAAATGAAGTATATATATATCGTGACAGATTCACTGCAAAAAAATAAATCGAAAAGAGTAGTCTTCTACGCTTGTTTAAACATGGGCCCCAGGGGGCTTATTGATATTTTAATTAAGGGGGGTGGGCACATGAGGCTCCCTCTCCCCATGGTCAATCTTGGCCCCAGGGACTGCCACCACATCGAGTCTGGCCAAATGAAAAAATAATATGAGGAGGGCTGCGTGGATCTCCTCCTGATGCTTTTATGAGCCCCAGGAAAGCAAATAAAGAAATTGCTCCATTTTGCATTTATTGCTGCTCTCTATGTGTGGGAGCAATGCCGGCTCCCGCTGGAGGCTGGGAGCTGGCAGGGACCATAGGGGCATTGAGGCTCCCCCACAGTCCCCAACGCATCAGCCTGGATGCCCTGGGTGGGCTCTAGGGCACCCAGCATAAAGAGGCAGGGCCCCGGGGATGGGGTCCTCAGGGCCAAAATCAGCCCGAAGAGGGGGGCCACATGACCCCCTCCCTCAATAATTTTAGGCCCCGGGAATGATATGCCCAGGGCTGAAATTAGCACCCCTAACTTTGAATACCTTTAATGCATGTGAATGCATCGTTGATCTATTGGAGCGAATATTATCTGGAATGACTGTGATGAGTGATTTCTTTCTTGTTGTCTGCAGTGCATGGTTCTCCCTTTTAATTAAACTGAATATACAAATGCCCAAATTATCCGGAAGCACCACTTATTTAGCTCGGCCCTGTTTTTCTTAGTAGTATGCAAAGGTCTTCCTGCCTTTTCCCAGCTTACCAAAGTGCCCCCGAGTACGTTTCCTGACAATTTTGTTGACGCATAATTGATGCAGAGGAATACGACGACATCTCCACCAAACAAAGAAGCACTTACTTAAAATATTTAAGAGGAAGTACCCTGTTTGATGGTGATTCACCCCTTTGTAGTCTTGTTGTCTTCTGTTGATGATGATTCATGTTATCGCATATTTGTGGATGAAGACGCTGCAGGAAAAATCACAATGTGCAAACTACATGGACACAAGGTCACTAGATACTATACTTTGTGGTCCTTTATGTATCTGTAGTGTAGAAAATGCACTAGACATTCATCCAATGAGGTAGCACTTACTAATTAACCAGCAGAAAGTACTCTAGTTGGGTAGACATTTTCAACATAACTGTTGATTCGTCTTGGAAAAAATGAGGCTCTATTCTGGCCCTGATGCTCATTTCCCGGAAATTAATCCTCAATGGGACGCACTTACAAATATAAACATAGAAGGTACCACAGTTGAAACTCCACTTCAATAAAGAACAAACAATCATAACTTTTTGGGCTTCCCAAAATCTAAGAAAGTGTGTTTCCTCTCGTATTCCATGTTGAAAAATGATATGAAATCCTTAATGGTGGTGAATGCTTTCTTGATGTATTGGAGTGCAATCTGATCTTTAGTGATTGTGATGAGTGGTTATTTTCTTGTAATCTTCTTGTGAAAGCAGAGTCCATTGTTCTCTCTTTAACATGCCCTAAGTATGCAAATGCCCCAAATCCATAGCATCAATCCCAAATCCACTCACAGATATAACCAGGTACTCACATACCCACTCACAGACCCACACAGGCACCAATAGACCCATACACCTACCCATACAGGCACTCACAGACTCATTTACAGACCCACACAGGCACTCACAGGCCCATTCACAGACCCACACCGCCACTCACATACCCACTCACAGACCCACACAGGCACTCATACACCTGCTCACACACAGGTCCTCAGAGACCCTCTCCCAGACATATACAGGCACTCCCACACTCGCACACGCCCTCACAGACCCACTCCTAGACCCACACAGGCACTCACAGACCCACACAGGCACTCACACACCCACTCACAGACCCAAATAGGCATTCACTCTCAGGCCCACAGACCCACAGACCCACTCACACACCTGATCACACACCCACAAAGCCACTCACACACCCACTCATAGAACCATACGGTCACTCATACACCCAGTCACCAAATCATACAGCTACTCATGAACCCACTCACAGACCCATACAGCCATTCACACATTCACTCACAGACCCATGCAGTAACTCACACACCCACTCACAGACCTATACAGTCACTCACACACCCACTCCTGGCCCAGACAGCCACTCACACACCCACCAAAATACTCACACTCTCACTCACAGGCCCATACAGCCACTCACACACCCACTTACTTACCCATACAGCTACTCATATACCCACTCTCAAAGGTGACAGTTTACAGTTAGGAAATAAACATTAAAAAAATGTAAATTCACTGAAAAAAACAAAGGTTAAAGGGACGTTATAGTTAGGAAATATAATTAAAAAATCCTTAGAAATTCACTGAAAAAACCAAAGGTTATAGGGATGTTATAGTTAGGAAATAGAATTTTAAAAAACTTATAAATTTACTGCAATAACCAAAGGTTGCAGGTAAGTTATAGTTTGGCTCAGATTTCACTTGTACAAAACCATAGAAATTCAGCAGTTATAGTTTGCTGAGCTAACTATATCATAAGCCTCCGTAATGCACTGTGATATAATCAACAATGTCACTGACCATGTCATGAGTGATGTAATATGTGAGGTCATAAGCAGTGCATTGCTGGGCCGTAAGTTATAGTTAGCTCACGTATCTATAACTGCTGAATTTCTATGGTTTTGTATGAGTGAAATCTGAGATCAGCTAAAGGAAGAAATACCTGATTTTGGCATTCTATTACATAAATCATTCAATTTCAATATCCAGTAGGTAATCTTCCAGGAAGTTCATGGCAGACGTAATGGTAGCCATTCTCATCAAATACTTTTAAATTTAAGGATTTTAATTGCCACACTTCCAGAAAACTATGAATAGTGATCTTTAAAAAGATAAGCAACTGCAAGAAGCTTGCATGATCCGACTTGCATTAAGCGAGTCTGAAACAATTTAAGGGGACACTCCGATAGCAAAAAAGAAAGAATGAACACAATTGCAATGGTAAAATTAAGTGCCATCCCAATTTTCCCACTTTAATAATAATAATAACATTTATAAAACACTCAAATACCAATAGGCGTCTTGGTGCTGCCTCAAAAATATTGCTTCCAGAGTGCAGGAAAAGAAAAGAATTGGTCCCTTGATTGAAACACCCCACTTTTCAGTCGTTTATTGAAGGAAAAATGGTCAGCTAAGGCCTGTAGGTCCAAAGGTAAGGCATTCTGAAGTTTGGAAGTAACATGCCCAAAGGACCTTTCACCCTATCAACAGCGCTTGACTTTCTCACACTTATCCTAGAGGTAGATACTAAGGCCCATTATGGGACATATTTTGGAATTTTTCCTTGAGATATTTTGGGTCTGTCCCTTGCAGAGGTTTATGGGCTGTACATATAGATTTTAAAATGGTCCTTTTCCTAACTGAAAGCCAACGAAGATTGCAAAGTTTAGTGGTAATAGATTGGTAATTAGGTATGTCTAGATTCAAATGGGCTGCCACATTTTGGATTTATTGTAATTAAGGCTCCCTGTTTTTCGTTGTTACTGATTTTTACAGGTAAATACAGGCAGAAAACCGTTTATTTTCTTGTATGTATTTATTTTTAAATATGGATAAAAACGGAAATTGGGTGCTTTTTGCGTGATTCTAAATACACTTTGCCATGAGTGCCAGGCCAATAACTGTGTGGACTGATAGGTAAAGCATGACTGCATATTTATTGGTTAAATAAATGTGGAAATAGACCAGTTTCAGCTTTATTTTTCTCACAAAACCCATAATAAATATGGATAAATACAGATAAACTTGACAAAAAATAAATATGGATAAATACAGACGGAAATGTCCAAAAAATAAATACCATAAAACCGGGAGCCCTAATTGTAATGTCTTTAAATCAATCAAATTAATGCTCAAATAAAGGGCGTACTATAATCTAATCAAATTCAATCTAGTCAAAATTAAGGGTGACACCACTGACTTAAGAGAGTGCAACATTACATAAGGGAAAATCTTACTAAGAATTGTCAATATGAGGGTACATGCCGATATGACAGAACGTACATGCTTAGTAAAAGTTAGAGAATTGTCATAAATAGCCCCTAAATTCCTGGATGATTTGACTGGCACTGGGATTATACCCATTTCCTCAGGCCACCACATGTTAGTTTTGTTCCCAAAAATGATAACCTCAGTTTCCTCAGCATTTAACTTAAGGCAGTGTTGTAAAGTCATCCTGTGTCCCCTGTGCAACCCCATATTTTGCTGATTGTTACGGGTGGTAACTTACTCTGACTGTCCCTGGGCTCCGTCTAACCAGGCGGCGGGCCGGTGCTATGTTGAAAACACAATAAGATACACACATACAGTAGTGCACACTATGTGTTAGGATACACTTATGATCGGCATGACCTACTGTATAAGTCCCTAGTACATAATAGGGCAGGTGGATTAAAACTACCTATAAGTCCCTAGGAAAATACAGGTCATGGCAGTTTAGAGGCCAGCAGCCCTTTCTGCACTTGCATGTGTGCTCCGCTGAGAACCTGAGGTCAGTTTAAAATCAGCCCAGTGTTGCAGCACTGCTTTTAAATGTAAATTGTGCCCAAACTCAACTTTAGTGGTAGAGACACCTAAAAAGTGATAATCCACAATAATTTGGCATATTAGGTACCCCAGGGTCTCCCCAAGTTGTACCAGGGGTGGAGGTCATGTAATTATATGGAGGATCCTTATAAAAGAAAAGATGTTTTTTATTGTCTGGGGATAGAGAAATTGCACATTTCACTTGCCCCATTGTAATAAAGTGCCTTGCAAAATTGACTTTGGTGCTAGGAGCACTGTGGAGTTGGGATCTACACTATATTGGCATATTCAGGACCACTAAAGTCTCCCCTAGGTGTCCCAGGGGTTGAGGGTCCTGTCCGTACAAGTAGGGGCCTTATAAAATATATTTCATGTGCCCTGATGATGGAGAAATTGCACATTAAAGTTTCTCCATTGTAGATGCCTAGGCCTATAGGATAGCATTTCAATAGTTTATGAACTCATAGCTATTGCTAGGGATGAAATGAAAAAAATACGATTCAATAACTTAGGGGGATGGTAAGTATAAATCCTACAATATGCTATTGTTAAATTTATCCTAAAATATACAGAACAGAAGTTATAAGACTTTCTTGTCTGTTAGCCAAAATGCAGCCTTCATGTGGTCTCCCCTGATTGGTCAGAGTTAATAGGATTAGCCTGGCTGCTTTGATGAAGTGATAAGTGGTGCACCCATTGAGAGGCTATCTGTTGGAGAGAGTCATGGAATACAGGAATACCAGAGCGGGGATGGGTCATTAAGCATGAGCTTCAAAGGATGAATAAGACAGTCAATGAATTCCAGGTCCGTCTCCCCCCCAGCCCCTCTGACCCAGCAAGATGGCAAGCTTAAGGCAGGAATTTGCAGATGGTAGGGGGAGAGCCAAATGAGCCAAACTGGAGGTTGTTTTAACTAGTTCTTGCTCCTCTGCTGGGATTTCAGCTATACTGAATTTTAGAGGCATAGTGCTTTCAGGGAGAAGATTATGCCACACTTTGGAGGAAGTGGTCATGCTCTGGGGTGTTGCCCTGCACCTCATTGGACAAGACTCCTCTCCTGCTTGACCCCAGGGAACACTGAATTATGTGCAGAGACTCTCAGATCTTCTGCTTGAAACTAAGAGAAGAGGAAGGCTTGCCAAGCTGGAAACTTGATTTGCACCATCAGGCCCTACATTCTAACTGACTGTGCCTGCTGCATTACCTGGAACTACAGCCCTTTGGATGTACCTTGCTTCAAGAGGAATAAAGTTTGGATTCTCTGCATGCTACAGGTTAACAGAGTTCACCTGGATCATTAGCACCACAAATCCCCTGCCTGGAGTGCATCCAGTGGGTTTGTAAAGGTATTGTTGAGGTCCATTGTGGTGATTGTGGCCCCAACCTTTCAAGGACCATCTTGGAGATTTCAGACCCTTGGATTGTGTTTTGACATTTTAGACCTCAAGAGGAACTTCAGGAAGAAGTTCCAGAAGTTTGGAGCAACTTGGGAAAAAAGCTCCATAAGTGGACCAACTCAACCGCAAGAGTTAAGCAGCCCACCTTCAACCGCAAGCCGGCCTGGCCTGCTGGTTCATCCCGCTAAATAGCTCCAGTGGTCCGACTTCCAGAGTTTGACCGGGAGCTCCCTGGAAAGCAAGACAGCAAACCCTCACTGAATCTGGACTGGTGAAGAGCATCGAGGGACCCCGGGAGAAAAATCTCTGAAGGTAAAATGTTGACGAGGCCTACACCGAGGGGTATACGAGCATGGCTCCATCGTGGTCAGCCTGAAACTTTGACTTTGTCCAGGTCAAGCACGACCGGATGTCCCAGAGTAGCGCTATAGGTTTCTAAATGCTATTTAATGCTAAATCCTAAACATCTAATTTCTCCGGTTACCTAAACTGAATTTTTGTTGTTTTGGTGTCATTTTAAAAATACAAATATTCCCTATTTTCATAAATTGGTGGGGGATTTTTATTGTGTGTTTTGTCCTAATTATTTACTGAATTGGTGACTTTAAATGCTTTACATACTTGTCTCCTAAGTCAGGCTTGCCTGCTTGCAGCCAAGCTACCAAGGGTTGAGCATGGGAATCATTTATTGAGAGCTGTACTGAGCCCTAGACTGTGTGAGTGGCCTTATTGCCAGTGGTAGATGCACCTTTACCAGGAGAGGTGTGACGCCGCGGCCAGGGCGACTGACGCTAGACGCTGGGGATCACGGTTCGATCCCTGGCTCCGGCGGCAGGGGTCTGCCCAGCACCAAGCGACTCTGGGCAATAGCTCGCTTAATCTTCCCAACGGCCCCCAGCACCGAGATACCCCTTTGGGGGTGATTCGTGTGCTATAGAAGTACTGGATTTTCTAATAACCCACTTTCCAGCAGGCAGTTTACAATCATCCATTCGTTAACCGCTCTCATGCAGTTTTCAATAATTCTTAGTGGTTACCTGAAAATCATCTGAAATCATGAGGACTATTTGTGTGTTGTCCGCCTAGAAATAAAGTGATAGGCCAAAGGACCTAATCAAAGTGGCAAGAGGAGAAACATGTAAATTAAATAAGGTGGGACCTAATAAAAATCCTTGTGGCACCCCACAAGGCAGAGAGAAGGTTTTGGAGAAATATTTGTTGCAAGTTACCATCTGGGATCTGCCCAGGGGAAATTATTTCAGTACCTGTAAAGCTTTACTTTCCCTAAATGGGCCAGAGGGGTTACTAGCACGGAGTAGCCCATGGTATAAAATGCAGCAGACAGAAATAGCAGCAGAACAGCCCTTGTCACCCATAGTTGCTATCAATGCCTATTCCATGTGTTTACCAATTCTCCACCCTGATTGTGTCAGGTCCAATCATGCATGTTAGAACTCACACCAGGGGCTGTATTATATACAATGCCCAATGGGTGTAATGAATGTGGGATCTATTTTTTGCATCACCTAGGCACTGTAATATATTGCACCCTGGGGCACTTTAGATTTATAGAGGAGACTGCAGACGCTTGTGTACATGCAGCACCAGTGTATATACAGTACCGGTGCCATCTTAAAAAGGAGTCCCTATGCAAATGAGGGAAACAATTTGCCTCTGCGCTTCCACTGTATTATATATGTGAGCTCAAAACAAAGAGGCAATCAGGAGGCTCTGACCAGGCACCATGAAAAAGTGGTGCACAGTGATTGTGCCCCCTGAAGACAGCCCTCTTTAGAGAGATTAAAGGGGCCCCATGGACTCTTGAGACATCCCCGCAGGGGTGCAATAAGTTACTGCATCCACCTGCAGGTGAATCTCTGTACTGTTTTTAATGTGCAGGTGGGTGCTGCCTGCACAGTGAAAGACACAGTGGCTGCTTCAAGCAGCTAATTCAACTTTCCCTAATGCACTGCCCCAGACAACTTGCTACACTTTGTTGCGTGACAGGGAGAGAGCAGAAATGCACCATACTAAGATTGCTATCTAGCTACAATGCGGGCAATTTTACACCATAGTATGGTGTAAAGGTGCCTGTGTTACAGGCAGGATTGTTTTTGTGCAGGAAAGGACAACTTCCTGCACAAAAACAGTGCTTTTGAGGATTTTCCTCTTTCGGATGCAGCACATGTAGAACAAGGAAATACCAAGGAGAACGAAAGATATTTCGCCTTGTTTTGCCTCTATTGTGAAGACGTACAATTTTGACACAATCACAGGTTTACTAACCTTAATAAATCACGGCATTATGTCAAAAACCATGGGTGGATGCATGGGAGTGCCCATGCTCCACCTATGGAATGCCTTCCCAACACAGAGTAATGTAAGGCAGCGATTTGTGCTACCTTGCTTTAGCCCGAATTTACTAAGTCACTTAGAGTGAGGCAAGGTGACTTTGCATGGCTTAGTAAATCCCACTAAAAGGCTTACGTTGCCTTGCGTCACCTTCTGTGATGCAAGGGCAACCCAAGCCCTTTGTAAATCTGGGCCCTAGTTTTGGATTGAATATCAACTATATGACCCCTCTATTATTTTGTTAAAACAAATTATTTTTTCATTACATTACTTAAAAAATGAAGGAATTTAAAAAAAAAATGTTTTTGCTGCAGCAATAAACTAAACCAATTTGACAAAACATAATCCTAGAGTTTCATCAAATTATAATTTCAGCTGCAGGATTGGGAAGCATTTATAATATGTAAATATATAACGTTTTCAACATCATTACTAAAATTTTACTAAAAACAAGAGTATCAGACAAGATTCTCACCAGCTTCAGTGCAAAACAAAACAACTATTTAAAACGTGTATAGAAAAGCATAAAAAGCAAACGGCGTGTTTACTGTGAATGAAAAAAATATATAATGAGCCTTTATTTCATAAATATATTTTATAGTAATGTTAATGCCGTAAAAGTGAAGGCATAAAAAAGAGCTACGCGTCATTTTTCTAAAGTAGAGTGATGAAGCTGGATACATGGGTGAAGCTTTTCCCATTTTTAGGTCGAGCCCTGAGCCAGTGCGCAAGCGCTGCTCTGGCGTTGATCTGTGGTAGTTCACTATGTGAGGGAAGCCCCGCCCACTCCCCCGCCCATCTTTTTCATTGGCTTGTGTCTTTGTCCTTCCTAAATGCTGCCTTCCGATTGCTTTATAGGCTTGTTAGTCCCTCCTTTTGACGGCCATGTCATCATTTGTATCCATCCACGGCTACTGGCCCCTTTACTTCGAGTGTTGCACGGTATGTGTTATTTAGATTGTGAGCACTATTTTCTTTAATGAGGTTCTCTTACTGCCCGTACCTTCTCCCCCCCTCCTGCAGTCCGTGCCTTCTCGCCCCCCAAGCTCACACTCCCGCTGTTCATGCCTTCTCGCCCCCCTGCCTGCCCACACTCCCGTTTGCAATGCAATAGGTCTCGGGTAAATGCGAGTCCTATTGCATTGCAAATGCTTGTTAGACTTACCCAAGGCCATCCAATAATAAAACTAGAATTCGCTGTCTGCAGTCACTTCAAACGGAAGTCTTGTATTTGATAATAACAACACTGATTTAAAACAGCACAGCAGCAAAGCAATATCAGAAGAACACATCCAAGTCCCCGCAACCAACTACGCAGGAGGAAACATGCTCTGTTAAAAGTGGGAAAGTGTGATGGCCTTCCATTGGTTGAAGGGAAAATTGTCATGTGAATGGCTAAGTGAGTCATCTTTGATTGATTGCAGGATCTCTGAGACAGTATCATTGCTTGTTATTGGCTAAGGGAATGTAGCTCATTGGTTCTGGTATCCCGGAGATTACAGTAAACAATTAACCCAGACTAGCTTGATTCTTTATTTCCCCTGTTAGCCTTTAGCTTTTTCAAGTCGACGTGTGACGCAGCCGAGAAGATTGCATTGACTCATTTTAGTAGGATTAGGACTCGAGAATAGGCTTCCCAAAGAGAACTGCAACGCCGCCTCACAGAAACTTCTTTGGCAGTTGATATTCTTCCGGTCTTTATCTTGTCACGTGCGCATAACTCTTTAAGAGGCGCCTTCGGTCAAACTATCGCAGTTGCAAAGACTCCGCCCCCAGCCGGTGACACCTGTGTGGCCCCTCTCTGCTTCTACAACCTTGCTCATGTGAAACGGCCACAAAGGAGGTAAGTTTGGCCTGTAGCCCTGCCCCTTCCTTATCTATCTCTGTTTTCCTGCTCTGCTTCAACCTCTCTGGGTCCCACAGGTCGGCACACCTCGCTGCAGTGGAACAGGACTTGGCTGGATTCATCTTTCCGTAACCGAAATGCTCTAATGAAATGCTCGTGATTTCAGGAAGGGTTCTCAAATGGAATGCTCATGATTTTAGGAAGCTGAAAGAGAGTTGATATTAGCTTTATCAAACCTTTAACATAATTTTGACTTCAAACGACGTTACTGCCATTTCTTTGAGAAGTACGCTTTATAGTTCTCGCCAACAGTCTTGGTGAAAAACTATTGACTACAATCAGGGCAATGTGGAGTTTTATTATGTGGTGTGCTGTTTCATTTTGTGGTGTGATGTGGAATTATGTGGTGTGGATTGTATGTGGTGTGTTATGTAATAGTGTTGTTGATTTATATTATGTGATTTATTGTCGAGTTACGTGGTGTGTAATGGAAACGTGTTGAGTTGATTAGTGTGGCATGGAACTGTGTAGCATTGAGTGAAATTATGCTGATTGTAATTATGTTCACAAAAGGGGTTAGGCCCTAATTGGACCGGGGTCAGGTAGGGCCATTTTTAAAGTACAAACACAAAAAAGTACCTGGCCCCGTTTTGCTTTATGCTCTTCAATTTAGCGAGCTACAAACAGACAACCACTGTATCTATTTGAATGGACTATTTATTTATCCACTTCAATTTGATTTGTTTTCTCGGGCAAAATTTTATCAAAAATTCAATGTACAGAAAAGAAAATGCTTCAATTTCAAATGACAAACATCAAAATATATCTCATTAACCATAAAACATATTCTTGTAGACACAAATCACATTAATATAAACATTAAATCACCAACCACATTCACTCAATCACATCATCCACCCTACAACTGAACCTAATCTATCACACATCAAACACTCGCTTTAACACACACGGGGAAATATTCTTCAATACGACTGGGGGATACAACTCATCACAATCCCTCTCAAAGTACACAAATTAATTCGTATTTTTAATTCCTCCGTGGACAATTAGCCAACGCGTTTCGAGACCCAGGCTACAGCTGCTGGGACTCTCCTCAGGGCTGCCTCTTAGTGGATATCAACTTTTTCTGTGGGGAAATAATGCAGAAGCACAACATAAGAACCCCATCTCCTGTTTGCCACTCTGACTCGACTGTGTTAAAAAATGACATAACTGATTACCTGGGAAACGGCCTTGTTGTCCGAATCGACTGTGATTTAAAAGCGATCAGGACTCACTTCCATATAAACTTTATCGAAGCTGTTCATCAACCAAGCTTAGCACCGGAAATACAGCCGCACCTTTGTTGCTGGAAAATAATTCCAATAAATACTCAAGATATCTCCTGAAGTATCATGTGTCACTAAACAAGCCAACTCAATCATAGATTACCTTGGCTGTAAAAAGCTGCCCGTCCGGTCAGCACATATGCGTCACCGCGGAATCTTGCACCCTGTAATATGTAAAAGATGCACTAAATGGCGGAAAGCTGTTCAAAACTCTAGTATCAGCTCAAGTTTCTTTTATAAAAATAGGGGAGGGAAGAAACTCAATCCCTCCAAATCACCTAATTCTCTTAACCGCACCGCGTAGGGTTATCCAAATCAATCCCTTTTCAGGCGGCGCCAACTGCGCTCTAGTCAAAAACTTCACGATGTCTCTACAATTAAAACATTGAGTGTTACAGCCCAGACAGCAAGCTTAATCACTTCTTAGTCAACAAAAAAGGGGGGAGGGGGGAAGGGAGGGGCTCTCACATTCGGTTTACTTACATTTTCGAAAGCTCCGATTCCATTTACTGCAGAAACGCCATTGTAGAAACTGCATCTGGCGCGAGCACTTCAAACGGGGCCATTTTAACCCCATGTATGTCTGCGTCATTCATGGAGACTATGGTCTCGCCTGCCGGCCAATCAGAGTACAATGGTTACCAACAACTCGTAATGCAGCCGAACTGCTGGATTCTGGGACACGAAGTCTCTAGAACACTCCTTTAAGTTCTTGACAATTCAGTCTTCCCATTTAGACACGTGACAGCACAGTTAAACTTCAAGATAAGGTACGCTTCCTTCTGTAGCAGGGCAGTGTCTATATCCAATGCACGTTTGGATGTATCTAACACACTCAACACAGTCCATTTGAAATCACGTTCATTATGTGATTTATCTATAAAGTGTTGCACCATCGGTGCAGTAACCACCTTTTTTTTAATTCTAGACCGGTGCTGCGTTATCCGCTGATTTATCTGTTGGTTAGTCTTCCCTACGTACAATTTCAAACACGAGCAGACCACTGCATAGACAACATTCTTAGATTTACAGTTGGTAAATTCTGTATGGCGCCATTTAATTCCATCATGAACAAAGTCAGTCCCTTCAATCGTGGAGTCGCAGGCCACACATGTTCCACATTTATGGTGACCTTCCACTGGCTTCAATTGCCATTGTGATCTCAAATTGCCTTTAGATTGTGATGGAAAAATATCGGCTCGCACAATTTGCTGGCCAATACTTTTTCCTTTTTTCATGGCAAATAATGGTCTCTGGAACGGGCACTTATTGGAAAATCTGTGCTATCCTTCCTAGATCAGTACTTGAGAGGACTGGTCGGTTTTCCTAAGGCTATGTAGGAAAACAGACTGTTTTGTTAAAATAACCCTCAAGCACCAAAAGGTCCCTTGGTGGCAGCTTCATCACTGGGTTCTTCCCGCCCCGCTGCGGGATGGGGCATGCTGCGACCGACGACGACATGGGAGCACTTATTAGTGAAGTGATACTATGTGCCTGATGTGAGAGAGGAAGGGTCAGAGTGAATATAGTGGGATTAAAAAATACCTGGCTGAGTGGAAACTAAAATGTAATACTCCCTGTAGCTGGTATTATTAAAAATGGGGAGTAGAGGTTGTATGCTATAATGGGCTACTACTTCCCTAGTCAACATGTTTCGAAGCTATCCCCCTGGCTTCTCTTCAGGACCAGAAAGTGATCCCTGTACCACTCTATGTTAGAAAACAATAATGTGGTCTGCCTGCTCAATGTTGCAGATTTTCGTGCATATAAAAAAACATGCACTGATACAATACCCAATTGGTATAGTCATACGAGTTAATTCTGAAAGGATAGAAAAAACATGGGGCCTGATTCACAGAACTAACTTACGTCAAAACGTAAAGTTAGTACTTTTAGTATTCACAGAATACACTTACTCATTTTGGTATTCACAGAATGAACTTACTCATTTCGGTATTCACAGAAGTTAGTAGTCCTAACTTTAGGACTCCTAAATGCCTTCTGTGAATACCGAAGAATCTTAAAGTTAGGATTTTCTCAGTTTAGGAGTAGTAAAGTTAGGGCTCCTAACTTTACTACTCCTAAACTGAGAAAATCCTAACTTTAAGACTTTCGGTATTCACAGAAGGCATTTAGGAGTCCTAAAGTTAGGACTACTAACTTTGTGAATACCGAAATGAGTAAGTTCATTCTGTGAATACCAAAATGAGTAAGTGTATTCTGTGAATACCTAAAAAGTACTAACTTTACGTTTACGTTTACGTTTTTGACGTAAGTTAGTTCTGTGAATCAGGCCCATGATTAATTACAGTAATACTATAATTGAAAGACCACATCACCAAACTCGTGGAAGGTCTACTCAGTGATATATTTTTCTTGTGCATGACAACTCATGATTCAAGTGGGTGCCGTGCTGCCCTTGATTGTCACGTACAATACAATACAAGATATAACCACATAAAACATAAAACACACACTCTAAAATGATTTGTATCCATAGTGTTCGAATTAATGTCTATAGCTCTTGTTGCCTCTTTGTTGTCTCTATGCGGGAGAGAATCATACTGCAATGTCTGGTGAAATACTCAATAAAAACGAAGTACAGAAAAAACGTGAAGCACAGTTTACATACACTAATGTTACCAAACTATAGCCCCATGAGCTTTTTCACAGGATGGGAGGAGCGCTTGTAGTCACACACTGTGGGAGACAAAGTGCACAGGAGATAAGCAATAAAGTTTTGTTGAAAAACAATACCTTTGTCGTCTCAAAATGCTCGTTGCCTTAGGGGATCGGCTGTGCCGTACTCACTTTAGCAGAGCTGTTCTCTCACCCTAGCAATGCCTCCCCGTGGCTCTGATGAACAATGAATCAATCAATCAGGGAATTGTAAGCGCGCTACTCATCCGTGAGGGTCTCAAGGCGTTGAGGGGGAGGGGGCGTGCAGATCCGTTCAGCCAAAGAGCCAGGTCTTGAGGGTCTTCCTGAAGGTGTTCAGGTTGGGGGCGATTCTGATATTTGCTGGTAGCTCGTTCCAGGATCTGGCTGCAATGTGGGAGAACGATCTTCCGCCTGCTCTGGCTCTGTGGATGTGAGGGGTTTCAGCCAGTGCGAGGTTGGCAGACCGGAGGTTTCTTTTGGGTATGTGGAAGTTTATTCTGTCGTTGAGGTATTTGGGTCCGTTGTTGTGAAGGCATTTGTAGGCGTGGGTGAGGATCTTGAAGGTGATTCTTTTCTCTACGGAGAGCCAGTGTAGTCTCCGCAGGTGTTGGCTGATGTGTTCGTTATGGGGAATGTCCAGGACGAGTCTGGCTGCGGTGTTCTGTATGGTCTGAAGTTTGCGGAGAAGGGACTTGTTGATGCCGGCGTAGAGCGCGTTTCCATAGTCCAGTCTGCTGGTGATGAGCGAGTGGGTGACTGTCTTCCTTGACTCCGGGGGGATCCATTTGAAGGTCTTTCAAAGGATGCGGAGGGTGTTGAAGCAGCTGGAGGTGACGGCGATGTGTGCCGAGAGCCGGTTTAAGTATCACCAGTCATCAGCATTTGGCACGCGTATGCGGAAAAAGGCTGCAATGTAAACCCTCCCAAAATGGCCGCCAATAATGGAACCTTCCCGTAGCTATGTGCGGTGACTTCCGTGTATGTGTTTAGGCTGCTGGACAATAGCTATTCTCGGAACAGGCTGCAATGTTAACTTATCAAAAATGGCCGCCCGTAGTGGAACCTAGTGACAAAAAGTCCTGGTGACTACCGCATGTGTGCTTGGTCGCTACCAGGTAAATTCTTCAACAAATGCCCACCCTTAAATTGGCCCCATCTTGTTCCCAGTAGTAACAATTATAGCGCGCAGCTGCGCTCCTTTTCCATCCAGCTCACTGTAGAGTCATACTAATGACTCGTACGTCAAAATTCCTGCATGTACAGTCATTAAGTGATCTATGCTCTTTTCCCCCCTGTTGCCTTTCAAAACCTACGTCCTTGTAACTAGGGTTAGTACTTCACAAGCATTTTACTTCTCGAGCGTTTAAGCATGATGGAAAAGGAACCTCATAATAAAGTCCCTCTCCTGACTAGCGTAAGATGCTAATCCCATAGTGAAGCAGTGATCTGATAACCTGACAACTGGCATCCCATCCCACAGCGGGGCAGGAAGAACCTGATGAAGAAGCATGCCACCAAGGGAACTTTTGGTGGGTGAGGGTTATTTTAACAAAACAGTGTGTATTCCTACACAGCCTTAGGAAAACCGACCAGTCCTCTCAAGTACTGATCTAGGAAGGATAGTATTATTCCAGTTGTTAAGGGTGGACTTCGTTTTTTTTTATTAATGATTAACAGAGGAAGGTGAGTTCACTACCTATTGAATCTCTTCACTCCTTTTCTTGTTTATATTTATCATGTTCAAAACTAAACATGAACCTACGCGATCTGGGTGTGTCTTTAATGTGTGAGCTTGCAGCTTCCAGCAACACACGACAAACAGCCTGTTTTTGAACCACTGGGAGGCAGCACTTTCCTTACAAACACTGTGCGAAAATATTTAAAAGAGTTTCTTTTTGGGGGTGGTGGAGATGGGTTGTGGAAAACTCCCAGGCACCCTGCCAAAAGGGACGACGAGAGTGGGGGGAGGTGAGTCTGAGGTTATGAGAAACAGATGTGTGGGTGCCAAGAAACAGAAGATGGACAGAAGCATAGGAAAAAAGCATTTGCAATGCAATAAGTCTCGCATTTTAGAAACTTTGACCTATTGGTGTTGTAAATAACAATGCCTTTTAATATTGCAGGTTTTTTAAACACATAAAAAAAAGGAATTGTCATTTACAATGCCAATAGCTCAAAATCTCTCAATTGCGAGACCTATTGCATTGCAAATGCTTGTTGCTTTTGAATTAGCCCCAAGCCTGCATTTTATTTGTAGGACACGCTCCTGTTTTTGCCATGGATCCTATTAGTTCAACAAACTTCCCGGGAAACGTTATTTTCATAGTAACTTGATTCCATTAACTATTCCCAAAATCTGAACCTTTGTATGGAACAATATCGTAGATAAATATGACAAAACATGTACTTGAAAATAATAATTTGCCCGTTCCAAAGATTAGAAAGGGAGTATTCCATAAGTCTCTGCTGCCAATATGGCTTCGTGTCACTGTGTGTCCTCGTTTTTAAAATAATGCATTTGACACAGTCTTCCTATTTGATTTTGGAAGTCAAGTGCACAAATGCTTAGAAACCTTTGTGTTTAACATCTGCATATTGAAAGAGAATAAACAATTACGATACGTGTGTTCGTTATATCTATAGGTGACCAGGAGAGTGCTTCCAGAGAATCTGAGAAACGTGAACTAAATATGTGTTCACAATTCAGCTTTATTGATCGAGAAATGAAAAAATAGGAAGGTGATTTCATCCAGTAAGTGAACAAACATGACCTGGATTTCAGAACAACTCAACCGTTTCTTTCTGCAAATGTCACCTCTGGACACAGAAGCCTCATAACCTGCAGTAAATCCATTTGTATGTGTGTTGGTTAGCTCTGGAGATTTGCTGTACTATTGTTGCTGACTTCACTGGGATTGCTACAAAGGCCCGACCGACCCAAATATAGATTGGACTCAAAAGCCTGTAATCTGAAAGCAACACATCCCTGTCTCTGCCACGTTGGATAACAGAGATAAGGATGTGGAGATTGTCATTACGATTAAGGCTCTCCACTCTAAGGCAAATCTGAAATCGCATAGAGTCCATTGATTACCATGAGACATTGTGTGAAGAAAAAAGACATCCTGTTCTTTTATCTAGGGGATGATAATATTTCACTGTGCATGGCAGTAGCCTGACTTTTAAACCCCTAAATTCATGGATCCGCACCCATTTACCCTTTGGCAAAGGTGTTTTTTATTTCTGAAAAGATTACTTATAAAAGCGCTGGAACCTGCTCGCAATATTAGGTGTAGCTGAATCTCATCGCACTATCCATGTAGTGAAAGCTCGACGGATTTCTCCACTTTAAATTACACATTGATTAATAGGTAAAAATTCCTGACAAACTTACTTTATTTGAAAATATATTAACTACCCCCTTATCTTCCGCAACCTCGATTAAGTTAGAATATATATTTCGTAAGTAATAAACAACAAATAAAGTTTTTCTGTATATTATATTTCATGTTACTGTTATTTTTCTTATTAAACAAACTACAGTAGTGAAATACCTCTTTGAAAGCAGAAATATTTCCTGACCTAGGGAACATTTACTAAAAATTATATGTATCATTCTCAAGAGCTAATACCTCACAGCCACTTCCCACAAAATAGCAGCATATTCGTAAGAACTGTTGTTGCACATAAATTTCATGTAGCCGCATGTCATAAAGACACCTTTTAGCCAGTCTGCTTTTGCAGCCAACTGCTCTAAGTATGTTGGGATTTTCAGATTAGTATTCTTTCATAATCATAGGTGTTATACCTGGAAGCCTTAGGGTGGTCTTTCCCCAAACTTTCTGCATACTTACCTTCAATTGTTGCTGAAATTCGTTTTTGTTGGTCATAGACTCTGTGCACTGTACCACTGCAAACCACTCCTAAAGTGCCTGTGCTCACTCCCCTAAACATGGTTTGTTTGGCATACACCTAATTGCATATTTAATTGACTTATAAGTCCCTTGTAGAGTGGCATACCATATACCAAGGGCATGTAAACTAAATGCTACCAGTGGGCCTGCAGCACTTATTGTGCAATCCACTTAAGTAGCACTTTAAAACATGTCCCATGCCTATCATTGGAGTATGAAATCAGTTTTAAACTGCCATGTCGAGTAGGCATTCTAACCCCCTTGCCAAGCCATAAACTCCCCTTTTATTACATATAAGTCACCCCTAAGGTATGCCCTAGGTAGTCCACAGGGCAGGGGGCTGTGTAATTAAAAGGTTGGACATGTACTTTTAGGTTTTTATATGTCCTGGTAGTGAAAAACTCCTAAATTCGTTTTTTACTACTGTGAGACCTACCTCTCCCATAGGATAACATTGGGGATTCCTTATGACATGTAATAATCTGTAATTCCTAATTGAAAGCAAGTGGCTATGTCATGTTTGGAATCTATAAAATTGTAATGATAAGTCCAATTTAATGGTAAATTTGTATTTTCCATTACAATTTTGAAAATGCCACTTTTAAAAAGTTGCGATTTCCTGCCCTTAGTCTTTGTGCCTGCAGCCTGTCTTAGGTCTCATGCCTGGGTGTAGCTGATAGACTCTGTAAATTCCTCCCAGACAGTCCCACAATAGAGGGATTAGGTGTACCTCAATGGGCCATCTGCTGTCAGGATGGGGCAGAGCTGAGCACAGCTCCACTTCTAAGTGAATAGCCTGTGGTCTGCCTTCACACAAAGGGACTGAGAACTCTGCATTGTCACTGCAGCCAGCTTGGAGCCAGGGCAGTGGAGTCAGAAAATTCCACAAACTTCAAAGAACCTTTCCAAAAGCTTTTCCCACCTTCCAGAAGAAGGGCCCAGGGTATAAAAATAGGACCTTCCCACTCTTCAGTTCATTACTGGACCTGCAGAAGGGCTCTCAGAGGATTTCCTGCTGATGTGACCTGCTGTGCACTCTGCCAGGCTGCTGCGATACATGGAAGAACTGCTTTAGCTGCCTAGAGCATGCCTTGAACCCTCAGTAGCCAGCCCTGCAGTTGATCCCTGCATCTTTACCTGCACCCAGGACTACCAGAGTGACTCCAAGGGCTAGTTTGCTGGCCTCCTGTTCAGAGCCACAAGGATATAAAAGGCTTCCACCATCACAAACCCATACCTGGACCCAGCGAGAGTGAGTTCTGTATCCCAAAACAGTGACCCACCAGTCCTAGACCCTTGATTGTTGCGCTGAACGTGACCAGATGGCCAATTCCCAAAACGGAGGATTTAGAACAATTTTGGCCAAAAACGTCTCTGACAACCAGCGGGGACCAATCTGCTTGCCTATTCCTCCAAGGTGCATCGCGGGTTAGATTGTCCTTGCAGATCTTCCTGCTACGCGCTTCTCCACAGCAGCAAATCTGTTTCAGTGGTCATTTGCCAAAGGGGTATCTGACCTTGTGGAACTGTCTTCGGCTACAGCCCTCTGCCTCATCCCGCTGGAGAATTTTGACTTCCATTTTGGCAACTAACTCCAAAGATAGAAATCTTCACCGTGGCTTAGACCCAAGGCAATACCACCATGATGCTCCCTCCTCGGACACCTTCTGCAGTTTTGCCCTGCGGAACTTTACCTTCTTAGACACTTTTTTCAGAATTTCTTCTAAGTCTAAAGGTGAGCACTGACTGGGCCCAATCCGCTTCTTGAATCTAAACTGCGATCCTTTGCGGTTGGCTATATTTTTTGACTTGACACATTCTCTCAAAACGTAATGACCGTTGTTGGTGCTTTGATTTCTTAGACACTAGTTTTTACTAAAAAAAAATTTAAATTCATTACTCTGGTTCTACTTTTGGGATTTTTGTCGTTTTCATGTCAAATAATTGATTAAAATGTACTTTATTTTTTTTAAGTGGTTTGGGATTGTTCTTGTTTTGTGTTTTCACTTTATTGCTGTTTGTGTCCTGTATAAATACTTTACACATTGTTTCTAAGTTAAGCCTGACTGCTTTTTGTGTCAAACTACCAAGGGTTAAGCACATGTTAATTTTGTGACTTTTTGTGGTTCACCCTGCAAGGGATTGTGGCTGTTGCCTGACTAGAACTCACACACCAATCAACCAACAACCCAGTTTCTCACAATAAGTAGTCAAGGCCTGAGACTCTGTGTGCTGTTGATGGAAAAACCCTCACTTGCAGAAAGCTTCGCTCAAGAAATGGGCCTACAACACAACTATGATCAGAATTTCAAATGCACACAATTTTGTATCTTTTGAGAAACTTTATACCAAATACACATTTAGAAGAAAGGACAGCATCATAGATGTTCATAGAGAAGTAACACTTGCCTGCTTAGTACGTGTGTGGAAAATGAACTGCATGCCCACTTACCATTACAGTGGTATGAAAATATGAATATATTAATATTGTTCTACAATACACTATTCTCTACTTTTGTTAATATATGACATTGTGGCTTCCGGAGTATTTTGTACTCCTAGTAACATAAAAGTGTCCAAGTATGTTGCAATAATGAAATTGTGATATATATACATCTCACATGATGTCAATGACTATGTCATGAGTGATGTAATGTGTGAGGTCATAAGCAGTGCATTGCGGGGGCGTAAATATAGTTAGCTCAGGTAACTATAACTGCTACAGTTCAATAGTTTTGTACGAATGAAATCTGAGCCTAACTATAATGTCCCTGTAACCTTTGTTCTTTTCAGTGAAAATATATATAATCACACACACACACCCATACACACACACATATATATATATATATATATATATATATAAATATATATAAATATATATATATATATATATACATATATATATATATATATATATATATATATATATATATATATATATATATATGTATATATATATATATATATAAATATTCCAAAAGAATAACGCACTCCACCTCCTGGTGTGCGCAATCAGGCCCAGCCACTGTGCTTAGTTGAAAAATCCTTTATTTTAGCAGAGAAAGTAGCATAACGCGTTTCGACTCCACTGAGTCTTAGTCATATGCAAATGCTGTATGGTCACCACTTGATTTAATTTATATTCGGTACTTCATGAACAGTGACAAGGGACCAAATACACATTTCCTAACGGCAGTTCAAAAAATGCGAGGTGTGACTGCAGTTCGTATATATGTTCACATTCTGTATTGATAAACAGTGGCTATTGTTAACGTTTTGATGCTAGGATAAATCCACACAGTTTATTATTTTGCATCCTCATTTATCAGCACACTGCTCATAGTTCATTGGATACCTGTATATAACCTGACTACAGTTCCCACAATGCCTTATTTTAGCAAAACAAGTACAACTGTCCCAACAGTCACCGAATTTCGATACCCTCAATCCTTTGGTTTTCAGTATAATTTTATAGACTCTTTCATTCCTTTGAAGGACAAATTCCATGTGTGGCAGAGATCACAGCACCATACTTCGATCCAAAGTCGTGACCTCCACTGGTAAACTTCGATGACAGAAGCTTGTCTGCCTCCATTTTCTTCACATAGGCACAGAGTGTAGGGATCCAATAACCTGCAAATCCTAGCTGAATAAACAAAGTTTTTCAAAATTCCTGTGCGGGCCTCACAGCTGGGGCCCTGCTCCATTCATTCCGTCTCTCTTCCTTATCAGCCGGCGGGCATCCCATCTGAAATAATTCCAAACGAACTGTGACACTGAAAGGGGCACAGCCTCACGGATCGGGGCCTGTTGAGCAGTGTCAATGTTCTATATAATCCAAAAGAATAACGCACTCCGGTGTGCACAATCAGGCCCAGCCACTGTGCTCAGTTGAAAAATCCTTTATTTTAGCAGAGAAAGTAGCATATATATTTATTTTTTTACCTACTGGCGACCGGTAGTTCTAGTTCGGACCTTGCTTCTATTCAAAAAGCGTTTCCTGTCTTTTGCTAATATCTTTGGCGCCGTTTGACGAATCTTTGCAAAATTTTCAAAAGTAATGAGGTGCTCCGGTCAGCTCCTGTCTTGAAAGTTTCGGGGTGATTCATCAAGTGGGGGCCGAGAAAAAAGGGGGGGTCCCAAAACGCGTTTTCGCCATGTTATTTTCCATAGGGAAATTGTGTCGCAGCTACAGCCCAAACTGCTGAACAGAACTACACCAAATTTGGCAGAGAGGTAGCTCTTGGTCCAGAGTGCACTCTTTGCTTTAAATGGTGTAAATCCGTTCAGTAGTTGTTAAAAGCGAGTACACTTTGCTTTTTACACACAGGGAGCTGCATGTTAGCAGCTCCCTGGGGGTAAAAAGCAGTGCCGGCCCCCGCAGGAGGTTGGAGCCGGCTGGGACCGCGGGGGCATTGGGGCTCCCCCCGCGGTCCCTTTGAAGATGGCCATGCCCCGGGGAATGGGGTCCCTGGGGGCAAAAATGGCCCGGGAGGGCGTCCACCGCCTCTCTCCATGGAAAAAAAAATGGCCAAGCACCAGGGGATGGGGTCCCCGGGGCCGCAATCATCCAGGAGAGGGGGGCCACGTGGTCCCCTCCCTGAAAATAACATAAAATGTTTTTTTTTTTTTAAATGGCCAAGCCCCGAGGGATGGGTTCCCTGGGACCAAAAATGGCCTGGGAGGGGGGGCCGAGTGCTTAAAACTAAAAAAAAAAAACTAAAAAAAAAAAAAATAGGCCGGGCCCCGCGAGATGGGGTCCCAGGGGCCGAAATCGGCCTGGGGAGAGGGGCCGCACAGCCCCCCTCTCCTTTAAAAAAAGGATATAAGCAAAGGCCTAGCCCTGGGAATGGGGTCCCCGGGGCCAGAATATTTGTATTTTGAAAAGAAAAAAATGAAAAGTGGGTCTGGCCCTGGGGGATGGGGTCCCCGGGGCCCAAAAGGGTCAGGGGAAGGGGGGCCACACAGCCCTTCTTCCTAAAATAAAATCAAATTAAAAGCAAGCCCAGCAACTTGCCGGAAGCCCCGCCCCCTTTCACCACTACTCTGCAAACGCGTTTCCTGCTGCTTTCTAGGTTGGGGGATGAAGTCCCCTTCCCTACTGGCCAACTAGCCAACCTCTTACCTCCAGTAAGCCCTCACAGTGAGATTGCTGAGAGGTGGTTGGAGGCCACGCCCCTTTTCCCACCAGTCTGCAAGTGTACCTCTTGGTGCACTGCTGGTGGGGCAATGAGGTCCCTTTGAGTCCTGAGGGCTTCAGGACTAAAGTGGACTTCATCGCCCAAGCAGAAGTGCACCAGGAGGCAAAATTGCAGAGTGGTGTAAAAAGGGGGCGGGGCCACTGACTACCTCTCAGCAATCCAGCTGTGTGGGGCTTCCTGGAGATAACAGGAGGGCTAGTTGACCCCCAGTGACCCTCAAGAGGCAAGGGAACTTCATCCCCCAACCCAGAATGCGCCAGGAGGCATGTTTGCAGAGTGGTGGAGAAAGGGGGCGTGGCCTGCGCCCACCTCTCAGCAATCCCACTGTGTGGGGCTTACTGGAGGTAGCAGGAGGGCTAATTGGCCCCAAGGGACCCTCAAGAGGCAAGGGTACTTCATCCCCATACCCAGAGCATGCCAGGAAGCTCGTTTGACGAGTAGTGGGCAGGCCTGGGCATAGTTCGCAGAGTTTTGCTACGCGGAACTCCGCGAAGTTACAAAAAAACTCTGCGAAGTTCCGCGAGTGCCGCTCAGGTCAAAATTTTACCCGAGTGGCAGCTCGTGCTCGCGCGAACTTACCGTTCGCGATCGCGAGCGGGGAAAAAACTCCAGTGCACATTGCGAAGCGGAGTTTTCTGCGCTCCGCGGAGTGTGGAGTGCAGAAAACTCTGCAAACTCCGCGAACGGAGCAAAGTTCACTGCCCAAGCCTAGTGGTGGGCAAAGGGAGCATGGCCTGCTATCAGAACTTAGCAATCCTGCTGTGTGAGACTTAGTGGAAGTAATAGGAAGGGTAGTTGGCCTCCAAGGATTTCCTTAGGGGCCAACTAGCCCATCTGTTATCTCCAGTAAGTCACACACAGTGGGATTGCTCAGAGATCTTCGGAGGCCATGCCCCCGTTTGTCCACCACTTTGCAAACATGCCTCCTGGCACACTACTGATTGGGGGATGAAGTCCACTTTACTCCTGAGGGACTTTGGGGGCCAAGAAGGCATCCTGGTACCTTATGTAAGTCATACGCAGCAGAAATCCTTATCGCTGGTCGGAGGCCCAGCCCCCTTTCTCCACCACTCTGGAAACGCGACTACTAGTTAAAAAAGCAATTGCACTTCAATAGGTCTCGCATTTGTGAGAGTAGAGCTATTGGCGTTGTAAATGTAAACGTTTTTTACTAATGTTTTTTGGAGTGGAGTGGAATGTTGTGCAGTGAAATCATGTGGATAGAAAGTATGTGGTATTTAGTGTATAGGAATTATGTAGAGTGGGATTATATGTTATGGAGAGTAATTATGTGTTATGGTAGTCTGTGTTGTGGAGTGGTAACCTCAGGTTTAATCTTCCTCATTTTCATAGAAGCTAAACTATAAACTCAATGAGACACAAAAAAGAAGGAACCACTGAGGAGCACTTCTGGACCTAGTCAGAGGTATGAGCAGGGCCACTGTAATTATGTGACTGTTCAGCAGCAGCAATTTTTGCATAATTATACATTTTCCACATTTGTCACATAATCCATCACCTGCCGCATATTCTGCAGATTTGAACAAAAAAAAACTTGTTTCTAGCTCAAAAGGCTCAAACGTTACCAAAAATGCAGTGACAAGTGTTACAGCATGGTTGAAGGTCCTTTGCAAAGCTGGAACAGTCACCTGATACTTATTGCTAAATGTGGGGGTTAAATTGGTACTAATGGTGCCCAAACCACTCTTGCTTCGTTCTGCACCTCTCTTGTCTTTTTCTGCATCTCTCTTGTCTTTTTCTGCATCTCTCTTGCTTCTTTCTTTCTCTTTCTGCACTTTTCTTGCCTCTTTCTGCACGTCTCTTCTGCTTTCTGTACCTCCCTTCTTTCTGCACCTCTCTTGCTTCTTTCTGCACCTCTCTTGCTTTTATCTTCTGCACTTCTTTTGCCTGTTTCTGCAACACTCTTGCCTCTTTCTGCAGTTCTCTTGCCTCTTTCTGCACCTCCGTTGCTTGTTTCTGCACTTCTCTTGCCTCTTTCTGTACCCCTTTTGCCTCTTTCTGCACTTCTCCTGCCTGTTTCAGCACCTCACTTGCTTCTTTCTGTACCTCTCTTGCTTCTTTGTGCACCTCTCTTGCTTTTTTCTGCACTCCACTTCCCTCTTTCTGCACTCCTCTTTCTGTACCTCTGTTGGCTGTTTCTGCACCTCTTGTGCCTCTTTCTGCACCCCTCTTGCCTCTTTCTGCACTTATCTTGCTTCTTTCTGTACCTCTCTTGCTTCTTTCTGCACCCCTCTTGCCTCTTTCTGCACCCCTCTTCTTTCTTTTCGTACCTCTCCTGCCTCTTTCTGCACCTCGCTTGCCTATTTCTACACCTCTGTTCTTCTTTCAACACTTCTCTTACCTCTTTCTGTACCTCTCTTGCCTCTTTCTGCACCTCTCTTGCCTCTTTCTGCACTTCTCTTGCCTCTTTCTGCATCTCACTTGTGCCTATCTGCACTTCCCTTGCTTCTTTCTGTACCCCTCTTGCTTCTTTCTGCTCCCCTTTTGCCTCTTTCTGCACCTCTGTTGCTTCTTTCTGCACTTCTCTTCCCTCTTTTTGCACACTTCTTCCCTCTTCTGCACCTCTGTTGCCTTTTTCTGCACCTCTCTTGCCTCTTTCTGCACTTCTCGTGCCTCTTTCTGTACCCCTCCTGCCTCTTTCTGCATCTCTGTTGGTTGTTTCTGTATTTTTCCTGCTTATTTCTGCACCTCTCTTGCATCTTTCTGCACCTATCTTTCCTTTTTCTGTATCTTTCTTCCTCTTTCTGCACCTTTCTTCCTCTTTTTGCACCTCTCTTGCCTCTTTCTGCACCTCTCTTGCTTGTTTCTGCACCTCTCTTGCTTCTTTCTGCACTTCTCTTGCTTCTTTTTGTACCTCTCTTACCTCTTTCTGCACCTTTATTGCCTCTTCATGCACCTTTCTTCCTCTTTCAGCACCTCTCTTGCCTCTTTCTGCACTTCTCTTACTTCTTTCTACACCTCTGTTGCTTCTTTAAGCAAATCTCTTGCCTCTTTCTGCACTTCTCTTGCCTGTTTCTGCAACTCTCTTACCTCTTTCTGCACCTCACTTGCTTCTTTCTGCACCCCTTTTGTCTCTTTCTACACCCCTATTCCCTCTTTCTGTACCTCTCTTGCCTCTTCATGCACCCCTGTTCCCTCTTTCTGCACCTCTCCTGCCTGTTTCTGCACTTCTCTTGCCTCTTTCTGCTTTTTCTTGCCTCTTTCTGCACCTCTGTTGCTTCTTTTGGCACTTCTTTTGCTTCTTTCTGCACCTCTCTTACTTCTTTCTGCACTTTTCTTGCCTCTTTATGCACCCCTCTTGCCTCTTTCTGCACCTCTGTTGGTTCTTTCTGCACTGCTCTTGCTTCTTTCTGTACCTCTCTTGCAAATTTCTGTACCTCTCTTGCCTCTTTCTGCAACCCTCTTCCCTCGTTCTGCAACTCTCTTGTCTCTGTCTGCACCCCTGTTCCCTCTTTCTGTACCTCTTTTGCCTGTTTCAGCAACTCTCTTGCCTGTTTCTGCAACTCTCTTGCCTGTTTCTGCAGTTCTGTTGCCTCCTTCTTCACCTCTGTTGCTTCTTTCTGCACCTCACTTACCTCTTTCTGCACCTCTCTTGCCTCTTTCTGCTCCTCTCTTGCCTCTTTCTGCTCCTCTCTTGCCTCTTTCTGCACTTCTCTTGCCTCTTTCTACACTTCTCTTGCCTCTGTCTGCACTTCTCTTGCCTCTTTCTGCACATTTCGTACTCTTTCTGCACCTCTCTTGTTTTTTTCTGCAATTCTCTTGCTTCTTTCTGTACTTCTCTTGCCTGTTTCTGTATTCAAATAGGAAGTGCAAGCTGTCAAGTTTAAAGGTCTGCATGCTCTCGTGACTGAGGTATATGTCTACTTGTACATGTATTCTCACGTGTTATGCATTTGAAGATGGTAGCTTAAAAAGCGGGTAGCTTCTCTTATAGGTGGTCAAATCTTATAGTTCTGCTCTGTCATTCGGTTGCACAGGCAGACATGTCTTATGTATATAGGTGTTAAAGAGCTCCTCAAATATACTATTGATTTCTCATGTGTCCGGTATTATGAGCAGCAAGAAATACATACTCCTTTTTGTACACAAATTTACAGAGTATTCAAGTATTTGTATGTTTATTTTTTTGTAACATGTCACTAGGTAAAAGTACAGACACATGTATTCATACCTTCACAAACTTGGTGAGACTTACAACAGTGATTTGGTTAGGATTGCTGTTTTACATTTGGTACGCCTAACATTCTGAGCAGTCGATGAATAGTGAACCTTCAAGAGAAAAGTGAGGTATAAGACATCTTGGGAGAAGGATTAGTGATTAGGCTACTTTGTTTGAGTCTGTGGAAAGGTACAGTCAAAGTCGGCCTCTTTCTGCACCTCTGTTGCTTCTTTCTGCACTTCTCTTGCTTCTTTCTCCACCTTTCTTCCTCTTTCTGAACTTCCGTTGCCTCTTTCTGCATTTTTCTTGCTTCTTTCTGCACCTTTCTCCCTCTTTGTGCACCTCTCTTGTCTCTTTCAGTACCTCTCTTGCCTTTTTCTGCAGTTCTCTTGCCTCTTTATGCACCTCTTTTGCTTCTTTCTGCACTTCTGTTGCCTCTTTCTGTACCCCTCTTGCCTCTTTCTGCACATCTGTTGGTTCTTTCTGTACTGCTCTTGTTTCTTTCTGCACCTCTCTTGCAAATTTCTGCACCCTTCTTGCCTCTTTCTGCACCCCTCTTCCCTCTTTCTGTACCTCTCTTGCCTCTGTCTGCACCCCTGATCCCTCTTTCTGCACCTCTTTTGCCTGGTTCTGCACTTCTCTTGCTTCTTTTTCCACCTTTCTTCCTCTTTCTGGACTTCTGTTGCCTCTTTCTGCATTTTTCTTGCTTCTTTCTGCACCGTTCTTCCTCTTTCTGCACCTCTCTTCCCCCTTTCTGCACTTCTCTTGCTTCTTTCTATACATGTTCTACTTATGTAGGCATAGTTAGAAATTAGCATTTAAAAACCTTAGAAATTCACTGAAAAAAACACAGATTTCAGGGACATTATAGTTAGGGATTAGCATTTAAAAAACCTTGGAAATTCATTGAAAAAATCACAGGTTTCAGGGACGTTATTGTTAGGCTGACATTTCACTCGTACAAAAACAGAGAACTTTGTCCGTTATAGTTAGCTGAGCTAACTATAACTCGCACCCCCGCAACGCACTGCTGATGACGTCACATATTACAACACTCATGACATGGTCAGTGACATCACTGATGACATCACTGATGACATCTCAAATGACATCACTGATGACATCATCCACTAATATCTAATGCACCTGCTCACACCCTAATATAACCTTTAATACACTCTAAAATACAGAATACCATTCTCAAAACCACAGACACACCAATACCACTTAGTACATAACCGCTCACAGATTCATAGGTCTACACACACATCCACTCACTAACCCATACAGTCACACATACATGCAGTCACTCATCAATACAGCCAATGATATATGCACTCATACACCTATCCAGACACTCACACACTGCCACTCACCCATAGAGTTACTCAAACACCTATTCAGTCACCCAAAGAATCAATCACACTGCCATTTACTCACCTATATATTTATACACACACACACCACCTCACTTATTCATACAGATAGTAACACATACTTACTCTCTTCTACAATCACTGACACAAGCACACACTCATCCATAAGCCACTCTCACAATCACTCACTCTCACACATAGTCACTTATATACTCCAACACTCACATATACTGCATTTCACATATGTAGTTACTTAAAACATGTACCACTGTGACATCCATTCACTCACCAACACAGCCATACACACACTCACTCACCCATACAACCCTTTGCAGATGTAGTCATGAACCCATACACCCATACATTCCATAGGAGATGGAGGTAAAGAAATTGGGTTGTTTGGTGATTTAGTGAGATGAAAGAGTGAAAGTGTTGAGTAATACTGTTTGCTAATTATAGTTTTGTAATTTTTTTTAATTACCAGCTCTTGTAGCGTTCTGTTTCATGAGGAGAACCCTCAAAAAACGTGTCAGTGTTCAAAACCCGTCAACAGCTTCTTTCTCGGCCAAATAAGTGTTAAAATATTTATGTGTTGCCACTGTTGCACACAATTAAGCACTTGAAAAAAAAATTCTGTGTGAGCCCAGTAGGGTCACTATTTGGCTATTGCCCCTGTTAATACTTGTAAATCTTTCCTAGTTAGGCAGCAGTCAGGGGTACCATGACAATATTACAGTCTGAACTGCACAGAACCTGAGCCAAAAGTTATTTTTAGTACTGTTTTGGTCTTGTGTTGTACATGTATTATGTCATGAAATTTGTACGTTTGTCCTATTTTTATATTTTTGAAATTTTGTGATTCTTGTGTATATCAAAAAATAAGGAAATCCTAAAATTTATCAAGTTTTCAAGAAACGTTTCTAAAAAGATTTTCAAAGAACTAAAACTTCAAAATAAAAATTGATTTTGTTACAAAATTCATTGGATCACAGCAATTGGTTTGTGTGATCAAGTTGTGAACTGGTTATTAAATGGTAATCAGTATTGGCAATTTTCTTGTTGTTTAGTATTTATGGCCCAGCCTTACTGATTGTAGGCCAAACCCTTTCTTGTTATGAGAGACAGAAGTAGAGATAAGCATAACATTGATTCTGATTGAGTCAAATAGTGCTGAATAATATAACAGTGATTGTTTTGAGGCAATCAATGAAGATAGCAAGTGTATGTTCACTATAAATAAGTTTGTAATCAGTTGGCAAGCTCTGTTGCAGCACTGTGGAGCTAGCATTGACAAAATTAGTTGACAAAATAATACCACTGATAATAATCCAACACTTTTTTCCTGAATCACCCAGTTTTCAGGTTATTTTTTCAGTACTCACTACCCAGTGCTACTGGAATGTTCAATAACTGTTTTAAGTTGTACAAATGTTTCCATGCATCTCACTGGAGATTAAGGGACACCCCCCTGAACAACCAATAGAAACAGGATGAAACTAATAACCCCCAGTGGGTTGAGCCTTGATGAGATTGACAATATCTCAAGTCAATGGCAGAAGGATCCTGGCTGAAAGAAGACAATGAGGAGGGGGATCCAGCCATGACCAAGAAGGCCACAATGTTTTAGAGCTGCTGTGTGGCCTAGAGCATTTCCTACTGTCGGAAACACGGAGCACTGAGTGGAACACTGAGAGGCAGGGTAACACTGGAGCGGACAGCAGAAGGTGTGCTACACTCATTGAGGTGGATAAATTGGAGCTTGCCCCTGTAGATACAGAGATATGGCAGTCAACAACCTGAGGCCATGCATCCTGCAGAGAGACCATGCCCTATCCTAACACATAAACTCCCGAGAGTGAATCAGAACTGCACCATTACAACTTCAGTGCTGAGGGAGCAGAATTGGCAATCACCAGATCAATGCAGCCTACCAGTGCTGCCCAGACCTTGAGCGGGCTGCAGAGGGACCAGTAAGGCGATCCACCTTGCAGTAGGCAGTGAGAGAATGGCAGTGAGAGGTTGGTCAGCGTGGCCGCGACAAGGAGTGTGCTGAGCATGTACCGGAAGAAAAGGCAATTAATACTACGGGAGGCAGCAGAGGAGTGAGATAGCAGTTCGGCCTTCCCCTGGAACCAATGTGAGACTCCAATCAGGGGGTCTCCAACCACCATAACACCCAGTGAGGAGCCCATTGAAGGACACCCAGGAACCTCTGGGAATGCGCAGATGAGACTCATGTTCCCCTTGTGAAATAATTGAGATAATTGAAATGAGCACAAACTAAGTACCCTGGAGAGTCACTGTAAGGTCGGAGGGTAGAATCGGGGCCAATAATATATTTACAGATAAACAGATGCCTACTTTACCTACCAAGTGGCCCCTCAATCGTATTCCCTGGGGGAACAAGGACAAAAACAAACATTGACCAGAGGACGTCGACCACATTGATTATAATGGAGCATTATGTCTACCCCCAACTACAAGCTACATTAGCAAGAGAATACTGGGAGGCACAGGCACATTCTCTTGGCCTTCATAGCCCTAGTCACCACACATCCTTCCTCTGTGGACCTTCTAGAGGGTCCAATAAGCAGCGGTATGGGGGCAGCACAGGCGGTCCAGCCACGGTCTTCACAAAGCCTATCTGCCCAACTCATGATACAGTGGACGGGACCATGGTCCACGTACTGCCGAACTCATAATAAGGCCCTAACTACTTCCTTAACAAAGAACTGTGGGCACCTAAATTAATTACTCATTTACTTCTCACTTTCTCACTGGAATACTCCAATTCCCACAGTATTTTTAAGGTTTCAATTTTATGCATGACCTGTGACAACTGAAATCTAAATTGTGGTATCAGAGCCTAGTAAAAATAAATAGTTCTGTTAGATTTACAACTGTATAAAGGGACATTGTAATTAGTATTTACACATATCTGTGGACAGTCCAGCAAAGTCCTATTAGCTACAATTTCTTGAGTGCCCAGACATGTGTCCTTACAATGGACTTGTTGTGGTATGTTAAACAGTGTCAAAGATAAATGAATTTGTTTAGTATTTTTCTTTTTCGCTGAATATTTTTCTATTCATTTGAAGTCTTTTTCAAGCCTACTTGGTATTAGAAATTGCTTATGTTTCATCTATATTCAATGGACTGCATGCTAATCTTTTGAAATCTCTGATCTGTATAGACTTTTGAGGGCACACAATGCATCGCTGGACAGTTCTTAGATCCAATTAGGAAAATACTGCCTTTTATCTTCAATCCTTGCATTTGACCAACCAGCAATAGCCTGGTCTTATAGTGTTATATTTTCCATATTGCTTCATGTCTAGTTCAATAGTATCCGAGTTACTTGCAGAACACATCTGGCTGATAACACGCAGCTAGGAGAATTCCTTCAAAACATAAGCTGCATTGGTTACACTAAACCTTCATTGGACAGACAAACATACTATAAGGTAGGACATTTACTTCTTTAGAGGAATCTGTGACACTCCAATGTTTTCTGCATAGCTTTAAATGGGACAATGCATCCTACTAGGGCATCACAGCCAAGGTTCTATTTGTGCAAATTTCCAGTGGATATCTTCCACTGAAAAACAATTCATTAACACCCAAGACATGAAGTGCACATTTAAACCATTGTGGCACAATGACGTTTTCGCTTTACTGACCTCTTCCTTTTGTTCATGTGTTTTAGCTGCAGTGGGAAATTCACCTATTTGGTCCAGCAACTAAATTCCAATTCGTATTTATTGTTGAGTTCAATAAAACGATTATAATTAAATAATACACAATATATAATATATAATCATGATTCGTCACAGGCTAACTGAGAAACAATGCAATAAAAATACAAATTGCTGACTTCAAGCATAGGTCTCAATTTTGAGTACTCAACATAGTTCAGGATTATCACAAACCCAGAGGTGAAATGAGGAGAGCCTTCCATCAGAAAAAAACACAGCTTCTCTGCAGGACTTTGTTCCTAATTATAGTAATATTAGGTAAGACCACCAACTACGATCCGCTATCAGGTCCGGACAGATACAGATAGTATGTGCTGAAGATACAATATTGTGCTCACAAAAACTGCACTTGATGGAGGTCTCCAGGTGGGTGAATAAGACTCATTTGTAATTAAAATAGCTTATATTTCAACCTTATCATAAACTGATCTTTAACAAAAGATTGTGTTTGATTAAACTGATATGTGTCCAGCATGAAATGAGGCTGTAGACACTTTGACAACTGTGCCACATTTTTTATAAGTGAGCACTCCTTAAAATAATGAATTACTGATTGCTTAAAAATATTACAACTGTTGTCAACACACCAAGAGCCTGATTCACAAAGGACCTCCGCACTCATGGTGGAGGCCCCGCAGTTCTGTGGGAGTATCCACAATCGGGGCAAAATCTCCGCCATGAGAATTTGCATGGTGGAGATTCCGCCCGAGACTCCCTCACGACTGCAAGGCCTCCGTCACAAGTGCGGAGGACCTTTGTGAATCAGGTCACAAATGTTTTTCATTTCCTCGATTTTTAACAGTTGCTTTGTGGCCTGGCTATTCACTTTCTCGGATCTTGCTGGCAGTATCACTTTCCAAACAAAGACTCCTAGACTCCCCAGGGTTATAGCACAACTCAATAAATCTGCATGTCTGTGATATTTTTTAATAATTAGACCAAGCTAGTCTCAAATAAGCTTGATTGGCTGACAATAAGGGCTCTGAAATTATTACATTTTGCAAGAAGTTACAGATTATCACATTTCTCTAGAAAGACCACAAGCCCATAGAACAGGACAGGAAGGTATAAGACCTTGCAAATATTCAATATCGGTATTAGTAAAAACTCTACAGTGGTCCAAAACAAGCTGCATGTGTAAAATTCAATAAGTTTCACAAAAGAAAAATGGCATTAATGTTTGGTCCAACATGGTGGACACATTGGATAAGGAATGCTTATTAGGCATGCCCCTTTTATTGTCTGCATTAAGAAATCAATTCCTGACAATTATTTCAATGGACTACTAGTATCTCCTGCTAATCTTTACAACAAGAAATATCATTTTCAAAACTATTCAGAACTATTTTGCTTTTGTATCATGAGACTCAGTTAAACCACCACAGGTTCTCCTCCTATAATATAGAGCAAAAAGAGATTTAACCTGATGTTTAGTAAGTTTAGACCATTTTAATTAGATAATTAAATTGAGGCTGTTCTAGGCATTATGGTAAGGTAGTATAGGCTTCTCCAAGGAAGAACTGACAATTGTTTCAACAACTTCTAAGCAGTTACTTTCATAGACCCCCATAATAGTGTTAGACACACAAAAAGCCAAAAGCCTAATCTCAACAACTACTATTTATCACCCTCTTTGCTCCAACCATGATTCCTACAACAAGCAAATTTGAACAACCTCGTCATTATTATGTGCATAGAATATCATTAACAACCACAGAATCAAGACCAATACAGCAGATCAAACATTCAGAATCTACAACATGAGAATGGCCAATGTCCACCTCACTGATAAAAACTAATGAAATAGACACCTATAAACTGCTTATACAGTGTGTCACTGAATCCTGGATAAATGAGCACATTCTGTGATAATAAACCTCCTAGTCACAGAAGGATACTGAAAACCATGTAAAGAAAGACTTCTAAAACACAGAGGCAACATCATCATTATCTTTCAAGACTATCTAAAATTTAAATTACTTGCAGCACTAGATTTGAATGCTGTCACATTTGCATTCTAATTTAACTATATTCATCAGCCCGACAGCTGAATACATTGCCCCCCCAAAAATGCTCACCTTCAAAAAGCATGTTCTTGGGAGACATTCATTTCAACAAATATCAACTAGGTAAACACAAAGACATTAAAGAGATCAAATTCCCAACCCTTATCTGCACTGAACAGTCATTAGTAAAATGTTTTCATTCACTCAACAATTACCTGCCCGTGCCATTTCTCTTCCTGATTTAGACCTAGCCTCAACTGGTCAAATCAAAACTAAAACAAAACTGGGGATGACACCTAAGAATGCTACTCTTGATTACTTCTTACATCCAAAACCGAAACATTTCACCCCCTCCAAGTATATATTTTGACATAATTCTCTTCATGAAAAACACATTTTTTACATTCTAGATATTAGTGCCAAATTGCTCCTTATTCACAGGGTCAATACATCATGGATCACTTGGCTTGGATCTAATAATAATAATTTAATATTTTGTAAATACGTTAAAGTAATTATTCATTTTTTTGTTAAATAATATATTTGGAAAATGTTAATATAATAATAATATGCTGAGATTCTATATTATTTACAATAATAGGCTTTATTTTATTATGCTATTTGATTACATTTTATTGTATCATATGATAGATTTGAAATTTATATCAATTTCAGGTAGTAATCCTTTTTTTTAATTTAGTGGGGAGAATTGGTGAACGTTTTTAAATTATGCTTTGTATTTATTTATTTAATTAATTAAAATGTATTTTAATTATTTTATATGTAATTATGTACACTTTATTTGACTATTTAGCATTAATATTGTGTTTTAATTGATTAACAATTAGAGGTATACCCCACCACTGAGATACGAAAATGCCCTCGTTACCTTCTATCCGGACTTTACGCAGAAAGTGCAGCAGAGGCGACGATCTTTTCTGGAAATTAAAAAGAACCTCCGTGCGCAGGACATTAAGTACTCCATGCTTTTTCTGGCAACTCTTAGAGTGATGGCAGAGGGCAAGGTTTGGCGATTTGAATCTCCTAGTGAGCTCAAGATTGGTTAGATGGCTGGAAGACGGTTGGGAAGTCACGGCGCCAACAGCAGGACACTCCGAGGGAAGATGCAGACGATCCCGGGGATGGGCCTGGACCGGGGTGCTAAATGGGGAACAGAGACAGCCCCACTGCTGATGGAGCATTGCTGCAGTGAGAGACTCTACACATCAGTGCAGAGAGGAAGGGACAGATTGAACAACGCCTGGCTCGGCCTGGGGGTGGCAAAAGTGAACTGAGACAAAATGCTAGCTTGCCAGATGAAGACCCGGTGTACAGATAAGACTTGGGTTTCTTATATATGGCTAAAAGTGATGTACTATTGATGTCCTCGCCTAGTTATATAATGTTTTAGCACCTAAGACAAGTATACTGATGGGGATTGGGGGGGGCGGCGGACCCTCTGGCGTTGGGCTGACCCCAGTTGGGTTTGTTACTATGGGGCGACAGGCACTCTGCGAGTTGGGGGGGTGGGTGGGTTTTAACCCACAGTGCAGGGCGCCAGGGAGGGGGGGGGTGTTTGCTTGGGATACAGTGTTGGTGTGGCCAGCACAGAATTGGCACAGTTTTAAAGTTTTATTTGTTGATAACCTGGATGGGTTTGGGTAGATGACGAGACTTGCTAACAGGGAACTCGGGGCAAAATGGACTCCTCACACACATAGTGCATCCGAAACATAATCTCAGTGACCAACCATATACTCATGTCAGGGAACGACACGGATGAGCGCCGGGCTGCCCCAGGGCCAGGGCCAGGACTGCGGATCCTGACCTGGAATGTCAATGGGCTGGGACACAAGATCAAGCATACTGTGGTGCTACAGTATCTCCTTAGGCAGAATCCTGATATAGTCCTGATCCAAGAAAACCATCTTAAAGGCACGACCTGCAGGGCACTTGATAGGTTTGGGTACAATTTAGTGGCACACGCAGGTTTCACCACTGGGTCAAGAGGGGTTGGGATCTTCAATCAATCAATCAATCATGTCACTTATAAAGCGCACTACATACCCGCGAGGGTCTCAAGGCGCTGGGGGAAGAGGGGGGTGGTGCTGCTACTGATCGAAGAGCCAGGTCTTGAGGAGTCTTCTGAAGGCCAGTAGGTCTTGGGTCTGCCGAAGGTTGGTGGGGAGGGTGTTCCAGGTCTTGGCGGCGAGGTGGGAGAAGGATCTGCCGCCGGCGGTCGTTTTCCGGATGCGGGGGACTGTGGCGAGGGCGAGGCTGGTGGAGCGGAGATGGCGGGTGGGGGTGTAGAAGCTGAGTCGTCTGTTGAGGTAGGCTGGTCCGGAGTTGTGGAGTGCTTTGTGTGCGTGGGTGAGGAGCTTGAAGGTTATCCTCTTGTTGACAGGGAGCCAGTGCAGGTCTCTCAGGTGGGGTGTGATGTGGCTGCGTCGGGGGATGTCGAGGATAAGACGTGCAGAGGCGTTCTGGATGTGTTGCAGCCGTCTCAGGAGCTTAGCCGTCGTTCCTGCGTAGAGGGCGTTTCCGTAGTCCAGCCTGCTGGTGACGAGGGCCTGGGTGACTGTTTTTCTTGTTTCGGTGGGGATCCACTTGAAGATCCTGCGGAGCATTCGGAGGGTGTTGAAGCAGGATGAGGAAACGGCGTTGACCTGCTTAGTCATGGAGAGGGTGGGGTCGAGGATGACCCCTAGGTTGCGTGCGTGGTCGGTGGGTGTCGGGGCTGTTCCCAGTGATGTTGGCCACCAGGAGTCGTCCCATGCTGAAGGGTTGGAACCAAGGATGAGGACCTCCGTCTTGTCCGAGTTCAGCTTCAGGCGGCTGGTACTCATCCATTCGGCGACGGCCTTCATTCCTTCGTGGAGGTGGGCTTTGGCGGTGTGAGGGTCTTTGGTGAGGGAGAGGATCAGCTGGGTGTCGTCGGCGTAGGAGATGATGTTGAGGTTGTGCTGTCGGGCGACGTGGGCGAGGGGTGCCATGTAGATGTTGAACAGCGTTGGGCTGAGGGAGGAGCCTTGGGGTACGCCGCAGATGATCTTGGTGGCTTTGGATCGGAAGGGGGCGAGGCGGACGCTTTGTGTTCTGCCGGAGAGGAAGGATGTGGTCCAGTCCAGGGCCTTCTCTTGGATCCCGGCGTCGTGAAGGCGTGTTCGTAGTGTGTGGTGGCAGACCGTGTCGAAGGCGGCTGATAGGTCCAGGAGGATGAGGGCTGCTGTTTCTCCGTTGTCTAGCAGGGTCCTGATGTCATCGGTGGCGGCGATGAGGGCGGTTTCGGTGCTGTGGTTGCTGCGGAAGCCGGACTGGGAAGGGTCCAGGATGTTGTTCTCCTCGAGGTAGCGGGTCAGTTGTTTGTTGACGATTTTCTCGGTGACCTTCGCGGGGAACGGGAGCAGAGAGATGGGTCGGAAGTTCTTGAGGTCCTTGGGGTCTGCCTTGGGTTTCTTGAGTAAGGCGGTGATCTCAGCGTGCTTCCAGCTTTCCGGGAAGGTTGCTGTCTCGAAGGAGATGTTGATTATTTTCCGGAGATGGGGCGTGATGGCTGTACTGGCTTTGTTGAAGACGTGGTGAGGGCACGGGTCTAGCGGTGAGCCGGAGTGGATGGTGTTCATGATCTCGCTGGTGTCCTCGTCGTTGATGTTGGTCCAGGAGAGCAGGCGGTTGGTGGTTGTGGGGGCAGTGGTCTCGGTAGTTGCCGGGGCGGTCGTGGTGTTGAAGCTGTCGTGGATGTCGGCGATTTTGCGGTGGAAGAAGGTGGCCAGTGAGTCGCACAGGTCTCGCGACGGCGGGATGTCGTTGGTGTTGGAGCTGGGGTTGGAGAGTTCCTTCACGATGTTGAAGAGCTCTTTGCTGTTGTGTGCGTTGTTGTCTAGGCGGTCTTTGAGTGAGGCCCTTTTGGCGGATCTGATGAGGTGATGGTGACTGCGGGTGGCGCTCTTGTGGGCGGCATAGCTGTCCGCTGTCCGTTCGTGGAGCCAGATCTTCTCCAGTTTTCGGCATGTTCGTTTGGAGGCCTGGAGGTCTTCGGTGAACCAGGTGGCTTTCTTGCTGGTGTGGCTGTTGGGCGGATTCTTGAGCGGGGCGAGGGTGTTGGCGCAGTCGTTGATCCACTGTCTGAGGTTGCGGGCGGCGGTGTCGGGGTCGGACGGTTTGGCGGGTGGGCTCAGGGCGAGGGTTGTGGTTAGCTGGTCTTCGGTGACTCTGCTCCAGCAGCGGCGAGGCATTTGTTCGGTGCGGTGGTGCGTGGTGGGCTTCCTGTAGGTGAAGTGGATGCAGTGGTGGTCAGTCCAGTGGGGTTCGGAGGTGTGGTTGAAGGAGACGTGTGGGCTTGCGGAAAAGATGGAGTCGAGCGTGTGGCCGGCGGCGTGGGTGGGTGTAGTCACGAGCTGTCTGAGTCCGAGGGTGGCGAGGTTGTCGATCAGGGTGGTGGAGTTGGTGTCCTTGTTGTTCTCGAGGTGGAAGTTCAGGTCCCCGAGGAGGATGTAGTCCGTGGAGGCGATGGCGTGTGTGCTGACGAAGTCAGCGATAGAATCGCTGAACTGTGGTCGGGGTCCGGGGGTCTGTAGATGAGGGTTCCTCTGAGGTTGGTGTTGGGATCGGTGTGGATCTGGAAGTGCATGTGTTCGGCGGTGCTGAGGGTGTCGTCGGTGTTGGTTGAGACTCTGAGGGTGTTCCTGTGGACGATGGCGATGCCTCCTCCGACTCCGTTGGTGCGGTCCCGGCGGGTGATCTTGTAGCCGTCCAGGATGGCAATGGCGATGTCGGGGGCTGAAGCGGGATTCAGCCAGGTCTCCGTCAGGAATGCGACGTCTGGGGAGGTTGAGTCGAGAAGGTCCCAGAGTTCGATGGCGTGTTTGCGGGCGGAGCGGGTGTTGAGGAGGATGCATCTGAGGTAGTTGGGTTCTTTCCTGGGCGGTGGTTTGGCGGGGCGGGTGCTGGCGAAACTGCAGTTCCGGCAGGTGAAGGGCCCTTGGGTGCGCTTCGGGGTGGCCAGGTAGCAGGCGTGATCTTTTCCGGGGTTGAGTGCGTGGAGGGTGCTGGCGTCGTATCGGCGTCTGTTGATGTGGCGGGCGCGGGGGATGCCCGGACCAGGGGTTCTGGCGCTGGGCGCGGTCCCGGCGCGGACGGGCGCAGACGGGCTTGCCTTAGGCCGCTCAGCGGCCGCCATAAATGGGGAGGTGGGAGGGAGGAGCAGGGAATGGGGCAGCGAATGGGCAGTGAGGGGGCGGGGCCGCAGGGGCGCAGCGGCGGGAAACAGGCACAGAAAGGAAAAAAACGAGCACAATCAGGGCAGCAATGGGGCACAGAAAGGAAAAAGCGAGCACAATCAGGGCAGCAAGGGGGCACAGAAAGGAAAAAAAAGCGAGCACAATCAGGGCAGCAAGGGGGCACAGAAAGGAAAAAAAACGAGCACAATCAGGGCAGCAAGGGGGCACAGAAAGGAAAAAAACGAGCACAATCAGGGCAGCAAGGGGGCACAGAAAGGAAAAAACGAGCACAATCAGGGCAGCAAGGGGGGCACAGAAAGGAAAAAAAACGAGCACAATCAGGGCAGCAAGGGGGCACAGAAAGGAAAAAACGAGCACAATCAGGGCAGCAAGGGGGCACAGAAGGAAAAAAACGAGCACAATCAGGGGCAGCAGCAGGGCACACAGACGGAGCTGTGTGGTGGGGGAGCGACCTACCAGTCAAGGTCAGGGGTCGCTCTCTTCACCACGCAGCGGCCGCCATAAATGGGGAGGTGGGAGGGAGGAGCAGGGGATGGGGCAGCGAATGGGCAGTGAGGGGGCGGGGCCGCAGGGGCGCAGCGGCGGGAAACAGGCACAGAAAGGAAAAAAACGAGCACAATCAGGGCAGCAAGGGGGCACAGAAAGGAAAAACGAGCACAATCAGGGCAGCAAGGGGGCACAGAAAGGAGAAAACGAGCACAATCAGGGCAGCAAGGGGGCACAGAAAGGAAAAAGCGAGCACAATCAGGGCAGCAAGGGGGCACAGAAAGGAAAAAAACGAGCACAATCAGGGCAGCAAGGGGGGCACAGAAAGGAAAAAAAACGAGCACAATCAGGGCAGCAAGGGGGGCACAGAAAGGAAAAAAACAGAGCACAATCAGGGCAGCAAGGGGGCACAGAAAGGAAAAAAACGAGCACAATCAGGGCAGCAAGGGGGCACAGAAAGGAAAAAAACAGAGCACAATCAGGGCAGCAAGGGGGCACAGAAAGGAAAAACGAGCACAATCAGGGCAGCAAGGGGGGCACAGAAAGGAAAAAAAACGAGCACAATCAGGGCAGCAAGGGGGCACAGAAAGGAAAAAACGAGCACAATCAGGGCAGGAAGGGGGCACAGAAGGAAAAAAACAGAGCACAATCAGGGGCAGCAGCAGGGCACACAGACGGAGCTGTGTGGTGGGGGAGCGACCTACCAGTCAAGGTCAGGGGTCGCTCTCTTCACCACGCAGCGGCCGCCATAAATGGGGAGGTGGGAGGGAGGAGCAGGGAATGGGGCAGCGAATGGGCAGTGAGGGGCGGGGCCGCAGGGCGCAGCGGCGGGAAACAGGCACAGAAAGGAAAAAAACTAGCACAATTAGGGCAGCAAGGGGGAACAGAAAGGAAAAAACGAGCACAATCAGGGCAGCAAGGGGGCACAGAAAGGAAAAAACGAGCACAATCAGGGCAGCAAGGGGGCACAGAAAGGAAAAAACGAGCACAATCAGGGCAGCAAGGGGGCACAGAAAGGAAAAAAACGAGCACAATCAGGGCAGCAAGGGGGGCACAGAAAGGAAAAAAACGAGCACAATCAGGGCAGCAAGGGGGCACAGAAAGGAAAAAACGAGCACAATCAGGGCAGCAAGGGGGGCACAGAAAGGAAAAAAACGAGCACAATCAGGGCAGCAAGGGGGGCACAGAAAGGAAAAAAACGAGCACAATCAGGGCAGCAAGGGGGCACAGAAAGGAAAAACGAGCACAATCAGGGCAGCAAGGGGGGCACAGAAAGGAAAAAAACGAGGCACAATCAGGGCAGCAAGGGGGCACAGAAAGGAAAAAACGAGCACAATCAGGGCAGCAAGGGGGCACAGAAGGAAAAAAACGAGCACAATCAGGGGCAGCAGCAGGGCACACAGACGGAGCTGTGTGGTGGGGAGCGACCTACCAGTCAAGGTCAGGGGTCGCTCTCTTCACCACGCAGCGGCCGCCATAAATGGGGAGGTGGGAGGGAGGAGCAGGGAATGGGGCAGCGAATGGGCAGTGAGGGGCGGGCCGCAGGGCGCAGCGGCGGGAAACAGGCACAGAAAGGAAAAAAACGAGCACAATCAGGGCAGCAAGGGGGCACAGAAAGGAAAAAACGAGCACAATCAGGGCAGCAAGGGGGCACAGAAAGGAGAAAACGAGCACAATCAGGGCAGCAAGGGGGCACAGAAAGGAAAAAACGAGCACAATCAGGGCAGCAAGGGGGCACAGAAAGGAAAAAACGAGCACAATCAGGGCAGCAAGGGGGCACAGAAAGGAAAAAAACGAGCACAATCAGGGCAGCAAGGGGGCACAGAAAGGAAAAAAACGAGCACAATCAGGGCAGCAAGGGGGCACAGAAAGGAAAAAAACGAGCACAATCAGGGCAGCAAGGGAGGCACAGAAAGGAAAAAAAACGAGCACAATCAGGGCAGCAAGGGGGCACAGAAAGGAAAAAACGAGCACAATCAGGGCAGCAAGGGGGCACAGAAAGGAAAAAAACGAGCACAATCAGGGCAGCAAGGGGGCACAGAAAGGAAAAAACGAGCACAATCAGGGCAGCAAGGGGGCACAGAAGGAAAAAAACGAGCACAATCAGGGGCAGCAGCAGGGCACACAGACGGAGCTGTGTGGTGGGGGAGCGACCTACCAGTCAAGGTCAGGGGTCGCTCTCTTCACCACGCAGCGGCCGCCATAAATGGGGAGGTGGGAGGGAGGAGCAGGGAATGGGGCATCGAATGGGCAGTGAGGGGGCGGGGCCGCAGGGGCGCAGCGGCGGGAAACAGGCACAGAAAGGAAAAAAACTAGCACAATCAGGGCAGCAAGGGGGCACAGAAAGGAAAAAACGAGCACAATCAGGGCAGCAAGGGGGCACAGAAAGGAAAAAACGAGCACAATCAGGGCAGCAAGGGGGCACAGAAAGGAAAAAACGAGCACAATCAGGGCAGCAAGGGGGCACAGAAAGGAAAAAAACGAGCACAATCAGGGCAGCAAGGGGGGCACAGAAAGGAAAAAAAACGAGCACAATCAGGGCAGCAAGGGGGCACAGAAAGGAAAAAACGAGCACAATCAGGGCAGCAAGGGGGGCACAGAAAGGAAAAAAACGAGCACAATCAGGGCAGCAAGGGGGGCACAGAAAGGAAAAAAAACGAGCACAATCAGGGCAGCAAGGGGGCACAGAAAGGAAAAAACGAGCACAATCAGGGCAGCAAGGGGGGCACAGAAAGGAAAAAAAACGAGCACAATCAGGGCAGCAAGGCTTCATACGACTTTGCCCTTCACTCCAGGAGACACATGGCATGACCCTCTTGGCAGATACGTAGCTCTTACGGGGAAGTGGGATGGCAAGGTGTTAAATATTTGCTCGGTATATGTACCACCACGGCTACACTCTGACATGTTGGAGGAGTTAGGGGCCCTGCTATTGGATCTACCAGAGGGCCTCTTAATAATGGGTGGAGACACGAATGCCACAAAGGATCCTGGGCTGGATAGAATATCGGCGGCGGGTCGAGAAAAGGCACAAGACCCCCTGAGAGACTTTGCAGGTGCAATGGGACTAGCTGACCTTTGGCGCCTACACAACCCAGAGGACAGGCAATACACATTTCCCTTTGCCGAGCACGGGGGTTACTCGCGCTTAGATTATCTGATGACACAGGAGGTACACGCACATTGGTTTACCGGGACAGTACATAGGGCAAGGGGAAGCTCTGATCACTCGCCCGTAAAAACCCACCTGAAAGAAGCTGTAAGGAACTACACCCTGCCTCCCAGAATGGACCCCTGGCTTTTTAAAGATAAGCAGATTAGATATAAGACAGGAGAGCAGACAACACAATACTTTGAAGACAATGGGACAGTTGACTCCGTATGCACATTGTGGGAGGCCTGCAAGATGGTGATGAGAGGGTATGTGCAGGGCCTGGTGGGTGGGAGAAAGAAGGAACAGCATATCCAACAGGACACATTAGAAAGGGACATCCTACAACCGGAGGGGGAGGCCATGGGAGACGGTGGAACACCACCGCAGGCTAGACATCAGATTCGTCTCAAACAAAAAGAGCTAAAAGACATAGTAGAAGAGGCAGCTAAGACACATGCTAGAGTGACCCAAAGGCGGTTATATGAGGTTGGGGATAAGGCTAACAAACTGCTGGCATGGTTAGAAAAGAGGGACAAAGAGAGAAGCTGGGTGCTAGAGATAACGACTCCACAATCGGAGACCAAAACAACGGGAGTGGAAATAGCCTCGGCATTTGCCGACCATTACGAGGCTCTGTATAAATCAGCATCCACCAGAACGGGGGAGGACTGCGCGGAACTGCTTAGGGACCTCCCCATCCCGAGACTCACCGCAGATGATAGAGAGGTATTGGACAAAGAGCTCACGACAGAAGACATACTAGGGGCTATGGGAGACCTGCAGTCGGGCAAGGCGGCTGGCCCTAACGGAATACCCATAGAATTCTACAAGGTAGTAGCTTCGAAAGTGGCCCCGCACATGCTAGCCATGTATAATGAAGCCCTCAAGGATGGCATTTTACCAGTAGACCAAAGATTGGCCACCAATGTGGTAATACCAAAGCAAGGTAAGCCACCGGATGATTGTGGGTCTTACCGCCAGATATCTTTGCTCAACGTAGAAGTTAAGCTATTGGCTAAGGTGTTGGCAAATAGGTTGGGAGCGGTCATCTCCTCTGTAATGCACCCAGACCAGTCTGGGTTCATGCCCCACAGAAGCACTAGGCTTAATTTGCGAAGACTGTACGGGGTGCTACAAGCTACAGGGGCCGATTTTAGAGAAGACGCGGTGCTGCTGTCACTAGACGCTTGTATGGCATTTGACAACATAGAATGGCCATACTTGCAGGTGGTGTTCGAAAGGTTTGGCTTTTGGCCCGGTTTTTGTGCATGGGTGCGGTTGCTATATGAGGGTCCGCTAGCAAGGGTGCGGGTGAATGGAGTCACCTCGAGGGTCATACAGTTGCATAAAGGCACAAGGCAGGGCTGTGCGCTTTCACCCATGTTGTTTGCGCTGGAGCCCTTGGCGGCATGGGTTAGGATGAACCCTTTTATCCGAGGAATAAGCGGAGATGGGGACTGGGTTGAAAAGATATCTTTGTATGCTGATGACATACTATTGTACGTCACCAACCCTGCGTCCTCTGTTGGCCGAATCATACATATATTTCACCCGTTCGGGACCTACTCTGGATACATAATAAATTTGAATAAATCTCTATTATATGTATTGGCAGGCGCGATACCACGGTTGCCCTCTAGTGCTCGCGCTATAGAGATAAACGATACATTCAAATACCTAGGTATACTAATATCTAAAGGGAACACCCAGTTCCTGGAAGACAACTTGCTCCCCCAACTGGAAAGAGTGCGAAGGGACATTGTGCACTGGAGGAAACTCCCACTGTCTCTAATGGGACGCGCTCATTTATTCAAAATGATGGCGCTGCCAAGGTTCTTGTATGTGTTACAGAACGCCCCGTGTAAAGTACCACCTAGCTTTTTTAAACAGATAGATTCTGATTAGAGGCTACTTTTGTGGGTTGGAGGCCAGGCCAGAATAGCGTTACGCAAACTGCAGCGTAGTGTCTATGAAGGAGGGCTGGTGATTCCTGATATTAAAAAGTACTACTGGGCAGCACAATTGATGACTATCAATGAGTGGGTGTTCGGGGGAAGAGAGGAACCTGCCTATAGAATGGATCAGCATGGTATGGGAGAAGGAGGATACCTAGCTGCGCTGTATGGGCATCGAGGGATTGGTGCGCTACCCATGCATACTAAGGTGACGGTACAGATCTGGAGGGAGGCTACCACTTTCTTGGGATGGAAAGATAAGTTGACTGAACGTACGCCATTGTGGGTCAGCAACCACCTAAAGGAAGTGGGCCAATTATCAGGATTCCGGCAATGGCAATCCATAGGGATTGAACTCCTGGGAGATATTTGGAGAGGGGGTAAATTGATATGTTTTGAAGATCTAAAAATAGAATATCAGATGTCGGACATTGAGTTCTTAAGGTACCTGCAGTTACGACATGTGCTAAAGAAGCATGTACTAGGTGGAGACCAAATAGCAGAATATGCCCCACTGGAGGATAGACTCCTCATGGATCCCATGCCCGAGAAAGCTGTTTCATTGGTATATAAAAAGATAATGAGCAATTCCCCAGACCCCTTGTTGGCTCTTAGGGAGGCCTGGACAAGGAGACATAGAGACGGTGGAAGACGACGACTGGATAGAGGCAATACAGAGTCCAAGAGTGGTGGCAATAAGGGCAAGATTTAGATTAATACAATTGCGCATATTGCACAGATCATACACCTCTACAGTGCTACTGCACCGGATTGGGTGGAGAGAATCTGACCTGTGTGCACGGGGATGTGGGGAGGCGGGCACATTCTTTCATATAATATGGTCCTGCTCTAAGGTACAACAGTTTTGGAAGGATGCCATTCAGGTCATGTCGGAAGTAACCGAACAGGAAGTTCCATGTGAAGCGGGGTGGCATATCCTCTGTGTGATGTGTGAGGTAAAATGGCCAAAATATTCTAAGATATGGCTGATGACAGCTAGTATAGTTGCTAAACGTAACATAGCGAGGGAGTGGGGGGCGAGCCAACCCCCGAGCATGTTGAAATGGCAGGAAGATCTAGACTGGTGTCTCAGTGGTGTTCAAAGGGAGGGGGTGCTCAAAGAAGTGGGACAAGATATGGGGACGCTGGGTACAATATAGAGAACTTTAATTGCTGGTTAATCAACTATGTGTGAAACTGGGGGAGATTATGTACTGTAGGGTATAAATATGTACTAGACCTTGCCTTGTTACAAGGAATTTGTACGGTATGCACCAAATTTTGAGAAGCGAAATTTGTAATGATACAATTGCCCAGAATGTACTTACTGTCAGTCATGCTGCCAGGTTTTGTTTTATTTAATAAACAGATGTTTAAAAAAAAAATACTTCAATCACCTACTTGGGTTTATGTTGCTCATCCTGTCTCCCAATTAAAATATATGTGAGCACATTTTTAATTAATAGAAAAGAATATTTGATTAAAATGTGTTTGTTGGGATAAGCAGGTTTCAGTTGACAGAACTAGGCTTGGTCAGCCTGCATTGACATTCGTTTTACATGAACGAGTTTTCAACATGAACGTTTCTTTAGTTTTTTTCAGAAAGTAATCCAAAAAGAATTCATTTTGTAGTAGCGTTTATTTGTCGTGCTGAAATGATTTAATGTGTGTTCCTCGAGAAGGAAGGCATGTGCAGAATGTTTCTGAATTTGCAGCCAATTAAAGGCACTTTGCTTGGGTCTACTCTAAAAAAAACAAAAAACAATTAGAGGTATAGCATTTTATATTTGTTGACCTTTTAATTATTTATTATATGATGGATGAACATTAATATATATTAATAAATCAATAATACAATAATTACAAGTAGGTGTTTTATAGAATAGGTAAATATTATACGCTAAGTAAAGGTATTTTTAATCGTGTATGAGAGTTTTGGTTAAAATAGTCTATATACACTCTTTTAAATTCAAATCTTTCGACTGAGGTAGTCTTACTTTTTGAGGTAAAAGAGTAAATGTAAACTCCTGTAAATGAAATACTTTCCTCAATGATAGTTGTGTAGGAGTGGGAATAGCACTCCACAAAATGAATTAACTTTCCAAACAGTAAGTGGTTTTAAAGTTATAATAATGAAACTGAGCTCTCTAAAATCAAAGACTATACTCAATAGTAGTTGCAATGAAGCAATAATTGTAAACGTACACTCCTCTAAAACAAACACTTTCCTCAATGGTAGTTGGTTGGGGTGAGAATAATAAATGTGCATTCTATAAAATGAGTTACCTGCTCTGTGGTATTTAGGATTGAGTGAGAATAGTAAATATTAAATTTGCTCTTCTCAAAACTAATCACTTTCTTAAATGCTATTTGGGTTTGAGTCAGAATAGTAAATCTAAACTCCCTTAAAACAAACTCTTTCCCATATGATAGTTGCATTGGGATCGTAAATCTAAATGGCATCGCACAAACAGGTATCGGGCTAAGCGATTCACATAAGATCTCACACAAGTTTAGTGCAGGTGTTCCAAGCTTTTTTTAACAAATGTTGACCGAACACATGGGCTTAACATTCTTCTATGATGTTTCACCTCCATGTGTATGATTCCATGCAGGTATTCTGCAAATCAAATTAACAAAGTTTAAAAAACAAAATGGCAAACCTGAAGTCTTTAATGTCTCACACTTCCAAAATTGCAATTCGGTTGGAGTGGGAATAGCCAATCTTAAATGTGTACTCTTCAAAAAAAGGTTTTCCCCAAATGTACTTGCTCAGGATTTAGAACAGTAAATCTGAACTCCCAAATGCAAACATTTCTGTAAATAATTTGATTATTTTTTATGGTGGGTGACTACCCACCTCAAGGAATAATCACAGCCCTTTTTCAGGGTGAACCCTAAATGCCAATAAATTAACCTGAGCCCAACCTCCTGGAAGCTATGGCTCACAGCAGATAGGCTTAACTTAAATCAATATATAAACCATTTTTGTAGTACCAAAACAGCAATAAATTCAAAATGCAAAGCAATGAAATATTCCAAACTAAATAAGAAAAATAGAGTAAAATGCAATGAACTAAAATCAAAAGAAAAAAACAATTAAGGAACAGGAGGCATGAATTTTTTAAGTTTTAAGTAGAAAGAGCTCCATTAAAGGCACAAGCCAATGAAAGTTAATGGACGCAGTAGACCTGGATCTATTCACAATGTGTGGCTGATTGCTGTGAAGCACAGGTTAGATATATCAACCAGATTCAGCCCAGTGAAATATTTTAGGGCCTTATCACGAGTTTGGCTGTCCCTGAACCACCGTACTCCCAGGGATGAGATAGGCAGATTGCAGTTTGACAGACCGCCGGTGAACCGCCGACACTGCCTGCCAACTCTGACCACGGTGGTCGTGGAATGGACCAACAAGGCTGTGGGAGGCTTGGACTACCAATGAAACCACCGGCCCTAATTACGAGTTGCTTTACAGGCGGTGTGACCATGGCAGTCAAACCACCAGATCTGAGATGGTGGAAAGGGAGGTATATAAGGCCGAAACTCACCTTTACTCACCCCTACACATCTGCTATCATGGATCCCATCAAACATGTCCTGTAGCTACTGTACCTGCTCGATCACTTCCAAAACCCACTCCGTCATGGACAAAAACGGGGATAAGTCATACAACTACCAGTTTCCATAGGCTTGGACTACCAATGAAACCACCGGCCCTAATTACGAGTTGCTTTACAGGCGGTGTGACCATGGCAGTCAAACCACCAGATCTGAGATGGTGGAAAGGGAGGTATATAAGGCCGAAACTCACCTTTACTCACCCCTACACATCTGCTATCATGGATCCCATCAAACATGTCCTGTAGCTACTGTACCTGCTCGATCACTTCCAAAACCCACTCCGTCATGGTCAAAAATGGGGATAAGACATACAACTACCAGTTTCCATAGACTCCTCAGCAAAATGATGCCCCCCCCATGAACCAGGCAAGGGAGTTGGGGTCCCTAAGTAATTTACCAGTTTACAGGGACCCTGTCTGGTATTGTCTCATAAGAATAATCATAAATACATCTGTAGGATGCCCTCCTAGGCCAAAACACTGGCACTGTACAGGCACACTGTATACAAATGTACATGTGTTTGCAAATTAAATCCAATGATAGTGATGTGTGCATTATTTTGTGTTCCACTACAGCACCTCCTCATCAATATCACACCTATTAAGGTCTGTCACACATATCTTTTGACCTTTCTCACGTGTCTGCCATGTCACTATAGATCTTCACTTTTCATACAGCTTACGATTTCTCAAGTGTTGGTAAAGTGAGATTGAAGTGACTACAACTACCATGAGGCTCTGTCACTGCAGTTCTAACCAAGATGCTAGACTCCTTTCACCCCTTCTCTCTTGTCTGACATGTCACTACTGATCTTCACACATCATGCAGCTTACCATTTCTCAAGTGTTGGTAAAGTGAGATTGAAGTAACGACAGCTACCATGAGACCCTGTCACTGCAACTCTAACCAAGATGCTAGACTCCTTTTGCCCCTTCTCACTTTTCTGTCATGTCAATCAATCAATCAATCAAAATATTTGTAGAGCGCACTACTTACCCGCGAGAGTCTCAAGGTGCTGGGAAAAAAAAAAGGGGGGGCCGCTACTGGTCGAACAGCCAGGTCTTGAGTAGCCTCCTGAAGGTCAGCAGGTCTTGGGTCTGTCGTAGGCTGAGTGGGAGGGTGTTCCAGGTCTTGGCGGCAAGGTGGGAGAAAGATCTGCCACCGGTGGTTGTTCTTCGGATGCGAGGGACAGTGGCGAGGGCGAGGTCGTTGGAGCGGAGCTGTCGGTTGGGGCTGTAGAAGGAGAGTCGTCTGTTGAGGTAGGCTGGGCCGGCCTTGTAGAGTGCCTTGTGTGCGTGGATGAGGAGTTTGAAGGTGATCCTCTTGTTGACAGGGAGCCAATGCAGGTTTCTCAGGTGGGGGGTGATGTGGCTGTGGCGTGGTGCGTCGAGGATCAGGCGTGCAGAGGCGTTTTGAATGCGTTGCAGTCGTTTGATGAGCTTGGCCGGGGCTCCCGCGTAGAGGGCGTTTCCATAGTCGAGTCTGGTACTGATGAGGGCCTGGGTGACTGTTCTTCTTGTATCTGTCGGGATCCATCTGTAGATCTTGCGGAGCATGCGGAGGGTGTTGAAGCAGGAGGAGGAGACTGCGTTGACTTGCTTGGTCATGGAGAGAGTTGAGTCGAGGATGACTCCCAGGTTGCGAGCGTGGTTGGTTGGTGTCGGTGCTGCCCCCAGTGTCGTCGGCCACCAGGAGTCATCCCAGGCTGAAGGGTTGGAGCCGAGGATGAGGACCTCCGTCTTGTCCGTGTTCAGCTTTAGTCGGCTGATCTTCATCCAATCGGCGACGGCCTTCATTCCTTCGTGGAGGTTGGATTTGGCGGTGAGGGGTCCTTGGTGAGGGAGAGGATCAGTTGAGTGTCGTCGGCGTAGGAGATGATGTTGAGGTCGTGCTGTCGGGCAATGTGTGCGAGCGGGGCCATGTAGATGTTGAACAGCGTCGGGCTAAGGGAGGATCCCTGGGGTACGCCGCAGATGATCTCGGAGGCTTCGGATCAGAATGGGGGGAGGCAGACGCTCTGGGTTCTGCCGGAGAGGAAGGAGGTGGTCCATTCCAGGGCCTTGTCTCGGATCCCTGCGTCATGGAGGCGTGCACGTAGAGTGCGGTGGCAGACAGTGTCGAAGGCGGCGGAGAGGTCCAGGAGGATGAGGGCCGCGGTCTCGCTGTTGTCCAGCAGGGTCCTGATGTCGTCGGTGGCGGCGATGAGGGCAGTCTCGGTGCTGTGGTTGCTGCGGAACCCTGATTGGGATGGGTCCAGGATGTTGTTTTCTTCGAGGTATCGGGTCAGCTGTTTGTTGACGATCTTCTCGATGACCTTGGCCGGGAACGGAAGCAGGGAGATGGGCCGGAAGTTCTTGAGGTCTCTCGGGTCCGCCTTGGGTTTTTTGAGTAGTGCGTTGATCTCGGCGTGTTTCCAGCTCTCTTGGAAGGTCGCGGTCTCGAAGGAGAGATTGATGACATTGCGCAGGTGGGGTGCGATGGAGCTGCTGGCTTTGTTGAAGATGTGGTGCGGGAAAGGGTCTGACGGTGAGCCGGAGTGGATTGTGCTCATGGTCTTGATTGTGTCGTCGTCGGTCATGTTGGCCCAGGCGAGCAGGGGGTCGAAGTCGATGGTGTGCGGAGAGTCTGGTGTGTAGAAGTCTGTTGGGGCTGTCTGGGTGTTGAAGCTGTCGTGGATGTCGGCGATCTTGCAGTGGAAAAAGGTGGCGAGGGAGTCGCACAGGGCTTGCGATGGCGGGATGTTGTTGGTGTTGGAGCTGGGGTTGGAGAGTTCCTTCACGATGTTGAAGAGCTCCTTGCTGTTGTGTGCGTTGTTATCAAGGCGGTCTTTGAAGGAGATCCTCTTGGCGGACCTGATGAGGTGATGGTCGTTGCGGATGGCGTCTTTGTGGGCTGCGTGGCTGTCCGGTGTCTTTTCACTGTGCAATTTCTTCTCTAGTTTCCGGCAGGATCGCTTGGAGGCTAGGAGTTCTGGGGTGAACCAGCTGGCTCTCTTGCTGGTGTCTCTGTAGGTGGGTTTCTTTAGCGGGGCGAGGGTGTTTGCGTAGTCGTCTATCCAGCGTCTGAGGTTGCGGGCAGCGTCGTCGGTGTTGGCGGGGTCGGTGGGAGGGCTGAGAGCGAGGTTTGCCTGTAGCTGGTCTTCAGTGACTTTGCTCCAGCAGCGGCGGGGGATCTGCTGGGTGTGGTGGTGCGTGGTGGGTTTCTGGAAGGTGAAGTGGATGCAGCGGTGGTCGGTCCAGAGGAGTTCGGTGGTGTGGCTGAAGGAGACGTGGGAGCTTGAGGAGAAGACGAGGTCGAGCGTGTGGCCGGCGGAATGGGTCGGCATTGTGATGAGCTGTCTCAGTCCGAGGTTGTCGATCAGGGTGGTGGAGTTGCTGTCGTTGTTGTTCTCAAGGTGAAAGTTCAAGTCTCCGAGGAGGATGTAGTCGGTGGAGGTCAGGGCGTGCGTGCTGATGAAGTCGGCGATGGAGTAGCTGAATTGGTGTCTGGGTCCGGGGGGTCTGTAGACGAGGGTGCCTCTGAGGGTGGTGTTGGGATCCGTGTGGATCTGGAAGTGCATGTGCTCGGCGGTGCTGAGAGTGTCGTCGGTGCTGGTCGAGATCCTGATGCTGTTTCTGTGGACGATGGCGATTCCTCCTCCGACTCCGTTGGTGCAGTCTCTGCGGGTGATCTTGTAGCCGTCTGGGATGACAATGGCGATGTCAGGTGCGGAGGAGTCGTTCATCCAGGTCTCTGTCAGGAAGGCGACGTCCGGGGAAGATGTGTCGAGCAGGTCCCAGAGCTCGACGGCGTGTTTGCGTGCGGAGCGGGTGTTCAGTAGGATGCATCGGAGGTGGTTGAGGTCTTTCTTGGCGGGTGGTTTGGCGGCTCTGAGGCTGGTGTAGCTGCAGTTCTGGCAGGTGAAGGCACCATGGGTGCGTTTTGGGGCGGCCTTGAAGCAGGTGTGGGTCCGTCCAGGGTTGAGAGCGTGGAGTGTGCTGGCATCGTATCGGCGGCGGTCGTCATGGCGGGCGCGCGGACCAGGGGTTCTGGCACTGGGCGCGGTCCAGGAGTGGACGGGCGCAGACGGGCTTGCCTTAGGTGCGCCTTCGGCGCGCCAGCGGCTCGGCCGCACAGCGGCCGCCATATATAGGAAGGTGGGAGGGAGGAGCAGCTGGGAGGCGGGAGGCAGGGGCAGCGAATGGGCAGTGAGGGGGCAGGGCCGCAGGGGATGCAGCGGCGGGAACGGGAGCGGCGAGGGCACCGAGGCAACCTGGCACAGACTCAGGGCAACAGAGCAGCAGAAGAACGGGCACAATCAGGGGCAGCGAGGGGTACAGAAAAGAACCACGGGCACAATCAGGGGCAGCGAGGGGTACAGAAAAGAAACACGGGCACAATCAGGGGCAGCGAGGGGTACAGAAAAGAACACGGGCACAATCAGGGGCAGCGAGGGGTACAGAAAAGAACACGGGCACAATCAGGGGCAGCGAGGGGTACAGAAAACGGGCACAATCAGGGGCAGCGAGGGGTACAGAAAAGAACACGGGCACAATCAGGGGCAGCGAGGGGTACAGAAAACGGGCACAATCAGGGGCAGCAAGGGGTACAGAAAAGAAACACGGGCACAATCAGGGGCAGCGAGGGGTACAGAAAATGGGCACAATCAGGGGCAGTGAGGGGTACAGAAAACGGGCACAATCAGGGGCAGCGAGGGGTACAGAAAAGAAACACAGGCACAATCAGGGGCAGCAAGGGGTACAGAAAAGAAACACGGGCACAATCAGGGGCAGCGAGGGGTACAGAAAACGGGCACAATCAGGGGCAGCGAGGGGTACAGAAAAGAAACACGGGCACAATCAGGGGCAGCGAGGGGTACAGAAAAGAACACAGGCACAATCAAGGGCAGCGAGGGGTACAAAAAAAGAACACGGGCACAATCAGGGGCAGCGAGGGGTACAGAAAACGGGCACAATCAGGGGCAGCGAGGGGTACAGAAAGAAGAAAAAAAACGGGCACAGAGTCAAGGAGAGCTGGAGAGCGGGCACGGGGGCAGGGGGGGAACAGAGAGCACAGCAGAGAGGGCAGTGACAGAATACAAACCTAGGGCCTACCACTGGCCACCAGGGAAGAGGCGCAGTTGTAGCCTGCGGGTGGAGGAGGGCCTCACTTCAGCGGCGGCAGCTGGGCAGGAACAGGGCACATAGGCGGAGCTGTGTGGTGGGGGAGCGACCTACCAGGCAAGGTCACTACTGATCTTCACTTTTCATGCAGGTTACCATTTCTCAAGTGTTGGTAAAGTGAGATTGAAGTGACTACAACTACCATGAGGCCCTGTGACTGGAACTCTAACCAAGATGCTAGACTCCTTTTGCCCATTCTCACTTGTCACAACTGATCTTCACTTTTCATGCAGTTTACCATTTGTCAAGTGCTGGTAAAGTGAGATTAAAGTGACCACAACTACCATTATACTCTGTGACTGGAACTCTTACTAAGATGCTATAGTGAATGTAACACACACACATTGCACACATCCCAGGTCCTGTTTTGTTGACAAAGAAACATCTGTATGGATATGTCATTAAAGTGAAACACACCATGTCTGCTACAACTCTGTACTGGACTCTCACCCATCACCCACATGAAAAGGCAATGTCAGTAAATGGGATTACATAGAACCAGTGTGGGAAGCACTCTAAGGGGACAATGGAAACACTCTGCAGGATAGCTTTGCCTCTATCAGTGGGAACACTGAAAGGCTGGGGCCCTGGGGTTACAGCATAACCAAGTGTCATGCATGTGTAGGGAATATGTAAGTGCAACTCATAAAAGCAAACACAGCACTAACAGCATATGGCACACATCTAGATAAAGTAGGTGTAAGGTACACGCAGAAAAATGGACACATGTCCATGCAGAATTCCACAAAGGGATGAAAAGACAACACCCTCCATGTGTGGATAATCAAATATCTTACTTCAACTCACCTAACACATATCCTACATATATCATAGGAAGAAGTACAACCTAAATGATGTTGACAGTGGCCATGCCAAGCTGAAATACTTACCATATAACATGTCACCCAATGTAATGTCTGCCCTGTTTGGATTTTATCCCTCATAGACATCCATCCAACGTTTTCCCTTGTCCTGTATAACTCCATCACTGGCTTCAAGGTCACATCATACAAACCATTTCAACTGGATCAGCAATCAGGGATGAAAAAACACAACTGTAGTCACACATCACTAACTATACAATGACAATAAATAGAAAAGTAATGGCAGGACCAATGTCTTCAAAACAATGAAAAAATGTTAATGACAGTATGTCACAACAGGATTCTAAACAAAGGCCAATGGCCACTCCGTTCAGTGTACATGTGCCACAGCACAATGCTGTGCCACAGAACATGCCCTTACTGACACTGCCAGGGAACCTCCTCACAAAGGGGCATCCATTGGGCATAGCAGGCACCTTGAAGATGGTACATGGGAGGGGGACAGAGGTTTAGGGAGTTGTGGGCTTCATTTTGGGAGGGGTCTTCTTGGATTTGGAGGGTTTTTGGCTGGGTTCAGGAGGGTGGGGATGCTGTTCTTCAGGGGTGGAGTGGGAAGTTGAAGGGATGGGTTTGGCTTTTGGAGGGGTCCTCTTGGGTTTGGGGTGTTTGGCTGGGTTTAGGGTTGTAGGGATGCTGTTTTTCAGGGGTGGAGTGGGAAGTGGATGGGATGGGTTTGGGTATGGGAGAGGTTTTGTGGGACTTTGGGAGGAGGGGGCAGGTTTCAAAGGGGTAAGGGCATGGCCAAACAAGACATCTTCACAGGCAAAACGGGTAGGATGTTCAGCATGGAGTTCGGGTTGGGAGGAAGAGTGAGTGGAAGTGTGACTTGCATCTGTTGTTTGCACTGTGTGTTGCATTGGTGTCTGTTGTGTGGGTGACTGTGAGTGTTTGTGTTTTGTGCCTGTGTGTGCTGTGGATGTGCTCGGTGTTGTAGAAAGATCTGTGTGTGTGTTGCCTTGTCATCTGCAGGTATGAGTGTGGTTGTAGAGGGGTCTGTGTGTATTGCTTTGTCATCTGCGGGTATGAGTGTGGCTGTGGAGGGGTCTGTGTGTGTTGTTGTGTCATCTGCTGATATGAGTGTGGTTGTGGAGAGCTCTGTATCTGTTGCTGTGTCATCTTCAGGTATGTGTGTGGCTGTGGAGGACCATGGGGCATATTATCAAGTGAGTTATCGCTTCGTTAGCGGCACTTTCGTGCCGCTAACGTGGGTTTTTTTTATCGCACTATTACCAAGCTGACGATAACAGTTGTTAGCGACAGTTTTCCAGCGATAGCGGCCGGATTTTACATCGCCTGCATGCCTGCGATATTTAGCGCTAATGACATGCAAAGTAGGCGTTCCTCACCAAAGCGACACGAAAAAAGTCGCTAACACAACATCGCACTATTAACAAAGATGCCCCGTACCCGCGAAGCGATAAAAAAAGTCGCGCTAAGCCCCGTTAGCACCAGGATTTTAACGCCAGATAAAAACATGACTTAAACTGGGGAGAAATGGAGCTATATAAGGGAGACAAGGCCATAGCCCCATCAGAAGAGCCACAGACGTCATGGAGGTAGTGATCATGCGGATCGGAGTTCCACGAAGGCAACAACAACCACTGCCAATGCCACCACCCCCAGGACCACCACCAAGGCAGCGACGAAGAAGACAGCGGGGACTGCGCAGACGTCTCAGCCCCGCTGACTTAATGCCAGAGGACGTCATAGCCCACTACAGGCTCAAAAGGACATCCATAAATCACATCCTCAACCTGATAGCCCACAGGCTGACGCCACCAACAGAGCGGAGAACCAACATCCCTCCGCAGACAAAGCTGCTGGCTGTGCTGCACATGTTGGCCTCTGGGACCTTTCAACCAACAACGGCCAGAGTCGGAGGTGTATCACAGGCAGCCTTTTCAATCTTCCTCCCCACTGTCTTGAATGGCATACTTAGCCTGATGCCCCAGCACCTCCACTTCCCCAACACTGTGCAGGAGCAGATTGAGATCAAGCAAGGCTTCCACGCCATTGCTGGCTTCCCACAGGTGTTGGGTGCAATTGACTGCACACATGTCTTATTTGTGGCCCCTGCGGACAGCGCACACATATTCCCCAACAGAAAGCACACGCATTCCATGAATGTCCAGGCAATAGTGGACCACCGTGGACTGTTCACCAATGTCATAGCCAAGCTCCCCGGGGAGTGTGCATGATGCATTCATCTTCCGACACTGCATCATAAACCAGCGCTTCCAGAATGGCACATATGGAAATGCAGTGCTTGTTGGTAAGTACTAACTGAACACACCACACGCCTAAAATCCACAATCATGTTGGTCCATGAAGAGGGAGGAGTCAAATATGTTGCATATGTACCTAGACTTGTGGGGGCCGCCAAAGGCGTTGGCGCAGGAGTTGATGTCACATGCAGATGTATTGGGTATGAGGATGAGGACTAAAGGGTCTGCTGCGTAGAGTACCCCCCTTCTGTTGACCATCCATGTAGCAAATTACAGACAACCTTACTGGTAGCCCAGTCTGGTGTGTGGGTATTGGTGAGGGAGAGTATAAGCTTGGTGTCCTTGTTGCTGGTAACCTATCCTGGTTTCCCCAATGTTGCACAAGTTCCCCTCCATGTGTCAGCAGATGCATCTGCCAACTCTGAGGTTGGGGGTGAGCAAGGTGGCAATAATGCACGTTGTATGCTGGAGTCGCATAGTGGGCCAAGTGTGTATGCGCAGCAGGAGACATATGTCAGGAAATCAACATTTAGCACTATTGGTGTTGATTGCAGCGTTGTGGGTGCTGCTGTTGATGGTGGTGTGTAGCATCTCCTATGTGACTCACCTACACATAATTTCACTTGTCCCGTCAGTTGTGTTGGGTCTCTTGCGGTTGCCCGACGAGGAAGTGTATGTGTTGGTGGCCAATACATGTGTGTTCAGTGTGGTTCATCAGGTGTATTAACATGACAAAAGCAAAAAAGTGTGCAAAGGTGTGCCCTGCCTTGTGTATCAGCGTGGTGAAGTGTCTGGACAGTCTGATGTCAGCAAACATTTCCCCCAGTGCAATGTATATTGAGTAGTCGTGGTATGTGATTTGGAGGCTCCACTCTGGACTGAGGACATAGTCCAGGAAGTGGACGTTGTGGTGTGTGATGATGATGATGGTGTGTGCAAAGCATCCCTGCCCTGAGTGGGCCCTGCAGGCAAGGGGGCTGCTGACAGTTCCTTTGTGGCAGCTCTGGATATAAATTTGCATGTGTTGTGTGGTGTTGCAGGTCTGGCGACAGCAGCATATGCAGTACTGAATGTGAGCTGTGTCTGGCGTGGCCTCCTGTCAATTGAACGTTCACATGGCGTTGACTGCGAGGAGGGTGGATTAGTGCCACCACTAGACGGGAGGAGAGGCAGGGTGCCTGCTGGTGTATGTATAAATCCTGCAGACATGTGCAGATCGGCTCAACAGTGTTGCACAGTACGAGTGCCAGTGATGCAACCGCGCAGCACACACAATCTAAATATCTGGGGGGAGGATCAACTGTGATGCAATGTTATCATCATTGATCCTGTTAAATAGTCAGAAGCGACACATGGCTAACATGATACAGAAATGTGCATGAATCACACAACACTAAACTATCTACACTGCCAACACAGTATGCATAATGACTAATGCACACATTTCACTATCACATGTTACAGGTGACCAAGGATATGCACTCTGCCCGTGGATGATGACCCCCCTACGAAATCGCACCACCCAGGCCCAGAGGCAGTACAATGCTGCACACAGACGCACCCGTTCCATCGTGGAGTGCACATTCGGCGTGCTGAAGTCACGTTTCCGTTGCCTGGACATCACAGGTGGCAGACTGCTGTACAGCCCAGAAATGGTCAACAAAATCATCCTAGCATGTTGTGTATTGCACAACATATGTGTGCACCAATGCCCCCTGGATCCAAGTGCCTGCTGCACCGGACAATGACCAGGAAGATGAGGAAGATGAGGCAGGTGGAGCACACCACACAGCTACTGCAGCAGGAACCGCCCGAAGAGACAGAATAATCAACCATTTCTTCTCATGACCACAGCACATTGTGACTGTCACAAATAAAAATATGTCTGTTGAAAATTACCACAATCACGGTTTGTGCCAATAAAAAAACTGAAGACACATACCCTGCCTGCATTTATCACTCCTGCATAAGTACAACACCATGAAAATAATACATAGCACAATAAGAGAAATTAATAACACAAAAGTCCATTCATGGTCTGTATGTCCCCTCAGTACAGACATGCCTTTTAGTGTGACAATTGTGCTAAACCTGATGCCTCATGTAGTGAATACTGGGCATACAAATTCTTATTCAATGTGTATTTGTTGTGTAAATCATGAATCATAGTGTGTACACAGCGCAAACCCATGATTTTCAGGTGGTCGTATGTGGCAAATAGTGATTTTGAGTGTCTCTTCTGTGTGAAAATATCATATTAAGGCTGGGGAATGGTGGTGAAATACGACAAACGGGTGTGAAATGGTGGTAAAACATGAAAATCGGGCATGCCATGGGGGTAAAATATGAAATTCGGGCGTGATATGGGGGCAAGGTATGAAACCTGGGCGTGAAATGGGGGTCAGACCTGAAAATCGGGCGTGAAATGGGGGTAAAACATGAAAATCGGGCGTGAAATGGGGGCAAACATGGAATTTGGGCGTGAAATGGGGGTATGATATGAAAATGGGTGTGAAATGGGTGTAAAACATAAAAATAGGGCGTGCAATGGGGGTAAAATATGAAATTTGGGCGTGATATGGGGGCAAGGTATGAAATCTGGGCACGAAATGGGAGTCTGACCTGAAAATCGGGCGTGAAATGGGGGTAAAACATGAAAATCGGGTGTGAAATGGGGGCAAACATGGAATTTGGGCGTGAAATGGGGGTATGATATGAAAATGGGTGTGAAATGGGGGTAAATTTGCTCCTTGTGAGTGAAATGGGGTCCAAGATGCCATATAGGGCATCATCAGCAATAAACCTGTAAACTACTTCGAGCTCAAGATCACACACCACTACGACAACTTAGCAGACCACACACGGTACGCAACAGACGGAAGACATGCCCCCCTGAGACAACAACCAGCACACCATCTCCAAAATTTACACCAGTCACGGCTGAAGACACCGGCTCCAACATGAAAGGCATCCACTAGGGGGCCACGACAGACCCCTGCCCCCCTCACATCAACCACAGAGCCGTGTCAGCCATCGCACGGGAACGATGATGCAACGTCAAAAACCCATTCAAAACCCGCACCTTCCCAGACGACTGTAAGCGCGCATAAGTCATGCACATGCTCAAGAAGCCCACGGCTGACCACACCAACCCCAAGTACAAGTGGCACATCTCGCTCCTCCCCTTTGCTGCAAAAGTCGCTGAGGAAAATGCCGACAGGTAACTGACACGAATCATCCGAGAGAATGCCATCCTCGACACATCACAATGAGGAATCAGAAGCAACCACTACACTGAGACTGCCCTACTCGCCGCCACAGACGACATCCACACCCTCATGGCCCACAGCTACTCCACAGACCTGATCCTGCGTGAGCTCCCTGCACCCTCCAATAACGTCTCCCAACGCACACAAGTCTGCAGACTTCACAACCCAGACATACAAGTAACAGAAATGGCCCGGATCAGATCATACCTCACTGTAAGAAGGCAAAGGATCACACTGCCGCCCAACATCTCAAATCACACGAGAATCAGCTGCGGAGTCACACAGGGGTCATCACTGAGCACAGCCCTCTTCTACATCAATATGGCCCCCCCTGCATCCACCGTCCGACAACACACCGTCATGATCGCATCCTATGCTGACTACACCCAGCTCAACCATGACCTCACCAAATACACCAACACTGCAAATCTCTACTTCCAGTTAGGAATGCAACACGTCACTGTCTGGATGGGCAACGGGTGCCTGAAGATCAACGCCGACAAAACAGATGTCCACGTGCTTGGAAACACCCCTACAGCATAGGACAACACCAGGTGGCTGAACCCCCTCATAAGACCACCAAGCCCTACAGACCCTGACAAATACCCAAGGAATCATACTCAACAAATCACTCAACATGAACCAACAGGTCCACAACGTCACATCCAGCTGCTTGAACAGGCTCCGCAGCCTCCGTCAGTCCTCCAATGGATCCCCCTGAGTCAAGTAAGACTGTCACCCACGCACTCATCACCAGCAGACTGTACTACGGAGATGCACGCTATACCAGCATCTACAAGTGCCTTCCCTGCAAACTCCTGACAATACAGAACACCGCTGCCAGACGCGTCCTTGGCATCCCCTGGCACGAAAACAGCAGCCAGTACACACTAAGACTCCACTGTCTCACAGTGCAGAAGTGCAGATTCGTTCTACACGCCAACAAATGCATACACAACATCTCTCTGATGCACAAATGAGTATGCACTGTGAATGTGACAGATCTTGTGCACCAGTAGGCATGCCACCAGCAATGTCAGCACACCTGCTACATTGTGCACGTGTGTCTGACTTGTGTGCATGACTGTGCATGTGCCTCAAGGGGGACTTTGATACACATTTACAACCTTGCACACGAGTCAGACACATGCAGGATGTTGCAGGTGTGCTGACATTGCTGGTGGCATGCCTACTGGTGCACGTGATCTGTCACATTCACAGTGCATACTCATTTGTGCATCAGAGTGATGCAGCCTTGTGCTGAGGAATTGGATATGTGTTGTGATGATGCAGGTGGTGCTTTTAGCCACCCTGCCACATCTCCGGCTAATGTGGCACTTTGCTATTTGATGTTGGCCTTATTTTGTGGTCTGATGTTGAACTTGGACTATATTGGGCTTAATTTTCCTTGCACATTTCTGCGTCTGTGTGCCCGGCAATATGTGTGTTGCAATGTTTTGGGTGAGTCAGGTGATATGTGTCCATGTCAACATGCACGGGGTATCTGGGACATGATCCACAGTAATTGTGGGTATGCAATGCTATTTGTTTCATTGTGCATGAGTGCCATTGGGCCCATCCACCCCCGTCCACCCACTCAATGGTTGTTACTCACCCTGTTGTTGCTGTGTCTGTTCACATTCAGCACTATCCTGACCCAGCACTCCGACCACCGTCGCATCACTGATGACTGTGGACACCTGCAGCTCCAACTCATTCAGGTCCTGCTGTGGCGCAGGACTGCCACCTCCAGTCACCAATGCTGCCTTCAGGTTGGCTGCTAATTTATCCTTTGTCTTGCGTTTTGCGTCAGTCCAGCGCTTCTTGCACTCTTCCACTGTCCTCTTCCTCTCTCCAACCGCATTAACCTTGGTGGCAATGTCACGCCATATTGCATTTTTTCTTGACAATGGCACTGTCAAACAGTTCTTGCTCGTGTTCAGTCACCTCTGCAATCAGTACCTGGTTTTCAAGTGTACTGAACTTGGGGTTCCTCTTCCTCTTGGCCTTCCCCTGGGTCTCTGGCTGGTCCTCCTGGGTCTCTGGTGGGTTGTTTCTGGCCTCAGAACTGGGCCCAGCTTCCTCCATGTCTCCTCTGGTACTCTCCATTTTTTATAGTTTCCCCCCGCTTCCCGAGCCTTTTATTCTGCATTTTCCCGCTGAAAAGCAAAAAATGCAGGCCTGGTGCCAATTAGCGAGCCGATTCTGCCGCTAATTGGCCCATCGCGACTTTATTCACGTTTACGTGTGTTTTTTTATCGCCGGCGCGCTACATTTATCGCCATCCATTTCCTGTGCAGAAGGAAGCTATCGCCTGTTAGTGGCGCGTTGCTAATAGTCCGCTAACACGGTGATGAAATCCAGCGTTCGACGGCTAAAAGAAAAACCGCGCTAATAGCGGTTTGCGATAACTTTCGCGAGTTGTTGATAATATGCCCCTCTGTGTCTGTTACTGTGTCATCTGCAGGTGGTATGTGTGTGGCTGTGGAGGGCTCTCTGTCTGTTATTTTGGTCCCTGGGGGTATGCAGGAGGTGGTGTGGTGGGGAGGGGATGAGTGGCTACTGTGTGCATGTACGTTTACGTTTTTAGGATGTTTTGTGTTTGTGTATGGAGCTTGTGTCTGATGAAGTGTGTGTATGCTTAGGTGTTTTTGTGCTTGGGATAGGAATGAAAATAGGGAATTTGGATGGGGAAAGGGCAGGAGGTGGGTGGATGGTTGGGATGGCTGGAGGGCTGCCGTGAGGGAAGAGACCAGAACCTGAAAAGATCTCTGTAGGGTAGAGTGTGAATGCCTTTCAGGTATACAACCATCTGGGTCAGCTGGTTTCTTTGCTCCTGGATGGCATTCAGGACTGCATTCTGACCCACAGAGATGCTCCTCAGGAGGTCAATAGTCTCCTCACTCAGAACCGCTGTGACCAGCTGTGTCCCTGCTGATATAGGCCCCTTCTCCTCCGCTTGCCCTGGATGTATCTGAAATTACATGTAGCACAGGTTTATTTCAACAGCGTTTCCACACCTGACCATCACAAATCAACAGAAAACTTTGAAGAAGTTCACATATCACACCAGCTTCATGGTTCACTCTATAGGCTTCAAATTTAGACTGAGCACATGCATGCATGCTACATAACCTGCAAACAGTTGGATTCCCTAGTGTCATAACCCCAGACAGGCCCAAATGCATTGATGGAATTGTCTACACTCTATTCTTATGTCCATACTAGGACAGTTGATCACCATCGCATACTTTGGCACTTGAAGTATACCATTGTAAAAAGATGTAACCAAATAGGATGGATCCAAGTGTGAGATTAACATAATGTTCAGTCAAGGCCCAGAGTAAAACAAATATAACTACTACTCATGACACGTCATGATGTCAAGAAGGTCAACTTGAACACCAATGTACCATCAATTAGTGTTGTGGTAGACATCATGTCACATGCAAATGCTCATTGCACACTGATGACACTTTGGACTTCAAATTACATCATATGTCCACTACCTGAAAAGTCAAACGTAAGCTGCACACAAGTAGTTTAGCTATGTATCACATTTAGCAGATAAAGTTGAGGTCCAAACATTTGGGAGATAGATACTCAGAATTCAAACAGCACAGGATTTATATAGCCAGGTGATGACGCCAGTCATAGATTGTATATCCACAAGCCAATACACCTTAGAAGGTTTTGGGTGTCCCTGAACATCTATGACATGAAGATGTGAGATCACTAGAGCCTCGATGGGCAGGCACATCACACCACTCTTTGGTATTGCATACTCAGATTGCCTTGTAAGGATCAATGTAGACACCCACATATTATCTTTACTATTCTACATCTAACTTCCTCATGCATGTCACCAGTCAGTGAATGAGTGTTTTGAAACACTGTTGCAGATGTTATGCTATGTTATGTTAACAGGTTTATTAAGCGCAACAGCTGCCCCAGCAAAGAGGCGTCCCGGCGCTAACCAGCGGTGGGGTGACAGAACATAAAAGGCCTGGGACCTACGGAATGGGGAAAAGAAAGGTTTTTAGAGATTTCCTAAATTCGAGTTAGTTAGTGAACCCTCGAATATGGACCGGTAAAGAATTGCAGAGGATGGCTGCTCTGTTCTGAAAAGAGCGACCACCAGCACAAACCCTCCTGACTCTAGGAACCACCACCAGATGTTGTCCCACAGAGCGGAGCTGGCGAGACGGGACATAAGGTAGAAGCAGGTCGGTCAAGATTTGAGGAGATGCCAGTTTAGAGTTTTAAAGGCTATGCAAAGAGCCTTAAACTTGATGCGCCTAGCCACAGATAGCCAGTGTAAATGGCGAATAGCGCTTGTCACTGAGCAGACTCGGCACAACCCAAAAAGGGATCTTACAGCTGCGTTCTGGACTCTCTGCAGCCTCTGAACTTCAGACTTATTAGCTCCCAAATACAGTGAGTTCGCATAATCCAGTCGTGACATAATCAGGGCATGGATGATGATCTGCCTGGTAGGGGCGTCAAAGAAGCCTAGAATGGGTTTGAGTCCCCGCAGCAGTCCGAAACAGGTACCTGCTACTTTTTTTGTCTGAGTCTGAAAATTAAGTGAGGCATCCACCCAGACCCCTAGATTCTTCACTGCTTGCTTAGGGGCAGGGGCAGTGCCTAGGCTCTTTGGCCACCAGAGCTCACTCCATAGACCAGAGTCTCTGCCCACCAACAACACCTCAGACTTGTTGGCATTCAGTTGGAGACAGTTGGCGGTCATCCATTCGGCGACTGCCGCGAGATCACCCTGAAATTTCAGGGCGTCCTGCTTAAAGTCGCCCGAGAGAGCCACCACCAACTGTGTGTCGTCGGCATAGGAGACCATGGTCAACCCTCTGCTCTTGGCTACACCGGCCAGTGGTTGAACTTAGAGATTGAAAAGCAGAGGGCTCAGGGAGGAGCCCTGTGGAACCCCCTGACTTATGGGACGGATGCTGGAGGTAAAGGGAGGAGCAATCACCTGGAACATCCTATCCGCAAGAAAAGAGGCCAGCCACTGCCATCAATGGTGATGAACCATCAATTGGCAAATTTCACTGGCCAACATGTAGGCACTAATGCAGATGGCACCAGTGATGTATGCACTCTCATTTCACTGTATAACCAGTACTTACCAATGGGCACTGTTGTACAGTCCCTGCATGTACTGTGAATTCTATGTCATGTTACATGCAATAAGGCCACCATCATGAGAGACAATAGTGAGGATACAACACTCCTCAAACAAGGAAGACAAGTTGCCTGTGTGGTACAATTGTCTCATAGATTTACTGAGAACCTGAGATGATTGCTCACTTCACTGAGCCAGGTGTCTGCGCAAAAGGAGAAAAGTGGATGTGGACAGGAGTCTGCTGTGTTCCAAGTCAGAAAGAGAATAGGCACAGCATAGCAGCATGCATCTACTACCCCACTTGCACTAACAATGACTCATCTTGTGTGTGGGGCATGGGCCACCACCAATATGGTTGGTGAAATGCCTGTCTGTAACACTCAAAGTTGGCAATTTTACATGTATGACTCTGGCCAGGACTGACCAGTGTGTAGCTGCTGTTGGGCCCTCAACTGCCCATCAAGCTCTGGGTAGGCCACCACCAGTATGCGGGCCATCAGGGGGGTTCAGGGTCTGGCGCGAGCCCCATATACATTGGGAGAACTTCCCCTGCTAGACCTCAGTGATCTTCGGCGTCCAGCACTGCAGGTTCTCCCACCTCTCTCTGCAATTGGAACTATGACAGTTGAAGACCCCCATGATCTGCACTTCCAGGCGATGGCTCACCAAATGGCCTTCTTCTGATGTGCGTTGACCTGTATGGATGCATTAGATGTAGAAACAGATTGTAACTGGAAGTTTGAGGATAACTGTCAGCTTGATACATATTTTGTTGACATCTAGCACAAGCAAAGTCAACATATTAGAAGTGTCCATGTCACATGCTAAGCACAACTAAAGCATGGATACACACTTTTGTGGTCATCTGATGACTAACCTCAACCCTGGTCATGACCTGCACTAACTGAGGCAGCCCACTAATATCATGTAGGCCAGGGCCATCCTACATGGAATGTGATGTGAGGTACCATGACACACAGAACACCATTTGGACATTCTGAAGGGTAAACTGCCTGTGCATGACTGTCTGCACACCTTTACTGTCAGGCCCATTGCACTGATGCATATGGTCCATAGATACGAGTGCAATAGTATACACAACAACCTAAAACTAAGGTCACAAGGTAAGGCCTGGTATGTGTGACACTGAGACCAACCTCTCTGGGGAATGTGTGCACAGGTGGGCTACTTATTGGAATAGCCTAGTAATTCTAAATAGGTGTGTGTGGTTTTTTCTGCCATCACAGGACACACATTGCTTGCCATATACGGCACTGTAACTGGATGACAATCGACATACCATTGTATGTGTTGTGTGATAGGGAATATTGTAGCCAAGCAAATGATTCACATTGCTAAATCTAATCAAAAGTAACCCAATATCTACACTGTTCATGCCTCAGATGTGCTATAGGCCTGTACAGTGGAAGCAACATTATTAGAAAAGTGTCAACAGACCTGTGTGAGTAAGGGGACTGTCATTAGTGATAGACACACATTGACACTGCGAGTCAATGCAAAGAAGTAACATGTCAGGGAGTCACCTTAGTCACCATGCCTAATATTATCCATGTAACAGCTATCAGCGCTACTAGTGGTACAGATAACTCTTTCTGGAAACATCCATGGATCCGCAGGTCTACAGGGACATTACTCTGTGCATCGGTTCTCCTGCTACAGTAACTCTGGCCCAGGCTCGGCCATGGCTCAGACTGTTCACATATCAATGTCAGGCCTTGCTCATTGCAAGTTGAGGCTACTTATCCCACATGAACCTCACATTTCCACCAATTCAATACAAAAAAGTGAAACTTCTGCCCATTTCAAATGTGAACGCACGGTTGTGTGGCACTCTGCAGGGGTCTGTGAGGTATAGCTACCTCCCAGACAACTTTCTTACAAAGTCTTATGTGGGCTGAGTGATCTGTGGATGGTACACTTGGCTAACATCATCCTCAAATGCTTATAACAGTATACAGACATGGATCAAGGTGTGAAGCCTATACATAAGTATGCACATATACCATGATGTTATTTGAGAAGTAATTGTCACTACTTTGAACTTGAGCCCTGCATAGATATATGTATGTAACACAAGTAGAAATCACCCTTATCACACATTCCAACAGTGGGCTTCTCTCCACATAGTACAGGGCCCCATAATCCATTGCATGTGTGGCCTATGTAGGGCCCTCCCAATGTATGCAATCAACATATTGCTTACATTCTGACACTCAGAGGCATATTGTAGCCGAATGAGATCAAAATAAATTAGTTAAATAGAGTCAAATATGTATTCAACATAATTACTAGTTCCTCTGGTGAGCTATAGAGATGAGCATACAGGGGAAGAACCTCATCCACCAGGGTACCCAGCTCCTCTGGAGTGAAGGGACAGGCTCTCTCCCCTGCAGTGCATGCCATGATTGCTCCCAGAGATGGCAGACAGCAGCTAAATTGGAACAGGTGTTGATAGCAATAGTGTCAGGAGGCCGTGTATAAGTACGCCACATACGCGGTAAGCAGCGTTGGTGCACAGAGACTTTGGACCACAACCGTCACCATCCCCAAAGTTAGCCTATGGCTGTCTCCGCCATGCATGTGAACACCCACCGTGCGGTCGACTTCCGCGGGGCGCCCACATTTGACATGTCTTATTAGCTAGGGCAGGCATCTTCCATGTTAGGGGTTGGGAAAACTGTGTTGGTGACAGTTGAGTGCTTCACCACCACTACAAATTAAGGCAACCTTGTTTACATTTCAAATGCTCTGTTCCCATGTAATGTTAGGTACAAAACTTCATCTGTGTAGTGCACATTGTGCACATAGGCAAAATGTGGGTGGCACACTGTACACCGCGATTGGTGGTATTTCACATGAAATGTTATGCTACCCTCACTATAATGGCAATTTACTATTTCTGAATTGATGATGTGTACAGCTCTGTTACAGACCTGTGAATGCCAACTTGGGGATGACTGGTGGATGTTCAAGATTTGTCAATGATGATGTGAAATGATAATAATGCTTCATGACGCATTAATGTTCAGACACATGACTTTTGCCTTTTGGATCACATGTCAATATTCCATGGTCTGAAGGTCTGGAAATGGGTGGTACACTGGAGCCTGGCATCTCCTTCCTTCACCAGGGGACCTATGTGAGGACTAACACAAAAATGTATTTGAAGATCAGTTGTAACATGGCAGACAAGTGAGAAGGGGCAAAAGAGTCAACAATCTTGGATAAAGTTGCCATGAACAAGGCATCACTGTAGTTGTAGTATCTTTAATCTCATATTACAACACTTAACAAATAGTAACCTTCATGATGAGTGAAGATCATTTGTAACATGGCAGACAAGTGAGAAGGGGCGAAATGTGTCTAGCATCTTGTTTAGAGTTGAAGTCACAGGGCCTCATGGTAGTTGTAGTCACTTCAATCTCATTTTACAAACACTTGACAAATAGTAACCTGCATGATTAGTGAAGATCAGTTGTAACATGGCAGACATGTGAGAAGGGGCAAAAGGTGTGCAGCATCTTGGTTAGAGTTGAAGTGACAGGGTCTCCTGGTAGTTATAGGCATTTCAACCTCACTTTACCAATGCTTGACAAATAGTAACCTGCATGATGAGTGAAGAATAGTTGTAAAATGGCAGACTAGTGCGAAGGGACAAAAGGAGTCTAGCATCTTGGTTAGAGTTGCAGTGACAGGGCCTCATGGTAATTGTAGTCACTTCAATCTCACTTTACCAACACTTGACAAACAATTAGTTTACCATACCTGTTGGCACCATGCATTAAATATCCATACATATCATGGATCCTGGATTGGTATTTTTATAGCAATTTACTTACAGACAGTATTGCAACATGTGGGATGTCATGGAGTTGGATCCATGTGCTCTTTTATGCAATACACATTGTCACAGACAAACCAAAGTATCAGATACTTTGAGTTTTGCATGTTCGGAAAGTAGATAGAGAACACAATAGCAAAAGCAGAGTTGAGAGCAAACATGGCATTGTGATATTGTGCAAGTTATTGAAGTGTAACTTACCAGAGTCCACTCCCCCAGCTATTCCTGTCAAGCCCTCAAAATGCAGGTTGGCCAAGACCTTCCCATCCCGGGGACAGAATTGTAATGGTGCGCTGGGAGGGCCACCTCCAGTACTCTGAGTGTTCAAGTGGTGGCTGTTGTACCCTCATCTTGAGGTCGATCCACCTCTTCCTAATGTTACCCTGTGTGTGCAGGGTGGTACCAACAGCAGTAACTCTGTTGACGATCCTATCTTACATTTCATTTTCCTACTGAGAGGAGTATGCAGGACTTGGGAACGAAAAATGCGTGGCTCTACTGTAATGATTTCATCAACCATGACTGTCAACTTAAGCTCAGTGAAACATGTTTTTTTTTCCAGACATGATGAAAAAAATAAATGAGGGTGACTATATGAAAGGAAAAACAAACAAATGATAAAGGAAAAAAGGTGCAAAACAAAAATTACAAGTGATCAAGAGTACTAAATGGGGAGATGAAAAAATAGGTGCCTTATTTCAAAAAGCACAAAACGGTGGTGCCTGTCTTGTGGGCTGCAGTTGGAATGCAAAGGATGCTGGTCAGGGTTGGGGTGTGTTTTGTAGTGTGATTTGCAGGTGTGCCCACTTGGCCAAAGCACATCAGCTGTGTAGTTTTTATATGTATCCAATGTTCAGTGTTGTGGTGTTTGTTTGCGCGCATACCACAGTGGTCTCCTGCCGTGGGGTAACCACCGTTTGTTAATCACCACTGGGAGACCGCTGGTATAGCTGTGTAGTTGTAATATGCTCTGTGGGTAGACCCTGGAAATGAGGGCATCGGTGGATGTAATGCCTACATTGCAGACCACCACGGTCCTGGCGGGAAGAGCGCCGAGGCTGCGGTCAGAGTTTCAGACAGCGCAACTTGTAATTAGGCCGGCGGTAGACTGCCAGCACAGAGGTGTCATAGAGGACGCAGCATTCAGACAGTTGAACTATCAAACTCGTAATCAGGCCCTTCGTTTTTAAGTCCCAAACCACTACAGGAGTATGCTTCTAAAGCTCCTGCTCCAATACTTCAGGGAAGGCACTTAGAGACTCACAGGGTGTCAGGAAGAAGCAAACAGCAGAGTCCAGTACAGATCCAGTTACCACTGGTCAGTTACTGGTACTTCCAGGAAAAGGGCTCTTGTAGCTTGTTGTCTCCCAGTAGCTTGAACAGGAGGTAAGCCTAATGACAATTGAAGTCCACTTCTTTTTCCTGGGTATGAGAGGGAGCAGGTACAGTCCTTCAGAGCTCCTCTCAGGTCACATATAGCAGGTATATTCCTCTTCTGATGTTCCCCAGATCAAGAAAGTGTTCTGAAGTGGGTGCCTGGAGGTGCCACGTTTATTCCTGGGGCAAGATAGTGGGTGGAAATGACACCTCGGTGTTGCCCTTACCAATAAGGTAAGAGTTCCTGGGGCCAACCCTACCTACTTTGGGCATTTTCAAGATGGCAATAGGCTTCCACCACACTAAACATGGGCTCTGAGGGCTGGGTGTGTGTGGAGAGAGTGAACTATGATAATCCTAGTGTCCTCCCACATATAACATTAAAATCCTGTTATAGGCAGCCACTATACCCACAATAAATCCAGAGACAGACGTCTGGTAGGGAAAAACCAGAGTCCTTCAGCAACCAGACAGTGGATCCACAATAACTGTCTCGGTATCCTGTTCTCTCCATTTCCATGTGTGCCCCAAGGGTTATATGGAAACCCAAAGACAGGCATCTAGTAACAAAAGCAGAGTCTTTTAGTAACCAGACAGTGGATCAGCAAGAATTGTCTTGCCATCCTGTTCTCTTCCTTTTTAAGTGTGCCCCAAGGGTTAGATGTAAACTCAGCAGACCTGTCAAGCAGGATTCCACAGTTAAGCAGGATTTGACACTGTAGTGTCAAAAAAGTTGCCCACCGTCCTAACCATGCTTATTCGGAGGAGTCATCTTTGCCCATTCAGGTCACCCAATTGTTTGCTCCTTGTAAGCATTTTGCACCTATTCACACATATTTAAGGATAATTACGGGCTGGGAGAGCCAATGAAAATTAGCCTTCAAGATTTTCAGGGTGACATTATTTTTCCTTGATTTTTAGTGACATTCCAAATTCACCATTGAATTGTATTTTTAATAACTATAAAAAATAGTTGTTTAATTATGTTTCTGCCCAAGCTATAGTATTAGTATTTTATTCTACATAGGACAGCTACTCCTGTCACAGTAACTGTAAGGATATGTTAACATGAAATTTCTACATGGCATACTTTTAAATACCCTGCACAATGTCTTGTGTGTCACAAGTGAGGATTTTACCTGTAAAAAAGGGTTTATTTTGACTGGTCAGATTGCAGCTTTTAGACTGCTTCAGTCAGGCTGCACTGCTAGGCCTGAAACCATGTTTTCCCTGCCACTGTAGTGGATGGCAATAGGTGTTGCAGTCCACTAGTGGCCTTTGATGTCCAGGCTCTGGGCACACCTTTTACCATAGACTAGTGACTTATAGGTAAATTAAATATATCAATTAGGGTTATGCCAATTTGACTATGTTTAAAAGGGGGAGCACAGGCATATTTCTTCTGGTGAGCAAGGGTAAAGTACACAGAGTACACGGATTTCTAAAGTTCTAAAGTCAGCAAAAAGTAAGGGCCCAGCAAAAGACTAAAAATCTAGGATATCATGCAGATTTCCTACACTTTCACTAATGGTTAGTTTTTTGGAGTTATAATAGTTATGTACACAATCTAGATTAGAATGTACAACTAATGTGTGTGGGTTTAGGTTATAATTTTTCAGTTTGTAAGCTTTTAATAGATATAATTTGTGTTTGTCTGTAATTTCTTATATTGTACTTAGGTATTTTTTTGCATGAAATACATATGCTAATATATCAATGTTATTTTTTTATGTTTAAAAATTATGAGGGTTCTGAAGTTATTTTTCGCTTGCCTAAATAATAAATATTAATTAATAAAATATTAAAACACATATCATTATTGTTGCATGCAAATAACACATCAAAATAATATAAATAGTATCATACTTGAAAACACATATTTGTTTCTTAAAAGGGCATGTTTTAGGTACATGTATTAAACATAAAGTAAATTTGACATATGTTGTTGGAATGCTTATTTCTTAAACATATTTATATTATTGTAACATTAATAAATGCTAATACAAATTTTAACATTAAATATATTTAACACAACATTCACATATGGATTACCAGTTCAAAGAAAAATATATCTACATTTTCAAAACATTTAATTACACTTTTGTAAATAATAGCTTACATAACAAGATTTTCATATACTGTTAATTAATGGTTTAGACATTTATAAACAGTATTTCCTAATATATTTACATATTAACTTATTAATTTTTAAAACATGTCTAGCAATTTCACAAACTATATGTATAAATTCCATTTTTTTACATTAATACACTTTTTACCAATGTTTTACATAATGATCAATGAAAAGGGAGACTTTTGTATCTAAATTTTGCTGCCATTTTATTAATCATTAACTCTATTTTCAAAATGTTTTGTGTCTTCATAATGCAGCGGTGGTCGGTGTGGATCGGGGTTACAAGATGCAGTCCTGCATTCAAGAAAGGGCATTTCGTTTATGGTTTTTAAGTAATAGTAGTTGGTCATGATGTTTAGAATTAAGGTTAATGTTTGATAGTATATTTAAGGTGGTTTCATTAGTTGGGTTTAGGAAATTGTTGTAGTTAGTTTAGTAAGTGCATTAGGGCCTAGTTTTTTATGTAGCGAGTACTTAAGATCTTTTTTCTGTACATAGAATATTGTGTTGTGTAGTTCCTATAAACCTATATAGGATCTGCGCGTTTAGACAACATAGACTGTAGGATTGGTGTCCAGACTGATTCCAGACACCCCCACGGGGTATGTTCGCCTGCATACCAGCTAGCTCACAGTGCTACTGTAAAACTCCTATTACCAAGGAGAGAATAGTTCTTGGCAACTATCGAACTTGACAACTCTGTCCCATCAGGGATCATCGAAACAATACAGTACTTTTTGCTCAGTCACTCTTGCTCACTTTGTCTCATAGAGATACACAGAATAAACAGTGGGGACGTTTTCAATAAGTATTTATTGAACCAGCGTCATTCTAGTGTAAAATAGGTGTACTGAAACAACCATAAGACAGAAACAGATATAAATGATATAAGCACTAACAGCGTAAAAGGATGGTAGATTTGTAGAATAGTGCAAAAACAATTAATACAGGCAGGTATAAAAATACATGACAGTAATAATGCGTACTCCTACGATGCGACCCTAACTAGATGTACCTAAGGGTACCTAGCAGGTATGTAGGTGTAGAGCCAAGAATCCCTCTAGGATAAAGTCAACCCCATTACCTGAAGTGAGAGACTGTGGGACCCCGTCTTGGTCTAGAGATGGACACCCCGTGAGGGATGTCAGACCACTGCGAGCTGGAGTATCTGCGAGCAGGAACCTCAGCGTCGCGTCAGTGTGTCAGCATGGAAGTCTTTTTTCTCCTCTTCCTTGCTGCAGCAAAGATATGGTGTTTATATACTCAAGGTGGTACCCTCAGGGGATCTACCTTGCTGTGTCATGTCGGACATAGGATGACGAAAGGAATGACCCTTATACATAGTTATTATGCAGGAGATGGTAGTCCTGCTGAGATTCCAAGAATCCTCATGCATAATGAATGAGGCTAGTTTTTCAGAGAAAACCCCATGTTACCGTAACTAGGTTAAAGGTCAGTACTAAGAACCGTTATGCAGTGTAATGTCAGGGAAAATAGAGGTGAAAGGTCTGGTTACTACCTGAGCCTATATCGGGCACCTGTATGAAACATAACACCCACTCCTCATCTGACTGGATGACATACTAAAAAGGTCTGAAAGGTACTTCTAAAAAGTGAAAATGTTAAAAAGTTGTAGCTTAAGCCATAGAGGTCCATTAAAATATGTTCGTATATATGGTCTGAACAACTATGAGTGCCTGAAAGGCATGCTGTTCAGTAAGAAAAAAAAGTTGTTTTTTGTTTTAAAATTTCAAACTTGGATGTTTTGAAAAAGAGGCCACATTTTTCCCAGCACACGATGAGCAAAATGTTTATGTGTCCTGGTTGGGAGATGCAACATCACTGTTGCATGCCATCGAAGTTTATGGTCCCTGTAACACCTCACAGATCAAGTCAATCGAGCACAAATGATCTTCTGTATTACCCACAGCGAATGCTGGGGAAGCCTGTATGACATCCAAGGCCTGAGTGTTTGTAGAGGAGCCGGTATTTGTTCCAACAGGAGCTGAAGCATCCTGTGGTGGCTCTAAGAATGCAGACATCAACATGGGAATACGCTGAGGACACAGCAGTACATGGGCTGTTATCGGGTCCAGTAAAGCATCCACGTCCGGAGGCGCAACAGATGGAAGTGTTAGACAGAGATCCAACATGCATTCTTGTCCGCAGATCAGGCATCGGAGAACAGGCAGAACAAAGTCGATCCAGACTGGTCTAAATGATAGGAACCAAGACTCGCTCAGTTCGCGAAGGCGAGGTGTGCCCAAATGGAGTACCCTGCGATCACGGTATCGGCGCTCCAAGATCGTTTTTTCCATCTCCTTGGTGACTGGGACGTCCATTGCGTAGCAGAAAAATTACAATCAGGATTCCTGCTATTAGTAACAGGATTAGTGGAAGTCCTCCAAAAATGCGTCAGAATACGGAGTGTATGAAGGATGGAATCACTCAGAAGACTGTCTGAAAGGTGCTCAACAGTCCAGAACCTATGGTCTTAAATAGGTATACTATACCCTTCGTATCAGACATGTTAAAGATACGTTGTACCATTTCTGTGAAATGGAAAGGGCAGTTTGTTCGTACTAATGCCTGTATCTCAGCTGAGGACCTTGCGTCCTGAAGATCAAAAATCTCTTTGGTGGAGGTTAAGGCACGCTTTTCTGTAAAAGCATGGCTTTCATTCGGCTCAGAGTATCAAACAGTATGAAGGAAACATACAACGAAGGCCATAACGGCGCCTCTCTGACTGTGTGGGTCAGTGGAAACAATACTTGCATACAACAAGTAACCGTGGAGTTTACAGTGACAAGATATGTGATGCCCGGAAGCATCCCACAACAACCTTGATCTGTTAAGCATCAAGTAGCTCCCATTTGAAAGCAACCTGAACAACGGATTAATCACGGCAGCTGGGGAACCTTTCAAATGACAGGATAGGTTTGCAACTGAACCGTTACAGGCCCAGTGAAGCATGATATCCTGGCATATCAGAGATCCACTCATAGAGTTCTTGCAGTTTGTATCACTTAGAAAAACTTCAATGTCCCACTCCTGCATCGAAATCTGTATGGCAATTCCCAAGATTTCTTGATGAATTCCCTACCCATCGCTTCAAATCTGCCTGCCTGTTGTTGTTCTAGGCAATACTGAAACTGGAAAGTTGTGACTGGTAATGTTATATGGCCATGGATTAACCATTCTGTGAATGGTGACTCTGCCACAGTGAAAGGTAATAGTCCAGGTTTTCAATACACAGCATTGTATATTTTGCTCCCTTTTGTGCCATAGTTGTCTGTTTTTATTTAGATTGTATGCAGAGAACAAGGAGGTACTGTTAATAAATCGCCAAGGCACATCACCGAACACAATGATTGTAGCGTCCAGCTTAACAACATAATGGAACGTAGCTGAGACTGTCCGTGCTGTAATATGGACAAATCCTGTTCTAGTACATCTATAACGGAAGATACAATGTTGCCCAGTGAATAAATCCTGGATGTTAATGTAGTCATACCATTATCGACTACAGCTAACGCTTTTTCTAGGTTAATTCTATCAATTTCACAGAGTCTCTCTGCAGCTTCTTGTTGAGAGATTTTCCAGATTTCATTATAAACAGCGTATAAGAAACGTTTCTGACGCAGCTTTCGGGAGCCCAATAAAAAGTCCCTTAGATCCATGTCTTCTGATACTATGGATAAGTGTTGTTTCACCTGGGACAGTGTTGAGGTTTTTAGCCAATCGAGGCATAACTTCCCAACACTGTATGATGTTACCACCCCCGGATGTTCTCCTTGTACATAGAGTTGGTCCGGCCTATGGATACTAAACCCTTCGGTTGTACCCCTGAATCTTGTTTGACACATATTTGTGTCCGTGGGCAAAACAAACCATCCCTTCCAATTGGGGTCTGATGAATTGTACGATATGGTATGGACGATGTTATCTACTGTATCCCCACCATGTGTAGTCAATCAATCAATCAATCAATCACAGAATTTGTAAAGCGCACTACTTACCCGCGAGGGTCTCAAGGCGCTGGGGGAAAAAAAGGGGGGGGGTGCTGCTACTGGTCGAACAACCAGGTCTTGAGTAGCCTCCTGAAGGTCAGCAGGTCTTGGGTCTGTCGTAGGCTTAGTGGAAGGGTGTTCCAGGTCTTGGCGGCGAGGTGGGAGAAGGATCTGCCACCGGTGGTGGTTCTTCGAATGCGAGGGACGGTGGCGAGGGAGAGGTCGGCGGAGCGGAGTTGGCGGTTGGGGACGTAGAAGAGGAGTCGTCTGTTGAGGTAGGCTGGGCCAGTCTTGTGGAGTGCCTTGTGTGCGTGGATGAGGAGTTTGAAGGAGATTCTCCTGTCGACGGGGAGCCAGTGCAGATTCCTCAGGTGGGGGTGATGTGGCTGTGGCGTGGTACATCTAGGATCAGGCGTGCGGAGGCGTTTTGTATGCGTTGCAGTCGCTTGATGAGCTTGGCCGGGGCTCCCGCGTGAGGGCGTTCCCATAGTCAAGTCTGCTGCTGACGAGGGCCTGGGTGACTGTTCTTCTTGTGTCTGTCGGGATCCACCTGTAGATCTTGCGAAGCATGCGGAGGGTGTTGAAGCAGGAGGATGAGACTGCGTTGACTTGCTTGGCCATGGAGAGCGTTGAGTCGAGGATGATTCCCAGGTTGCGTGCGTGGTCGGTGGGTGTCGGGGCTGCTCCCAGCGTCGTTGGCCACCAGGAGTCGTCCCAGGCTGAGGGGTTGGAGCCGAGGATGAGGACCTCTGTCTTCTCCGTGTTCAGTTTTAGTAGGCTGATCTTCATCCAATCGGCGACGGCCTTCATTCCTTCATGGAGGTTGGATTTGGCGGCGAGGGGGTCCTTGGTGAGGGAGAGGAACAGTTGAGTGTCGTCGGCGTAGGAGATTATGTTGAGGTCGTGCTGTCTGGCGATGCGTGCGAGCGGGGCCATGTAGATGTTGAACAGTGTTGGGCTGAGGGACGATCCCTGGGGTACGCCGCAGATGATCTCGGAGGCTTCGGATCGGAATGGTGGGAGGCGGACTCTCTGGGTTCTGCCGGCGAGGAAGGAGGTGGCCCATTCCAGGGCCTTGTCTCGGATCCCTGCGTCGTGGAGGCGTGCGCGTAGAGTGCGGTGGCAGACAGTGTCGAAGGCGGCGGAGAGGTCCAGCAGGATGAGGGCTGCGGTCTCACCGTTGTCCAGCAGGATCCTGATGTCGTCGGTGGCGGCGATGAGGGCAGTCTCAGTGCTGTGGTTGCTGCGGAACCCCGATTGGGATGGGTCCAGGATGCTGTTTTCTTCGAGGTATCGGGTTAGCTGTTTGTTGACGATCTTCTCGATGACCTTGGCTGGGAATGGAAGCAGGGAGATGGGCCGGAAGTTCTTGAGGTCTCTCGGGTCCGCCTTGGGTTTTTGAGTAGGGCGTTGATCTCTGCGTGTTTCCAGCTCTCTGGGAAGGTCGCGGTCTCGAAGGAGAGATTGATGATGTTGCACAGGTGGGGTGCGATGGAGCTGCTGGCTTTGTTGAAGATGTGGTGCGGGAAAGGGTCTGACGGGGAGCCGGAGTGTATTGTGCTCATGGTCTTGATGGTGTCCTCGATGTTCACGCTGGCCCAGGCTGGCAGGGGGTCGTGGTCGATGGTGTGCGGCGGGTCTGGTGCATCGATCTTAGTTGGGGCTGTCTGGGTGTTGAAGCTGTCGTGGATGTCGGCGATCTTGCGGTGGAAGAAGGTGGCGAGGGAATCGCACAGGGGTTGCGACGGCGGGATGTCGTTGGTGTTGGAGCTGGGGTTGGAGAGTTCCTTCACGATATTGAAAAGCTCCTTGCTGTTGTGTGCATTGTTGTCGAGGCGGTCTTTGAAGGAGATTCTCTTGGCGGACTTGATGAGGTGGTGGTGGTTACGGATGGCGTCTTTGTGGGCTGCGTGGCTGTCCGGTGTCTTATCAATGTGCCATTTCTTCTCTAGTTTCCGGCAGGTGCGCTTGGAAGCTAGGAGTTCCGAGGTGAACCAGCTGGCTCTTTTGGTGGTGTCACTGTAGGTGAGTTTTTCAGCGGGGCGAGGGTGTTGGCACAGTCGTCCATCCATCGTCTGAGGTTGCAGGCAGCGTCGTCGGTGTTGGATGGGTCGGAGGGAGGGCTGAGAGCGAGGGTTGCCCGTAGTTGGTCTTTGGTGACTTTGCTCCAGCAGCGGCGTGGGATCTGTTGGGTGCGGTGGTGTGTGGTGGGTTCCTGGAAGGTGAAATGGATGCAGGGGTGGTCGGTCCAGAGGAGTTCCATGGTGTGGCTGAAGGAGACGTGGGAGCTTGAGGAGAAGATGGGGTCAAGCGTGTGGCCGGCGGAATGGGTCGGTGTTGTGACGAGCTGGCTCAGACCGAGGTTGGTGAGGTTGTCGATCAGGGTGGTGGAGTTGCTGTCGTTGTTGTTCTCCAGGTGAAAGTTCAGGTCTCCGAGGAGGATGTAGTCGGTAGAGGTCAGGGCGTGCGTGCTGATGAAGTCGGCGATGGAGTCGCTGAACTGGGGTCGGGGCCCAGGGGGTCTGTAGACAAGGGTGCCTCTAAGGGTGGTGTTGGGGTCCGTGTGGATCTGGAAGTGCATGTGTTCGGCGGTGCTGAGAGTGTTGTCGGTGCTGGTCGAGACCCTGATGGTGTTCTTGTGGACAATGGCGATTCCTCCTCCTACTGCGTTGACGCGATCTCTGCGGGTGATCTTATAGCCGTCTGGGATGGCTATGGCGATGTCGGGGGCGGAGGAGTCGTTCATCCAGGTCTCTGTCAGGAAGGCGACGTCTGGTGATCATGTGTCGAGCAGGTCCCAGAGCTCGACGGCGTGTTTGCGTGCGGAGCGGGTGTTCAGTAGGATGCATTGGAGGTGGTTGAGGTTGAGGTCCTTCTTGGCGGGCGCCTCGGTGGCTCTGAGGCTGGTGTAGCTGCAGTTCCGGCAGGTGAAGGGACCATGGGTGCGTTTCGGTGCGGCCTTGAAGCAGTTGTGCGTCCGTCCGGGGTTGAGAGCGTGGAGTGTGGTGGCATCGTATCGGCGTCGGTCCTCGAGGCTGGTAGTAAAGTTCTGCCACCCCTCAAAGTGTGATGGTGAGGGGATCCGAGGTGTGTTCAAGTCTTAATTCTTGGCTAGTCCAAGGCAGGAAGGCAGGATATTCCAGTTATTATCCAGAGTTGTAGCCAAGGTGATACTAGGTAAGTCTTTTTCAGAAAAATGTAGAAGTCATGAAGTTGTTGTTTACTGGAAACTTGAGCTGGCGTTGTTTCAGGATCACTCGGATCAAGAGAAAAAGTAGCCAGATGCAGTTCGATCTATCTTGCTTAGCTCAGCAGGTTTAGTTGAACTGGCAGACGTCTCTTGTAGAGGCATATTGATGTAGATATCGGTGGTAGGCCAAATTGATACATGTCTTTCATTTGTGTTTTGATGTTCTGTTTCAACAGGAACGAGTTCCATTTCATTGTTGGAATGTCCATTACTTTGTATTGGTGACTCTTCAAATGTTATGAGTCTTTCTGTCTGAACTTCCTGTATGGTAGCGAGAGGAGAGCGTTGGCTACCCAGGAGCCCACGAGGCCTACTATTCAGTATCGGCCAAATAGTGTGGTTTGATCAGTTCGATGGAGACAAATCTCTTTTCTTTTTTGCCGGCAAGAGGCGGAAGAAGCACTGTTCTTGTTCCTTCGACAGCCAGGACAGGTACAGGCTTTCTGTGTGATGGCCCAAATTCTTTCTTGTCCACAATCTTTTCTCTGACCAGCTCCCCGACTTTTGGGATCCAGGCCGGTCTTGCCGTGACTGATTTGACTTCCCCAGTGGCGGTTCGTTTTACTTGCACGTTGCTTTGTAGTGCCCGGAATTCATTGAGATCCTGTAAAACAGCCAAACGTTTATTGATGTCAAATAGTTTTTCATCCGCCACTGTGCTTTCATAATCAAGATCAGGTACCCACTTTCTCATTCCAAATATGACTTCATAAGGAGCTACCCCTCCTAGGGAACTTCTTGGCATATTGTTAGGAGCCCTCTGGACCCCATATGAGTGATTGACCCAAATACCACCCAAACCTAATACTTTTGCAGTTAAAGATTGCTTTAAGTCTCGGTTTTTCCTCTCCACGACCAAATTTCCCTCTGGATGGTACGGAGAGGAGTACCACAATGCAACACCCAAACTTTCCATGGCCTCCTTGTAAGCCCTAGAGCTAAACGCGGGGCCGCGGTCAGAATGTAATGTGCCAACACCGTATGTCCCTATAAAGACTCGCAAATCTTTTATAACAGTTTGAGCGTCAGCCGAGCGCTGAGGCCAAACCCACAGGAATCTAGAGCATTAATCCACTGCCACCAAGATGTACTTGTAAGCCCCATCCGATTGTAAGGGGTCCAAATGGACACAAGCGAGTGGTCTGTCTGATATCAATAATGGTGTCTGCGCTGGACGTGCTATGCTGGAACCCTTCATCCTCTGCAGATGTAGCGATTTAGGACAAAATTTGTTGTCTGTTTAGTTAATCCTGGCCACCAATAGCGTTGCTTCAGTAAAGAAACCGCTGCAGTAACTCCTGCGTGTGCAGAACCTAGACCCTCATGTGCAGCTAGAATTAAACCTAATCTGCGATCCATGTTTGGTATTATTCTATCCCCCACTCCTGAAATTTGAGCATACGGAATATTTTTTGCATCTAACTTGTAGGAGTACTTGAGTGGAAAACCTTTCGGTAAGGCTGTGATGTTTTGCGTGAAGCAATGACAGCTACCATTATCTGTCCATCTATTCTCGTACTAGAAAGAGTTGATGACTCAGCGTGTGTATCACGTGAGCTCTTGGTAGTTCGTTTTTCAACTCAGCTACCCATTCCCATAGCAATTTATGCTTCATTGTGCGACCTTTTGAGTCTTTAAACCCATTTTGACCCCAGTAGTGAAGATATTCATTGTATGACTGGACACAGTAAAAAGAATCGCACACAATCAGTGTGGGGAATTCATGATCGGTATTTATTAGTGCCAGTAACAGGGCTTTTATTTCTGCCAGCTATGCTGTGCAGTCTCCTAGAGACTGTGTCTTTGTACTGCTAGGATAGAACTTGAGATCCTGCATATGACCCTTCACAATTGCACACGCGGCATTGTATTGTTTACTCAAAATGCTCAATATACTCAAAGTGGTAGCCTCAGGGGATCTACCTTGCTGTGTCATGTCGGACTTAGGATGACGGAAGGAATGACCCTTATACATAGTTATTATGCAGGAGATGGTAGTCCTGCTGAGATTCCAAGAATCCTCATGCATAATGAATAAGGCTAGTTTTTCAGAGACAACCCCATGTTACCGTAACTAGGTAAAAGTTCAGTACTATGAACCGTTATGCAGTGTAATGTCAGGGGAAAAATAGGTGAAAGGTCTGGTTACTACCTCAGCCTATATCGGGCACCTGTATGAAACATAATATTTGAACTTATGTTATGTAGGATATAGAGGGATATTATTTTCTTCACTATGGACATTATTTGTTATGTGGGTGATGATTATGTTTTTGTTTTGAAATTGAAGGTCTCTACTTAAAAGGCAGATTTTTTTGATCCAGCTGTTTTTTTTTTTTTACAAATAAATAGGGTTTTTTTTATAGCCAAAGCTTATTGATGATTTTCCTTATGTTTTGGTTTTCCTCAAGCGTCTTTTCAAAAATGTTTTTGGGTTTTGGGTGGTCTCCCAGGATTTTCTATGGATTTTTTCCAAGTGGCCTGTTTGGTGTTTTGAGTTTTGTTTTGCATTTTTGGACCTTTTTGTTTTTACTTTATATTGATTCAAATATTGTATGGCTTGTTTTCTTTGTTTGTTTAGTATATTTGTATTATGTTTATGTGGGTGAATAGATCATAGTAGTGTTTGAGTAATTGATTCCAAGAATTGCAGTCCATGGCTCTTTGGGAAGGATGGCAGCTAGCATCCCACGCATTAACCTAGTTTGTTTGGATACTTTAAGCAAAATTGACGTGCTAGGGATTGTCCTTGCTATTGTTTTTGATAGCTATGTTTTTTTAAATAGACCTGTGAATTGGTCCATGGTAGGGTGGATCCTTCCAAGAGTGCCGTGTAAGGTGTTATTCCACCCTTCTACTACGTTATTAGTTTTGGCTTCCTGGGGCAGTGTACTGTTATACACATTTAACAATGTACATGCAACATGGATTGGTACCTGTGCCCTAAACTGTTCGAGCATCCAATTCAAGCTTCTTTAAAATCTAAGTAGAGTGTTAATTTTTCCTCATTTGCTGGCCAGTATTGTGTTTCTAAAAGTAATTCATACTGTTTTGTAACTTTTTTTGTAGTACATGTGCTATATCAATTAGCTTTTTGATTGCAAATAAAAATTATGTAGTAATAGAGTAATATACAATTACTTTGACATTTTGGAAATGTGTCCATAATGCTTGATTGAAATGGTAATACCATCCTTTTATTGCTGTGCTCCGATATATATTAAAGGACTGCTTGAATCATTGATGGTTCAAAATCCATAACTACTTTTTTTAAATAGTAGTTATTGTTTTTTTTTTAACTTTTTCATAGTTGTTAGTAATTTGTGAAATCTGATACTTTGCTAATTTGTGAATAGTGCATAACTTAAAGGTATATTAGTGTTATGTTGTTGGCTGTGATTTGTGTCTATCTGGGTAAAGAGTGGCAGACAAGATTTAAAATTGCCATCCATTAACAAATTAGTACATGGTGTGAGGGTTTGTTATCTGCCATGAAGAAAATAATAATTATTATATTTTTCATTGTTCATATTATCATAGAGAATGAAGTACTCCTCTGTGAGTTATGTTTAGGTGATTAGTAATATCCATCTTTTCAAAGCTTCTTGTTTTTTTTGGGCTTTCCGTACAGTTCTTCTATTTCTAATAATTATTCTTTTTAATTTTGATATCAAGACTAAAGGCTTTATTGCGAGGGCGGTCGTACGAATGTCTGACCGCTATTGTTGGGGGTTCGGGACCAGCCGACAAGTAGTCGGCAGTCCCGCCTGCCCAATTTCGATCCTACCACCATGTAGGCGGTCGGAAACATGCCCTTTATGCTTGTGCTGCGGCCCGGAAAAGGACTGCAGCACAAGCCCCAATGGCAAAAGGCATGTTTACAAACATCCCTGCACTGTTTGGCATATACCATGTGTTGCCTGGCACACGGTGCATGGGTGTTTGGGGGGTACCACATGTGCCACCCAGGCCCCATAGAGGAGGCCCAGGTGGGGCATGGGCCCTGCTTGGGGCCCCCAAAGTCCCTTCAATTGTAGTCCTCTTGGCCCAATCATGGCTTCATTTAAAATAAACAGCAGCAGCTCCTGTCTTGTCTGCTGTCTTCCTGCGTGTCACATAAATGAAGCCACGATTGGGCCAAGAGGACTATAATTGAAGGAGGGTAATAATAACCCCATCCCCACATCAAGTGAACCCCGGCTGGGGTCTGGGATGTGATGTTACATAACTAATGAATATCGTTTTGGACATGCCAAATGTGTCTTTCTTTGAATACATTTAAGGCTGCCCTTTGGTCTGTTTTAGTCCTGAGGAAGACCCACCATGATGTATAGTGAATAACACTTGATCACAGGGTCGAAACATCGATGAAATTACGTTATGTCCTATGTCAGCTATACTTGGAATATGTAAAGAAGATATAAGGATACTCTGAACAAAACATTTTTGGGACATTTTGATTATTTGTGGTTCCAAGCTCTCATGTTTGTGTATGTGATCACCGGGAGATTTGTAATTTTCACTATGTATATGTGAATGTGATGTATTGTTCTTTGTGTTCTCTGCACAGCTGTTGAAAAGAAAAATATTAAAAGAGTTAGATATACATGTTTTGATATATGAAAAATAATATATTTAAAACAAGTTAATGGTTGTGTTTTGTCAGTGGTTTTTGTAAATCATTTTTCTTTAAAGATTTGTATTTTTTGAGTAGGAAAAGTTTCACACATGCTTGAGGGATCATTTATAGGCCCTTTAAGTATTTAATGTTTAATGAAAAACATTCTTTTGCAATTCCCCTTGAGGAGATTTCGTTCACCCGACAGAACTGTTTGTTGCTCATAACCCAGATAGAACATGGCAAACAAACATAATCTTACAGCACCAAAGTCAGTTTGCCTGGCTCAAGTCCAAAAATACATGAGGGGTGTGAGAAATTGGCCTGGTATATGCTGTCCACTAGTTAAAGTGGGCACCTTGCACCAGTCCAAAAGACCCTTATGATGTATGTGGTCAAAAGATAACCTTTAGAAAGCTATCCTAGTGGTAGCTGTGGAGAGCAGCCTTCAGGCTTAATCTTGAAGGAATGTAAAGCAGCTTGTTTTACCAGAATATCACCTACTGAATGACTAAATGAAGGAGAACCACACAGTAGTCATATAAAAATATGTATTCATTAATATAACACTCTCTACTATCCTCTACACGAGGATAGAACACAAAGCACACAATACGAGATCAATAGAACAGTTTTAAGTAGCACAATACACAGTGGGCTCCAGGGGGAGACCAAACCATATACTAAAATAGTGGTATAACAGTCACGACTGAGATCAAGACAAGGTCTGGAGCATGTAGAATCACTGGGACCCCAAGGAACCACCCAAGGTGAGTAGACAGGGACCCCATGGAGGCCTGGTGCAGTGTGGGAACACGACCGCGGGCTCCGTACAATTCTATGGGAAAGTCGCGGTTACACTTTTGAAGTTAAAGGACCCTTCTAGGAGGACTTCGAGCGAACCCTTTGGAACTTAAGAGTTTGAAGAGCCACCCCACCCGTGGATACCATAGTACCAGAGTTACCTATCCCAGAGGAGCCGGGTGCATAGGTCTGAAGTGGCGTCAGAAACTGCTGTCGTTCTCAATGGAGAGCTGCAAAGAAGTACTGCTGCTGTGAAGGTGAAAAGGGTCCGGTGGAATCCAAGCCTGGATTCAGGAAGGAAGGAACCTGAAAGCAGAGGGGACAGAGTCTGGGTCACTTCAGAGTGACCAGGGGCTCGGAAGACGAATGCCCACCGATGTCGGGTGCTTCAGGTGCGAAGAAGGGATGCTTGACTCTGCAGCCACGAGGACCAGGAGGTGTCGAGGATGACCAGGAGCTGGAGGTGAGCTGTCCCACAAAGGATGTCGAGTGCTGAGGAGTCGGTGTCCGGCGGGAGCACCAACAAGCCTTGGCAAAAGCAACCCACGCAGGAAGGTCAAAACAGGTTACGGTGTGGACCAGCAAGGTCCAGGGGACTCACCAAACAATGTGGAGTCAGGGTACATCTGGAGCAACCAGAAAAGCCCAAGAACAATCAAGATGACCCTCAGGAGGACCCACAGGCCATATGACCAGGAGTCGCGAGGGGACCTTGAGCAAGATTGCAAAGTACCAGCCCACGGAGCATTCGGTACGAGGAGGCTGGAGTTCTTTGGTGCAAATACGCTCTGGGTAAGGACTACATGGAGTCCAAAGCACAAGCTCGGGAATTGCCAACAAGCATATGCACTTGAAAATGGACGCGGTGCACAGGGGTTTGGGTTATGCAGTCCCCACGAGGGATACTGCCCTCAAACTCAGTGAGAGGGGAAATCAACCTCAGGGATCTTCAGAACCCCACCTCCTGTGTTGCTAAAATCTTCGGAGTCTGCGGGAGCTCAGGAGCAGCAGACCGGTCAGTTGCGGTAGGGTGCCTGCAAATGCAGGGGAGTGACTCCTTCACTCCAAGGGAGATTTTTTAGTTGTCTTAAGTGCACCAAAGGTCCTGCACAGAGCCTGTATGGAGCAAAGGCACAAACTAAGCTTCGGACGGAAAGGGGGACGAAGTCGAGCCCAGTCGAGGTCCAGCGAAGTCCAGGGTGTCCAGACGGTCGAAGGTCAGTGGTTTCTTCTTGTAGAATCTTGTCCATGTAAAATCTAAAGTCTTACAGCCAGGTAAGCCCTTTTGTACCCACGGGAGAGGGTTGGACAGATTCAGGGGACCCTCCTAGGGGAGGGTCAGGACAGAGGGGTGGTTACACCCATGTCCTTTGTCCAGCTTCGTGCCAGAGCAGGAGCCAGTGGCTCCCAGAACTGGTTTGAGCTGGACTATGCACAGGGACACCAAATGTGCCCCAGGTGCAGACTTTCAGGCACTCTCAGAATGCACCCACCCAGTCCCAATACACTAAATCCTGTCTGGGAGGTGGTCACACCTCCCTGTGACAGGATGCCTATTGTGCTGCCTTCCTCTGCTCGAGTTTGGCTCAGCAGCAGGAGGACAGAAATGTGTCTCTGGTCAACAGCATCCATTTTGTGCTATCTGGGTCAAGACGGCTGGCACCGGTTAGACCAGTGACCCCACGAAGCTCGCTTCAGAAGGGTGGAATCATACCTCCCACACCAGTTACTGGTGTGGAGGTATGATTCCAAGGTGTTTGATACCAAACACGATATGTTTCTATGCAGCCGTTTTCGAGATAGCATTTACCGCGAGGTTATAATGCACCTCTACCTATATGTCTGGCTGAGTCACAGAAAACCCGGGAGAATGGTCTCCGAAGGCTGCAGAGAGGCTCTGCTCATGCAGGGGCACCCTCTCACATAAAACCCAGCACCCTGCCTTCAGGATTGTTAAGGCCTGCTATAGGGGTGACTTATAAGTTTTAAGTGTAGTAACCACTAGATATAGTGAACCTATATCTGAAGTAAGCGGTGCAAGCACCAGCTTACACAGGTTGCAGTTGCAGACCTGGAGTTATATTTTGCATGGCCTCTCATGGGTGGCATAATACATGCTTCAGCCCATCGGAGGCCCCTGGGGGACCTATGCCCTGGGTAAATGTGTACCATATACTAGGGACTGATAAGGGTACCCCAGTATCCAATCTGGAGTGTACCAAAGTACATGTATGACAATTTAAGGGAGAAAGCAGATAGACTGGGGTCCTGATTAGCAGCATCCCAGTCAGACTAGTCAAAAATAGTGAGACATCAAGCAAAAAGTGGGGGTAACCATAAGAAGCAGATCCTACTTTCCTACAAGGGGTGTCCCAGCCCAGCCTCCACTGAGCCATGACAGGTCAAAGACGGAGCCTCATATTCCTCCCTAAATGAGAAATTATTGAAGAATGTTTATCATGCGACAAAGGAAATAGGATCCCCTGGCTCCAATATATTAAGATTACTAGACCTGCTGGGCCTGATTCACAGAACTAACTTACGTCAAAAACGTAAAGTTAGTACTTTTTGGTATTCACAGAATGAACTTACTCATTTCGGTATTCACAGAAGTTAGTAGTCCTAACTTTAGGACTCCTAAATGCCTTCTGTGAATACCGAAAGTCTTAAAGTTAGGATTTTTCTCAGTTTAGGAGTAGTAAAGTTAGGACTCCTAACTTTAGGACTTCTAAATGCCTTCTGTGAATACCGAAAGTCTTAAAGTTAGGATTTTTCTCAGTTTAGGAGTAGTAAAGTTAGGAGTCCTAACTTTACTACTCCTAAACTGAGAAAAATCCTAACTTTAAGACTTTCGGTATTCACAGAAGGCATTTAGGAGTCCTAAAGTTAGGACTACTAACTTCTGTGAATACCGAAATGAGTAAGTTCATACTGTGAATATCAAAATGAGTAAGTGTATTCTGTGAATACCAAAAGTACTAACTTTACGTTTTTGACGTAAGTTAGTTCTGTGAATCAGGCCCGCTGTTTTTCTCAATTCATCACAGCTAATAAAAGGGAATAAACGTTGGCTCATTAAATATTTCTTAACCAGATGGGAGGAAGATGGATCTAATAGAATTTTTTTAACTTTCCCTGATAAATGTTGCCCTGAATCAAAAATCACCAGCGCTGGAGCATTATTCAGATTTGGTGGCAAAGTCTTGGGAAAGGTTGCTCCTTTCCAGATTTCTTTTGGATTATAGCAGGTGGACGCTTTTGAATAGCTAAGAGGTGTGCCTGGGGGTAGGGCTATTTTAAAAGTCTGCTATAAGGTTTCATAATACTTGCATGAGGGTGGGGATATTAACAACAGAAATGTATATCTATGATTTTCCAGAATGTTTAAATACATGCCTGTTTTATGCATTGACTTTTATTAATACTGTTTTAGGGTGTGTTTATACAATGTTTGTTATCAAAGTATTTATGTTGCTTCTTTTATGATTGTTTTAAAATGATCAAATAAAGAAAGAAAGATGACAGACTATAAAAGATTTGCGTGGAAACAATACATTTCACCCAAATTAGATCTCCAAGATGTGTGGTAATGTTGTAACATTGAAGTATTGTGTGGACACGTTTTACTAGGGTAATCCTGGCAGAATATGTCTGTGAAAATGGTCTGGAATCTGAGACAAATGTAGAAATCAGAGTAGAAACACTGATTTCCACTGTAGTTCCGTAATCCTAAAAGGCAACCATATAATGATGCAGTTATACTGTATCCATAAATGGCTGCACCCATCAAAGTCAGTATTTCTTAGTATGAAATTATTGCTTGGTACTTACTTACTTATGCTTACCACCCTCCTGGGGTATAGGCCATCCACCAGGACTCTCCAGCCATCTCTGTCTTAGGCTTTTCTTTCAATTTGACTCCAGGTGTAGCCCATCTCCTTGTAGTCAGCCTCTAGGCTTCTGCGCCAGGTATTTCTTGGCCTTCCTCTTTCCCTTTTCTCTTGAGAGTTCCAGGTCAGGTCTCCCCTGGTGGTGTTTGATACGTACTTGTGGTGGGTGTAGCTTATCCAGCCCCGGTGCCTTTTCATAATTTCTTCATGGGTAGGGAGTTGAGAAGTCTGCTGCCATAGGTTGCTATTGCTGATCAGGTGTTGGTGATGGTCTGGACTTTGTTGGTGGTGGTCACTATTCTCCTCCAAGTTTCTGCTCCATACAGAAAGACTGATTTTACATTGATGTTAAAAAGCCTGATTTTGGTTTGCTGTGTTAGATCCTTGGAACTCCGGATCTTATTTAGTTGAATGAAGGCAGCCCTTGCTTTGCTGATTCATGCCTTGACGTCGGTGTCTGTGCTTTCCAGCTTGCCTATGATACTGCTCAGGTAGGTGAAGGCCTCAACCTCTTCCAGTGCATGGCCTACAAGTGTGACTGCAACTGTGCTGGCTGTGTTAGCCTTCAGGATCTTGGATTTTTCCCTGCAGATGTTGAGGCCAGGTTGTGCAGATGTGGCTGCCACATTGCCTGCCTTCTCTTGCATCTGTAATTAAGTAAGTAAGTAAACGCTCATAAAGCTCGGGAATGCCTGATGGCGTCTTGGCACAAACGTCCTGAAAAGAGACCATAAAGTAGAGCCCGGTTTGAAAAGGAGTGAAAAAAAACAGGTTTTTAACATGTTCCTGAATTGTGCTAGGTTTAGTTGGGATCTTAGATTGGAGGGCATAGATTTCCACAATTTACAAGCAGAGTAAGAAAAACTCCTATGTCCCCATCTCGCTTTATTGATTCTAGAAATGGCTACCAGCTTAGCTGAGCTGGACAGAAGACCACAACTGAGCACATGCCAACAGAAGATATTTTGGTAGTACAGAGGGACAGTTTTATGGAGCTCTTTGTGGACCAGGCAGAGGACCTTAAATTTGATCCTCTCGCAAACAGGCAGCCAGTGAAGACCAAAGATGCTTTGAGAAACAGGACTAAATTTGGGGATTTTCAAAAGCATCCGCGTTGCTGCCTTTTGAAGGGACTGAAGCTTTTACAGCAAGTGCTACTGTATGCCCATGTAAAATGCATTACAATAGTTGATCCTTGAAATCCTTTAGCATCTGCTGATAGGCATGGGAGACTAGGCCAGCTCGTCAGCAAAGTCCAGATTGTCAAGCTATGTCCAAGGTGTCTGCTGTATCCCATTTGTTCCCCCTGCTTTGGATATCTTCATAATCCAGTCTATGGCCAGCAGGAAGAGAAAAGGGAGAGCAAACAACCCTGGCAGACTCCAGTCCTCACTTGGAAGGCTTCCGTGAGCTGTCCTCCATGGACCATCTTGTAGGTCATTCCCTCAATCAATCAATCAATCAATCAAGCTGTATTTGTAAAGAGCAACACTGTCAGCCCCTAGGGGTATCTGGGCAATGTGTCCCCATTGAAGAGCCAGGTCTTGAGTCTCTTTCTGAAGTCTGCCAGCAAAGGTGTTGTACGGAGCTGGAGGGGAAGGTAGTTCCAGATTTTGGCAGCGATTTAGGAGAAGGATCGGCCACCAATGTGGCTGTGATGGATGTGGGGTGTGTGTGTGAGGGTGAATGAAGAGGAGTGCAGGTGTCTGGAGGGTTGGTGGAAGTTCAGTCAATGGTTGAGGTAGGCCGGTCCTAGATCGTGGAGGGCTTTGTAGGTGTGCATAAGGATCTTGAACTGGCATCTCTTCTGGATGAGAAGCCAGTGGAGGTCACTCAGGTGGGGGGCGATGTGGGTTCCTTTGAGGAGGTCCAGGATGAGTCTGGCTGCCGTGTTCTGTATGGTCTGGAGTCTTCTGAGGAGCTGGGTGAAGATGCTGGCACAGTGGGCATGGCTGTAGTCGAGGTGGCTGATCACGAGGGCCTGAGTGACGGTCTTTCTGGTGTTGGTTGGAATCCATCTGAAGATTCTGTGGAGCATGCAAAGTGTGCAGAAGGAGGCAACTGCGTTGACTTGTCGTTTCATGGTCAGTTGGTTGTCGAGGTTGATGCAGAGGTTGGGTGCATGGTCGGTCCGCATGGGTCAGAGTTCTGCAGGCCACCAGCTGTGGATCCATGTATAGGTGTTCTTCCCAAAGATCAGTACTTCACCTCATGAGAGTTTCTGATGATTCTTATGGGTTCATCTGGCCCACTGGAGTGGAAGAGAAGTTTTCAAAGGATCTCCCTGTCCACGCTGTTAAATTCCTTTTCATAGTCGATGAAATTGACGTAGAAGGGGGAGATCCATTCCAAAGATGGCGCAGTCTTGCAATCTGGTCTGTGCATGATCTATCTTTGTTGAAGCAAGCTTGCTGGTCTCACAAATGAGCGTGTATTTGTTCCTTCATTCTGTGCAGGATGACTGTTGAACATTTTGCTTGGGATTGATACAGGAGTTATCCCTCTGTAGTTTGCACAGTTACTCAGGACATCTTTCTTGGGGATCTTGATGAGATATTCCTCTTTCTAGTCTGATGGCACTTTTTTCTCTTCCCAGATCCTTCCAAACATGGGCTAGAGCATGTCTACTGATGTTTCAATTTCTGCTTTAGTGTCTCCAAGGGAACAATTTCAGGACCTGCTGCCTTCCCGTTTCTCAGATGTTTGATGGCTTTTGTATTTCTTTCTTGATTGGTCTGCTGCAGTCGATTGGCAAGTCCTTGTTGGCTATCTATCTGTCTGGTGTAGACTACAGCATGTGCAGGTTCAGCAGTTCCTCAATGGCTCCACCCATCTTCGTTGTTGGTCTTTGTTGACCATGAAACTCTGCCATGTCCGGTCCCAAGCCGAGGTGCAAAAGGAGGAGGGTTATTGATTTTGGCTAACTACCACACCATGTAAAAAATCCTGGCTACAGAAACATCATCAAAAAGACCAAAAGACATTCCAGCCTTGGGGAGAGAGGAATCTCCTTCACGGAATTTTACGAAGCCTTGTGGTGAAAGCCAGAGATCCCAGGAAGCCACAAAGCCAATCCACCTGCTTTCGACCAAGACCATCACAATTGGGACATGAAATGTGAGGACCATGCACAAGACAGCCAAGACAGCCCAAGTGGAGAGGAAAACCTACAACCTTGCTCTGCTTGGCATCAGCAAAACCAGATAGACACAGGCTGGTTAGAAAATACTGGCTCCACGAGGAATGCTGATGTATTTTGAACATGAGGAAGAGGATGCCCCACACACTCAGGGAATAGCACTGATGCTATCACCAGCAGCCAACAGAGCTCTGATTAGATGGGAACCCCAGGGTCATCACAGCGACCTTCTGCACAAAGAAAAAGAGGATTAGCATGAATGTTATCCAGTCCTATGCACCAACAAATGACAATGAAGAAGAGGAAAAAAAGGTTTTACAACAGACTCCAGTCCATCCTGGAGAAATGCCCTGAGAGAGACATCACCATATTTATAGGAGACCACAATGCCAAGATTGGAGGCGACAACACAGGATACGAAGAAGTCATGGGCAACCATGGCCCTGGCGTCATGAGCGAGAATGGTGAAAGGCTTGTATTCCCTCACAAAATAATACACAAGGCAATGTGGGTGTCACCAGACCATTCAACAGAGAATCAGATTAATCATCTCTGAATTGGCAACAAATTCTGGAGGTCCCTGCAGGATGTGACAGTGATGAGAGGAGCAGATGTGGCATTAGACCATCACCTAGTCATGGCCAGGCTGAAGCTAAAGCTAAAGAAAGCATAGATGGAACCGACACTCCGACGCCAGTGAAATAACACCACCCTCCTCAAAGAAATGGAGTGAATACTCAATCACCCTGAGCAACAGGTTTCAGGTCCTGCAAGAACTAGAGAATCAGTAGAAAGTCAGTTGGAGAAGATCAAAGAAAAAGTAACATCAATTTGCCAGGAGGTACTGGGTCCCAAGAAACCTCAGCATAAAGAATAGATCTCCATTGAGACTCTCTGCAAAATCCAAAAGAGAAAGGAAAAGAAAACTGCAGTCGACACCAGTCGAAAAACAGCGGAAAGAGCACGAGTATCCCAAAATCAACAAGCAGACAGAAGCTTTAGAGCAGACAAGCAAAGATACACCAATGATCTTGCCACAGAAGCCCAGAAAGTAGACAGTCATGTAAACTTTAAAGAACTCTACGACATAACAAGGACATAACGAGGAAACTCTCCAGCAGATACAGCAAGCTAGAAAGACCTGTTAAAGACAAAGCTGGGAAAATAATCACTGTATTGGTAGTTCAACAAAACATTTAATGAGAGTCCTATTGATATTAGAGTGAAGGATTGACAGACCACTTCTCTAATTATTAAATGTGCCTGGGCTTTTAGATCTCCATCAAGTTTGTGCATATGAATTACCTCATTTATATGTAATGCAGTTTCATGATAATCAGAGACCACCAGTGGCCAGTCGTGCACTGGGAATGTGCACTGGATATCAGAGTGTGTTTGGTGGCATACAAAGGGCTGCCATCAATAATTATGTATTCGTTTCATAAATATTATACGGTATGATTGACAGGAATCGACACTGCACTTCTTTATGTAAAGATAGGTATGTTCAAATTCAAATATAGATTCAAACTATTTGTACCTGGGAAACACATTACAGCAATTAAGATCTACACTTGATGGTGAGGGTGGTTTGACATAAAAATATAAAAAATATGAAATACTTTAATCTAATCTGCACGTATCAAGTGTAAGAATGCACCTGCATAGTGGCACTTATTGTTATTAAACATGTTCTTCTTTCCGTCTTCAATCACCCTAAACTATTTATGTGAACAACCAACACAAGCTGTTGTTTTCGTGAGGATAGCTTAGATAGAAAGCAGTCTAGCCAATAAGATATGAAAAGAACGGACATATATTCAGACCGGCAGCTGATTCGTTCTGAAGCACAGTGAAAGGAAAAAGCATTCTTCTGGAGTTGAAGCGCCTCAGATGCTTGGAAAAATAAATGTTACCCTTTATTTAATCCACTTTGGCTGTTGTGTTGTCCTTTTGGCTTTATTTATAATTTTTAACTGCAGTGTTTGGTAATTTGTGTCTCTGTGGTTCATTTTCGTTATTTAAAGGTCAAAGGATATTGCTTTTTAAAATAAATGGTCAGAAAACATTTAATAGGAAAGACAAATTGTTTTCCACAGATAATTATTATTATCCTGCAGAAAATAGCGGATCTAAATAGCACTGCATCCATTATTGAAATGAAATAAGCTAAAATGTTTTGTAAAAGTCCCTAAATTAGGGGGTCATTATGATGGCAGTGAACCCACCACTGACAGGCTGTCAGTGGCGGGTTCACCGCCATCGTGAGGCCATTTTCCGCCCGCCATATTATGATGGCTGGCGGTACCATGGAGGTTGGAAACACTGACCGCTACGTATCCGACCGGCTGCTTGAGCCCGCCGGTGCTGCAGGGGCCCACAGCATGTAATGCATGCCTGGGGTGCCTAGCAGGTACCGCCGGTCAGATTACAATGTTGGCTCCCCACCAGCCTTTCCATCGTGGTTCATCCACCATGAAAAGGCTGGGAGGATGGCCTTTGGGGGCCCGTTGAGGGCCCCCCTTGTGCAGGGGCAGTTGGTTTTTGCATTTCCCTGCACCATGTGGCAGGCACCGCGGGGGTGCCTGCCACGTAGTGTAGGGAAAAGCAAAACCTGTGTTTTTTTCATTGCAGCGGGTGCTGCAGCCAGCAGCACTCACCGCAATGGAAAAAATGCCTTTTGCGGCTGCTGTGGTGACAGCTGCATTGTAATTGCACATGTGGGACCGCCGCCTTATAGGCGGGCAGTCCCCATCCCCGGGACAATGGCGGACGGACAGGAGTCCGCCCGCCATCGTAATCAGGCCCATAGTCTTGTTTTCTATTCCAAACAAGGACTATTTCTTTATTCTCTAATTATATATTAATTGGGCTACATTAAAAAGAGGTCTGTTTGTCATAGGTTGTTAAATTTTAACTTACTCCAGCTACAAAATGGAACATGGAGTGATACCTCGGGTACTTGAAAGGTAATAATTTTGTCCTTCTGGATGCGGCAGACTTTAGGCCTGTTTTCCAACTCTTGCTAGCGAGAAAAAAAAAAAACTTTTGGAACTGCTAGGACATCTGTCTACATTCAGTTCTTCTATCTGGGATTATTCCTCTGGGGGCTGCAGCTGCTCAAAACAACTGAAATCTAAGCAGGGCCGGATTGGGAACCGAAACCGGCCCTGGTAAACTGCTCGGCCGGCCCCCCTGTGGGGCAGGGGGAGTGTGGCCGAGCTGTTTGCTTGGGCCGGTTTCAGGCGATTTTGTTTCAGGGGGCCGATATTGCCACCCCCGGTAACAAAAACGGCCCCGAGGGACCCAAATCCGGCCCCCACCCTGGCCGCCCACCGGGGAAACGCCCTGTGCCCGCTACGGCCAGTCCGGCCCTGAATCTAAGGCATAACTATACTGAAGAATAGGGAATAACCAAGGGACTCCGACTCCAAATTACGATTCTCACTGTGATTACCATACCTCAGGTTTGTACTTGTACTTCCCTGCAATCCTGCACCCCCTGGGCTAACAGCACCTTCTGTTTAGTTGTTGGGGGGGTTGGGTGTATTACCACCCGACCCCAGGACCCTCACAAAGACAGACTACGTGGGAAGTTGCTTTCATAGATCATCTCCCTTCAGAAGATTAGAATCCCATCACTGAGTTTATCATCGCTTTAAAACCAACACTCAACATATGATTTCCCCAGGGCTCGTCCATGTCATCATGACTAATAATTATGAACCCCATATTTTCCACTTTATTAAACCTTTCAGGTTTCACATTTTTAGGCCCTTAGGCTTCACAGTGGCTTGGGACCGACTGATGCTTTTTTTATGGACGTCTTTGACATGAACAATTGAATGTGGCATGTGAAGAAGTCAGTTGGACTGAACAATGGAGTTGGAATGCCATTTTCAGCAGTGGTAGCTTTGAACAAAAGACCTTTCACTTGATAAAACAAGGGCCGGATTTACCAATTCTTTTATGTGGTCGGTTTCTCAGGTCACAATGTGGAAAGTTCTACTCAATAAATCCTTAAGGAAAAAACGTTCCTTTAATTTTTCTTGAAAGAAGGCAGTTCCAATTTTGAATACGGTTTAATCCCGTTTTGAGAATGGAAAATCCCCACACTCAAGCACGACTGCAAACCTCATAAGAGGATTGCAGAGAAATCAAATGTTGCTGCCCACTTGCTGAGTGTGATGCCATTTCTCCAGCTTCCGACACTCTCCCCTGTGCCCGCTTATCAAGTTTAAAGTTTTCTGAGCCTATGTAAAATGACATTCATACTCGTTTCGTACAGCACCAAACAAGCTCAGATCTCGGCATCTTTCCAGAATGAAGCGGTGTTATTTCATAAACAAGCTCACCCCAAACACACAATTGTAAAGGATTAATTATTGAAGACTATATTGTATTTAAAACCCACATTATGAAATATTTTCACCGGGCTGTTCTCAACCCAGTCCTTCATGCCCATTCACATTCAACACCTTTCATGCATCCGTTCAAGTATTATCGACCAAATCAGCACTCTCGGTATTTATTCATGCATTTAAATTTATTTAGTTGTGTTAAGTACATTTAAGTCTTATGAGAGTCAGAACTAGAGGCGCAACTAGACCCGAACTTCGGGGGGGGGATGGAGTTGGGGGGGCTAACACTCCCAGCCAGGGCTGGCCCTAGCACTGGTCGCACACGGTGCAACAGTCTTTTTTGACGCTCCCTCCACCCATTTCTGCTTTCTCCATGAATTCCCTCACTACCACTTGCCAACAGTGCACCTCATCTCTCTATAGCCTCTTTCTGACAAACATTTCATTTTTTTAATAGGGCTACTCGTAGTTTACTCACACTCAGTTCTGTGATCTGCATGGTGCACGTAATTTGTAGCAGGCTCTGTGCTGTGTGGGTGACAGGAGTGCCCATGTGAGTGCACGCTGAGCGATGTGACAGTGTGAGAGTAGGGTGAGAGGAGTGACTGCAGGGTGAGTGAGTGAGGTGACCATATGAATTTGGGTGCGGATGTAAGAGCAGAGTGGAATGAATGAATGTATGGTTAGTGATGGGCTTGTTTGAGTGAGATTGCAGAGTGAGCAGTGAGGGGGACAGGAGAGTGAAGTGTCCCATGAGTGCAGGGTGGGTAGTGTTCTCGTGTGATTGCAGGGTGAGGTACAGGGTGAACAGCGCAAGTGCATTGTGAGTGCAGAGTGATCACTGTGAGTGCAGAGTGAGCGGTGTGCTCATGTGACCGCAGGGTAAGTGGAGGGAGAACGATGTGAGTTCATGGCGAGTGGCATAAGTGCTGTGTGGTCATTGTGAGTGAATGGTGTGAGTGCATGGTGATCAGTGTGAGTGCATGATGATCGCTGTGAGTTGTCTGAATGCAGGGTGCATTCCCAGACACTTGAAGTAACTCAGCATGTTACTGAGGGCTGGCGTAGGGTTTCAGATATAAGTTAAACTATTGCTATTATGGCATTATTCAGGGACGGACTGGCCGTAGGGGGCAACGGGTGTTTTCTCGGTGGGCCGGAAGGGAGAGGGATGGTTTTAGACCTGTGGGGGCCATTTTTGGTACATGGGGCTGGTTTTGCAGCAGAGCTGCAATATTGGACCCTGTACCAAAAGCAGCTGCAGTGTTTTCCAGGCGCACCCCCTCCCCCGCGGCCGGTCCGACTCAATTGCCAAGGCCGGTTTGCGTTCCCAGTCCAGCCCTGTTCAAGGATCAAGGGTGGAGGAAATAAAAATTGTGCTCATCCTGCAACAAACTTTCAGTCTTGTGATTAGGGTTGCCAGCTCATTATATTGATGTGTCAGACATTACAAAAATAAGCAGTTACCTTAAGCCCATTTTCAGTACTTATTTGTGCATATTTGGAACAGCACATATAAATAGAAAGCATTTTTAATTGTGTTCTAGGGCTGCATGAATAATCCATGACTGATAATTAAAAGGAACAAAGACAGAAAAGTCACATTACAAATGAATACATATGATTTTATTTATAACCCTATTTAGTGTGAAGATGAGGCCTTTGCAGGGTCTTTAAACAACAAATAGCTGGTATTTTTCTTTTGGCAACCCTACTTTATATTTCTTTCCATGAAATGCATTCTTACACTACGGCAGTAAAATTAAAATCCAAATGTAAGGAATAGGCAGAGTGTGGGCCCAGGGAGTACTGGAACCAGAAAAAAACTATGCCTTTGCCCTTTCAGCCCTATGGGCGTTGCGCGCCTGGTCAGAACTCATTACATCGAGCAGCAGCATCGGAATTAGGCAGTTGCATGAAAGAATACCGACCTAAAAAATATCACAATGAAAGAAAATCGTTGACCAATTATCGAGGACCAACATATCAACTTTGGGCCTATTTTAGATCTTGGCAGAGGGGAATACTCCCTCACAAACGTGACGGTGATCTCGTCCGCCATATTATGATCCTATGGAGATCGTAATAGGGCGGACAGGATATACGTTGTGACGCAGCATTCCATCCGCCAAGATCTAAATAAGGCCCTTTTGGTATGCTTGTATTGTGAAGTATAAGAATGTCAACTACAAAAATATGATGCTAGGTGTGATATGGACGTGCATAAACATTAAAGAACTGTCTAGCAGCTGCATTCTGGAGCTGCTGTAATTACCATGATAATAAGAAGGGCACTACAAGGTAGTGTTTTATAATTCCTTAATAGTCAGACATTTCTCCAAGATTAGATGTCAGTATGTGGATGAAAATGACGTTTTACAAGCAACATTTGAAATCAAACTTATAGATACTTGTGTGATAACAACATGGGTCTTATAATGGAAAAATTATGTGACATAGAGTGGATAGCCTATGTTCAGGTGTATGCCTGTTGTATTTCTATGCTATTCGGTGCATTTACATATCATAGCTATAGCACCTTATGGCATTAAAAGTGCCTTATACAAGAAAGACGTTTATCCCGCACATACAGGTTAATGATGACCAGGTATGATGCTGCAACAAACTTTCATTTAGAGAGCGCTATTTTTAGCGTGAAATGCGTCCTTGTGTCAAAAATTGATGCCAGGATACATTTCACAGCAGAGAAAAATGCAAGTGTTTCGAGCAGCAAGCACTCACATACTGGCTGTTCACTTTTTTCCTGAGCACTTGCAGTACAATTTTGCCAAGATCGACACCTAATTGCAAGACGGTGTCACGGCGTAATTTCGGAAATATGAGTAAACAAGACCAGCACAAAATTACTGAAATTTCGTGAATTATGCCAGCATAATATATATTTTGCCCAGGCCTAGTTACATCTCAAAGATGGAGACCCTGGCTTGTTAAATCCCCTGCTTTATTTTTTTCCACCCAAAGCAATAAGAACGACTAGGGTGAATGGCAGTTTCAATGTAGGCATTACTTGCCAAATGGAAAGAGGTAATTTATTATTTTACATTATAATTAATTTTCAGTTTATTTCCTGTCAACATTTTAGAAAGTTTATTTGAGCACTTCTGGAAATAAGGGCGGAGAAACGTGATTTGGTTGTAATACATGACACAATAAAATAAGGCAATGTTCACACCAAGCCTTTCAAAAGCAGAAACTTCAGGACTCAGGAACTGTAGTGAGCAAATGTTAGCTTTGAGCATAGAGGCAAGGGCAGATGCAAGAAACAATGTTAACGACCTACAAGCTTGATCATTGAAAAGTATATACTTAGTTATGATAACGGGCACTATCCTAGCAAAGCTAATGCATTTTACATTGATGGCGCTAGCTAGTTCTTGCTAACAGTATTACAGCAAAGTCATAGCTTGAACAGGCTTTTAGACACTGTTGTTCACTGGACCATGTAAGACTACAAAGAATCTGGACACATCAGCTGATACCTTTCCCCTTATTTGTGCAGAATGGAAACTGTCGCAAATTGGATTTTTAATTTGGGATGAGGTAGCCCGTGCCATCCTAATAAAGACAATCTGCTTAGGCTAAAACAGCCAACATAACGTGTATTTGTAAAGCGTATGTTCATCCTTGGGTTTATTGTCTCTGAAATAACAGATGTTAATTGTTACCTGTTGGATTTGGCTTTCTCTACAGGGTCACTCCCAAATTTGTTGCCGTCACACCTCTTATTTTTTGCTAAAGTCATTTTTGCTGCTCTTAGGACTCTGTGCACTTTAACACTGCTAACCAGTGCTAAAGTGCTTGTACTCACTCGCTTAGTCATGGTAAAATTGGCTTACACCTCATTGGCATATTTAATTTACTTATAAGACCCTTGTAGAGTAGTAAACCATTTAGCCAGGGCCTGAAAATGAAATGCTACTAGTGGACCTGCAGGACTTATCATGCTACCCACTTAAGTTTCCCCTTAAAACGTGCCCCAGTCCTGCCATTGCAGCCTGAATGCAGTTTTAAACTACAAATTTGAATTGGCAATATGACCCCTTGCCAATCCTTAATTTCCCATTTATTCCATATAAGAAACCCCTAAGGTAGGCCCTAGGCAACCTATAGGGTAGGGTGCTTTGCAATTAAAAGGATGAATATACTTTTAAGTTGTATATGTCCTGGTAGTGAAAAACTCCTAAATTCGTCTTTCACTACTTTGAGGCCTTTCTGTCCATTAGTATAACATTGGGTTACCATATTACATTTAATAAATGCTAACATTGGATTGGGGACAGACAATAATTTCATGTTTGGTATATATGACATTGTAATTACAAATCCTCTTTAATGGCAAAGTCGGATTTTAAATTATAATTTTGAAAATGCCACTTTTAGAAAGTTGGCTTATTTCTGCTCTTTGCCATTTGGTGCCTGCAGGCTGGCCTAGGTCACATGACTGGGTTTAATTGGCAGTTGGACTCTGTGATTTTCTCCCAGACAGTCATTTTCTACCAGACAGTCACAGTAGAGGGATTATGTGTGCCTGAATTGGCCATCTGCTGGCAGGATGGAGGGTCGGAGTTTGGAACAGCCCCAATTGTTAATGAATAGGCTGTGCTCTGCTTTCCCACAAAGGGCTTGTCACCACTACATTGTCCCTGCTGCCAGCCTGGAGCCAGGACAGGGGAGTCAGGAAATTCTAAGTACTTCAAAGGGAAACCTCTAGAAACTTCTATTTCAAAGAAGGCACCAGGTATAAAAATAGGATACTCAGAGCCACTCTTCAGTTCACTTTCTGGACGTGCGGAAAGACTCTCAGAGACTGCATGCCCATGCAGCTGTGGCCTGCTATGTAGTGCCCAAGACTGTTTTGTGGAACCTGGAAGGTCTGTTTTGCCGCCTGAAGCCTGCCATGAGCCCTCAGAGGCTTGCCCTTCTGATTGAGCCCTGCTTCATAACCAGAACCCAGGACTACCAAAGTGACTCCAATGGCTAGTTTTCTGGCCTCCTGTTCAGTGCCACAGGGACATAACAGGCCCCCACCATCTAGAATGTGCACCTGGACCCAGCCTAGCTCCCCAAGTGGTGCCCCTCCAGTCCTGGACACTTGGTGGTGGTGCTAAATGTGTCCAAAACCTGGGACATGAAAAGTTTTGCCTAAAAACTGCTCTGAGAACTGAGGAAAGATCAGGACCAACTTGCTCATTTATCCACCCAAGGTGCATCGCATGTCGACCTGACTTTGCGGCTGCTTCCGCTACATTCTTCTCTGCAGCAGCAAATCTTGTTCAGCGGTCCCTCACCAAAGAGGTATTCTGCCTCCTGGAATGGAATTCTTGTTTGTTACAGCCCCCTGCCTCATCCTGCTTGAGAATTTCAACCTTCAAAAAAGTGACTAAGTCTGAACGTAAAAAACTTCACCGCAAATTAGTCTTGCGGCTCCCCGGGACACTCCCTTCTCAGACAAAGCCTGCAGCCTTGGCCCGCAGAACTTTACCTTCTCAGAACATTTTTTACAGAATGACTTATAAATCACTTCTTGTATCTGACCCATGCTCCAGTGCAGTTAGCCATATTTTCCAACTTTGACCTGGTCTCGGGTGGCTAGATTCCCCAGTTGGTGCTTTGATCTTTTAAGCATGAGGTTTTTTTTTAACTTTAAAAAGTTAAAACTCCAGTTCTATCTATTGCATTTTTATCATTTTGATGTCAAATTATTTATCACATTTTGCTCTATTTTTCTAAATTGGTGTGGGATATTTCTTGTGTTGTTTTTCACTTTATTACTGTTTGTGTGCTGCATAAATACTTTACACATTGCCTCTAAGTTAAGCCTGACTGCTTTCATGCCAAGCTGCTAGAGAGAGTTAAGCAGAGGTTAACTTAGTGAATTTTGTGGTTCACCCTGGCAGGTATTGTGGCTGTTGCTTGAACAGGGGTCTCCCCCTCTTCAACCAACATCCTAATTTCTCACATTATCCAACTCAATGGTACTCATTTCATCAAGTTTAGAAGAAAGAAAGGCTGAGTGGAACCATTGGGATTTGAAATTGTGACCATGAGGTCAAACACAAATACCTGGAGTGGATGTATTAATTTATTGAGCCACCAAGCCAGTTCTTAGAAAATGTCAGCTCAACCACTGGTAACAATGGCACATGCAGCAGGTGATTCCCAGAGAAGTGCATGATGAATACAAAGCCAAATATTTTAGCTACTGAGATCGCTTCATTGGTAGGATGGATTTGTCACCTCACCCCGTCCAAGGTTTTACCTTCTGACTTAGTCACCTTTTTTCTTTCTCAAAATTCCCGAGCGAGGCAAGTCTGGAAGTTTAAGCTGGGCTCCATAGAGCCAAATTCCTTTACCACAAGGTTGTCCTGAACCTGCTTTCAACCAGGCAAAAAGCTCAGAGTGAGATCAACCTTATTTTCCTGCTCGCATTGGTGTCTTTACTGGGCAGGCCTCAGCACCTTGTCCCGGTCCAATAAATGCAGGAAATATGACTAAGCCCTACTTTTCTCTAACTGCTTGGAAAGTACTTTTTGATCAGTCCTTCGGTGCCAACCTCTTTAGGGCAGGCTTCTAAGCACTAGATCTCTTTCAAGTCAAGGCTGCTGCAATAACTAGTCCTCTTTGGTCAGCTGGTCCCTGTTAAACTCAAAAGTCCATCTGTTTCTTATGACCCTGAAGCAGGAAAACAGAAGTCCAACCACTTTACCCTTGAAGAGCAGTTCCAGTGCTTGGGTGATAGTAGAAGGCAGGGGTCAGGGGTCTTCTTTCTTCTCAGGTGGAGACTTCCCAGGTACAGGAATGTTCTCTGCCAATCATTTCCTGTGCACTAATCAGTAATTGGAGAAGAGAATTTAAGCTAACCAATACTGGTTAATTTCTTTCCTTTTTGACACCTCCTTTTTCAGCACTTCCTATTTGCTTAACTGTACAGACACCCAGAAGAGCTAAGTCTACAATAGCTGAATCTGTCTTATAGGTGGAGGAACTCTTTGCCGCCCTTATCCACACCTCTATGTAATGATCTCTAATCTCTTTTTCATGGCCAGAACTGATTCTCCTTCCTACTGGGGTTGGCACCAAAGGGTCTAGCAAGATTCTGTTATTGAATGGGAGCAAATGTTCATCTCAATTTGGGATTAGCAAGTCAAAAGAAGTATTGAGTTTATGTAAGTATAAAGCTGCCCTGTAACTGTCCCACAAACTGTATACCTGCTAAGAGACCAGTGGTTGACAACATTTCTGCCTTCCTTGGCCCAGAGAGCAGGATGGTGTCCTCTAGCAGGAAGTGTCCTCAGCCACAGCCAGAAATATGTATTGATCTCTAAAAGTGGAGGTTATATTCCAGTTCTTGTCCAAACAGGGAAAGTATATTATTGTAAAGTTATTTATTTCACTAAATTTATCAAAACCCTGATTTTATCATTAAATCATATTTTATAACTATGAGAGAAATATCCTTGAATGTCACTTCTAACATTTATATAATAATGAAAAATAAATATGTTAATCACACCTAGACCTGTCTTATATGAAATGTAGCTGATTCTACACAGTGGAAACAGCTTTAAGGCATTCACTCAGTGTGAGAGCACAGTTTGTAATATATGGGGCACCACTTTTTCATATATGAGCAGGACCAGAGCTCAGCCAGCCCCGGGGGGGCGGCGTATGTGTAGTGCTAGTGGAAAGCTTGCCTCTTTTGGTGCGCTGGGGCCGAAATTGCTGCAAAACTGGCCCCGGTAACAAAAACCAGTCCGGCCCTGAATATGAGACAGGTTATTCACATAGGTAACTTACACTTGTGAGTAATTTACACAAGTATTTAACTCTTACAATTTACGTGACTTCACTTTTTACCAATTCACAAAGTCCGAGTGTAAAGGTACTCAAAGTGTAAACCTACACTGTCTTGACCCAGTCTCTGTGCTTGGTGTGCACTCCTTATCTCCTTGACTCTGTGTCACCAGAGTGCACACCTCCTTGATTCTCCTTCCCAGCAGTGCAACATTGCCCCTCTGCTTTTCCCTTCTCAACACTGTAGAGCACCCTTCCACCTGCCCACAGTGAAGGCCTCTGTTCGGGAGGATAGCTGGTTCTAGAAGTGCCACACTCATCCGATCTCAACAGATCTCGAGAAGAGCAGCCATCTTGGATGCAGTTCTATTTATACTGTATCAATCCCTTGAAGCCTTGCTTGGTTATGAGACTTTCCCAGAGAAGGGAGTCTTCCCTCGATGCACAACTTACCTTGGCCAGGTTTTGAATGCTGTCCATCTCCAGTGACACCTCTCTTCCAGTGACATATTTCCAGTGACGATCCCCTTGGCTTCTCCTAAGAACCTGCAACCTCTCCTGCAAAAGAAAAGACAATGATTGAAAGAGAATAGCGCAATAAGACACATTATCATGCAGCATCACTTAAAAGACAGCAGCAAAAAGTAAGGGTAATGCACTACTCTGAGACAAAGTGTTAAACATTGTGACATTAACGACCTACATATTTTTTGGGAACTATGAACATGCTTTAAAAAGAAAGTGCATATTGAAGAAGAGACCACACGCACGAGGTGAGCAAGAAGAGACTATTGAGCATAAAGAGTTGGTTCGACAGCTATATTTTGTGTCCCTGAATTGATGACTTATAGTACTAAGGTTTAATTCTGTTCTGTAGTGGTGAATAGAATGCAGTTGAATGGGCAAGCACACTTGGGAAGAGTGCTTAGAATTCTCACTTCACACTTACTCTCAGGTATTTGGCAGTCACAGCGGAGGGTTGGCAGAAAGAAGGGTGGGAAGTTACTTGACACATATATTATTAGGGTTTTGTGCTTCTTTGTTGAAGGTGATATAACCAAGAACCTGATTACAAACTAAGAACCAGAGAATGACACAATAGAGGCCTTAACGATTTGGACCACACCGGAGTTTGCAAGAGCTTTGATGAAGGAAACAGAGGACGATTAGGTTTATTTCTCTCCTGCTCTCACTATACACCCCCCATTCTCCCCTTGGGTCTGTTCGTTCCACATGCCTTCGCTAAATCGGGTGGGGAGGTGATTGGTCCTCAGGGGCATTGGCGGCCCGCTCTTTGCTTCTGAAGATTCCTGTATTCCAAATGAGTGGATTTGACCTGACATACAGATCTCCACAAACTGGAAAAGAGGGTAGAGACTCATTTATGAGTGTAAGTTACTAATGTAAATAAGAAACACTAGTAAGTTCAGAACCGCACATGACCAACCACAGATACTGCAATATCCTCCAACAGAAAATAATGAAGGTAGAGATCCTAAAATAAAAGCCCATAGGAAATAATGTTATATTACATTAAATGATTTAAAATAGTTAAAAGTGTAAATAATTATAATTTAATGTAAAAAAATAAAAAAAATATATTTATTATTTAATTATAAAAATATTTTCACAAACTTTTTAATTTAGAAATTAATGCAATATTAACTTTTATTAAAATATAATGAAATTACTTCTAATTAGTTCTATGCATCATTTTTAATAATTTATAATGCATATAAGGATTTTACTTTAGATGGGTGAGAGCTATTCGGAAGGGACAGACAATGGACTCCATTGCCCTTGGCCGACTAAAAGGGAGTTGGATTCAGATCCCCAAACCTGGTGTGGTGGAAACAGGCACACTAGTAACATCCAGTGTGGTAACCCAAACAATCCCCAAGAAGCTCTCTGAAGCCCCGGAGAGAGTTTTATTTTCTTTGTGAAAGGCCTGCGCCCTGTAATGGGTTCGATCTGAGACAGGGTCCCAAGTCTGGGAAAGCGTTGTGGTTCTGGCGGTGTCCAGACAGCTCTCGCTGGTCCTTGAAAACCCAGGGAAGATGGTGTAAATCTCTTGCCGAGCCATAATCACATGTTGGAGCAATGTAGATAAGGGAAGTTGGAAGTCATAATCTTAACTTTAGGATAAGGATGGCTCTAAGGGCTGGGTCAGTTGGGCAGGGGTACCAAGCAGGGTTGGAAGCACACTGCAGCTGGATGAGATGTCACCCTCTGGGGCAGAGACAGCTCTGGATGTGAGTTGAGTCCTTTCTAGTCATCGTCAGACAGGTTAGCTTTACCCTGCTGATAGTATGTTGTTGCAATAGTAATCTGGCTCAGTACAAGAAAAACTGCAGGTTCAGACATTTGGGCCCATATTTACTAAGCCCTTGCATTGCCATTGCACCATGCAAGGTAACACAAAGCAATGCAAAGGCTTAAGTGGTGTTTACTAAGCAATGCAGAGCCACCTTGCTTAGCGCTGTGTGGCTTAGTAAACCCTGAAAAAAATGCAAGTCGTGCAAATCACTGCCTTGCGTCATTCTGTGTTGTGAAGGCGTTCCATGGGTGGAGTGTGGGCATTCCCACGCATCCACCCATGGATTTTGGTGCATTCTTAGGTTTACTAAGGGTAGTAAACCTGTGATTGTGTCCAACAGAGGCATAAAGAGAAGAAATATGTTTATTTCTCTTTGCTCCTCTTTCTACATGTGCTGCATTCTGTAGCAAACCTAGAAAGATGAAAATGCCTCTGAGGATTGTGCAGGAAGGTGTCCCTTCCTGCACATAAACAATCAAAACAATCATACCTGTAACACAGGCACTCTTGCACTATGATACAAGGGTGCCTGCAGTGGCCCTAGGCTGCACCCAGTGTGCCGGTGCAAGGAGAGAGGACAGTAATGCGCTGTATCTTAGAAAGGAGTTGGCCTAATGGCTAGGGCAGTCGACCTCGAATCTGGGGAACTGGGTTCGAGTCTCGGCAATGACGCTGAACATCCTGTGATTCTGGGCAAATCACTTAATCTCCCTGTGCCTAACAAAAATGAATGTGTCCTCATGTAACGCAACTGGTGCTATGTAAAGCGTTCTGATACCCAATACCTTCCGGTCAAGTTCGCGCTATATAAAACTCCATAAAATAAAAAAAATAAAAAAATATGGCAAATTCCTGGTCTTTTTATTTGATACAGGACAGAGCAGCAAATGCTATTAATTCTTGTCCTTGGTGTATGTGGTTGGATGATGAGTCAACGGGGTAAACTTACCATCTGTTGGATTTTAACTGAACTACCCTAAATCAGAATCCCAATCAAACCGCAACAATACAGCAGTGCTGTGGAGCCTAAGTTGGTCTGTGATAGCTGGCATGTGGGTCGATGTGTGGAACTGGTCACTTGGGGACAGAAGGTGGCTGCCTTATCACCTTTAGTGCACCACATGTTCGTGGGGTGTGAGAAGTTGGCCTGGCATATGCTGTCCACTAATTATAGTGGGCACCTTGCACCAGTCCAAATCGACTCTTATGGTAGATAGGTTAAAGACAACCTTATTGAAAGCTATCCTAGTGGTAGCTATGGAGAGCAGCCTTCAGGCTAAGTCTTGAAGGAATGTAAAGCAGCTTGTTTTACCAGTCTATAATCTCTTGAGTGACCAAATGAAAGAGCACCACACCAGGTATATATTCAAAATATATGTATTTATTACTAAACACACCCCTCTAGTCTCTTTATGAGCCTAGAGTTCGAAGTACATAGGTTATAAGATCTTTAAACACAGTAATAGCACAAATACACGTTTGGGCCCTAGGGGCGTACCAAACCATATACCAATAAAGTGGTATGCGAACCACGACTGAACTAGACACTAGGCCTAGAGCCTCTAGAAGTGCTTGGACCACAAGGAACCACCCAAGGTAGTGACACAGGGGACCCACGGGAGACGCGTGCAGTGTAAATACACAACCGCGATACGCTGTTAACTTCTATGGAGAAAGTCGGGATCGGGAAAATAGAGGAAAGGGACACTTAAAAGAGGACTAGGACAAAACCCTTTGAGATCTAGGACTTTGAAGAGTCTCTACCCACGGGAGCACCGGAGTACTCGTGTTACCTCACCCAGGAAGCCGGGTGCATAGGTGCCTTTCGGGGTCGGGTTTCGTCGTCGTTTCGTATGGCGATCTGCTGCAAAGTGCTGCTGGCGACCAGGAGAAAAGTGTCCGGGTGGATCCAAGAGTGGATCGGAGTTCTGAAGAACCTGAAAGCAGAGGGGACAGAGTCTGGGTCACTAGCCAGTGACCAGGAAGGCGATGGACAGATGCCCACCGATGTCGAGTGCTTCAGATTCGTTGACGGTCGTCTTGACTCTTCAGCCACGAAGTCCGGGAGGCGTTGTCGGCAACCAGGAGCAGGATTGGGGCTGTTGCTTGATGTCTGTCGAGTGCAGAGGTGTCGGCGACCAGATTGGACCCAACAAGCCTTGGCAACGGCAAGTCTCGAGTAAGATGTAGATCGTCGATGATGCAGACCAGCAAGGTCTGGGGAACTCACCCAGCAAGGGTAAGTGAGGGCAGGCCTGGAGCAACCAGACTGCCAAGTAAAGAAAAGATTGGCCTTCGTTAAGGGCTACTAGCCAACGGGCTAGCGACCGCGAAGGAGCCTCGTGACGCCGCACGTGGAGCTGGCTTACAGGACACTCGTGGAGTGGGGGCCAGTGATCTTCGGTGCAGGTGGTGCTGGAGGCTAGGGCTACTCGGAGCCCAAAGCACGACTTCTTGGGAGACCCAGAAGATGGTGCACTTGCAAGTGTGCTCAGTGTCCAGGGGTCACGGTCTCAAGTCACCCACGATAGCCACGGGCCTCAGCTTTGCTGGGGACTCAGGGTAGCCTCGGGGAAGTCTGAGAATCCACCTCTGGTGATGCGATGACTTCGGTGTCGGACGGGAGCTTCAGTGATGCGAACCGGACAGATGCTTCTTTGGTGCCTGCCAAGCAGGGGAGTCACTCCTTGACCCCAAGGGAGATTCTTCAGTCCTCTAATCGTGAGTAGAGCGTCGAAGGTCCAGGATTCAGTTTCAGAGTTTCGTCCAGGTATAATCTAAAGTCCTAAGGACTGGGTTCCTACCTTTATTCTAAAAATAGGGATGGACTACTCTGTGGCCCCACCTATGGGTGGGTCAGGGCAGAGGGGTGGCTACACCCCTTTCCCTTTGTCCAGTTCGCGCCAAAGCAGGGGCTGCAAGCCCCTGATCCGGTTTGAACTGGGGTATGCACAGGGACACCAAATGTGCCCCCAGTGCAGGACTTCAAAGCACCCGAAAGTGCTCCCGCCCAGCCCCAATACACATTGTCCTGTCTGGGGAGGTGGTCACACCTCCCTGGGACAGGAAACCTATTGTCCAGGCCTCCCCTGCCGGAGTTTCGTCCAGCAGCATCCATTTTGTGATGCCAGGGCTCTGGAAAGAAGTTACCGGACTCGTCAGAGTTAACATGCCTTTCCCTCTAGAAGGGTGGAATGCTACCTCCGCCGCCAGGATTGGCGGGGGGGTAGTATTCCAAGATGTTTGACACCAAACACGACATGTTTAGGTGCAGCCATTCCATAGTTAGCATTTTACCGCGAGGATATAATGCGTTTAAGAGTATATGGTCAGGCTGCACTACAAACAGCATCAGAGATGGTCTCCGAACGCTGCAGAGGGGCCCTGCTCATGCAGGGGCACCCTCTCACATAGGAACCATGCACTCTGCCTTTAGGATTGATAAGGCCTGCCTTAGGAGTGACTTATAGGTTTATATGTGTGTATGCATTTAGTGATATAGGTAACCTATACCACAGTAAGGGGTGCATGCACCACCTTACCCAGGCTGCAGTAGCAGACCTGTGGTGTCAGTTTGGATGGCCTACCAGGGGTGGCATAATACATGCTGCAGCCCCTGGCAGGCCTCTGAAGTACCTATGCCCTTGGTACATAGTATACCATATACTAGGGACTTACAAGGGCACTCCAGATCCCAATCAGTGATGTGCCTAAGGCACATGGAGACCCTTTTAAAGAGGAAACAGCTAGGCTGGGGTTCTGAATAGCAGGGCCCCAGCCAGACTAATGTCGAAAACCAGTGAAGCATCAGCAAAAAGTGGGGGTACCCATGTGAAGCAGATCCTACTCTCCTACATGGGGCACCTAGCGCTCAAACATTTATAGACAACCTAATTCTGGGTCAGGGTTTCATAAGAAGCAGAGCAGTTACCTAGCTGCACTTTAGAGAAAGTCATCTCCTGAGCCAAGCTTTTGGCTTTTGTCTGTGGGTGCCTACATATGTGTTGTCCCTCTATCATTGGCAGGCAGGAAATACAGGGTGTGGGCCTTCACAATTGTCATGGGGCACCGGGACCTCTCTCTCCCACCCTGTGCTGCTGGATGCAGGGAAATGTACCAATTCCTCGCATGTTCAAAGGATGACCTGCTGGCTGGAGTGGGCACCAGTGGACTTGCCAGGAGACAGATTTAGGAACAAGCTGCTTGCCTGCTAGCCTCAGCCTGCATCACCACTCTGGTCATCATCGCTTGCTGGTTGCCTGAGCACGCTACTCTCCAGGTAGGGCCAGGTCATATGGTCCCCATATTGGGCTTGGTCATCTGATCCCACAGGGACATGGGGTGGCTGGGGGCTTAATCCACCCTTAGCTCCCAGGAAGTTGGAAGGCACTGACCTGGGGCACCGTGTGGCAAAGCACTGGGGTGGCTGTCCCTATCCAGGGCAGGGTGCTGTAGACCAGGGAGGACTATTTTGCCCCTCCAGGTTGTGGAGTGGAGATGGGACTAAGTTGAAGAACCGCAGAGCCACCCAGCCTGACCTGGGCAGGGTGGTGTCGGACCAGGGGGTAGGAGTCTGGGACTCCTGCAGGCTGAAAGGTTCCAGTAATCCCCAATGAAAGGCGCACAAAAAATTGCTTTTACCTGGAAATCTTGGTCCATAAAGGCCCTGTTGCCAGCTAGCATGCAGAGTTACCTAGCCTGCCTGTGGCAGGGTGGAATCCCACCCGTAAGGGTTTGCCCCTTTTAAAGACGTCCAGCTTTCACCTTGAAGGCCCCGTCCACCAGCAACTTGACTAAAGCATCTTTAACCTGGTGAATTGGAAAGCACTACTTAAAATATTTTCTGTTTCTAAATAATGTTTTCTGGATCTCTTCGCTAACAAAAATATTCTCATTAGTAATCTCCTTTAAAAAAAATGTGCTTTTCTGACCTTGTGACCCATACAAATTAGGCACATCATAGTCGTCTAAGAAGTGACCAAGAGGAGGACTACTCTGAATACTCACAGCTCTTATCAGAAAATTTGTAATGGTTTTTGTTATAAGCACACACGTCAATAAAAAAGCAAAATATAATTGGGATGCACAAAAGCATCAATGTGTAAGCTGTCCATGAATAACGTCCTGTGCACTTTGAAACTGCCGCTGGCTAGAAATAGGGCAAAAAAGCTTTGTAACTGCAAATCACTTCGGGGCATATTAGCAAGACCCACGTTAAAATTATCGCCGTTTTAGCGGCAGGAAACTGCCGCTAAAACGGCGATAATGGGCTTGCTAATATGCGTTATAGAATTCCAATAGAAGCCCAGGTTAGATGTCCTGCACATCTAACCTGGGCTTCTATTGGAATTCTATAACGCATATTAACAAGCCCATTATCGCCGTTTTAGCGGCAGTTTCCTGCCGCTAAAACGGCGATAATTTTAACGTGGGTCTTGCTAATATGCCCCACCATTTTATAATGCAAAATTAGAGTGTGTAATGGGGAGGGTGTCAGATGAAAGAAACAAAACCAAAGAGTGGGGCAGTTTTTCATGAAAATGTAGTTATTTTCTATTTTATATAAGTGGTTGATGAGTTCAGTCACCCATTCTTCCATCCAAGCACTCAATCTTCTATACTTTCATGAATTCATTGACTCGTTTTTACATCCAGTCAGGTATACCCACAAACTTGTCAATCAAATAAGAATCACTTTTCTTCTGGATGCGGCTCTACACATTTCAGAGATGTATGGGTCCTTGATTATCACGGCCAGAAACCTCCATTAAAAAAATGAATGGCATTTCCAAGTACCTGCAGCTTTGTTATTTATTGTGGCAAGGCCTATGCAAATTACGACAGCACTGAAGCAAAAATATGAGCATGCTATTCCACCTTTTCCAGTTAGGAGAAGAATGTGTGATCTTCAACAAATCAGTGTCTCCCAAAGCCTCGTGTAATCTAGCTATATATCGAACGTGTCTACGAATGAAAGAAGATTTATATGAATCTTAATATTTCGATTTCTGTGAAAGTTTGGCACAGATCACAAAAGCGTCTACAGAAAAAGGCCATAGTGCAGTTGTAAACTCTGACAGGTCTGATCAAATGTGGCTCTACGACTGACAGAAAGGAAAACATTCCCACTCAAGCACCAGTGCTGACGTTGTTAAATGGTAACAGCACTGACATACGTGTCTTATAAAATAGTGGTATGGGAGAACATATAAGCACATGGAGGTCGGGGCTACATTGGCAAAAACAGGTTGCGATACAAGAGACTTTCTGTCTGTGTGTGTTTCTTTGCAACTAGAATGAATGCAAAGAGCAATGCTTCTAATGCTGTAGGAATACATTTAACCTGTGCTTTTAGGAAAAGGTTAAATCATAATTTAATTTCTGGAGAGGTGATGTGACACTGATTGCACTGGTTGAGCTCAATCCTGCTTCTTCACTTGAACACAATTGTGTATCAGTGGGCATTTATTGTCCACCCATTATCTCAGTCTCATCATCTGGCATGCTTGACCCATGGCCCCATCAGATAATGGTGGAAATAAATGCTCAGATTGGGTAAAATGTGTCGCGCATCTGGAATAGGTTAATAGCAAAACAAGGAGCAGCCATTGTTTATATTATTGAATAACAAACTCGACGCTGGTATTTCTTTAAAGATTTCAGAAGTAATATATAACAATTAAAACCAAATACCGGTTCTGCCTTTCGGAAAGTACTTCAGTCGGCACCTGATCCTAGCAATACTAACACTACCTAGTGCTTCTACACAACTTCGTCCCGCAGAGCTGAAAATCCTGCTTTTATATAAATGAGCTCAAATTAGTCAAGACTGTACCATGTTCAGTTTAGTAAGGGCAGCAGTAGAATTACACTTGAAGCAACAGCTCATAATTTCGTTTATGACAGAGGATGTCACATTGATAAATGACGTTGTGCAAATTTCCAAGAAATTAGTCATTTTTAGAAATTGTGACACTGGACCAGACCACGAACAGCTTTAATATATCTTATGATGTATATTAATTTTGCAACAAGTTTAAAGTCATAAATTTTTGTCTAATTATACTTTTCTCTGAGAGGATGGACCCCTGAGGTGTTTTATGTAATAAAAGCTTATTAATGTGGAGGGAGAATCATTCTAAGTATCTTGTGCCAGGGCGGATATTAATAGTGCTGATAATTGGCATAGGGGGAAATATAGGGAAAGGTGGTAATTTATTCTAAAATAATAATTTATTGAGGAACCAACATATAAAAATAATGTGCAACATCAAGTGTAAAAAGGTACGCCACACAGCTTAGGTTCTTACCATATGTTACTGCACAAAATGCACACGTCTTTCTTTAAAGCATGCGCAAAAAACAAACCCCTGTTAAATGGGATTTTTTCATGATGTAAGGCAAACTAAAATGACACTATATAATTTTGATGATTGCAAAATTAAAGTTAAATGAAATGGCACCTGTTTATATCATGTACATGCTAGTATTTTAGGAGATAATATTGAATGGTCCGACAATCAGTTTGTGGACAATGTTGAAACAATAGGTGTAGGAGGCTGGCTCAGTATATGGTGTACACCTAATGGTGATACACCCTGCACTGAGTCCAGGTAACCCTTAGTGATAGTGAAAGAGGTCCCTGATAAGCCAAAGCTTTCAAGGGGTAGCTGTGGAGAGCAGCTAAGAATTATCCAGGAGGGTGTAATGTGGGTGTATTTACTACACAAGTCAGTCAGTGAGAATCACACAGAAAAGAACAACACCAGTGTTAGAAAAATAGGTACTATTTATTACAACACTAATCATTAACTACGTTGGTATGCATACCCAACAAATATATCAGCAGAACAGGTAATTAAGCACATAAAAACAAATGGGCCCCTATGGGGGGGTCAAAGGGTATAATAAGTAAATGGAATACGAAAGGGGTACCTAACCAAGACTACCACCCAAGGATCTATAGGCCAGGAGAAGCAGGAAACCACCAAAGGTAAGTAACTAGGAGTCCCTAGATGTCCGGGTGCAGAGGTGATACCCTGCATCAGATTCCATAGGATAACATTGGGAAGCCGCGGTTAGGATTTTCAGGATTCAGGCTGCTCCCAGAGGACCCTGAGGAAACCCTTTGTAACCAGGGAGGCAGGAGAGCACCACCACCCGTGAATACCCAGAGAAGCAGGATACCTACAACAGGGAGCCCGGGAGCATAGGTGTAGGGTGATCTTGGAACTGCCCATTGAAGCCAATGGGGATCGTCTGATGTCCAGCTGCTACCGTGACCCATGGACGAGGTCGGTGGAACCAAGGTGTGGTTTCTGGATGAGGAACACCTGAGGAGAGAGGAGACAGAGTCAAAGCCACCTGGAGGCATCCAGGAGGTGCAGGAGCACAGTGCCCACCCTTTTCAAGGGTACTTCACAGTAGGACGGAGGTCTTGGAGTTGCAGCTGTGGAGACCAGGCAAGAATGTTGGAGCACAGGATCTGTCCATGAGCTGTCCTACAATGGTCCACGAAATGCAGGAGGGTCAGTGGCCAGCAGGACCACCAACGAGCCTTGGCAAATGCAGAAGAAGCATTGCAGGAAGAGCTGCAGAGAGGAGTATGAGCAAGGTCCAGGGAATTCGCCCACCACAGGAAATTTAGGGCCAGCCATCAGCAAGAAAAAGAGCAGCAGGAATTGATGAAGACCCTGGAGGGACCCTCTGGCAGCAGGCACAGTGAGTCGCAGGGAAGCCTCAGCAGCACAGAGAAGATGGAGGCACACGTCCCAGGAGATGCAGTGAGGATGTTGGTTTTGCAGCAGGGTGATGCTTGAGGCTGGAGTTTCTTGGAGCTTGAAGATCTTCAGGCTGGAAAGTCAACAAGCCTTGGTAATGGAAGGCAGACGCAGTGCACAAGCGCCCGGTTCTAGCGGCTCCACGAGGTATTGCAGTCGTCCATATTGTACAGAAGACAGATGAGACCTCAGGTGAACAACCAAACCACCACCTGTGTTGTATGTAGAGCCTTGAAGAGTCCATGGGAAAGCAGGATCCACAGACCGGTCATCGACGTTGAGGTGCCTGTGGCTGCAGGGGAGTGACTCCTTCACTCCAAGGTAGATTCCTTCTAGCTGTCCTTAATGCACACAGAGTATTTGTGACTCTGGATCATGCACGGCCATGGATGTTGCAGGATGGTTGCAAAGCATAGAGTCAAATTTGAATTGGAGCCTTCCTAACAGAAGCAGTATGGTCTTGAGTCCTGCCCAGCCCAACAGCAGAGTCCATTGTCCAGCAGCAGAACAGTATTGTGAAGGATCCTGAAGATAAGTCTTGCGGTGGAATCCTTGGTCCAGACAAATCTAGGGTCCCACCTTCAGGGGAGCCCTTAAGTAACCCGGGAAAGGGGTTGGACAGCTTCTGCAGTGACCCACCTATCGAGGTGGGGGTCAGGGATGCTACTCTGGTAGACTGACCAGTCAGATGCTCCCAGGGGCCTCTGCTTATCTTGCTTTCAAGATGGCAGAATCAAGCGGCCACCTGGCAGAGCTCTGGGCATCTCCCTGGGGGAGGACCTCAACAGGGGTGTGGTCACTCCCTCTGACCTTTCTGTGGTTTTACGTCAGAATGGGAGCTAAGGGCTCCTGGACTGAAGCAAACCGGTTTAGGCAAGGAGAGCACCAAATGTGCCCTTCAACGCAGTCTGGTGGCACTCAGAACACCCAAAACCTAGCCCAGAAACAACTAATTCTAAAGGGGAGGTGCTAAAGCCTCTCCTTTGTGCGGCCTTCCTCTGCCTGAGTTAGGCTCTTCAGCAGGAGGACAGAACAGTGTCTGGGGTCGGCAGCAGCCCTGGCTTGCACGCAGAACCTGCAGGGCTACACAGGTAGACATGGAGCCCCCAGTACATGGTATCATGCAACTAACACTGGAATCGGTGTAGTTGCATGATTCCAACATGTTTGATAACAAACATGACCAGGCTCGGTGAAGTCATTATGTAGTTGGACATTTTGAGTTTGCCAGTGTCCACTACATACCTTAAAATTGCTTCCCCACACTTACAAAGCCCAGAGAATGGAGTCTGGGGTTTGTAGGGGTGCCTCTGCTCATGCAGGGGTACCCTCACACCTAGAACCATGCACCTTGCCCTTGGGCTGAGGGCTTACCTTAGGGGTGACTCATAGGTCTTAAATGCAGTGACCGGGAGATAAGGTAAACCTTATATCTGAAGTGAAAGGTTACCATGCACCATTTTAGGTAGGCTTTGATGGCAGACACAGTTTGCATGGGCTCCCATAAGTGGCATAATACATGCTGAAGCCCAAGGAAGACCCCTGGTGTACCAATGCCCAGGGTGCCTTAGTACCATATATTAGGGACTTACAGGGGTACACTAGTAAGCCAATTGTGGGGTGTACAAAGTACTTACCAGTCAATTTGAGGAGAGAGCACTGACACTGGGATCCTGGTTAGCAGGATCCCAATGGACTACAGTCTAAACACACTGACACCAGGCAAAAATTGGGGGCAACCATGAAAATATAAAATCAATAATGGTACAAAGGAAACCCCTCTTGCATTTCTACTGTTCCTGCTTTGAGTCATTGCTGCACTGCAGGAATCTAAAGTGCAGACATGGGACATGTATACTCCCTACCTGCATTGATTCTTTTGTTGTGACTTCCTTGATTCAAGTGAGGATACCTCTAGAGAAACTCATATCAGGACATTCCTCCGTGGTTGAAGGAAGCATTGAAATATGCTCCTGATATACCCTTGGCCCACCTCAAGGACATATTTTATTCAAGGGCAAATGAGTACACAATACCAATTATGTGTCTTCTCTATATGGTGAAACTCAGAGGACAGAGTGAGGGTAGAGGAGGTACACAGCAGAAAGAGCCCATCCATCAGGAATGAGGTTGGTGTGGTCTATTGACAGGCTTAATAGTGCCTGTAAGTAAGAGAGTAAGTGAGGGGGTGCAAGAGATGTGCAGAGGAAAAGTCCTAGCTAATGGAATGTGGGTGGTCCAGACTTATCATATTAAAGTAGTGATGGCAAAGCAGGGCCTACCAGGGAGAGAGATTATATGAATAGTGGAAACTGAAGAATGTGTCGCTCAGAGAGGGGGGTTAGCTGAGTACATTGAAATACAGGAGTAGATAGCATTCGATTGTCAGAGAATGAGACAGAAGAAAAAGGACTGATGTAGAGAACTTGTCAACAAAAAACTGGATAGGCACTTTGAAGTGCTTTCCTTTGAGGTGAATATCGAATGCACCACTATATTGGAATGGTGGGCATGGTATCAGATAGGTTACCCCTCACAATGTGGAATATGGGCAGTGAGACCTTATGCTCTAAGTGGTAGTGGAGATGGCTTTGTACAGGCATGCAGCCAATGGGGGTGTAAGGGAGGAGGAGTTAGAAACGTCAAAAGGAGAGGCTGGTATATAGTGTTGATAATCTTGCTGAGTGATCTTAATCTTGCTGAGTGATCTTAATCTTGCTGAGTGATCATTCATAATGTAGCTGTTGAGGTTTATGCACTGGACAGGATCAGTCTTTCCTCATGAGATATGTTTAATGTGTAGGGGCATTACCTCTATTGGAAATAACTGTGTGAGTTTATGACGCTTGACTTACACATGGGAGTAGGTTTGTAAATCAACACCTTTATATAAAATTATTAAAAAAGATTAACATTTCTTTTGGAAAGTAAAACATGCTGGGATTGTTGGTTTGCCCTAACATTGTAAGGGAAAGGCCCTGCACTAATCAGTGGTGAGTTTTCATTTGTATTGCTGTCTAAAGCCTGCAAATGGAAATGTCCTAGTTAAATAAATATGCAAAACATCTAATTGAGGTTAAAGCTTATTTTTCTGGAATAATGTTCAAATTGTATGTGATTATCCCAGGAAAAGAAAAAATATTTGGCTAAGTATTTCACATATTTATATTATAATTTACCCTTCAATTTGTTCAGAAGCAGATTTGCCCCGTAGTATACACTTGCTATGCAATAATACGCTTATATGAATTTTCACAAGAGCTGTAATTGAAAAGCATCTCATAATTTCTAAATTTATTATCAAACAAAAACAAGAATTTCTCTCAATCATCAGTTGATTTAAAATAGCTCGCATCATTAAAGTGATGCCTCTCCATACCCAATTTTTATCTTAGCTACGCGTTTGGGTCCTCACTTGTTCCAGTTTAAAAGTGAATTCTGGAAATGTATATATCCTGCTTTCAGGTAAAAGAGCCAACATGCATATCGGTAGAAATTCGTCTAAGGTTTCCTCAGCAGTATTTGGGGGACAAAGTGAGTCAATTATCGGTGGGTTATTGAAAGCCTTTGAAAATATATGTTATCTCATAGAAGTAGTTTTGTCAATAAAGGAAATAAATAACTTATCACAGAGTTCAACCACAGATGGTATATCATTTTGAATGAAAGTAGCATTTTAAAATTCCTTCAGCATGCAAAAAAAGTAATTTGCTAAATTGGGACTATTTACTAGCCCAGAAGGAAACCTCTTTTTGATTATTTGCTTTTTGAGTGGTACTCTTTTGTCCTGACAGAATATCTATGTTTTGAATCGAAAGACAAGTCTCTACTCTATTGGCGTTCTGACTGCCATTTACCTAGATCCGTGAAAAACCGTGGATTACTCTTCCTTCTAAGAGGGGTAGATTTTTGCTGATCAGGCTTGTTCGGGGCTGAAGTAAATGGTTCATTAAATATATTTAATAAGGTGGAAGGCTTTGCTTCTAAATTAACCCAAAACGTGAAATCTAATAGAACAGGAGATTTTATCCTCAATGTCTCTCTTTGAAAACAACATCTAAGGATGCTGTTCGAATGTTATCTTTCAAGGGTTATTTTAATTAATTACAAGAAGATGCATAATAAAAGGAATGACAAATTGATCCGACCCAAAAAATTAATGCATTTATGAGTGATTAGATACTCTACGGTAGCAAGAAGGGGTCAAGAAGGTGACCAAACCATGGGTTTGGTTCCCTGAATAAAAAATGATGTTTAAAAACTTCAAATTTTCACTTAAAACATAAAGGGGCATATTCACAAGGCAATATCGCCGCATTAGCAGCACTTTTCTGCCGCTAAAGCGGCAATATTTTTATTGCCCCATTCACAAGCGGTCGCTAACAGCCGTTAGCGACAGCTTTTTGGCGAAAACGTCCTTTGAAAAGATCGCGAGTTCAGTTCGCGATAATTATCGCTAATGACATGCAAGGGAGGCGTTCCCATGCAAAATCTGCCGTTAAGCCAACATCTCCATATTCACAAGGGGATCCCTTAAGTCCAGAGGACCCAAAAAAATGGTTCTAACTGCAACTAGAGGCAGTTTTTTAAGACCAGAAAATATCTGGTCTTAAAATGGAGATAACAATTGGGGCCTTATTTCAGCAGGTTTTGGTGCTGGACTGCGCTGCAAGCAATGTTGCTGCGCTGCCCTGCTACAAAATTACAGGGCAGGACTGCGCACCATCAATAAGATAGTGTGCATTCCTGGGCCTCACTCATGAAAAGTGTTGCAGCGCTGCAAGAAGACAGAGTTGCAACACTTTTCATTGCCCCTTCTTGCGACACCACAGATACGCTGTATTCACTGGACAGCGCTCCATGACGCAAGTAATGACAGATAAGTCTGGAATCCTGACGTATCTGTCTGCGCTAAAGTCACGCATTGCTGCAGTCGTGTCACAACCATGACGCAACTCCAGCAGTGCATGGTGCCAGCCTATCCCTGCGGCACTGCGTCACCCTTACGCCTGCCATCAGGCAGGCGTAAGGTACTGACGCATTGCCGTCCATGAGGGGTGCCCGGGTGTCGGCGCAGTTGGATATTCATCGTCTGCTTTTGGGCGCTGCGGTGTCATCGTCTGTAAGCGTAGGCGTAGTGGTGGTGCTGAGGGAGTTGACGAGACGTACTTCGGTGGCCTTGATCCATCTGCGATGTGTGCGATGATGGCGGTGGTGTACGGTGGGCATGGTGAAGACGTGATGTATACAATGATGGTTGGTCTAGGAGAGTCCGGTGGTGTGGCTGTAGGGAAGGTCCAGCTTGCGGAGGAGACGTGCTCGACCGTGTGTCCTGCTATGTTGCTTGCTGCGGTGACTAGCTGCTTGACTCTGATGTTGTTGAGCTTCCCCAGGAGGGGGTGTTGTTCTGGTCACTGGGGTTGTCCAGGTGGAACTTGAGTCCGCCGAGTAGGATGCCGTCGGTGGATGGGAGAGCCTAGTGTGCAATGAGGTCTACAATGGTATCTGAGAATGGGGGTCCATGGCCCGTGGGGCCTGCAGATGAGCGTGCCGCAGAGGATGGTTTTGGGGTTGGTCCGGATCTGGAAGATGAGGTGTTCCATGGTCACTGTTGGGTCATTAGAGTGCTTGGTCAGTCGGAGTGTGCTTCTGTAGGTGATGGCAATGCCTCCTCCTTGACGGTCATGGTGATCCTTGCGGGTGATTTAGTATCCGTAAGTGATGGTGATGGCGATGGCGATGTCCAGTCCGGCAGGCGTTGTGGCGTCCAGGGTTAATGGCGAGGAGGGTGCTGGCGTCGTAGCGGTGGAGTGTCCGAGAGGAAGGGTGCTTGGTGCAGAGCACATTCCAGGGACAGACGGACGCAGATGGGCTTGCCTATGGCTTGCCTTTGGCACGGGAGACATCCATTACAACGCAGGCAGTACATCATTAACAATGCAACTCCGACAACGCAGGTGCCTTTACATCGCATTTGATTACAACGCATTGTGAGGTCATTAATGGGGTAATTTTAAATATTTTGGGTGGGTATGGCTTATGGATGTCGGATCAGGAAACTGGTGTGTGTTTTGTGGTCAAATATGAATTTTGGGGGGTGTAATGGGGTAAATTATGAAAATTGGGGTGTGTTTTGGGGTATATTATGAAAATTGGGATGTGTTTTGGGGTATATTATGAAAATTGGGGTGTGTTTTGCGGCAAATTTGATTTTTGGGTGTGGTTTTGGGGGATCAAAAAGAAATTCCAGGGTTAACGGTTGGGTTTGGGGTGCAAAGGTAAGTTTAGGGTTTCACTCACTGAAGTGTGAATAGTGATATTTTGGTCTCTGCTATGCAACACCTACCCTACTGTTGCAATGTGCCTAGTATTAGTATGCATTGGAATGGAATGCGATGTCATGGCATGCGTCATAATTACGTATGTGCCTTTGGCACACGAGTGGTACGCCCGCTGTGCATGGGCGCACAGCGGCCGCCATTGAGAAGTGCGGGGGGGCTGGACAGCTGTGAGGTGGTAAACGCCGCAAAGAATACTGGATGGTGCGTGGACGCGGGGATGTGTGTGTGAGCGGGTGTCGCAAATATTGTAATGAGGGAAGTCTTACCTCAAAGCCGGGCCCCATGTCTTCGTAGCTCCTGCTCACCTGCGTCTGCTTCCAGGAACAGGCATTCGGCAGCCAGGCTCCCTTCCCTGAGTCAATCACAACGCTGACATGCGTATCTAGCCTCCTTTTCATGGGAGCGACGATGCGTGCTACTCCAGTCACCCTGTGAGCTGTCAGCTGTGGTCCTGAGGCGGGGGCATGGAGTTTGTGCCATTAGGGGTGGGCGAGCTAGCACATTAATAGAGATGAGCCGCAGTCGAGCCAAAGGTCTGGCTTAGCTGTAAGAGCCCGTGCACGAGCCGAGCCAAGAAAATGTCTCACATGTACATCATGCAACAAACATTATGTAAACATAGGATATGGATTGTGGGAGTGTGTCACTTTAGTAGAATAGATTATATCAGTGCATTGAGAGGCAATTATTTGAAGTGAGTTCCTAAAAATGTACTTAGGGACTTCTGCCCTGATGAGATGAAATGAGCAAACCATGAGAGGCAAGCCAGGTGTCATGTGCTCCTTATGTTTGGCCTAGGGTGTTATTAGGAATAGTACAACATTTTCTAATATACCACTTGTCCTTTTTGGGTTCTGGAAAAGCATGCCACTTGCAGAAAAGCGCTTCGACGCCTAGTCAGGGGTAGTATGCGCTATAGAAATACAATTGCAGTTACAATCAATTCTGAACCCTCGACTTGCAGGTTGAACACAGATTTATGAATGGATGACTTAACTGACTGCTGCATCTCAGATACTATTATAGGGCAACTCACACATCCTCGCTCTGTGTAGCTGTAATATTGGGATGCTTACACACGACCTTGCCTCTCTATCTAAGGCCACATAACCCTCCACTGCAGCGCCTCTATTGCTCCCTGAACGTGTGGTGTTCCTCGCAGTGCTTGTCAATAATTCGCAGCTGCGCACGTTCACTGGATTGGGCCACTTGACAGAGCGGTGGTAAGAACACACGGTTGCAACGTGTCAGATTAAGAAGGTGGAACAGGTGCAGCGCCTGCTGCCTTTGACTGCGATCCATGCCCTTCTTATGCGCATTCCCCCGTTTAGGCAGTTACTAATTCTGCAGTGTTATGTGTCTGGCTGCATTTTAGAGGGGGGCGATGGAAAAGAGTGCTCACTGTAGTCCCTGCTGAGCTGATGAACAGGCTGGCAGCGTCTGTCAGGGCTTCCCTGCCACTGTCTAACTTGAATTCCAAAACTTGGCATCTGCAGCCCGCTCTTTTCTCTCGGGTCTTCTGTCCCAGGCCGCTATCCTCCTGTCTTCTCCCCCCCCCTCCCCCGGGTTAGGTTTGGCCCCGCAGCCTGCTGATCGCCGGAGATTCTTGTCCAGAGGATACGCATCTCGTCAGCACGCAGCGAGAGATGGGCATTCATTTCCCAGCCAAGGGCTAGAGTTGCACTCGTGACTTCTGCAGTGGCATGTGCACCGGCAGGAGGGAGGGGTCTGTGTGTCTTCAGCGGCTCAGGGAGGACTAGGCCGCTTGGAAGTCCTCCTCCATACCCACATTGTGTATGTGGCTTGCCTCTTCCACCCAGGACTCGGTAAAAGGGCTTGGACTGGCATGGCAGGAGAAGGGGGTAGTGGTTTACAAGTCCTGCTCAACACTCTTCAGGTATGTGGTGTTTTAAAAGGCGTTTGTTTATTAGTGTGTTGCGTTTCATGACACTGCATGGAAATTGTTGTCCCTCCTGACACTGGCCTCTCTCTTCCTATGTTGAACACTTATATCAGTGTGTCTGTTTTATTATTCAAAATTTAGGAACACTCCTCTCTGGTGAAAATGTATTAGCTGGGAAGATTCTTCGGATGGAGTCAGGTCACTAAAACAATGGCACTGTAAAATGAGAAACCAATCTGTACGTGTCATGGAAAAGTGCATTGGCGTCTGTAAATACAGCAGGGGATGCTGTGTGCAATGCGTTTCATTCAATGCAACGACCCAGCACGTATACAGTTCACAGAAGTAAACCCGCAGGTCTGTTGTGGATGTACTCGTGGTTCACACTTCTGCACAAGGGGCAGTGTAGCAAGGACTCCGGGCTCTCTTCTGCAAGCACGCTTTTTTCCCTATTGCAATTCCAGTGCAGTTTATCAAGGACTTATCGCCGGCAGGGAGGAAGGCACTTTTCTGCCGCTAATGGGCCGATCGCCACGTATCGCCGGCTAACGCCGGATTCACTATCGCCATCGCGCTGATGTTATCGTCAGTTTTCACCGCCGTTCCCTGTTACTATCACCATGTAGTGACTGCTTGTTAATACGCCGCTAACATGGCGATAGTTTTCCGGGGTAGGCGGCGATAACAAAACTGACGATAACTGGCGTTGGCGATAGTTATCGCCCATCCTTGAGAATATCCCCCAAAGTGTTACCGGAGCAATTTCTATCCGCAGAGTTAAATCACCAAGTAACACAACATTGTCTTTTTGTAAGCAGAAATTACTACTTACTTTAAGTAAAAGACCCAATATGGCAGATGAGGAATGAAAGTCAAGCTAAATTAACCTAAAAGTAACTGTAATTCATTTGAGAAGAAGCATTACATTTTTTACATTCTGGAGGCAGCGCCCAGGGGGATTTTCCAAGCAGCTATGATCAGGATGTAATTCTGGATATCAATCCAGTATAAGAGTGTCTTGAAGAGGAGAACCATAGGAAAGTGATGTGAAACAAGACATGACTTATTGAGATATTTGGTCCACAGTTACATAGCGACCGTTTATGGACTCACAGATGTATGAGATACGTTAGAGTAAAGAAAACACAAAAAATATGAATTAATGGGATCTTTACTCCTAAAAATTAAAGGAACAATAAGCCCTGAGGATGTCCTAGTGTAGGACAAAACACATTGGCTGGAATGCGTTTTAATGACATTTATGGGTATGAAATAAAAGAAGACTGGCACTCAAACTGGACTGGTGGTGAATCCCCCTTTTTTGGATATGGATGCTGTGATTTTAAGTGAATGTCTCACCCACAAAATTATGACAATGAAATGTGAATATTAATTAAAAGGACATGAAGTATAAAGGAAACAAGCTCTTAAGTGGAGATTTAGACTGGGTATTTTAACACTGTCATATCTTATTGACAGGGGTTAATTGAGTGCTTCCTCTCAAATGATTTACAGTTGTTGGGTGAAAAATGTTTTGTGGTAACCAAGCCTAGGAGTGGTGAAGCACCATATTGTGTATGTGCGATGTGATAATAACCATAGTTGCCCTTTCCAGTTATAGAAAATAAAAACAGCTTGGGAGTACTTAGTGTCCAGTACCAGAGCCAGATTGGCACATTGTTGAACAGTCTGAAATTGTTCGACCTTAACTGTAGGAATTATTGATAAATAACTGCTACTCTTGTGTCTCTTCTACCCTCTCAATTTGCATGTATGATTTTACATCTTTGCAGAAACAATTCATCCAAGACTGTGGGGGTTCGACTGGTTTCAGTTACAAATAAGATCTAGAGATCATATAAATAAAAAAGAGAGCAAAAGTCATCAGGGAGTGTATAAAAAATAATATTTATAAATTTGATTAATATATTTAATGTATTATTTAATACACGTTTAATTTGAAGAGTTAATGTTTTGTAACTTTTTTATGTAAATGTATCAGAAATGAGTTTGTCATCATTCTAAGTCTCAGGAGTTACATTCACTTCCAATTTTTAATAACATTCCCCTTCTGTTGCAGTTCCTTTGTGACAACTGCTATTTTTTTGAGGATCTCTCCTAATGATAATATTGAAATTTGATCCAAAAGCTTTTGTTTTTCATTCAAATTCCCAAAATTTCAAAACAGTGATTGAAAATGGCTAGTCTTACGTAATCAAGTCACCTCTCTTTACTTTCCAAAACTGTCAGACGGTTAGAAAAACCAGCAATTGTTCTTTGTTCTGACTTACAGTATCTACTCAAGACATCCTTTCATTTAACTCTGTTTCCAATCCCAACTTGTGGCCATCAAAATTATGAGCCTTTGTACCAAAAAAAAACAATTAACCAGGAATCATTCCATAGCTTACCACGGTCTTGCCTGACCAGTTCAGATATACCGCACTTGCTTAAGGGCGTACCATAGGCCCCCAAAGCCCCTGCAGTGGGGGGGTGGGAGGGGGCAAGCTCCATGGGGCCCACTCAGCACAGCACCCTTGCTGCAGAGCTCCTGATTGAGTCCGGAGGGGGGCGCTCCACCTACCTTGCAGGCCCCCCCTCAAGTTTCATTTTGCCACTGCACTTGCCTACTACTAAACGTGCTCAGCTCCTGAAGATCGCGACCTCTCCGCTTGCCGTCAGTCTTTAATAGCCTGCAATGAGGTTTAGGCTTTACTCTTTGTTATAGTAAGGAAATCAAAATTGCCGCTAAGATTTGGCTATGTTCTTGCGAGATTTCCTTCTTATGTGATCTCGAGGGGAAAGCTTTTCTTGGGAAGTCCTATATTTATATTGGTACTTTTGCACACAATTCTATGCGTGCGCTCATAAATCGTTCTCTTAGTTGACTTGACATGGGAGCAATGCTTCTCAGTACTGCCTTGTCTTCCAGCCCAATTCCTTGCTGTGCCATTTGTGATCCTGAAAATTTGAAATTCATGAATGCCCACTGTTGGACTTGGCCCTTTTGGCAGGTTCACCCCTAAACTTTTTGCTTGTCTCCTAGCCTTTTCCCTGTGTAGTGTTGGTGGTTTTAGGCCTCTAGGCACTTTAGCACTGCTGTCCAGTGTAAAGTGCGTGCACGCTCTGTGTTACATTTAGTGAGATTGGCCTACCCTCCCATAGGAATGCATGGGGGATAAGTGTGTCCATGGTAATTCCTGTTATGAGAGGAGCAGTGTGGTCAAGTCTAGTATGTATGAATTTGTGAGAATAAATGCTGCGCAATGGTGTGCGCAGATTTATGGTGACTGGTGGAGAAATGCCACTTTTAGAAGTTGGCATTTCTGTGTGCTATGTGTCTGCCTGCCTGATGTGAATTGCATGTCTGGCTTGTGAGTGACAGGAGCTGAGAGGTGTGGGTGGCTCCAGGAGGGGCAGGGTGAGTCAGCTAGGCTGAATGGGACACCTGGGCTAAGAGTAGTGGGAGGGGTAATCCCCTGACTCTGAATAGGACTGTGCCCAGGCTGTACAATGTTGGCTCCGCCCCCTGTGGTGTGTCTGATTACTGAGCCCCAACCTGACAAAGGGGAAGAGGAGCTTCGAAAACAAAGTGCTCCAAATCCCCCCTAAACCAGTTCTGACTGGTATCCCCAAGCCCTGTGCTGTGACACAAAGAAAAAGGGTGTATAAAAGAAGGGGCTGTGACCCCATGAAAAGGTTCAGTTGTGTTGTTCTCCTGACTTGAGGGCGGCCTTCTGCTGCCGGGCTCCAGGAGGAACCGCCACAAGGGACTGCCTCCCTGCTGGAGGGCCCTGTGTGCTGGCCTGCCTGGGCCCAGCCGTGGCTCCCCCCCCTGGACTTAAACTCTAGCGCCTTGTGAGCGCTTTATTTTTATTTCTGAAGAGCGCTTTACTCTTATTTTTAAGGAGCGCTTTGCTGTCCTGAGGAGCGCGTGGGCTTTGCAGCTCGGAGCTGCACATCGTGGACAGGGGATCCCGAGCGTAGGGATTCCCCCGCATTTGCCGATTCCTGAGAGCGGGTGCCCACCCCGCTGTTTATGGCGCAACTGACTTTATCTTCTTAGCGGGTGCCCAGCCCGCATTGGTGCCATTCTGGCGGGTGCCCACCCCGCACTGATGAAGAAAAGGAATGACCGCCGCAGCCCGGGGAGACGGAGCGCCGCCGTCGTGACGAGGAAGCCAGGCAGCCTGGCCTGGAGGTGGGCGGGCCGCGAGACGGAAGCAGTCCGGAGCCTGGCGAGCTCCAGAACGAAGTCCCGGTCCCAGGAAGGGGGACCGGGTGAAGCGAGTCCGGATCGTGGCGCGGGGCTCCCGTGATTGGAGAGAGCCCCGCAAGTGCTGCAGCATTCTGCTGGTAGCGGTGGAGGGGGCCCGAGGCACATTGTCGGTGCCTGCCCCCGCCACAGAGGAGGAAGTGCTGCCGCCGGAGCCTCTCCAGCGGAGGAGAAGCTCAGAGTACCGCCGCAGGAGCGAAGGAGTTCCCAGTGAGCCTGGTGAGTGGGGCTAAGTTGCATGGTGGTTGGGGGTGCGTCGGGGCCCATTGTCGGTTTCCACCCCCGGTGCTGATTTCACAGCTGCCCCCGTCTGATAGCGGGCAGCTGCAACTTGGGGGCATTTCCTTTTGAGGGCAGTTGGCACAGTGAGTGCCCATACCCACCTTTGTTTTCACAGCTGCCCAGCAATTAGTGGGCAGCTGCTACGTTTAGGCCAGTGCATTGCGCACTTTGCTTTTGCTGCCTGTGCAGCCAGCCCGGACATTCTGGACATTGGGCATTTGAGCCCCTGTGAGATGGCAGTTGGCCTGGGGCCAGTGTCAGTGCGTTGTGCCCCCAATTGGGGCACACTGTGTTTATGCTAATTATTACCTATGGTGTCTATGCTTGCGAGACCTATTGCCTCATATGATTATTGCATAATGTGGTTGGGTGCTAATTATGCCTAACCTAAGGTGGTTTATGCCAATGAGATTCATGCCTAATATGATTTAGGTGTCCCATGTTTTATGTTACAGGATCTAGTTCTCAGTACAGTATTTCGCCAGTAGTTACTGGTTGTGCGTTATGTATGATTTACTTATGCATTTCTGAAGGTTCTGACCGTGGCCCGATTTGGCCCGGCCAGGTGTAAATAATCCCCTGTAAATACTGCCTAAGTGCCAGTTGGCACAGTGTACATTGTGTGATTATGATCTAATGTGGTTATGACAATACAAAGGCTATTTTTTTATATAACCTTGTGTGGAGTTCCTTTTGTGGTGTGCCTAGTGTGTTGCTGCTGTGTGAGTGTGTTGCGCAAACGCTTTACACATTGCCTCCGGGATAAGCCTGACTGCTCGTGCCAAGCTACCAAGGGGGTGAGCAGGGGTTATCTTTGGTGTGTAACTCCCTCGCCCTGACTAGGGTGGTGGTCTCTGCCTGGCTTTGGCGCAAGCCTTAGCCAACCAGAGATCCCATTTCTAACATTGGTTGTCAGCGGTGAGGATAGGACTTGCGTTTGCGCAGTACCACAGCGACGACTGGTTGCACTACAAACTCTGCATTTAGATAATAACGTGTTTGGGGATTATTTTTACTGAGTTTTATTTTTCTCCTGAGAAGTGTCATTTTTAAATTGTGTACTCTTGCTTCAGCTCAGACACCTAGGTCTCTCGTGTTGCACCTGTTAAGGGCCTTGCCAAAATGGAATCTACCTTTGACATGAAAGACATATTGAACTACAGTCTAGAGGAGCTGAGGGGGTACTGTGATGAGAGAGGCTTAGAAGTAAGTGGAGAGGGCTCTCGGGGAAACCTGGGGAGTGCCCTGATACGCTGGCAACAGGATTGGTGGAGACAGAGGGAGGACCTAACTGCACTCCAAGAGGGTGGTGGGTCTGAGGGTGGCCCTGAAGAGTCTGAAGGAGAGGAAGAAAATGACAGGGCAGGGACGCCAGTAGATAATGAGGACCCCATAGATAGGGAGTCCCTTGCTGGGTCCAGTGTCGGGGGCAGTGCCCCATCCCTTTCCCTGTCCCCAGAGGAGTGGGTAGATAGGAAGGAAGAAAGGGAGCATCAGCTGGCTTTGGACAAGCTCCAGTCGGAGTATGCCACAGAGATAGCGCGGCTGGGTTGGGAGGAGAAAAAGGCCTTGTTGGCTCAGGAGCTGAGGCTCAAGGAGTTGGCCCATGAGTTAAGTCTCAAGGCATTGGGCCTTGAGGAGCAAAAGCTAGAGACTGAAAGGGTCTTAGCTCAGGAGAGGATGGCGGAGGCAGAGAGGGCCTTCACCAAGGAGAAACTAGCTCTGGAGGGTAGATCGTCCCATGAGAGTAGTTTTAGTAGTCTCGATTCACCAGTGAGGGTGGGGTCCAGTGGTGGCAGCAATATGGAGTCCAGTGCAGGAAGTCCCACTCCCAGATCCCAGAGCGTGGTACCTAGTTCCCAGGAGGAGGGTGTCACACCTGAAGGGTATAGGTTGAGGTTCAGGGGCAGTAAGAAACTGCCTCACCAGTCTTGGGGGGAGTTTGTGGATGAATGTTGTGATGCACTGGAAGGATGGGTGATGAGTAGCACGGCAAATGATTTTCAAGGGCTGTTCAATCTGGTTGTCAGAGAGCACATGTTCAGTAATTGTTTTCCGGGGTTACGCCAACACCTGTTGGAGTGTGAGTTCTCTGATCCCAGGGAGCTTGCACGGGAGGCAGACCTCTGGCTGTGTGCCGGAGGGTCTGAAGAGGCATTGGGGAGTGATCCCAAAAGAAGTGGCTCAGGTATCTTCCAGACCTGTCTGGGGGAAGAGGTTCAGAGTAGCCAGCTAGGTCCCAGTGTAGTGGGAGGGGTGTAGGGGCTCACGTCCTGGCTCAGTGGAGAAGGAGTGAGTGTGGGACTGTGTGTCCCAAGGTGCCCGAAACCCAGTCTTGGGACCTGGAGGGTTCCCTAAGGGAACACCAGGTTGGGGGCCTAGGCTGTACTGTTAGGCCATTTGAGGGAGATCTCCTAGTGTCAGGAGAACCTGGAGCGTCTGTAAATGGAGCTCCAGTGGTTCTGGTGTCTGGCGGTGCCGCTCCAGTTGGGAGGGTGCAGAAGTCCAGAGTGAGGGGTGAGAGGGGGATGTGTTCCCCAGTGGAAGAACCAATGGGTCAGGGACCAGCCAGAAGGGCTGGGTCTCCTAGTAGTGACCATGGTGACACCACTTCTGTCCTGGGGGATCTTCGCGCACTGTCAGATGGACAGGGGTCGGGAGATCTGCGCCAGGCAGACTGTCACACGACACATAAGTCATGTGTTACCCTCGGGGGGATACAGTGTGAGTCCCCAGAAGTCCTGGCGTGCCAGGCAAGTGTTCAACCGCAGGGGTTGGTCCCTGGGTTGGAAGGCCAGGTTCAGGTTTTGCCTGACCTGGAGGGAAGGGCATCAGTAGGTGGTGTCCTGACCGAGGGGATACTGTGTGAGTCCCCAGAAGTCCTGGCGTGCCAGGCAAGTGCTCAGCCGCGGGGTTCAGCCCCAAGGTTGGGAGGCCAGGTTCAGGATCTGCCTGACCTGGTGAGTGGGACATCTGTAACCAGTGTCCTAACCGGTTTGGCTTCGAGGAGTACCGCTCCAGTTGGGAGGGTGCAGAACTCTGGAAGGGGGTGCAGAGGTAGGGAGTCCTCGCCTCTGACCCCGGTGCAACCTGAGGGTTTAGACCCTAGGTTGGGAGACCAGTTGCTGGAGAGAGGTCCTGAACTGGTGGGAGAGTTGTGTTCTGAGGGTGACTCTCAAAGGAGGAGAGTGCGGAACCCTAGAAGGAGAGGTAGGGGGAGGAGAGCCCCGCCCGTGACTTCTGGTCAGCCTGAGGGTGCGGACCCTAGGCTGGAGGATCAGTGGTAGTTTAGAACCGCCCTGATGAGGGGTAGAGTGGAGGATAGTCACTATGTGCCAGGGGTTACTGCCCCCCACTCTGTGAGGTGGCAAGGACCAGATACATCTGGATGGCCTAGGGCCTGGTCCTGGCCGAAGACAACTAGGGAGTACCAGTGGGGTAGCTTAGTTGGTCCTGAGAGCTTTGACAGAGGGAACCACATGGGTTCAGAATGGCTTAGAACTGGAGGGTGTCCCTGCAGTTGCGGGCCCGTGTCCGTGTTCTATCGCCCAAGGCAGGGAAGCCCATCAAGGTGGTAATTGGTCTACCCTGCGTTTTGGCTGGAAGGGGTTGTGTTGGACTTGGCACTTTTGGCAGGTTCACCCCTAAACTTTTTGCCTGTCTCCTAGCCTTTTCCCTGTGTAGGGTTGGTGGTTTTAGCCCTCTAGGCACTTTAGCACTGCTGTCCAGTGTAAAGTGCGTGCACGCTCTGTGTTACATTTAGTGAGATTGGCCTACCCTCCCATAGGAATGCATGGGGGATAAGTGTGTCCATGGTAATTCCTGTTATGAGAGGAGCAGTGTGGTCAAGTCTAGTATGTATGAATTCATGAGAATAAATGCTGCGGAATGGTGTGCGCAGATTTATGGTGACTGGTGGAGAAATGCCACTTTTAGAAGTTGGCATTTCTGTGTGCTATGTGTCTGCCTGCCTGATGTGAATTGCATGTCTGGCTTGTGAGTGACAGGAGCTGAGAGGTGTGGGTGGCTCCAGGAGGGGCAGGGTGAGTCAGCTAGGCTGAATGGGACACCTGGGCTAAGAGTAGTGGGAGGGGTAATCCCCTGACTCTGAATAGGACTGTGCCCAGGCTGTACAATGCTGGCTCCGCCCCTGTGGTGTGTCTGATCACTGAGCCCCCACCTGACAAAGGGGAAGAGGAGCTTCGAAAACAAAGTGCTCCAAATCCCCCCTAAACCAGTTCTGACTGGTATCCCCAAGCCCTGTGCTGTGACACAAAGAAAAAGGGTGTATAAAAGAAGGGGCTGTGACACCATGAAAAGGTTCAGTTGTGTTGTTCTCCTGACTTAAGGGGGGCCTGCTGCTGCCGGGCGCCAGGAGGAACCGCCACAAGGGACTGCCTCCCTGCTGGAGGGCCCTGTGTGCTGGCCTGCCTGGGCCCAGCTGTGCCCCCCCCCTGGACTTAAACTCTAGCGCCTTGTGAGCGCTTTATTTTTATTTCTGAAGAGCGCTTTACTCTTATTTTTAAGGAGCGCTTTGCTGTCCTGAAGAGCGCGTGGGCTTTGCAGCTCGGAGCTGCACATCGTGGACAGGGGATCCCAAGCGTAGGGATTCGCCCGCATTTTCCGATTCCTGAGAGCAGGTGCCCACCCCGCTGTTTATGGCGCAACTGACTTTATCTTCTTAGCGGGTGCCCACCCCGCATTGGTGCCGTTCTGGCGGGTGCCCACCCCGCACTGGTGAAGAAAAGGAATCACCGCCGCAGCCTGGGGAGACGGAGCGCCGCCGTCATGACGAGGAAGCCAGGCAGCCTGGCCTGGAGGTGGGCGGGGCCGCGAGACGGAAGCAATCCGGAGCCTCGCGAGCTCCAGAACGAAGTCCCAGTCCCAGGAAGGGGGACCGGGTGAAGCGAGTCCGGATCATGGTGGGGGGCTCCCGTGATTGGAGAGAGCCCCGCAAGTGCTGCAGCATTCTGCTGGTAGTGGCGGAGGGGGCCCGAGGCACATTGTCGGTGCCTGCCCCCACCGCAGAGGAGGAAATGCTGCCGCCCCAGCCTCTCCAGCGGAGGAGAAGCTCAGAGTACTGCCGCAGGAGCGAAGGAGTTCCCAGTGAGCCCGGAGTGGGGCTCAGTTGCATGGTGGTTGGGGGTGCGTCGGGGCCCATTGTCGGTGCCCGCCCCCGGTGCTGATTTCACAGCTGCCCCCGTCTGATAGCGTGCAGCTGCAACTTGGGGCCATTTCTTTTTGAGGGCAGTTGGCACAGTGAGTGCCCATACCCACCTTTGTTTTCACAGCTGCCCAGCAATTAGTGGGCAGCTGCTACGTTTAGGCCAGTGCATTGCGCACTTTGCTTTTGCTGCCTGTGCAGCCAGCCCGGACATTCTGGACATTGGGCATTTGAGCCCCTGTGAGAGGCCAGTTGGCCTGGGGCCAGTGTCAGTGCGTTGTGCCCCCGATTGGGGCACACTGTGTTTATGCTAATTATTACCTATGGTGTCTATGCTTGCGAGGCTTATTGCCTCATATGATTATTCCATAATGTGGTTGGGTGCTAATTATGCCTAACCTAAGGTGGTGTATGCCAATGAGATTCATGTCTAATATGATTTAGGTGTCCCATGTTTTATGTTACAGGATCTAGTTCTCAGTACAGTATTTCGCCAGTAGTTACTGGTTGTGCGTTATGTATGATTTACTTATGCATTTCTGAAGATTCTGACCGTGGCCCGATTTGGCCCGGCCAGGTGTAAATAATCCCCTGTAAATACTGCCTAAGTGCCAGTTGGCACAGTGTACATTGTGTGATTATGATCTAATGTGGTTATGACAATACAAAGGCTATTTTTTTATATAACCTTGTGTGGAGTTCCTTTTGTGGTGTGCCTAGTGTGTTGCTGCTGTGTGAGTGTGTTGCGCAAACGCTTTACACATTGCCTCCGGGATAAGCCTGACTGCTCGTGCCAAGCTAACAAGGGGCTGAGCAGGGGTTTTCTTTGGCGTGTAACTCCCTCGCCCTGACTAGAGTGGTGGTCTCTGCCTGGCTTTGGCGCAAGCCTTAGCCAACCAGAGATCCCATTTCTAACACCCACAAACTTGTGCACTTTTTCTACATTCATGAACTCATCTCATTACCATTTCCAGGCTGGAAAGGGTTGCAGTTTGATTCCAGCTGACAGTGCTGACTTAAATCCCTTACCATGGTGGGAAAGGGAATGGATCACCACTATATTCGGTGAATCTGTGGATTCTCAACAGGAAAAATTACCCCTAGCGGAGAGGAACAAAATTTAAAAAATGTGTGTTTGCATAGGAAAAAACATTCCCTCTGTGTTTAGTTCTCCATCATGAAGAACATTATATTGTGAAATGCAATTCAAATTAGGAAATCATATAATTTTGAAAAAAAATCATATGGAAACGTGCACCAGGCTGAGCTTTCATTGAAATTCCAAACGTAGCTCGTGAATTCCAAAAAGTTGTAGAAATTCACCAGGGCATAAATTTAAAAATCAGTGTGAAGTGTTTTAAATTTTTGTGAATCTTATGAATTGGCCCTCATACGTTGAATATGAACTATGCTATTGGATTACAGTACTCCTTATTGTTAATACATTTTGATTCATGAACTCTTATGATGCACTAGTGAGAAGCACAAATAGTAAGGTTGTGTTGAACTATGGCATTCTTTTACATATAGCAATAAGTTTAAAAATCTGCTTGCTATTATTTCTTTAATTTTTTTTATCTAACCATAAGTGTGTAATATATTACTCAATTTATTAGTTTTAAAAATATATATATATTTATTGATTTTTAACGACACTGGTGTTCATATGTAGTTGGAGCATATCATAGGAGCAGTGCACTTACAGAGTAGTATTCATACACAATGACATGTCACACTGCACCCATTTACTATCACTCCAACACAACTTAAGACTTGAATATAACAACAAACTGCCCAGCAGGTGTGTTAAGTATCATCCTTATTATGACACAGGATGCCATTAAAAATATAACAAATGCCATGTACTAGTGAATTGTTATACTACTTTATGGTAATTTACGAGGTGAAATTCACAGCTGTATATTTCAATACATGTGTACATATTGGTGGATTAAGTCTCAGGGACTTATTTGCAAGCCCAGTGTGCCACCGGAACGCCACTTTCTTTGAAGTTTCGGAAGCGCACTGGGCTTACCCATATCTTCGAGGCCACGTAAAGCCACCCTGCGTGGCTTTTCATGGCCTCGTAGATATGGTGCGAGGCAAAGCAGTGCAAGTCGCTGCGTTGCCTCACACTGCCTTGGGGAGGCATGCCATTGGTGTTACGGTTGGTGTTCCCACGTAACACCCATGGTATTTGACATATTCCCAGTCTTACAGTATGCTGTAAACCTGGGAATGCATCAAAAGCCTACGCTTCCCCAGGGGTGGTGTAAGGGTTGTTTTTTATGAAGGAAGGTGTCCCTTCCTCCACAAAAACAATTATTTCAACGCAGTCACCCTTGCACCATGGTGCTAGGGTGCCTGTGTTGGCACATGGCAGCCATTTGTGCACCAGCGCTGGGAAAGAGGACAGGAATGCACCGTATCACTTAGATACAGCACATTCCTGCCCTTTTCTTTTGACGTGGGGCAGTCCAGCAGGAAGGTTTGAGGGGCTGCCCTAGGCCAAAAATTTGTCATCAGCAGAAGCTTCAGAAAGTAAACAGTGCTCCTAATCACACTGTTTACATTCTATTCTTAGAAGGGATTGTCGGTAACCCGCACTCCAGTTTATTCCAAATTCATCACAAGGTTAATCAATTCCGGGTGCTATCCTGGTGAATGCTCCATCCCGTAGCACCAAGAACATACAAATATGACGCTGATGCAAAACATGTATCAGTCCCAGGATGCAACCACCTCCAAATCTGATGAAACATCATCGTTCCAAATAATGATTCACCAGAAGCCCTAATGAAGTTGGAATTGTGTCTTTTGGAGTCTACCGCCACGGTAATACTTGGAGGGGATTTTAATATAGTCCAAAATAAGGATCTAGATAGAACCTCAAAAGATAAATACGGTAGTCCCCCAAGAACATCTGGAATCTTGAAAAATATGATGGCCGAGATTAATTTGGTTGATGTTTGGCGCAGTAAGATGGGGGCGGGGTAAGGGATTTCACTTTTTACAGTAAAAAGTATGGGCATCATTCCTGTATCGATTACTTTTTGGTAGATCAGGAACTATATGCAGAGGTGGAAGAGGTTAAACATGCTCCTGCCATTTTATCAGACCATTCGGCAGTCTTCCTGTCCTTAAGACATCATCAAAAAACGGGATTGAGAAGGTGGACTTTAGACAGGACCATTTTGCTAGATGAGAGGGTGGTATTAAATTTACTGGATAAGACAGTTGAGTTTTTTCTTGCTAACAGCGAATCAGCCAAAATACAAACAGTGTGGGATGCTATTAAAGCATATTGAAGGGCAATTTTAAGCTCCATAATGGTGGGTAAGAGGCATACGCTGAAACAGGAAGATGAGGATCGAATTAAAAAGATTAAGGTCAAAGAATGCGATCTTCAGAAAGCATCATTGGAGGGCTCTGGTAGAGTCTCAGTGCTTAGTAAAGAATTGGAGCAACTACAGGCTGAATATCAAGGGCAACTGGATAAAAGATTATTTGACAGGTGGAAAGTGAGTAAGTTGCAACATTTCGCATATGGAGAGAGGTGTAGTTCGCTTCTGGCCTGGAAAGGTAAATTAGATAAAGCTAGAAACTCAATTCGAAACCTGATCGATGCAGAATCGGGAGCTTTGCTGAATATTAATCTGAAAATTAGTGGAGAGGCCCGGAAATATATGAGTAGTCTATATAGAGAAGATATAATACCCCAGGAAAGAGTGTATAGAGGCCTGGTTAGAAAATATTGAGCTCCCGCGATTAAGAATCGAGTATAGGAGGGTCTTAGAGGCGGAGATTACAGAGGAAGAGATTAGGGCACAAATTAGGAAGATGGCAGGGGGGAAGGCAGCTGGGCCAGATGGCCATCCAGTTGAGATCTATTCCCAAATTATTGATAAAATAGCCCCGGTCTTGAAAGCCCTATTTAACGCTATTTATATAGTAGGTGAAATGGTCCCTCGGTCTTGGGCAGATGCCACTGTAACCTTAATTCTGAAACCGAACAACGATCCGTTGAAAGTAGACTCATATAGGCCAATATCGCTCTTGAACTCTGACTACAAGATCTTTTCAGGGATAGTAGCCTCAAGGGTAGCGCAGGTCATTAAGGGAGTCATTCATCAGGACCAAAGAGGATTTATCCCTGGGAGGCAGCTCAATGAGCTTACTTTTCTGATGTTGGGGGTAATAGACTTGGCGGAAGCTCAGAAGTTGCCTCTGACTGCAGTGGATGTAGATGCAGCTAAGGCTTTCGACCAAGTACACTGGGCCTATCTTTGGGAAGTTCTAAAGAACTTTGGGTTTCCACAGAATATGGTGAGGGCTGTCCAAAATTTATATTATTTACCCAGAGCTAAGGTGCTGGTGAATGGGGAGTTGTCAGACTGGTTTGACATCACTAGAGGTATGAGACAGGGGTGTCCCCTGTCCCCGGTCTTGTTTAGTCTATATATAGAGCCTTTTGCAAGCCTGATTAGAGCGGATCCCTCAATTTTTCCTTTTAAATCGGCTGGTTTGGTGGCAAAATTAGCTCTGTATGCGGATGACCTGATCCTTTATACTACCAATCCGCAGGCGGCAATTCCTAACTTAATGGCTAAGGCGCAAAGCTTTGGTATGATATCGGGCATTAAGGTGAATAGTGGAAAAACCGAAATCATGGAATGGAATCAGGCCAATAATAGTGTGGGGGTGAAGTCTCAAACGGGGTATTTGTGTATTTTAATAACGCAGAAGCTGGAAGACATTCCGAGAACAAACTGGAAAAAAGTTAGTCAAGAGATAGGGAGTCTATTGGTCAGGTGGGCTAATTTACCCCCAAACATTTATGGGCGCATAAATCTCATCAAAATGGTCGTCCTCCCAAAGATTACTTTTCTCTTTAATTCAATTCCTTTAACCTTTTATAAAGAAGATATTGCTAAGCTTCAGGGAAAGATAGGCAGCTTTATATGGCCATCGAAGGGGCCCAGGATATCCTGGAAAAAGTTGAGGAGGAGGCTGGAGCTGGGAGGGTTGGCTTTACCAGATCTCCTTGTATACTGTTATGCATTTCACTTTAAGAATGTTAGCATGCTGGCTAACAAAGTTGATCGGTCTCCCTTGGGGCTACTTTTTGGGCCAATGTTAAGGGATGTGAGCCAAGGTCAGAGTCACTTTCTTTTTAAATATGGAGACCCGAAGTTCTTTAAAAAGGTGAGATTGAAGATTTTGAAGGGGGCCTTAAGAACCTGGATGTACTTTCGGAAAAAACTACTCGTCCTGGGTGCCGATTTGGGATTCTCCGGGAACCCCTGAGTGCTTGTGTGACCAGCTCAGTCAGCCATTAAAATCTGCAGGGTTATTTTATTGGTCTGATCTTAAAACGGCATCAAGCCTAGCGAGTTGGGAAGTGCTGAGTAACTGTACTATGGGACAGCTGACAAGGTTCAAATATCACCAACTTCGTTCCTGGTGGGCCACTCAAGCATGGGTAGAGGAGGAAGAGGACTCTTGGGTCGACTAGGTGATGAGAACAGGCCCCTTGAAAAAGGAAGTTTCACGGTGGTATTGGGCCTTCGTGGAGGCTGACGATAACACTATTTCTGATATTTCTAAGTTGTGGGCTGAAGAACTTGAGGGTGGAAATTCTAAGCAGGTTTGGTATGACTCTTTCGCTATTTTACGAATGGTGGTGAAACCTGCTTCTCTTAAGCGTAACCATCTTTTTACTACCCATAGAGTGTATTGGTCTCCAGCCAGGTTGTCAAGAGTTACAGGAAACCCATATGCCTGCCCAAGATGTATGTTGTCATCAGCAGAGGATATGCACATGTTCCTGATGTGTCAGAAGATTGCATTTTATTGGACAGAGGTGTGTAAATTTCTTGCGGAGGTAACGGGGAAACAAATAAAGGTAAGCCCTCAACTTATATTTTTTGGGCTTTATCAAGATGGTCCTGCACGAATAAACACTGTCAATACCAAGTTTATTTTTTATGTGATACTCCTTGCAAGGCGGGAGATCTGTAGGCTGTGGAAATCTGGAAGCCCACCATGCTTCTCTGAGTGCCTCAAAAGTATAATTTTCACAAGTCAGTCAGACATGGCCTGCGACCCTAGAAGTATGGAAAAAGTTTGGACTCTGTTGGTGGAGTGGAGTCAGCGCTCCTGAAGGTCCGATAATTAAGCCATCTATGCTGTCGGTCCCGGCTCTCTCTGTTTCAGGTTTACCTGTGAAGGAGATGGAAGTGGAAACAGCAGTATTCTTGTGTGGAATTGCTCTTCGCTCCGTCTGGGTAATTGGGACGAGAGTAACACCAGCAAGAGAGTTGGCAGACTGAAAAAAAAAAAAAAAGAAACATCATCGTAGACCAAGTTTTGTCCTTTTAATCTCATTTTATTCAATGTGTACAAATTGTAATTCCAATTTTCAAATGCGTGTACAATGCCAGTCCAGGCCTTTTCTACAGCATGTCAAAATTACTCATTCAGGGGCATATTAACAATGGCCAGCGATAAGTATCGCTGGCCGTGCTTAGCGATAATTATATTATCGCAGGCTATCTCTGGTATTTATCGCCCTGGTAGCACGTTATTAACAACGCGTTACTCCAGGGCGATAAAAATTCCAGAGATAGCGAGGTATCGCCCTTTTGCAGGGAACATCGCTGGTTTTCCAGCGATGTTCCCTGCAAAAGGCGATAACTCTGCTGATACGACCCACAGGGTCGTATCAGCATAATCCACCCCTATGTTAGGGATGGCTAAGTCAGGATTTTAGCAGACGTTAGGTTTTGGCGAAAACAGCCGTTTTCGCCAAAATCTAATGTGTGCTAAAATCATGTGGGCTGCCTTGTAAATATCGCGATGTAAACATCAGCGATATTTGCAAGGTAGCCCATCTTAGGTACGCCCAGTAACGCCCACTTTGCATCTCATTGGAGATGCAAAGTGAGGCGTTGATGAAAAAAGGTGCTAACATGCAATTATGCATGTTAGCACCCTCTTGTAAATAGGGCGCTGGTTTTATCTCCGCTTTTTGGCTTTGTAAGCCAAAAGCGGAGATAAAGCCCTTGTAAATATGCCCCTCAATGAGTTGAGAAGTTCATAACCCAATGCATTTCGGGCATTTATGCCCTTCTTCAGGGGTAACTGTAATGTCAGAAAACAACGAGTGTCAGTAAACAACAACATGTCAACGTGTCAAGGCCTGGACTGGCATTGTACACGCATTTGAAAATTGGAATTGCGATTTCTACACATTGAATAAAATGAGATTAAAAGGACAAAACTTGGTCTACGATGATGTTTCATCAGATTTGGAGGTGGTTGCATCCTGGGACTGATACATGTTTTGCATCAGCGTCATATTTGTATGTTCTTGGTGCTACGGGATGGAGCATTCACCAGGATAGCACCCCGAATTGATTAACCTTGTGATGAATTTGGAATAAATTGGAGTGCGGGTTACCGACAATCCCTTCTAATTGTTCATCCATCTGTCCCACCCGGTACCCAGCACCCGAGGAACTTATTGCTGCAATATAAATGGCTTTCACTAAAGCACGGACTTCCTCTTTTTGTTTAAACTGTCATTTCTGTTAGATTTTGGAGAAAAATATTGCACTATTATCGATAATTTGAAAAAGTTCACGCTCATGTTAGCGACGAAACTGGTATACCAAATCACATTACGATGTTCTTTATCGTTTTTTATTGTTTCTTATTGTTCTTTATGTGGAGAATGGGTCAATGGCATGTCTTTTTTCTATTTCAATGGTTGCATATAGTGGCGAGGCACATGGTCTAAAATGGGCATTATGTTTCATTTTAAAAGTAGTTAGAACGCCGATGTGCAAACACAGATAATCAAACAAGCGGCTGCGCCGTGCCACTGGTCTAAGAGATGAAGGTAGGAGGTGGTTGGATAATTGAGATGCAGGATTCATTCTGAGCCACGTCATGAGATTATTGTTATATTTCATTCTTTGTTTGTAAGGTAGATAAACAGAGTAATTTCTGGAGGATATTCATTTTGAGTTTTTATAAAGCACATATTGTTATAACTGCCAATAATTGGGCAGTTCAAATACTCTTGACACGTTGTTGTTTACTGACACTCGTTGTTTTCTGAAATTACAGTTACGCCTGAAGTAGGGCATAAATGCCCGAAATGCATTGGGTTATAAACTTCTCAACTCATTGAATGAGTAATTTCGATATGCTGTAGAAAAGGCCTGGACTGGCATTGTACACGCATTTGAAAATTGGAATTACGATTTCTACACATTGAATAAAATGAGAGTAAAAGGACAAAACTTGGTCTACGATGATGTTTCATCAGATTTGGAGGTGGTTGCATCCTGGGACTGATACGTGTTTTGCATTAGCGTCATATTTGTACATTCTATTCTTGACACTGATTTTGCCACCCCAGAGGCTAGCAATAAGAAAGGTGGTGCCATGGGCCACAAGAGGCAAGCCTGGAGGTGCAGCTGTGTGCCTTGTTGTCCTGAAACGACATGCTTGTGTGTAGAAAGCGTGTAACTTCGGCTTTAGCCTTCTGTACACAGCTGTCTGCTTTTTGAATGAACAGCAGAAGGGGTAGTTGTGGTACGTAGTTTACATTTTTAGGTTCAAATCTTTTATTATTATTATCAGTATGGTCTCAGTTGCTATGAGTACAACACAGTTCAGTAAAATACAACATACATCTGTTACACCACCCACTTCCTTCTTCCATTGCGGTTACATTCCATGATGAGGGGTATATTACATGTAATGTGGTGCTATTCCAAAATATGTGAGGGAGAAAAACAAGGCAAAGAAAAATCAAACATTTCCCAACTCCCCCTCCCCCTCCTCCCTCCTCTTACCGGTATTCTCATAACAAACTATAATTGTAAATCTGGTATACTCTAAGCTAAGTTCCATTTTTGGTTGGGGGAATTATTCTGCATCTGTTAGTTGAAGAAGACGAAGATATTTCGGGCAAGTGATTTCATTGAATTCCGTTGACAGGAGGGTGAGGATTGGTTTCCACAATTCTTTAAATGCAGATTCTGAGTTTGCAAGAGTGGCAATTATTTGCTCCATCTCAAGGATGCACCATATTCTATGGAGCCAGCCTAGGTAAGTGGGTACTGTTTGCGTCCCCCAGTGTGTCAGAATATTTTGGAGCGCGGCCCCCCAGAGCCATTCTCATCTGTCTCCCCCTATGAGATGTAAGTGGGAATGTTAAGGGGTTGGGCAATCCCAATACAATGTATGCTGGAAATCTTGGGATCTGTGTATCAAATTGCTGATCTATTTCGTCTAATATCTTGGGCCAATAAGATGTCAAGACATGACAATCCCACAGCAGATGTACGAGAGTACCATCCTCCCCACATCCCCACCACCAATTAGGGCCACGATCTGGGTTTCCTTTGTTAAGGCACACTGGTGTCAGATACCAGTAAGTAGCTATTTTGATGGCAGTTTCTATACTGGGCGTGTTACGTGCTGTGGCTTTGGCCCTATAGTAAATGTCTCCCCATTCCTTACTCGATAGGTCCCTCCCTATTCCTTTTGCCCATCGTTTCTGGCTAGGTGTGGGTTGCAGGGGGGCCGGTTGGCGAAGCATAGCATATAGTTCGGAGATCAGTCTCTTGTCATTGTGTTTTGTGACCAGCCGTTTTTCATATCTCGTTAACTGGCGGCTGACTTGTGGATGTGTACTGGAATGAAGCAGCCAGTGTCTTAGCTGCAAGTAGCGTAACCGTTCTGATTCTGGTAATGTGTACTCCTGTCGTGCCATGCTGCAAATGCCTTGCCCTCCATACCCGGGGAGAAATCCCTATTCTCAAATAGTGGCATCGTAGGTGAGGGAAACATTGTGAGTTCCCTTGTAGTGGCCACCCCGTCCAACACCTCCATCACCGTCTTTGTAAGGTGTGACCTCTGAAGACTCTGCAGCCTGTCTGATTTCTTTAGAAAAGGCACCTTCCACAGGGGGAGCCCTGCTCTCGCCCTGTCCTGAAACAGCCACCATTTTTCTGACTCATCTCTGCTCCACTCCACTAGATATCGCATCTGAGCTGCTCAAAAATAGTCAATTAAATTTGAGATCCCCAATCCCCCATCTTCCAGGCACAAATACCCTAATTCCCGTTGCATGCGCGGTCAGGTGCCGGCCCACACAAAGTGGAGTATGGCCTTTTGTAGTGAAGTGAGGGTTCCCTTAGGAGGGGAGACCGGTAATGTTTGAAACAGATATAATGCTTTAGGTAGAGTTGACATTTTAATGGCTGCAATGCGACCCAAGAGTGACAGGTGGTGATGTCTCCAGTTATCTAAATCTTTCCTAATCGGTCTAGCCAATTTGGTGTAATTCAACATGACCGTTTGCTTGATGGTTAGGGCCAACTCAATCCCCAAAATAGACTCAGCTGCCTGGGCCACCGGGAAAAGATTTCTCCCTGTCGCCGAGCCCCCGAGCGTCTTGGATAGACTGAGGGCCTGTGATTTACCTACATTTACCCGTAAACCAGAGGCCCAACCAAAAGTCTCCAGCTCCTCTAGAAAAGCTGGGTGTGACTACTCCGGAGTCTCAAGTGATGATAATATGTCATCGGCGTATAAGCTAATTGAGTGGTTTTCCCCTTCAAATGGATGCCTTTAATATCTGGGTTATCTCTCACAATTTGTGCTAGTAGTTCAATGTAGAGGGCTAACAGAAGAGGTGACAAAGGACACCCCTGCCTGATACCCCATTGAATGGAGAAAGGGTGAGAGGAGATACCATTAAGCCAAATTGAAGCTGTGGGGGGGAGCTAAAGCAACTCGCCACCCACGATTAAAATCGATCCCCCATGCCAAAGTGGGACAGCGTTCGTTCTAAGTATCCCCAATCCACCCGATCAAACGCCTTCTCAGAGTTGACCGTCAATAAGAGTGTGTCTAAATTTGTATGATGGGCCTTATCGATTAAATGAAGGATCCATTTGGTATTATCCCCGCTTTGGCCATTTTGGATTAATCCCGCTTGATCCGGCTCTATTATAGCTGGCATCAGTGGGCCTAGTCTTGTAGCCAAAATACTCGTGAACAATTTTAAGTCCACGTTGAGAAGGGATACTGGCGGTAGGAGCCGCATAGTTTTTTGTTCTTCCCAGGTTTGGGTAGTACCACGATTGCCGCCGCTAACATGTTAGAGGGGATCAATCCCGGCCCCCCAAAAGGAGTTAAATAATTGTGTCAGGATTCGAGCTAAGAGTTGGCAGAATGTCTTGTAGAAAGCCGCCGAGAATCCGCCTGGGCCCGGCGACTTGAGAGGTTTAAGGCGTGATATCGCCGTGATCACCTCTTCAATCCGTATAGGAGCATAAAGTGAGTCAGCTTGGTCGGTAGTTATCTTGGACGTGTGAGTTCCTTCTAAGTATGATGACATGTGAAGTTCTGCTAAGGCCTCCCCTTATATAGTTCCGCATAAAAGTCCTGGAATGTTTGTGCTATGTCTTCGTCATCCGTGAGTTCCTCCCCACTGCGACCCTTGAGAGAATGGATCTTTGTTTGTTGTCGTCGGGCTCTAAGCTTACCTGCCAGCAGGCACCCCATCTTGTCCCCCCCTATGTAGTAGGAATATTTTAAGCGTAACGCAGCGTATTCAGTTCTATCTAGATCTAGTCCCGATAATTGCGCTCTCACTGCTTTCAACTGGCACCAGACTCTAGGTGCCCCAGTACGACTATGTACCCTCTCAAGTTCTTCAACTTGTGCAGTCAGTTGCTCCCTCTTTTCTTTACGCCCTTTATTATCTGCTGCAGATAGAACTATAAACTGGCCTCTCACCACCGCCTTCAAAGCCTCCCATAAGGTAGAAATGGAGATATCTGGGGAATCATTTATCTCTAAATAATCCTGAATACATTTGGTGAGTTGTGCCACTGTATGTTTGTGGAGCAAGCTTTCTCTCAAATGCCAGTTCCCAATGTGTTTCTGTTGTGGTGGCAGCTTTAAGGTAATAGTCACTGCGTCATGGTCAGAGAGCGCCGCTAGTTCTATTTCCACTTCTCCTACCATCCTGCTAATTTCTTTCCTGCCTAATAAATAATCGAGGCGTGCATAGGTTCCATGAGCGTGGGAAAAGAATAAATATTGCGACGACTGGGGGTGCGCCTCTCTCCACAGGTCCACTAGCCCCATGGTCTGTAGCCATTTACCCCCTTCCCATGACAACTCTCCAGTCTGGGTGAAGCGACTGCCCGATCTATCTTTAGCCGCATCCATGACTATATTCAAGTCACCCCCCACCAATGTCATACGTGTTTGTGTACTCATGGCATCTGATATTGCTGCCTTCAGAAAGCGCTTCTGTCCCGAATTAGGTGAGTAAATCGACCCTATCACCATAGAATTACCCCCTGCATAAAATGTGTATGCTAATAGTTTACATTTTTTAAAACAACTTTCACAATATGAAGAAGTTTCTGTTTATCCTTTTCACAACGGATAAGCATTATTGTTAAAAGAAAAATTCAAAAAGCTGCCGGAGCGCAGAACATAAGGTACCCTGATCTTGAGATTAGTCTGCCTTTCTCCCAGAAGAGCTAGTTTTATAAATGAGATGCTCAGACTTGTCTGTGTATATTACAGGACAGATGGAGACAAATGCATGAGGTCACATAAAGAAATAAGCACGCATGGACACATTTTCAAATGTATTTTCTGCAATATACGTACATATTTAGCTGAAAATAATTTTAATAACTCCACTTCAAGGACGGGAAGGGAACAGTTTTCCTGGAGGTCTATGGGCAGGGTATCCTCTACAGGGTAATATATTTTCAACGTGGAGAAAAGGAAAAAAAATGTGCATTTGAAAAGGGGGATAGTTCCCCCCTATGTTTTTGTCTATGCTAGGTTTCCTATGCATGGTGCAGCTTTTCTGGTATCTCTCAGCAGAGGGACACGCTCATGGCTTTGGCATTGCCCCTGTCTCTGGGAGCTACATTCTCCCTTCTTGATGAAGAAGTCTATCTCTTACTTTTATCCCACACTTGTGGGCAGTTTAATTTCATGGAGCACTCGGGATCCATAGAGTGCTTAGTTTCATCTACAATTCTTGATGGCTGGTGCAATCTGCGGTAATTTAACAAACACAAGGAGATGATGGACGGAGTGTTGAAACTTTTCAAACACTCACTCCCAGTCACAGATCTGGGTTGAATCCATCATCGTTCTTTAGCTCACTTCGCCACCCCTGTTCAGACACAGCTATATGCAAATCAGTCTTGACCCTGTGCCTCATGGGAACAGTCCAGCCCGAACTGCCAAGCCATGTCTTCCCTGGACTGGAAACAAGCATCCTGGGACCGGTTTCAGGATAACACCCTGTGAAATGCAAGAATGAAAGTATGCTGGGATGATGTTATATCCAAAAGGTAGATTTATTCTTCAGTTCAATAAGCACAGGAACATTGGATGATAAGATGGTTGAAGTAGTATCAGCCCCACTGGGAGCAGCATCCCTGCTGCTCAGCCCACCTACAGCAACTGACTTTTCATTTAACCATACACACAGGAACACTCCGTGACATCACTCACTCAATGGCTGAGCAGCAGAGTACAGAACACAGAGAATGGACTGAAAATAATGAAAGCAGAATACCACACACCTTCCTCCCTAAAGGAGACAATAACAAATAATGAGGCATGTGGGAAGAAAGAGAGCAAATACTTAAAGAGAAAGGCAATACAGATTGAAAGACAACACACACACACACCCTTTCAACAATGGAAATGTGTGTAGTAAAGAAAGAAACACATTAAACATAAAAGGATAGAGAAACATAACCTCGCAAATGGGTTTGAGCCCACAGAAGCGTCCCAACACCCAGCACAACAAAATACATTGTGCATCAAAAAGCACAACAGTAAATGCAAACTGGAGCGAAAGTGCCCCCTAAATGTGGCTTGAGTATCCACGCACAGAAGAACCCATCACCACTAAGAAAAAGTTTGAATGCAGCAAGTGTCCACCACCAGACAATAGTAATGCAAACATGGAGTGAAAGTGCCCCCTAAATGTGGTTTGAGTATCCAAACACAGAGGAACCCACCACCACTCAAAAAAAAAGGTTTGAATGCAGCAAATGTCCACCACCTGGAGACACATACAAAGATAAGGACGCAATATACTTTCAATAAGTAGAATGAGCTCAAATATCACGCTCACCACTAGTCAATTCAAATAAAGTTTCAGCACAACAAAAAGAAAAAATAGTTTAGGATGCAAGCAACCAGCAATCCTAGCACTAGTATTTGTAAATGTAAAAAGACTTGAGCACAATAATTGCCCATCACTAGAAAATGTCAACATCCAAAAAATGTACCGCGCAAAATAGGGACGCAAAGCACCCCCTCAAAATGGTATGAGAACAACACATCCCAACCCCATCAACACACTAAGCAAGAAAGGTTAAAGTGCACAAGTAATACCTTCATGTAAATCACCTGCAGAACAAATAAACGCAGAACCATGCCAACAGCACATGAGAACAGCAGCAGCAGTACACAGAAGAAGAATGTGTAACCAAACAAGAAAGAACCAGAAATGAAAAGACTGCATGCATATCATGTCACTAGAAAAATACATAAACGCACAATTTAAATCCAGATTAGCAATATTGGATACATGTGAAAATATTCAAAACATTCTTATATGCAAATGCAGCAAAGATCGTTATTTCAATTAATCAACAATGTTGAGTAAAACAGGAGATAGTAACACCGGTAATCAAACATAGTACCCGAGTGTCCACCTGCTGGGAAGTAAAAGAGTTAATAAAGTCCTCTTCCTATGTTACCCGAGTAGATACATCCCATAAACCTCAAGTTCTTTTTGTATTCTCTTTATCTTGCACCAAGCGCCTCTCTCAGCAGTAAATCCCATTCACAGCCGGGCAACGCAGGCCAGAGTCAGTCACAGTAGCAAAGAGAAATAGTGTCTTCCATAATGCACTGTACCTCCGTGAACAAAGCGTAGCCAAGCACGTAATAACAGCTACGCAACTGGTAGAGTCGTCATCACGGGTACTACACCTCTGCGTAACTTGCCATCAGCCATCATCATGGATGCCACGCTGCAGCCTTCCGAACTCTCACTGCAACAGAAGATTCTGAGTAGGCCAATATGCTGTGTGTTTAAAGTTTCTAAAATAAATGTGGCGTGATGTACAACTGTAAAAACCCCGCTCGCGCCACGGGAGCAGCAACACCCATGTGAATTAATTTACCCAAAAGATCACAAAGGGTGATTTTAATGCCAAAAGATGACATGCCATGGGACACAGAAAATAATGCAACATATTACCAGTCAGAAGTTCACCGAAAGTTCAGATCAAGGTGAAACGGTTCAAGCCCTAAAACGGCACGCTGAAGCCTTTTAAGTGTACGCTCTTATTGCAAAAGTTGAAAGTCAATACCAGTAATAAAAGTGCTGTTGTAAGTTCAGACTTGGTCCACACCAGATGATTCAAAGTAGTTATATGATGGTATTAATTTCAAATAAGCTTCCACTTAAAATCAAGTGTTCAGTACAGGACAGTCACAGCCAGTACAACATAGGCTCGCAAGCAGCTGAAGGTTCAATCAGCAAATAGTTTGATGTTAGACAGCAGGCTTCATAAATTACCAGTAGTGCCAGTGCCATTAGTGGATGGCTCAAAAGTAATGTTAGCTCATGTGTGTATACTCAAATGCCCTGGGCTGAGGCTGTCCGATGGCAACAGACACCGGTGGGGCTCCCAGGCGCAAATCTTCTTCACACGTTTCAAACAGGCTCTCTCAAAAGTACTTTTAAAAGTCTCTCATCTTGTGTTGCAGTAAAGATGACTCCTCTTTAGTTTCAGTAATGTTTCTTTCTCCAATGTGGGTCTTTTTCCGCTCGTCGCCAGTGTGAAATGCAAGAAAGGAGGTAAGCTGAGATGAAGTTATATCCCAAAAGGTAGATTTATTCTTCAATTCAATAAGGAAAGGAACATTAGATTATAGGATGGTTGTAGTAGTATCAGCCCCACCAAGAGCAGTATCCCTGCTGCTCAGCCCACATACAGCAACTGACTTTTCATTCAACCATACACACCAGATCACTCTGTGACATCACTCACACAATGGCTGAGCAGCAGAGTACAGAACACAGAGAAAGGACTAAACATAAATGAGAGCAGGATACCACACACCCCTCATCAGCCAAGCTAGCTTGAATCCAGTGGCAAAGTGAGCAAGGGACCCACGTCTGGGCATACCCTGCCAACTTAGGGCAAACAAAGCAAACACAAGGAGATGATGGACGGAGTGTTGAAACTTTTCAAACACTCACCCCCAGTCACAGATGTGGGTTGAATCCATCATAGTTCTTTAGCTCACTTCGCCACCCCAGGTCAGACACAGCTATATGCAAATCAGTCTTGACCCTGTGCCTCATGGGAACAGTCCAGCCCGAACTGCCAAGCCATGTCTTCCCTGGACCGGAAACAAGCATCCTGGGACCGGTTTCAGGGTAACACCCCTCATCAGCCAGGCCAGCTTGAATCCAGTGGCAAAGTGAGCAAGGGACCCACGTCTGGGCATACCCCGCCAACTTAGGGCTAACAAAGCAAACACAAGGAGATGATGGACGGAGTGTTGAAACTTTTCAAACACTCACCCCCAGTCACAGATCTGGGTTGAATCCATCATCTTTCTTTAGCTCACTTCGCCACCCCAGTTCAGACACAGCTATATGCAAATCAGTCTTGACCCTGTGCCTCATGGGAACAGTCCAGCCCGAACTGCCAAGCCATGTCTTCCCTGGACTGGAAGCAAGCATCCTGGGACCGGTTTCGGGGTAACACACCTCATCAGCCAGCTAGCTTGAATCTAGTGGCAAAGTGAGCAAGGGACTCACGTCTGGGCATACCCTGCCAACTTAGGGCAAACAAAGCAAACACAAGGAGATGATGGACAAAGTGTTGAAACTTTTCAAACACTCACCCCCAGTCACAGATGTGGGTGGAATCCATCATAGTTCTTTAGCTCACTTCGCCACCCCAGTTCAGACACAGTTATATGCAAATCAGTCTTGACCCTGTGCCTCATGGGAACAGTCCAGCCCGGACTGCCAAGCCATGTCTTCTCTGAACCGGAAACAAGCATCCTGGGACCGGTTTCGGGGTAACACCCCACATCAGCCAGACTAGCTTGAATCCAGTGGCAAAGTGAGCAAGGGACCCACGATTGGGCATACTCTGCCAACTTGTATTTGCTTTTTATTGAAATTTTTTATTTAGTTGAACATAACATGGCCATTTACATGCAAACGTCCACTCATGTATGATCGGTAATGGTACACTACCAAAGAACTGCAATACATTAACATTGTACAGTAATATGATCTCACAAAGTGCATTCTCCTGCCTGGCTTATGCGCCTCCCAGTTCCCCTCCTCCCACCACATCCCCAAGAGTATTTTCCCAAAAGAACAGCAGTTAGCACATTATCATGTCCAGTTAACGATGTTGTGATAACGGCATGTGGTATGCCCCTTTTCTGCGCCAGGGAGCATTGCATCTACAGGTATTTCAGCAGGTCCAGTGTCATGGCATCTGAGGTAAGTTATAAATGGTTCCCATATATCTCGAGCACGGCTGCTTTGTGGTTGCAGTTCCCAATATGCAGATAATCATTCTTGGCAATATACAATGTCTGTTAGCCAATCTCGAAACCTGGGAGCTCGCAATCTCCCCCAATGCATAACTACCTGCAGTTTTGCTAGAAGTAATATCGCTACCAACCTCCGGACTTCCTGGGCGACCTCACCCACATACCCCAGCAGCCCCACTAGTGGTGAAAAACCGGCAGGCATCCACGTGATCTCCTCTATTATATGAAAGACCTCGCCCCAGTAGGTCGTGATGGCAGGACAGCGCCAGGCAAGGTGGATAAAATCTGCATGTGATGCATAGCAACGTTGACACCGGGAGTCGGGGATCAGCTCCATTCGGAATAACTCTTCCGGTGTATGGTATATCCTGTGCATAAATTTAAAGTGTATCAAGTGCAATCGGTAATTGAGAGATAGCATCTCCAGCTGACTACAGCAGAACGACCATTGTGCGTCCGTCAAGGAGTCATCGGAGAAGTCACTGGTGCATTCTGTTGCATGTGTTTGTATAGGGACGTTATCATCTTATGTTGTGAGGAGGTAGTGTATGTGTGCTCCAGGGCTTGGGGGGGGCTGTGAAACTGTCATGTAACGCACAACATGTAGCTCTTAACTGGTAGTAGAGCAGGGCATCCAGCGGTGCCAGCTCTTTCCCAGTGAGGTCAATGAAGCTATCACCTGGATATAGATCTGCAAAAGTGCTTATGCCTAATCGCAGTGCGTGGCTGATTGCTCTCCTGTTCTGCAAAGGGGGTAGCGCAGGGTGATTGGCCACAGGAACCAATGGGGCATGGAGCTGTGCAATGCCTGTGTGCCTCCTATGTCCCCCCATGCCCATCGCATGCATTGTGCAGTGCCAATGTCTGGAGCAGGCGATTTATATGGGAGAAACAGTGCTGTTGCCAGAGTCCAAGGGAAGACTCTGTCCGTCTCAATCACGACGTGTGGCTGGAATGGTGTGGGGTGGGTCCAGTAATGAAGAAAATGTACTTGGGAGCATAGTGCATAAAGATAAAAATCGGGGGCGCCTAATCTGCCTTGGGACTGCGGGAACGTTAAAAGTTTGTATTTCCCCTGTGGCTGCTTGCCGGGCCATATTAGGGTTATTAAGTTAGAGCAGAGCCGCCTAAAAGAAACTAATGGTGAGCTGGAGTGGAACGTTCACGAACAGAAAGAGGAATTTAGGTAACACTACCATTCGACCCGCCATAGATAAGGGGAGTTTACACCAAACAGGAATTCGCTCCTCCAGCCAGTTCATGGCTTTACCAAAGTTGCACTGCCAGAGCTCCTCAATATTCCTGCTTATCATTGCATCTAGGTATTTAACTGGACATGTGGCCCACTGTAATGGGTATTCCGTGGCAAAGGGGGTCGTCCTGTCTGTGAGTAGAAAAAGTATACATTTTGACCAGTTCACCTGGATTCCAGAGATGCTGCCAAAACAGACCACCTCTCGGATTAGAGAACCTATGTTGATCTCTGGGTCTTTAATGTACAGTGCGGCATCGTTGGCATAGAGACACATGAGGAGCACCCGGTATGTAAAACCCAGCCCTCTGTTGGCATGGTGCTCCCGCAGCTGTGCTGCCAAAGGCTCCATGGCGATGGCAAATAATATGGGCGAAAGTGGGCAGCCCTGCCGTCCACCTCTCTCCACTGGGAAGGGGTCCTATAGCAGGTCATTGAGGCGTATCCGGTCAGTGGGGGATGTGTATAATAAACTAATCAGGGCTATAAAGCTGGGGCTCAGTCCATGCCTCTGCAATAAGGGGAATAGATAGGTCCACTTTAGCGAGTCAAAGGCTTTGGTCGGGTCTAGAAATGCAACAGCTGCGGATGTGTCTGGGTGTAGATAGTGCATACCTTCAAATAACGTATGTAGATTATGAGCTGTTGACCTGCCAGGGATAAAGCCGGATTGATCCGGTCTGACCATTACTGATAATAGAAGTTGTATGCGGTTGGCCAGCACTTTGGCAAATATTTTGTTGTCCGTATTTATTAGAGATTATGGCCGGTATGAATCACATTGGTTGGCCGGTTTACCGGGCTTAAGTAATGTAATTATGACTACTTCTGTCAAGGAGGGGGGCAGGCTGGACGATTCTATAGAGTCTTGATACATGTCTAGTAGTTTGGGTGCGAGGAGTTGGGAGAATTCTTTGTAAAATCCGACTGGCAAGCTGTCAAGGCCGGGGGCAATATCAGGAGCCAGACCCTTCGATTGCTTAGTGTATTTCTTCTATCGTGATTGGGCAATTAAAAAATTCCCTCTGTGCATCGGAAAGCCAAGCCAATTGTAACGACTCAAAATATTCCTGGAACTCCGCAGCTCCAGCCACAGGAGTGGTGGATTATAAAAGCTTATAAAAGGTGACCATTGTCCGCAAAATATCAACGGGAGAGGATTGGCTGCGGCCCGCGGAGTCTAATAGTGCGGTAATATAGGTGGAGGCATGCGGTTTCTGTAGTAGACAAGCTAGAGTTCTACCAGGCCTGTCTCTCTACCCATAGTTCCTGGGCCTGGGTGTCTTTGTCTAAAAAATGCATTTCGCGGAAGGCTTCTTCCTGATATATAGAATTTTTTTCCCGGATACCAGCCAATGTGTCCGGATCATCGGTGTGGAAGAAGTCAGCTTTTTAGGCAGTGATGCCATTTTCTATTTTTGACAGCGTGCCGCAAATGGATTTTAATATACCATGCTGTTTGGCTATGCAGACGTATGACGGATTTAAATGCATCCCACAGTACGGAGGGCGAGCCTTCTGACCCTGTGTTTAGCTCGAAAAATTCATTTATAGCAATGTGTATTTGTACTCGGAATGCTGTGTCGCGTAGGGCTCCTGTGGGGAGGCACCATGCAAAGGCTCGCGGCAAAACTTGTGGGGGCTGTATGGTTAGTAATACCGAGGCGTGATCTGAGAGTGCATGTGAAAGGTGCGTGACTGATCGCGTCCATTGTTGTGCATCTTTAGTGATTAGCCAGAAATGAATCCTGGACCACGCTTTATGTTGTAATGATAAGCAGGTGCCCTCCCGGTTCTCCCTGTGCTTTGTCCGCCAGATGTCTACTAGATGGTTATCCATGCTGATTGAATGTAGAGTGGATGCTGCTGCACGGTGTGGTTGCCTAGCGCTTCCCTGTCTGTCTAACACATCATCTAGTGGGACATTGAAATCCCCGCCCCATATCCCTGTCCGGGAGCCTGTGTCAATGATAAAGTGCCATACCTTGGTGAAAAAACACATTTGGTCCGTAAACCGTGGCCAGCGCTATATGGTGGCTGTGCAGTGTGCCTGCAAGTATAATGTATCTGCCATCAGCATTGCTGATGCATTGGGACATTTTCCAAGCAACGCCCTTGCTTATAAGGATGCAAGTCCCTCTGGCATAATTAGAGTTAGTAGAAGGGTATGTCATCCCCATCCCCGCGTCAACAAGTTTGGGAGACCTGCCCTAGATAAATGTGTTTCTTGAAGTATGCATATGTCTATGTGGTGTCTGATCAATATGCATGTACGAGCCACACCTTCCTGCCATCATTTAGCCCTTGCATATTCCACGTGAGGAACTTAACTGTGGCCATCTATTACAGCGTTGGAGAATTGAAAATATACCTCTACATTAGTGAGAAAGCACTCTAATTTATATATGTATTACATGAAATACTGATCTATATTAGGAGTGAACGTCTAGGCAGCTGTCTGCAAGTATAGGCCAACCACTAAAAACTAGCATGTCTACCCCACTCCCACCCCAACAACTTACCAACAGTGAGAACACATTCCCCCCTCCCCTCCCACACCAACCTCCCAATCAGGTTGTGATACCCCCCAACCCAACAACTTTATCCTGGAATAATCCCTTGGGAGCATGGTGTTTCCAAACTAACTACCCACCCTAGAGGCTGGGTGGCCGAGTGTGTTTGTTTTGTGGCAGCCCAGTTAGGACATTAAACAGGGGAAGTGAGCGGTATTTCTAAAGAAAGGTGAGGGCCTGGTGGGGCGCACCCACCCGATCATATGCATCCAAAAACCTGGAATCATCCTGCATTAACTACATATAACAAGACAGTGATTAAATCGAGATTTCTATGACAGTATGCTAGCTATTTATGCTTCACGCACTATTGGTTACAGAACTTATTTACTAGTCATTGTCACTCAGGTGTGCCTTTACCGAGGAGTGTGATGAGCTTGCCGATAATCTTGCTGACTTAATTTTCTGCTTGGTGTACTTTAGGGACTGTTTTGCGTCTGTATAATAGTGAGTCTTGCCGTCTTGTGTGATCTTGAGCTTGGCCGGGAAAAAGAGAGCGTATTGCACACCGGCCTGTTGTAGCAGGCGCTTAGCAGGTAAAAAGTCCCTCCGGGCAGCCTGCATGGCTACCGTGAAGTCAGGATAGAAGGACAGTTTGTCACCTTTGTACTGGATCTGTCCCTTTTCCCTGGCCAGCCTAAGTACTGTGTTGCGGTCCTTGTAGTTCAGCAGGCGCACCACTATGGGCCGTGGGGGTGCGCCAGGAGGGGGCCTTGGGCCCAGTGATCTGTGGGCCCTTTCTACGATGAAGACCGATGACAATTCAGCTCCAAAGGATTCTCTGAGCATGGCATCCACAAAGTCCTCCATTTTCGCAATCACCGTGGTTTCCGGAACCCCCGCGATGCAGATGTTATTTTGCGTCGAGCGGACTTCGAGGTCCTTGTTCTTGAGCTTGATGAGTTCCATGACCTTGTCCATGCGCAGGAGTTGTTCCTTCGCTACCGCCTGATTGTCATCAATGTCCGACATGTGAATTTCTAGCTGGTCTATACGCGTGTCATGCTCATCCACTCTCCCTTTAACCTTGTCTAGACGCGACGTGTGTAAGTCCAGCTTGGCGTCGATGTTTTTTAGGCTTGTTTTACATCCAGGAGTATTTCTTTTAAGTCCAGCTCTTGTTTGTCCAAGCCTTCCGTGTGGTCAGGCACAGTTCGGCTGTCCTCTGTATGGTCTGCCTGTCTAGTGCTGCGCTTTCTCTCAAAGGATAGTTTGGTTCGTCTCCCTTCATGTTTGCCCATGGTTCCAGCTGCCGAGGGCAGCCTGCTGATGTCCTGATGTTGCAAGAGCAGCGCACAAAATCACCTGAGAGTGCAAGTCTATCAGTCCTGGTGCCGCACTCCGTGCCCCCACTGAGCCCAGGCATGTGCTTTGAACTGTGCCCGCGGTGTTAGCCGAAGCAGTGTTGCTGCACAGTTTTTCATGCCCCAAACACAGTCTCATCCATGCTTCTGTTCCGGCCACGGCGCTGCTGATGTGGGCGAAGGTGCAGTCCTGACCGGTGCCACCAGCGCCGTGTAGCAGGCCTGTGAGTTCTTATTCTGTGAGGCAGAGGTGGGCCGCTCTGCTTCAATCAGGCCTACACAGCCAGGCCCGTCCTCCCACCTGCGCCAGCCGATGCGGCGTGGGGAGGCCACAGCAATGCCGGTGCCTCGAGGGCCGTTATTGGTGGGACGCAGTCCCCTGGAACACCACTCGCCCACCTGATCACCAGCGCACCCACCTCACCATGACTCTTGCTGGAGCGGCAAGTGATCCGGCATCCCCGATGCAGGCCCCCACGTAGCCGGTGATGGCGTCAGGCAGCCCAGGGGTGCGGCCCTCCGCCGCCGCAAGCTGTTTCTCCACAAGGCCGCGGCCGCCTGCGTCAGTCCTCGTCTGCAGGTGCCACGAAATCAGGACTCCTTCCACAAATGGTCCCCCGCTCATGGCCACCGACTACTGCATGTGAATTCTGAGGGTCGATGCTACGGATGGGCATCCCTGATGCAATGCACTCCGTCGGATAAAAAACTCGGGCGGCAGAACTCGCCTACTGCACAGCCATTTTGAAGTACGGCGAGACCACGCCCCGGCTACCCTCTATCCTTGACCACAGTTGCTGCAGTGGGACTGTGGTCCCATGTATCAGGTGGGCTCTGTACTCATGACACTATCAGATTCAAAGACCAGTTCAGCTACCCACAGTTATCACTGAGGGGTGCGCACTCATGACAGGCCACATCCCCATCTCCTCCTATCCGAGTGGATCTGTAGTGCTGCAAGTAAGTCATATCTCCTCCTGAGATTTCTCCTCTCAAGCCCTCCTGATGTCCAAAGGTAAAACCATGTGCCACCTCATTTTCATGGATATGGCGCCTGAAAAGCAGAAGACTGTTGTGCCCACCATGACAGATGAAAGATTGGAAACATTAATCAGCGATCTCACGGACATCAAGATGACAATGGATCTGATGCACATGGACTTAAAGGGACTTCTTTACTAGTTTTTGATGTAGGGCAGCGCAGCAAGTCACTTTGCTCCACTGTCCTGCGTCAAAATAAAAAGGGAGGAGCCGTTTGTATGAGATACTGCACATTTCTGTGCTCTTCCACTGCGCTGGCACACAATTGGCTGTCTTGCTGCAGTGCAGGCTCCCTTGCACCATGGTGCAATTGTGTCTGTGTCTGTGTTGTAGGAATTATTATTTTTGTGCAGAAAGGGGCACCTTCCTGCACAAAAACAATCAATTAATGCATTTTCTCCCTTTCATGTGTGCTACCACATGCCACAGACCCTCCCACCTACCCTGTGTGGTCAGCTTGCTGCCCCTTACTCCCACCACCTTCCCTCTGTAGTTTGTGTGTAGTGTGTTGTGCTTCCAGTGCCCATCTTGCCTGCCCCCCATGGTCAGCTTGCTGCTCCTGCCCTGCCCTCTTTCCCCTGCCCTCCGTTTTACATGTGCAGAGTTCTATCCCCTCCCTCTTGCCTAGCCTGTTCTGTTGTCATGCCCCTGCCCCTCCCTCCAGCCCTTCATGGTCCATTATGCTGCAACTGTCCCTCCTGTCTGTCGAGTATGGTCAGCTTGCTGCTCTTACCTCTTTCCCCTCAGTTCTCTGTTGTCCATGTGCATGGCCCTGTCCCCTTCCTATTGCTTTCTGTGGTCCATTGTGCTGCACTGCTGTCCCGCTTGCCTTGTGTGGTATATTGTGCTGCTGCAACCTGTCTGCCCTGTAAGATCAGCTTGGTGCCCCTGTCCAGCTCCCTCCTGCCCTCTGTTATCCAAGTCCATGCCTCTAACCCATTCATACAGCCTTCCGTGATCCAATGTACCTTACTTGTCAAAATGTTGAACTTGGTAAGAGGGAGAATTTGAAAAAATACTGGGAAAAGATTTTCCTAATTGACTTACATTGAAAAAGAGGAGATTTTAGTCAGGAGACAGATGAAAAACAAAACTCTTGGGCTTAAAAACATCGGGAGTCTCCTGCCTGAATAGGGTCTGTTGGCATGTATGGTTGTACTGCCGCTGCCTCTTCCTTCTGCCCTCAATGGCCTTTTATATTGCCACAGCCTTTCTTGTCTGTACTGCATGGTTGTTTTGTTGCCCCTCCACTTTTCCCTGCCCTCCATGGTCCATTGTGCTGTCATTAACCCTCCCACCTTCCCAGCGTGGTCTACTTGTTGCCTCTGCACCCTCCTCCATGAGAGGGTCTTATTCCCATAGAAATTAGGGTTAGTGCTCTAAACAACTGAAATTAGGACATATTTTCTGAGTTCCCAAATAGCAACAAAACACTTTTAAAAATGTTGCTAGGTTAATGTTTATTCGTCCATTTGGTCACTTGATTATATGTTACCCTTAAGGGAGAGGATGTGGCTTTATGGCAAGAGTTGCAGACTTTGGAACTGGGAAGCTGGTTTGAGTTTCGGCGTCAGCTCGACATCATCTGATTCTGGACAAATCACTTAACCTGCCCATGTCTAAAACTAAAATGAATCTGTCCTTGTGTGATGTAACTGATGCTCATGTAAAGCACTCCAATAGCTTTGGGTCAAGTCTGCACTATATAAAACTGCAAAAAAATGAATAAAGTTAAGGGGTTTATTTACAAGCCCCTTGCGCAGCCGGTGTATCACTTTTTATGTGATGAAAAGTGACTCAAGTGTTTTCCACACTTCTGTCATTGGGCTACACATGGTCTATATTTGGGTGCTATTTGAGCTATATTTGGGCTCATTTTTCTCTTGTGGCCATCTTCGGAGAGTTATTTGTTATGAAGCTTACTTTCCTCATTTACTGCATTATCCTTAGTAGAAAATGCTTTCAGTTTTCCACTTCGATTCCATCAAAATTATGTTCAGAAGTGCAACACTTTTGGCATGAATTCAGAATGTTAGCACTCTAGTTGCTTATTAGAACACTGTAGTAAAGCTGCTGATCACCAGGAATTAACTGGCAGTCTGCTCCTGGTGTTGAAAGTGCATGTTTTAATCTGTATTTCAAAATGTTTTGATGAAATAGAAGAGGAAGATATTTGATACACACTTAAAATGTGTTCTAATTTCTCTTTCTACAGCACTAACCATAATTTCAATGAGAAACTGAACTCCCTCTTGTTGTCCTTTCTTAATTAAATGTTTTAAGTTTTAACAGTTTGATTCAATCAACATTGCTTCAGGTCTGCCATATGTTTGTCATAAGTAACACTGGGGCTCATTACGAAGGCGGACGGACTGCAGTTCATCTGGCATCGTGTCGGGGAGTGGGACCGCCCGACTACAAGGTGGCGGTCCCACCGGTGGTATTACGATGCCACCGCCACCGTGGCGGTCGCATCTACCATCTTTAACATTGCAGCGGGTGCTGCTAGCTGCAGCACCCGCCGCAATGTTAAAGATGCACTGTGTACATTTCCCTGCACTACGTGGCAGGCACCACGCGGTGCCAGCCACTTAGTGCAGGGACATGTAGGGGGGTACCCCCCAGTGCACCCCCCACACCCTCCACCCTATGGGGGCCCGCAACGGGCCCCCAAATACAATCCCCACCAGCCTGTGACTGGCGGTTCCACCGCCATACACCGGCTGGCGGGGATGCAGCATTGTAATTTGGTGGACGGTGCCTGCTAGGCACCGCCACCATTTTACGGATGCTGGCCGCTCCACCAGGCAATCGGACCGATTGCCTGTGGCGGATCCGTGGCGGGCGGTCTTTGCACCCGCCACGGTCGGATTCCCCCCGCCATCCTAATTTGGCGGGGGGAAATTGCGGTCCGATGGCAGAAGGCCCTCCATTGCATGGCTGGTGGTGGCGGGCCTTCCGCCATCATAATGAGGCCCACTGTTAGCACTCTAGTTGTTGTTTAGAACACTGTGGGAGGCTGCAGTCAGTGTTGCCAGATTGAGCTATTTCCCGCACAAATTGCCGATATTTTTCTCATTTGTGAAGGAAATAACTCTCCTGGTGGGTTGCACAAATTTGGGCTTTATTGGCCCATTTGTGCGCAAAATTTGTGGATGGGGAGGGACGGCCAGGGAAAATGTTCCTCATGCCCTGTATGCAATTTGGCAGGGCTGTCAATCATTAATAGCAAAAAGCGCTACCTATGATGGCCCGTCTCATGTGGTGGCCTGCCCCCAGAGAGTCTAGATGAATGTGGTCATGAGGGGCAGGCCTGTTATTCTTTTTTTATGATTGGCCCAGCCATGGTCTGGGCTGAGCAGCGAGGCATGCTCACTCAGCGCAGGAATCGGGCTTCTGCTGGCCTTGGGAGAACGATGTACAGCAAATAGGGTGCCTCTGGCAGGGTCAGATGCAGGCAGGTTTCCAGTGATTGGCAGAGGCACGTACAGAATGATCCAGACCTCAGGACAAGCTTTTATTGAGGGGAAAAGTGAGTGGCATGTCCCTCCGTATCCATTAGGGATCCGCGATCCTGCTTTCACTTGCCTTGGTTGCACAGGGGCGCAAGAGTAAAGTCATAGCTGCCAAGTTTACAGATTGCCTATGTGTGACACTCCAAGAATTCAAGGTACTTATGAGTGTCCGTCTACTGTCAAATGTGTGACACTTAGAGTGGCACTTTCTCATGTGTAAATCCAAGAAATGAAGTAAAACAATTTGCAAAAATATGACTAAAGCACGGTGTGGTAGCACACTGTCAGGTACAGGCAGCGCATTTTCCATTGTAAAGGCCACTTATTTGCAAAAACAGTTTTAATTATAAACCTCTGTAGCGTGCATACTATAGTGTGTGAAAATCTAGTTTCACTGAATATTTAATTTGTGCTTGTTTTGAGCTTACTAAAATGTGTGTTTGCATCACACTTAAAAATTATTAAAAAAATGAACTTCACTTGTGCGTTTCAAATTTTTTGATAAAAATTGTAGCGTTCATTTACATGTATTTAAACTGTGTTGTGTGTTATTTTAAAAAATGGCAGACTTTCCTTTCCCACTCGTATCATGGAAGATTATTGTAGTGTTCACCTAAGAAAATCCTCTCACTTTTCAGTCTGAGAAAGAAAAATAAACACTGAAAATAAGCAGAGTTTTGCTATAAGCCATAGCCTCACAAGTTACCTCTGTCTGTGAACTTGCAGCAAATGTGATTAGATATAAACAAAGTTTAAAGGTATCTTTATTCTTCTACACCTTTTGAACTCCAGCATGATTATTTTGGCTGTGCCGCAGGGCCTATGCTCTAATTACAAACACAGGAATGCGCACAGATGTACTTGCAACCAATCCCCTTGGAAGAATCATTACCAAAGTGGGGGAAATGCTGCAGCTACCACAGGCCTCGCAGTGCATTACTATAATATAGCTGCGCTAAATCACTGCAATCATCATGCTGCTGCTGGGGTCGTGCTGGGTGGCAGTCTCTCTCACCTCACGCCAAGGGCTTCTGTTCTTTAAGTAAAGGTCTGTCCAACTGCGACGAAGAAGTCCTCTGACAGAGGTGAGTCACAGCTGGAAAACAGGATGGAAGGAACCACAGACCTCGTAAAAATAGTACCGCCTCTGAGGCAGCTGTGGTCAGTTCTCAGCTGTTTACAATACAGTCATCTGGGCCCAGCGTTGATTGATTCATTGTCTCTGTAGAATATGTTTGTGTGATATAAAGCATTCTGACACCCTACAATAGGAGAAATAGTGCTATAAAAGAATTAAATAATAAAAAGTTAATTAGTAAGTGGTATTTAGACCATTGGCATAATTACTCATGCAGACATTCAACCCTCCTTACGTTCTACAGATTGCTGCTATGAAAGTAAAGTAGATAAATTACCCAGGGAGAAATTCAATTTATTGCATTGATCAAGATCAATAATAGTCGCCTGATCCTCTAATTTCCTGCACTGATTAAAGGAAATATGTACAGAAGGAGAGAGTAGAAACTGGTGCTGAACGGAAAGATGTGATGTGAGGTATGCAAATGGAGGATTTCAAAAAGATGTAGGGATGAAAGGGGCCTACAGCCCTGGCCTCATGTTGCCCAGATGGACATGTGAAACTGGCCATGACCCAGCTTCCTGCTGCACACGTGCAATAGATCTTTCATTTATTTTTGGCATATATGTGACCATCACTCTGTGCGCTCTGCAGAGAGGCCCAAGATTGCACATGCATTTAGTCTGAACACCTTATAGACCCACTGGCAGGTACAGTGCTAAACTCTGTAAGGAGTATAAGAGTACCTCCTCCTCCATTTCTCAGTTTATTACTGTGAAGAAATGCATCAAGATTCCTGGTTGTGATTATAAGTATATTTATTTTGCTGTCCAATATTTATTGTAAAGTAAAGCACAGTAAAGAACGCTCAAACAGCTGACACGTGTTTCGCCCTTACATGGTCATCCGGACCAGGGTTTCCTCAAGGCTTTCATACAAATAAATGTCAATTCTTGTATTTCCAAGTAAGAATAAAAGGTTGTTCAGTTTTGAATATCAATTTGCAGTCTGTCAATAGCATTCGTCTTGGTCAGGTCCCCGAGTAGAATTTCTACTTTCTATTCTTACTTAGAAATACAAGAATTGACATTTATTTGTATGAAAGCCTTGAGGAAGCCCTGGTCCGGATGACCATGTAAGGGCGAAACACGTGTCGGCTGTTTGAGAGTTCCTTACTGTGCTTTTCTTTATAATGAATATTGGATTGCAAAATAAATATACTTATAATCATAACCAGGAATCTTGATGCATTTCTTCACAATAATAAACTGAGAAATGGAGGAGGAGGTACTCGCATACTCCTTACTGATTATTAACTGAGGTATAAAAGGTTCAATACCTCAAGAATTACTTCCTCCAAATACAGGATACAAGGCAATTACGCCAAGGAGGAGAACCCTTGTACCTTCTTTCGCAACTAAACACAGTGCTAAACTCCTCCTGCTTTCAGTCTTAGGGCTGTCAATCATGCACATCATAAATACCCACGCATAATCTGAACCCACCCAGACACCAAGATACAACTAATTTCACAATATGTACTATACAAGCCACATGTTGCATGAAAGTAAAAATACAGAAACACAATGTTTGGAAAAAACAAATATTCATACAGGTGAAGTAAAGCATGTGAAATGTAAACAGGGACTGATTTGCTGACATGGAGTATCTTAGAGTTTTTCCATTCTTTGTTGAGAAGTCAATCGATTCTTTTGCCTTTAAAGTTAAGAACATGAATATAGGGATCCATTTCAAAGACAGTTTTGGGACCTGTCACATTTAAATTCCATAAAGGAGCTGCACAGCCTCATGAGATTGCCCAGGTCAGTGATGGTATGATAGCAGGACAACTAGAAGGAATGGGCTTCTTGTCGTACTGTGATGACCCTTCCAGTTTGCCAAATTCAGTTGTGCTGGAATTGCTTTAACCCCAGGGTGGATTCTTTATATATGTATCATTGTGTGGTGTTAATGCTGTGAGATCCATTAAATATAATGGTTACATATACTGTTTTAGGAGCTTCATTACTTAAAGAGTTCCGAACTTGGGCTTAATTAAGATGGGTTATAGTCTGCTCTTGTAAAGTTCATTAATCAGTGCCAGGTTCAGATTTGTGGTAATAGAAGTGCCTGTTAAAAGGCCCTAGTGGGGACCAATCTTCAAAATAAGTAATTATTTATAGAATTTGGACGATTGCAGAAGTGCATAGGTGCCCATTAAAACTCCTCCAATTATACGCATGTTGAACTGAAACTAGATTTATGGTCAGAATGGTTCCTGAAGGCTGTTTTTGCATACTTTGAAGGTTACAACTTCGGCCTGGTTTTTGGGCTGATACTAGTCTGCATTGGGCGGAATTTGGGCTTGAACATGGACAGCTCTGACTTGGGATGGGTCTCAAAACCTGGCAACACTGGTTGCTGTAGAACACAAGGGAATCAACTGACAGGCTGCTCCTGCTGGAAGTATATGATTTAATGAGAATGTCAGACTACATTTTCATATGACTGAGAAATATAGTGTGAATTTACAGAAAATATGATCTCATTTTAGCTTCTGGAGCACCTTCCATAACATCTATGGGAAAATCATGAGAAAACAGTTTTCTCTCAAACATGATTCATGAAATTCCAGTAGCAGGCTTTTTCACCAAGTAAAATCACACTAGAACACACCACAATTCCTAAAATGAGTTTGGTACCATCAACAAATGATTTATATTGTAGCTAAAATCTGTTATCACCCATTATAGGTTCTCCTTTTTGTGACCTTCAAAACCTGCCATTCACTACTATGCATTTCAATCGGGGTACTATCATGTATATTGATCGCAAGATGGCTGCCAACACTTCCTGGTTGAAGTGTTGGCAGCCAATCAGATCCTACCATGAGATCTGTGCCTAGGTTCCACGCAGATATACAAATGTAGTTTTCCTTTAATTTCTACAAAACTAATGAATGGATTTACACCAAATAGCAAAAAGCGTGATTTTCCGAACAAACCCACCTTTTTGCCAAATTTGATGTAATTCCCTCCACCGGTTCGGGCTGCAGGTGTATCTAAAGATTTTATGAAAATTGACACAGAAAACACACTTTTTTGAACCCCTCTTTTTCTCAAGCCCTGCTTGATGGTGTTAATACTGATGTTTATATACACAAGAATACATGTATGTTCAAAAATGAGATCGAATCAATGTTGTCGAAATCTCCAGAGATGACCTCTCCATCAACCCCAAGTAAGAAATACGTTGTCAGACAGGCCCTGAGACTTAGGCTCGAGGCTGCTGATCACAGGTGGGGTGGTAAGAAACCAGTCGGACAAACGTGCAAACAGGAAAACCCAAATTAGTTTAACAGATAGGCAGCAACACCGCAATGGTCCCAGGAGATTGGTCCAAATAAAGCACATATGGCCGGAGGGCTGCACGCTTTTCCAAAACATAAAGATAGATGCCACATGAAGTAAGGAACACTCAGCCAATCAGAACACAGCACACACAGTACACGCAGTGATCATGCGCTCCTCATGCTAGGCATCTGGGCACTTCACCCACTCGCCCTCATTGTGCCCACGCAAGGTCGAGACCCACCTGCATTCGCTATCAGGTGGCCCAATTTACAGCTCCATGACTAGGCCCACATTCCTTTTTCTTAAATAAGATCGATTTTTTTTTATAATGCTCCAAAGACTGTATATAATGCACTCAGAATGAATGTATGTTGAGACAGTCCTCAGACCCGTTTCTGTGACTATTTCCCGGCCACAGCATTTAATTAAACCAACTGTTTCTGTTTTGCCAAACACCTCTTGTCTTTCATTTTTTCAAGGTAAATTCACATTCCAGCACCAATTTAGCAAACCAAATAGGAGAGATTAGTTATCTGACCTTGACTGCAGCCAAAAGAAAAGGAGCCCACCCAAATGGATTCACATCTGGGCAGCAAGGAAGGTGAGCAGATGCTGCAATTGCTTGAAAGTTCTGCTGAATCCGTGGGGCGGAGGTCCATCCAGGAAACAGCGTTTACAACGCTGTCTCCACAACACGGTACCTTTACAACATGGTTGTTACAACGACTGCGTTGTTACCACGTGTACCATTATATCGCAAGTTGTTTCAACGACTTGCTGTAGGGTGCGCGCTGGTGTTGGATTGTAAATCCAACACCTTCCCTGCTGTTGCACAAACTGGAGTAGGAATAGTAAATAATACTATTCCTAAGTCCAGCGCGCCCCCTACAGCAAGTCATTGTAACAACTTGCGATGTAATGGTACACGTGGTAACAACGCGGTCGTTGTAACGACCGCGTTGTAAAGGCATGCGATGTATTTTTATGCGTTGTAAAGAGACATATTCGGTCCATCCTGAAGCCGCCATCAGTGGGTAAGAGATTACATCTGATCCATTGTCCCAGCATTTGGTGTAAGGCAAACTAGGAAGAAACACAAAAATGTAACCTGAGCACCCTGCTACTAACGGAAATCTGACATATTGCCTATTTTATGTGTCCAAATTGAGTAGTCACTAGACAACCTTGGAGGCGATCTTGCAGAGGTCATCTTTTTTCGATAGTCAGCATGCTAGGAAAGGTGAAGATTGTTTAGTCGCTTGGACTGCTGGGTGTGACACAGATTTTACGCTTGTCCTCTGAATGTGATACAGTGTTGAGGCCTGACTGCTTGGACCACTGGGTGTGGCACAGAGGGTTTGCATAGGCCCTTGATGTGATTTAGGGCCAACACCTCAATCTCAATTTTTAGTCTAAAAGGGTTTTCTCAGTGCTGTTGGATTCTTAACACTGGCAGTATCTGAAAGAAATGAAAGGTGTTATTCTCTTAGACAACTAGGCTTGACACAGCTGGTACTTATGACCCCTGGGTGTGTCTCAGAATGTAATGCGGATGTTAGGGAAAATTTGGATCTAGGAGAGTAGATGTAGCTTGTGCTTGGCCAAGGAGGACCTGTGGTTTTCAAGTTGTTCCTTCTTCTCCACAAAAATTGTTGCTGTATTTGTCCCAGAGCTGATATTGACAGACTATCGGGCTCACTTACTCCCAGGTACTACGCAGAGCCTCTCCTCATCAGTGGGCAGCGGTAAGTAGTCAGCATATTGATTATTTTTTATCGTTTTGACATAATATCGAGTTAAAAATATCGTTAGTATAAAATATCTATGTAAAAAATATCTATGTATATAATATCGATTTTGTGTGTTGTAAAAAGTATTGATGTAAAATATATAGATTGTTAAAATATCGTCAGTAAAATATATCGTTTTACTATTCTTTTTGTGTAAAATGTTTGTAAGTGATATAATAATTGTTAAATAAATTTAAAAAAAATTGTATAATAATTTTTAGGAGCGGCATGTAGGGTTTATAGGGGATAAAGGTGGGGAGTGTTTTAAAAAAATTGGGGAAAAATTTAAAATGTATTTAAAATTTTAAATCGGATGTATAATATTTTTTTAGGGGCGGGATGTTGGGTTAATACGGGAGAAGAGTGGGGAGTGTTTTAAAAATTTGAAATCTAAATTTAAAAAATAAATTAAATATATTTATATGAAATTATAAAAAAAATTCAGGTGCAGGATGTTGGGTTTATAGGGGATAAGGGTGTGGAGTGTTCTAAATATTTTTTTTAGAAATTTTAAAAAATATTCTAAAATTGAAATTTATTTTTAAAAAAATTATGAGCGAGATTTTGTGTTAATAGGGGGTAAGGGTGTTTTTTTTGTTATTACATTTTCAAAACTTGAAAAAAAATTGAAATTAATTTTTTATATAAATAAATTTATGAGTGTAATATGGCGTTTATTGTGTTTAAGGGTGGTGAGTGTTTTAAAAATTTATTGATCATAATTTTTAAAAATGTATAATTTATTTTTTTAATTTAGTTATTGGAGTACTGGGATGTTGTGTTTATAGTGGTTAAAGTTGAGTATGTTTTAAGTTCATTAAACATTTAGGGGCACATTACGATACCCGGCGTAAATAATTCCGCCAGGCATGGAAGCGGCAAAAATCCGCCCGCACACACCGCCTGAACACCGACCACGCCATTACGATTACACAAACCGAATACCGCCATCGGCGAAAAAGCACACAAAATACCGCCCGCCAACGTCCGAGTCGGAGACAAACCGCCCGCCACGGACGGAAACACGCACGACAACACAAAACCGCCCGCCCTCACGCCCGACACACCGCACGTGAAATTACGATCGCACCGACATGAGCGCGGAAAAACCACAAATATACCGCCCGCCAGCGCAAACAACGCCGATGAGAATCGACACGGCAGAAGCCATGGCGCCCACGTACCTGCACAGAAACCATCCGCACACAAAACCAATAGCACACAACATGGCCAACAAGTCTACACATAGCAAGGCACGCACAAATACACAAGCACAGTACATATCCCGAAAACACCCCCGGACAAACAAAAAATACAAAGGCCAGAACCCCAGACACAACACACCTGAAAACAACAGACCATGAGGACACACCCACATAGGTGAGTACAAAAGCAGCACTCCCACAGACCACAACCCCTTGCAACATTGCAAACCAGAGAGGAGAGGACACAGTGACACAGCAAGGACAGCAGCACACCACAGAAACGCACACATCACTACCACCACCACCACCACCACCACCAAACACCACCACCACCACCACCACCACCACCAAACACCGGCACCACAAACCCCCTGCACATTACACAACACACACCGCACCAGCACCACAAACACCATGGCACCACAAAGGATGCCCAAGTTCACGCCCATGGAGCTGACGGTCATGGTCGACGAGATCATCAAGGTGTACCCACAAATCTATGGGAACATGGTCCAGCACACACCACTAGCCACCAGAAACAGAATGTGGAACCGGATCGTAGACCAGGTCAATGCAGTCGGGACCCTGCCCAGGAACAGAGTCGAGATTAACAAACGTTGGAATGACGTCAAGAGCCTGGTCAAGAAGAAGGAGGGCAAAAACAGAGAGCTGGCTGCCGTCACTGGCGGAGGGAATCCCGCGCTCTTTAAGACCTTCAAAGCGTGGGAGGAGAAGGTGCGAGTCGTAATCCATCCGGAGATCCTCGCCGGATTAGCAGGGGAGTGGAGGCTGGTAAGTACAAACTAATGTATACCAGCACACCGCTATGTACTCACATGCACTACCACCATGCCACAGCTCCCAGGGACAAACACCCCCATGTCCAGCACACAATACACAACACATCACACACACATGCAACAGACACCACCACACACAGCCCAAACCGAACAACTGCAAGATGCGTGGGGACATGTGTACACTAAGCCAGCCACGTAACCACCAACAGGTCCCCAAATATGCCAGAAGCGCCACAACGAGCACCCACCACACCCATGTGTCCGCCACAGCTGCACCAACCGACAAGTAACAGGTAAGTGGCAGGAACACAAAGTGCAGTGGGTGGGACGGTGGACAGCCCAAGTACAATACACACCAGGCCCCAGTCCCACAGCACAGCAAGGAGGAGCATCCCCACACCCCACACCCACGTGTCAGCCACCGCAGTGCACAACGACAGCCGAAAGGCAGACATCACGGTCCACAGCAATCGGTGTCAGTGGGTATCCAGCCACCCCACGACCCACAACACCCTCCCACCCCCACAGACCTGCAACATGGAGCACCCCCGCTTAGAGCCATGTGGCATCCAGTACAGTGCACGCACGAACAACTTGCAGGTGGGAAACTGGACAGGGCCGGATTACTGGAGGCATGAGGACCGTAACACGACCAACACATGGGACATGTCACGTAGCAGACGAACACGCAGCACCGCCCACCGTCACGAACAAGTGAACAATGTGCACACGGACATGAACAACAGACTCACACCCCACATGACCCATCACAGACATAGCAACACCCAAGGAGCCACGTCTGCATGCACAAGCCACACTGAATATAGTACCACACGGCAGCCACAGTGCAACTCATCACACACAACCGAAACACCATTGAAGTCCTGTCCATGTAGCCCCAACTGCCTGTCAACCACACACCCCACAACTACGCCTATGTAAGACAAACAACACTAGACGCAACAGAGCGGAACAACATAAATGCACACGAACACCACTGAACCCATCAAACACACAGACACACCATGCACAAACAACATACCATCCATCCCATCCGCCAGCCCCAGTCTCATGAAAGGCATGTCATCCGCACAGCTGCCACACATACAGCAGTCACGCTAAGATACATGCCCATTACCAACCATGTGCCAGAAGTCAATGAAGTGCACGACACACTGTGAGCAACAACACACAACATGGGCCACACCACCCCCGAGCACTGCAGTGATGCACATGGCACAGGGCAGCACGCACACCAAGGAGATGGGACAACTGCAATACGTCGGGTGGCACACAACCATCACACACTCATAACGATGCGTCCAATGCCATGTCCAGTAATCACAACAGACAGCAAATATGCAGGCCATGTCAAGCATGCACACACCTCAAACCATGCACTGTCATGCTGCCACAACACATGTCACGTTCGGCACCCATGGCTCACAGCATGTACCCCAAAAGCATATTCCCTCCCAAATGCGAATCTGGGGCATGGCCCCCATGTTGCCATATGCGTTCCTAAGCGTTCCATTTGAACCCCAAAAGCATATTCCCTCCCAAATGCGAATCTGGGGCATGGCCCCATGTTGCCATATGCGTTCCTAAGCGTTCCATGTGAACCCCAAAAGCATATTCCCTCCCAAATGCGAATCCGGGGCATGGCCCCCATGTTGCCATATGCGTTCCTAAGCGTTCCATTTGAACCCCAAAAGCATATTCCCTCCCAAATGCGAATCCGGGGCATGGCCCCCATGTTGCCATATGCGTTCCTAAGCGTTCCATGTGAACCCCAAAAGCATATTCCCTCCCACATGCGAATCTGGGGCATGGCCCCCATGTTGCCATATGCGTCCCTAAGCGTTCCATGTGAACCCCAAAAGCATATTCCCTCCCACAAATGCGAATCTGGGGCATGGCCCCCATGTTGCCATATGCGTTCCTAAGCGTTCCATGTGAACCCCAAAAGCATATTCCCTCCCACATGCGAATCTGGGGCATGGCCCCCATGTTGCCATATGCGTTCCTAAGCGTTCCATGTGAACCCCAAAAGCATATTCCCTCCCACATGCGAATCTGGGGCATGGCCCCCATGTTGCCATATGCGTTCCTAAGCGTTCCATGTGAACCCCAAAAGCATATTCCCTCCCAAATGCGAATCTGGGGCATGGCCCCCATGTTGCCATATGCGTTCCTAAGCGTTCCATTTGAACCCCAAAAGCAAAGTACAAACCAGACCCAGGATGGGCCAGGAGCCCGCATACACCAGAGTCACAATAAGTAGGGGCACAGCAACACACCCATCGGCATGGCCAATCCGTCCCATGCCACATGTGCACAGCACACAGTCCCATTGCCAAGCACACACAACTACAGATGCTACAGCCACACACACGCCTCCGGGAAACCCATGTACGAGATTGCACGAACTGTCAATGTCAGACGACAAATACATACTTCGCCAGGTGCAACACAATAACTAATCTCATTCTCTCCACAGGTGACGAACTGCTGGATGCTGGGGATGGAGCCAGCAGCCAGCACAGCCAGCCTACAAGCCCCCAACGAGGACACACGGATCTGGAGGATCTGTCCTCCTCTTCGGACACGGACAACCAAGCAGGCCCATCTGGTGTGGCAGGGCCCAGCCGCTCCCCAGGACCCCTCCTACCCACCAACCCATCATCCAGGGCTGCTGAACATTCACAGCCCCCTGCTGCCACTGTCGTTGCGGCCACACCCACGGTCATTGTGGCCACTACCACTGCCGCAACCGCCACCATCGCCGCACCGACCACCACCGCCGCCACCACCGCCACGTCTCCGCTGGCACCAGCCCCAGCGCAGGTGGTGGCCCGGACGACTGGATCCACCCTGGGAGCCACAGCGAGGACCGTGGTGAGCAATGTGGCTAGTGGGCAGGCCGGTGGCAGCAGGACTGGTAGGAGGAGCAGGGTCAGGGAAACGCCAGCCTCCCCTGGGAGCCATGCCCTGCCTCACATGGCCAGAGTCCTTGGGGCCTATGAAGAGGCCCAAGGACAATGGGTCCGGTCTGCCTCAGACACGCGTGAGGTGCTGGGGGTGTTGAGGTCCATGGACGCCCGTATGGGCCAAATCGTGGACCTCATGGGACAGCTGGTGGTGGCGGTGAGGTCACAGCCAGGGACAGCAGCTCCCCCTCCGCCACCACCTGCCGGGGCGCAGGGTGGAGCAGCAGTGTCCAGTTCCCCTGCGTCCACAGCCAGTGATCACACCTCAACCACCAGCATGTCGCAAGCAGGCACCCCCTCGCAAGCGTGGAAGGGGCCGTCCGAAGAGGAAACAGATCTCCTGGGAGGACTTCGCACGCTCCAGTCGCAAGTGAGGCAGCCAGCCAGCCATCCGCCAGCCTTCCTTGACCAGCCACTGCATTGACTTGGACTACGATCCCACTCCACACAGCCATCTGGATGGCATGTGTGTGTTGGACTATGGACATAGAACCAGTGGGTACACCCTGATCATCACGCAGCCATGACCGACAGCTCATTGTCACTGCACGCACCACTTTTGTCATCACCTTACACACAATCACATGTCACAGTTTGTAATAAATGCACCTTTTTCACTAACTGCTGTTTGTGCCCTGTGTCTTATTTGTACGGAAAACAACGGCCACCTTGGGCGGAAAGGCACCTGATGCGTGGCATGGCATTTGAATCCGGAGGGCCTGTAGGGACCTAGGGGTGGGAGACAGAACAGGAGCACATTCAATGAGTGTGTCACACACCCATCACACAGTACATGTCAACAACTACAAGCAATGTACACACATCGCACAGAGCAATAGGGCACAATGCAACAGCCACCAACAGTGGCATACTACCCTGGCCATGGAGCGGTGACACACAGCACGCAGTGAACAAACGGCCACCCTGACACAGCACACACACACCTGCACAGATACAGCCACATCAGCCGTCGTACATGGACACTCACAGTCAAGTGAAGTAGCGGGCGATGACCTGCTGCCGCACATTACCAGCTTCCTCCTCTCCGCTGTCCTCCTCACTCGAGCTGTCCTGGTCTGCGGGCTGGGGCCCTGGTTGATCTCCGTCATCCACGATGAGGGGATCTGCTTCCGAATGGCCAGATTGTGCAGCATGCAGCACGCCACCACTATCCGGCACACCTTCTGTGGGGAGTACGCCAGCGCACCCCGGTGCGGTCCAGGCACCTGAACCTGGACTTGAGGAGGCCAAAGGTACGCTCGACCACACGTCTGGTCCTCCCATGTGCCTCATTGTAGCGATCGTCTGCTGGGGTGCGAGGATTCCTCAATGGACTGAGCAGCCATGCCCCATTCGGATACGCAGAGTCACCTGGGTGTGAGGGACACAGAGAACCGTTGCTAATCCAACTGGACAGGGGACAGCATCGCACAGCCAGCACGCTACACCACTCCACATACTCACCGACAATACAGGCACGATCGTGTTGCATATTGGACATCAGTCGTGGCAAGATGCTGTTGCGCATTATGTGTGCGTCATGGGCCGAGCCTGGGAACTTTGCACACACGTGGGTGATCACCATGTCCGCAAGGCACACCACTTGCACATTCAGGGAGTGCGTGTGCTTCCTGTTGCGGTACAGGTGCTCAGTGGCCTGTGGTGGAACAAGGCCGACATGTGTGCAGTCAATGGCTCCAACGACGTGTGGGATTCTGCCAAGGGCATAGAATGCACCCTTCACTGCCGCCAATTCACGAGCCCTGGGGAAGCGGATGTACCTGTTCCGGTACAGCATCATGGCTGCCAGTACATCCCTCAGCACCTTGCTGAACATGGGCTGGGACATCCCTCCTCCACTGCCCACTGTGTGCTGGAATGACCCAGTGGCGAAGAAATGCATGGCGGCCATCACCTTAGCCGTGGGGGTGACAGCAGTCGGATACACCCTGCGGGGACGGAGATGGGGTTCTAACATGGCACACAGTCGATGCAGGGTTGGCCTGTCCAGCCGAAACTTCCTAATGACCTCTGTATCCTCCATGTCTGCCAGCAATTGGTATGGGCGGTCAATGTTCGGTCTCCGCCTAGGGACAATGGCAGAGGACACATGTCAAAGCAACACGACACATAGCAATTTCGCATACACATCACTGACATGACTGAGCAAGCACATGAGCCACAGCCCAGCTGTCAAGCTGGGACGGCACGACCACAATACACTTACACAGGTCTCCCAACAATGGCAATGGCTAGTGATACAAACCACTGCCATGTGCATGCACATGGGGATCTAGGCCCCAATGACTTGCGGGGCGTGCTGATGGGGACTGACTGCATATCCGTCAAGCGGCAACGCCACGGCAACATGAATGTCTGCTGAGCATGGAACTGCTTCCGCGGCTGGATGAGTATGGCACACGACGACGACGATGTGGGCACAGGCTGAGCGGCCAAAACAAGTGGGACCTGTGGCACGAGGGGATATGAGACAGTAGTAGGTGTCAGCACTGCACCCTATGTACAGCACTGTACGGATCACACCTCCCGAAACATTGACAGGTGTCCACATTGACAGCCCCATGCCAAGACGGCTGTGTGCTTGCAGTCACACGTCACAGGTGAGAGGTTACATTGCACGTGCCAGGTGGCAGTCGTACATAGTGGGAGCTGGCATGTGTGTGCATGTGTCTCCTGTTCAGGATCCACCAGATGGGCGCTGACTCTGTACTGACCATTGGACACAGCATGTTCCGTGGAAGGCTTGTGTGTGTGGGATGGTGGCACTGGATGTGCCTCCGTTGGGTGGGGGGCCATGCACAGGGCGGGTACGTCGATGATTGCGCATTGTTGGTCACGGTGGGTGCACCCACTGAGATGTGTTGCCCTGTGTTCAATTCCTATGTCCGCATGATGATGGACTGTAGATGTGGGCAGACTACACATTGGTCGATGTGCTGTCTATATGCATGTGCCTTCACACCAGGCACAGCTGCCCCTGCACATGTGACCCCTGCTGGACTCGCTGCTGGGTCTGTGGAGCTGATGCACCTTCTGCGCGTGGGGCGGGCAGCTCTCCTCACTTCCCTCATTGCGCATGTCATGACTTTGCCGCAGGTGACATGGATCATGGAGGGCCCACATGTACGCGTGGGTAGGCTACACATGATTGTACACTGGTCGCCACCCCCAGTCAGTGTTTCGAATGGGAAGGTTGTCGTGCTGGTGGTATGTTCGATGTGGCGGATGGGCGGGCCTAGGTGCGGGCTTACATTCCGGACATGGGGGGTAGTTGGATTGGCGACTAGTTGCAGTACACACGGGACACGTCTCTTCCTTTCCACATCTGGGTCATCCCTTGTACTAACTGACAGTGATACAGTCATCTTCGCCCCAGCCCTCATGTCCTCCCCTCGCTCCCCCAATATGCATGCTCACCTGCGAGGCTAGCGCTTGCACAGGCAGCCCCAAGCTCGCACCAGAGAGGGCAAGGAGTGTATGTGTGGGTCCAGTTGCACGAGTGGGCTGTCTCAGGGTATGATGTGTGGCGGGACGCCGTCCACCTGCGTGGTGCCCCAAATGGAGACCCGGCCTGCCTGGACTATGCATCACAGTCTTCGCCTTCCGGATCCGCCACCTGCGACACCCAGTGGCTGTGGCTGCCCTTGCGGCCAGGCCGCGTCCGTCTGTGGCTGATGGCCCACACATTCACTCTTTGGCCTCTCTGGGGAGGGCTCGGGGGTGGTGGCGCACGCGCTTGCACTTAGTCGCAATGGCATGTGGCGTGGTTGGTATGATGGGCAATGGATGGGATGGTGCGAGCCACCTCCCGTGACGTCAGTGCTGCTCGTGCTATGGTGCGTCCCCCTACACTTCCATCTGACTTGTGCCATGCTAGACGTTGAGGTTCTATTGCCTGCGTGATATGACCAGGAGGAGCGCGAGGAGACCTCTCACACACCATGCTCCACTGCCATCCCGTGCCCTGTATCGCCTGTGCGGATTGACTATGTTGGGGTTACACCTGGTCGACTGGGGCTGTGTGTGCCTTGTCAGGGGCATGGCGGGCGCACAACAGGATCCAGCTTGTCCACAGAGGGTGGGCTGAGGTGCGCCTGGTACCGCTTTGTACGTGTGCCCGGCTGCTATGCACACACGTGTTCACTCCCCCCGACAGGTGTCCTCTCACAATGCCCAGGGAAGCGGTGGTGTACTGTTCATGACCCCTCCCAACATGGCGTGCTCCAACTTGGCATGTGCGCATCTACCCGTCGCACCCACCCACCTGAGCACTGCGTCCATACGACTACACACGACACATGTGTGTCTTCCACAGTAGTGCTACTCATTTGCGTTGACATCCAATACCAGTGGACTACATGGTCATGTCACGACTGCCGTGTACTTCACATACTCTCATCCTCTCTCATTCGTACTTGTGAAATGAGTCAGCGGAGACAGTTTTGGTTTCAAACATTATATTGAGTCTTCTGTCCTCTGTGATGCAGTATAGTGGACACTACTGGCAGCGGAATACATGTTGAGGATATACTGAGCATGATTGCAAATGGGATAGGGTGTGGGGTTACATGTGATTGGCTGTTGCATGTGGGAAGTGGGCTTCAGAGTGACATCTGCTTGGCCAAGGCTGTGCTAATGTACATTTACGTATAGCTGCGGAGCTGCGGACTTTGACACAGACGGTATACATGTAGCCTACCAGACCGCTTGGCATCATGGGCACAGTCCATCTCAGTTCCATGTGACAGGTTTGCTGCGGTTGTTCCTCATGCACGCGTGCATGTGAGATGACATCAGGGCATGTGCTTGCATGCATGCAGCGGCGTGCCACTTGTTGTTGCACTGTGGTGGTTACTGGACATGTCACAGTCACTGGGGTCGTGTTGTTGTTGTATGCACTTGTCGTCCATGCAAAGGTCCTGGTATGGGATTCCCGGGGCGGGGGTGGGAGGGGTGCAGCACCCACAGACTCCAGGCGACCTATTCATGTCCACTGAGCGGTGTGTGTGTCCATGTGCGCTGGATCCATGTCGTGTCCTGGTTGTTCGTGCAGTTCCGTCCATGTGGGTGCGATACACAGAGCCCATGCCACTGCCTCCCACGATGCATGCGGTGTTCCTGGATGTGATGGGGAACAGTGTGCATGTCCCGGTCATATCCGATGTCATGGCGATGTCGTTGATGGTGTGGTTACAGTTGCCGGTCGTTTGGTATGGCTGTTGTGGTGGTGACTGGCCAGTCCGTGCGGAAGCTAAGCATGGGTGCGGGGTTGGACATCATAGGTCACTCGGGGAACCTGCGTTGTGGTCCGACATATTTACAGGTTGTCAGGTATGCGATGCCGTCCAGCAGGGCTTCCATGTCATTGGTGGTGTACATGTTTGCCAGCCAATGAAGCGGATGGTGGCTGTCAAGGTGTTGTTCGTAGGTTGTCCCTTGGAGGACCATGATGGGGCATGCTGGGTGACATTCGATGTAGCTGTTATCGATGATCCGTCGTGTGGAGGCACAGTGGTCCCATTTCAGTGCGGGTGCGATGTTGGCCACATACGCCATGCCCCCATAGGCAGAGCAGGCCCTGTCGTGTGCGTCCAGAGGGAGGAGTAGTGGTAGCAGGTCCGCCTTCAGACATGCCGGGTTGGAGAGGCATATCTCGACGGGATGCTGGAAGGGACACCTCCGACAGTAGAAGACGGGCATGACGCAGCTGAACAATGTGATGCGGTAAGTCAGTCGGTAACTTACGTTCAGCAGGGACAGGAGATCGCATCCCAATGTATGGCACAGGTTGGTTTTGTACAGCTTGAGCTGTTCGGCGTAGTTGGGTAGGTGTGTTGCGGTTGCCATTTCGCAGCGGTTCGTTGAGGTGGCGTGCTCCGGCTGTGTGTGCAGTCTGCAATGTGCACGCTCCGAGGTTGCTGTGAGCTCTGTGTAGTCGTAGGGAGACAGGACTTGTGTTCTGTTGGCTTGTTTGGAGGACACGGGCCCTCTTCCCACATGCTTCTCAGACAGTTCAAGGTCAGTGCTGTGTGACTCCTTCCAATTAACTTGCATGTGGCCGACATGGGGAGTGTTTTCTTCTTTCTTCCCCGTCCGTTGTGTGCTTCTGTGATATGCGCTATCTGCCCTGTGGTCGGTCTCCTCGGCATGCCTGTGTTGGTCTATTCTTGGACAATGGCTGTATTCACCGGCTTCTGTCGTAGGGCTGTGGTTTCGGAGTTGGAATGGAAGGTCATTCAGTGCTGTCTGCTCTCCCTTGTGTGGGCGGCAGGCTGCCTTTCCGCTCTGCGTTGGGCCTTGTGTGTGAATGTTATTCTTGGGCCACCTGTTGTCGGTCCCGGGCTCTTTGGTGTTCCGTTTTATATGTCTTGTTCATATGTGCAGGGTGGTATGGGTGTTTCTGTGTGGTACTGGCGTTCCTCTTCCCGAAGGGGCCCTGCTTCTCCTAGTTGGTGTTGCCGCCGCTGTGTGCTACGCCATGTTTGTTACACTGGGGTGTGTCCTGCTGTTGCGTGTCTTCACTGACATGTGTGCGTCGGTTGTGTGGCGTTGGGTGTTGTCCGTGAATTGGGCGTTGGGGACATGTCTGTGGCCGGCCTGTCACGTGTCATGTGCGTTCGGGGTGGGGCTGATATGTGTGCTGCTTGGTTGTGTCCCTGTGTCTGTGTGCGACGCATGCATGGCGCTGCGGTTGGCCTCTGCGTTGTGCGCATGTGTGGCGGCGTCATCGGCGCTTTGGGGCCGTGACGGGGTGGTTGGTTCCTAGTCCCAGGTGGTGTGTACACATGTGTTACGCGATGTTACGATTTGGCCTGTGTGTCATATGTGGATGCAATGGTGGATGTGTAGTGTACACGCGCTGGTGGGGGTTGTCCGCTTTTCCGCCCTTGCACTGTGTGCGCTGTTTGCGTGCACTTGTTGTGTGTGTGCCTACCTGCGTCTCCGCGGTACGTTGCGTCCTTGGTGGTGCATCAGCAGGAGCATGGGGACGGCCTGCAGTGCTGGATTCATGCTCGGGGAGCCGCTTTTCGTTGTCCGTGCTCGGCGTCCGTGTTACCGCTTCGGTTTGTCGTACGGTATCTCTTGGCCGTGGGAGCCGTTTGTTTGCGGCATCGTAATTTATGCGCCGGGCGGGACGTGTTTCGTCGGACGGTGTGTGTCAGTTAGGCTGCGCCGCTACATGTACGGGCGCACTTTGATGGCGGACGGTGTTGCTGGCTTGCCGGCGGTGTTTGGCCTGCTTTTCGCATCGTAATTGGGCGGGCGTGTGGACTGCTGCGTGCCGGCGGTAACTGGTGCTTTTGCATCCGCCAGCACGGCGGTTGTGCTTCCACCCGCCATCGTAATGGGCCCCTTAATTTTGTTAAATTAAAATTTTATATTTATTTAAAAAATAATAATTTATTAATGAGAGTAATTATTTTGTATTTAATGGGTTATCATTTTGTATTTGGTAAACAATTTAACAATTTTTGGGGATTTTTAAAAAAAAATATTGGATATTAATATTTATGTCTCATATATTTTTACATATATGTTTAAAAAAAAGTATGTTACAATGCAATGTATATTTAATTATAGTAAATTACATATATTTAGTGTGTAGTATCTTACAAGAGTTAATATAATTGCTATTAGGAATAGTATATTATATATGTTTAGTGTACAGCACATTCCATGACTTTATGTATATTGGAGTGGGAACAGTAATTTATATATGTTTTGTGTCCAGTACCTTCCCTGATTTAATGTAGTTTGGAGTGGGAATAGTAAATGATATATGGTTAGTGTGCGGCACCTTCCCTGATTTAATGTAGTTTGGAGTGGGAATAGTAAATTATATATGGTTAGTGTCCAACGTCTTCACTGAGTTATTATAAATTTGAGTGGGCATAGTAAATTATATATGTTTAGTGTTCAGCTCCTGTCCTAACTTAGGGGCCGATTACGATGGCGGACGGACTGGAGTCCGTCCGCCATAGTGGTGGAGACTGGGTTTTTCCGCATTACATGCGGCGGTCCCGCACACCAAATCAGGATGCGACCGCCACCATGGCGGTCGCATCTTGCATTTTAACATTGTGGCGGGTGCTGCTGACAGCGGCACCCGCCGTGAAGTCAAAATGGCATGTTGCGCATTTCACTGCACAACGTGGCCAGCACCACACGGTGCCTGCCACTTGGTGCAGTGAAATGTTGGGCGGTACCATGGGTACCCCCCAGTGCACCCACACCTCCCCACGACACAAGTTGGGCCCGCAACCGGCCCCGACACCTACATTACGATGGCGGAGGGAATCGCGTTCAGACCGCAGCGGACGCAAAGACCGTCCGCCATGGAACTGCCACAGTCAATCGTTGCTATTGCCTGGCGGAGCGGTCTGCATCAATGAAATGGTGGCGGTGCCTAGCTGGCACCGTTCACCAGATCACGATGCTGTCTCCAGCCAGCCTTTCCATGGCGTGTAAACCGCCATTGAAAGGCTGGTGGAGAATGGTTTTGGGGGCCCGCTGCGGGCCCCCATTGTGTTGGGGGGAGGTGTGGGTACACTGGGGGGGTACCCATGGTCCCCTCCTACATTTCCCTGTACCAAGTGGCAGGCACATTGTGGTGCCTGCAACGTAGTGCAGTGAAATGCGCAACATGCCATTTTAACTTCGCGGCGGGTGCTTCTGTCAGCAGCACCCGCCGCAATGTTAAAATGCAAGATGCGACCGCCATGGTGGCAGTTGCATCCTGATTTGGTGTGCGGTACCGCCCCATGTATTGCGGACGGTCCCGGTCTCCACCACGATAGCGGACGGACTCCAGTCCAACCGCCATCGTAATCGGCCCCTTAATGTAGTTTGGAGTGGAAATAGTTAATTAGATTTGTTTAGTGTGCAGCACCTTCCCTGATTTTATGTAGTTTTGAGTTGGAATAGTAAATTATATATGGTTGGTGTCCAGTGCCTTCCCTGACTTAATATAAATTGGAGTGGGAATAGTACATAATATATGTTTAGTGCCCAGCACCTTCCCTGACGTATTATTAATTGGAGTGGGAATAGTAAATTATATATGTTTAGTGTCCAGCACCTTCCCTGACTTATTATTAATTGGAGTGGGAATAGTAAATTATATATGTTTAGTGTCCAGCACCTTTTCTAACTTAGGGGCCGATTCCGATTTGGGCCGGAAAACATACCGACCGACTCGGTACGGGAATATAGTCCGACCGACACGTACCGGCGTTGCCCGACCTGGGAAGTACGATGAAATGCATGTGAATCACGACCGACTCATACGGAAGACAAGCCGAACAACCGAACCGGACGGAAACAAGCTATCCGGCCGGGAAACCACGCGAATAGAACCGACCGACACGCACCAGGAATCAACCCGAACGAAACGTACCCGCGAACTCCGACCCGCGCAGTACGATGCAATGTGTGGAAAAACAGACCCAGTCGCACGGAGCTCAAGCCGAACGACCGACACGCATACAAAAGCCAGCCGAAGGAAGCCAATACTCGGCGACCGACGCGTACGCCGCACAAGAAACCCTGCAGAAACACAGCGTGAACGACTCAGAGAAGCTCGCACGAGACAACTGCAGCGTCCTACTCGGTCAGAAGAACGTCTCCTACATGCACAAAAAATACTAAGGAAAAAAACTAAAAAAGGGCCAAACAAGCAATGACAAAGTCAATAAATACAGGGAAAAAAACATGGAAGAAGGACACACCCCCAACTCCACCTATATAAAGGACACACATCCCTACCATGATCCTTTGCAAATTCAACTTACCTGCCAGCACAGAACACCATCACACAGCAACCACAGACACACTCACAGCTCATCCATCACACAAGCCACACACCATTAGCACCTCAACAAATAGCACCCTCACATACACCCAGCAAAACCTACACTCACACACCCTCACCTGCACACACACACACACATCAATCCCCACCACCATGCCCCTAAAGAAGAATCCAAAGTTCCTAGACAGGGAATTGGAAGTCCTGGTAGATGAGATCCTCAGGGTAGAGCCACAGTTGTTTGGTACATTGGTACAACAGACCCCCATGTCGCAGAAAACCAAGATGTGGCAGAGGATCGTCGACAGGGTCAACGCACAATCACCATGTTTGCGCACAAAGGAAGACATCCAGAACAGGTGGTATGATGTGCGCAGGAGGGTCAGGGACCTACTAAAGAAGGATTACCTCGTGAGTCAGCGCACCGGCAGTGGCCCTCCTGCCAAACCACTATACCTCAGGCCCTGGGAGGAGAAGGTGCGGGCCATCCTACCACCAGTGAGCGTATATGGACTATCAAACATCCCAGAGCCTGGTGAGTACACAACAAATATACACAATATTGTGTGACAATACACACACATCACTGTCAAGGGGATAGTCAAACCATGCACCCTTAGCAAATCCACAGCAATCAAAAGATAATCACCCCAAGATTTGTCTGTCAGTCAGATAAACACAATACATGCCATCTCATAGTGACATGTAACTGTGTCAAGATATGTACAAACATAACTACAAATACAGCAAGGCAGTGGCACAAATGTAACCAACAAACACAGTTAGACATTTTGCCACCACTAGAACACCACCTCACAGGAAGCTCACTCAAAGGAAGGAATTCTGTGTATGCTGGTGAAGTCAGTGTAGCCGATAGCATGATGGGAGTTGTAGTCACAGATATTGGTCACACTCACAATTGGCCCATCAACACCACTCTGAACCATGCTCACATCACAGGGAGTGAAAAACAACTGACAAGATGGCTGACACTGGGTACTGCTGTGGGGAGCACAAGGCCCTGCTGGGAACTGTGCACCAACAAACAGCAGGACACCACTGACTGACATCCTGAAAGCCAACTTGCACTCCCTGCAATTCAAGCACGTTCCATGGTGGGATATCTGGCTGGGTGGGAAGGAGGACTGACAGCTCTGACCATAGTTACCAGCAGCTTTTCTCACACACCCCCTTAACACAAACTCCACACAACTCACCTGGGAGAATGCATTGCCTCACACTCTAATTAAATATCCCAGAAAGAACAACCACACTGGGTAATGCTGTGTGAAGCACAGGGACACTCTTGGGACTTGTAGCCAAACAAACGCCAGGACAACACTGTCAGCCATCCTGTCAGCACAGGCACACTACCCCAAAGGGAAGCAGAGTCAAACGGAAGGAAGTATGGGCATGCTGGGAAGGGGGGGTGTAGGCAATAGCATGATGGGAGTGGTAGTCACAGCTCAACATCCCCCACCCACATGGCCCAGCAAGCTCACACTGAAGCATGCATACCTCACAGCCAGTGAAAAGCCACTTCAAAGATGTCTGACACTGGCCTCAGCTGTGGGGAGCACAAGGCCCTGCTGGGACCTGGGCACCAACCAACAGCAGGACACCACTGTCAGCCAACTTGCCATTGCTGTCACACTCATACACTGTGAACTCCACTCAAAAGGAAGGAAGTATGGGCATGCTGGGAAGGGGGGTGTAGGCCAAAGCATGATGGGAGTTGTAGTCACAGATATTGGTCACCCTCACAATTGGCCCATCAACACCACTCTGAACCATGCTCACATCACAGGGAGTGGAAAACAACTGACAAGATGGCTGACACTGGGTACTGCTGTGGGGAGCACAAGGCCCTGCTGGGAACTGGGCACCAACCAACAGCAGGACACCACTGACTGACATCCTGAGAGTCAACCTGCACACACTGCAAGGGTGGCATGCTTCATGGTGGGATAACTGGGCTGGGGGGAGAAGGAGGGCCGGATGTCCACCAAATACCACTAATGCTGGCCATGCACACACCTCAACATTCACATTGAAAAGCTTCAGGTTGGCAGGACAATGTGCTACACCAATATCAACCTCTGACTGTGACAACTTAGGACAAAGCAATGTACAGGCCCGCATCCAGAGGTACAGTCACAACTGTCAGGTGTGTGAACCATTGATGCCCGTAGAAACATAACATTCATTGTGTGTCTCTTCCAAAAACAGGTGATGATGGGGACACAGCAGCAGACGATGAGGAGTCCCTGTCCCAGGCTCCGGGGGACGCTGAGCTCACTGGTGTGGAACAGCCTCTGCACTCCTCGGATGGCGAAGACCTACCTGGCCCCTCCGGTGCGAGTCATCATGCAGCACCAGCAGGACCAACATCTGCACCCCCTGCACCCACCCCTCCAACAACTGCCAACACACAGACCACCCCTGCCAACACGGACAGACCAAGGACCACCGATGACAACAGCACAGGGACCCCGGCCCAACGTGGAGCAACGGACAACGACCCCAGTAACAACCCCCACCTGTGCATGCCACCACAGGTCCCGCACATGTTGCCAGGGGTGGTGGGAGGGGTGGTAAACATAGGTCACTGTTTGCAGAGGGGCCTGGACTGCATAATGACCCACAACTGGCACGCATTGCTGAGGCGTACCAGAATAGCACCGGAGAGATCAGCCAGGTAGTGGGGATCCTCAAGGACATTCAACAGCAGCAGGCTGCCCATCATGCCCGCTTGGACTCACACATGTCCCGTGTGGAGACACACATGTCCCGTGTGAAGACACACATGTCTGGCATGGAGTCCAAGTGGGACACATTGGAAGAACTGACAGCGGTGCATAGGGACATATTGACATGCCTCCGCCAGATTAGCACCAACATGGCCACACCTCCCTGTGTGCCCACAACATCTGGTGCTGCAACAACTGCAACTGCCACAGGGAGGGAGGAGGACTCTGGCGGAGAGTCCTCTGCACCGCAGCAGCCTGCACGTGAGGGTCCCCCCGGAAGAAGAGGGGTCGTCCGAGGAAGGAAAACTGAGAGGCTGATGGCCATGTACATCCCCCAGGAACCCAACACCTGTTCTGGAAATTCTCCTTTGTGTGCAAACTGTTTACCCTGTTAAATGCAACAAAACTCTCCCACATGACATGGGGAGCTTAAGTTGGCCCAATGTATCAGATGACTGTGGACTTTACTCAGGACATTTCTGCTACCAAGCCTTCCAACTCATCTGGGAACTTTGGATTCCAATCCCAATGTACAGCACCCACAATCCTGTGCACTATCCTCACACATGTATGTAAATAAACTCACTAATACACCATACTTGCCTCTTTTGTGATTCCAACGTGGTTTTTGTCATGTAGATGGTGATCTGCTAAATGACACTGTGCATGCTAACTGCTACAGCAAGTTCAACACCGTCATGTGAGTCATGGCGACGTGACACATATGAGGGAGACACACCACTAGGGCTACACAACACATACACACCAGGGCCATCAGACTCATCGCCTACACTGATGTTGCCAGGAAATACAGTGGAATGCACAGACACCACACCTATTCACAGTCTGTGTTAACTAGCCCACAGGTGCAGTAAGCACATGTCAGTCAGATGTGTGACCACAGACAACGCACAACCCAAAGTGAAGCACAGGTTTATTACACATTTGCAACATGTTGTTTCCACTACAGATGCAAGGTAATCCTACGTGGCAGTGGCCACACAGTCAACAAGTGTAGAAGAAATAAAGTCCAGGGGTGTGTGGCACATCACCTGTAGGGAAACGACTGCTTCCACCCTGGAAGTTGAATCATGGTGTCAGGGGATCACAGTTCACCAAACAACTCTGAAAGTACCCTGTGAAGGACAGACATGACACACAGTCAAAAGCACGGAAGAACAGGACAGAACTGCAATACTCATGGCCAATACATGTCACAAGGTACTCACAGACAACCAAGTTAGCATGTCAACACTGTTGGGGAGTACAGACTACCTGTAAGGACACATCGCTGCACGCTTCCAGTCAAGTAGCACATGGCCACACTCAAACAGCACCAGAGCACCACCAACACATATCACGCAAACACACATCATTGACATGACATCTCTGGATACTCACATTCAGCTGAAGAAGTTGGTGATGAGCTGTGTGCGGACATCACCATCATCTTCATCATTATCACTGGCATCGTGGCCCAGGCCAGGATCCTCCACAGGTGGCGGATGTTGGTCATCGTCATCCAGGATGAGAGGCAACTCCTTCCGCACTGCCAGGTTGTGTAGCATGCAGCAGACGATGACAATCTTGCACACCTTTGCTGGGGCATATGGGAGGGCCCCTCCTGTCTTGTCCAGGCAGCGGACAGCGGCTCTTCAGGAGACCAAATGTCTGCTCGATCACTCTCCTGGTCCGACCATATGCCTCATTGTAGCGCATCTGGGCTGGTGTCACAGGGTTCCTGAGGGGTGTCAGCAACCACGGCATGTTGGGGTATCCGGAGTCACCTACAGACAGACAATTGCACATTAGCAGAGTTGGAAAAGAGGGCAGAATACAACATAGCAGAACACACACAATGGTACAAAGTCAGTACACACCGACAATCCAGGCACGCTGGTTCTGCATCTGTGACATCATCCTCGGGATGCGACTACTCCTCATCATGTAGGCATCGTGTGCCGAACCAGGGAAATGGGCACACACATGTGAGATGCTCATATCTGCAAGACATACCACCAGAGCATTGATCGAATGATAATGTTTCCTGTTCCTGTATGCCTGCTCATGTGCCTGTGGTGGTACCAAAGCCACATGTGTCCCATCAATGGAGCCAATGACATGTGGCATCCTCCCCAGGGCATAGAAGTCACTCTTGACGTCAGTGAGTTGTTGACGTGTAGGGAAATAGATGTACTGGTTCAGGCATCTCAACATTGCCTCCAAAACATCGCGTAGCACACGGCTGAACATAGTCTGTGACATCCCACCAGCAGTCGCCACAGTGTGTTGAAAGGTACCGGTGGCAAAGAAGTGTAGGGCTGCCATCACCTTCACCTTGGGGGTCAGCGCTGTAGGGTACGGCCAGCCAGGTTGCAAATGTGGGGCCAAGCGCACTGCCAAATCCTCAATCAGCTGCCTGGTGAAGCGGTACCGTCGGATGCTGTCACGTTCCACCATCATTGCCAGGTCAGGGAATGGTCTATGGACAGCTGGTGCCCTGCAGTGCATAGGTGAAGAAAGAAAGATTGTCAGTCACCCCACATATGTGCCATTCACCATACTCAATTTCACATGATACATCATTACGAGACACAAGTACTTGATGTGTGTGCCGTTCTGTATGGACATATATGGCACCTACATGGACATCATCTAACATCTCAGTTCAACATGTGTTGACAACAGGTTCCAGGTTGTGCTATGGGAAACCATTAGGCTGTGTCACAGTACCCATTTACTGCTGTCACGTTCCACACACACACCACAGTGACATGTCTGGACAGATGCGCCACAGGCATCACAGCTCATTGACAGGTAGATTCCCAGTGACCCTGTCTTGCCACATGGACACTGGCATGACATGGCGTATCATGTACACGTCAGAAAAACAAACATGACTCCCACAGGTAGTGGCCCCTGTTGCCTCCGCAGGACAGACATGGACGTCTGTGACACACACACGCACAACATCAAAGTCCATGCACAAACAACGTGGATGTGGAGACTGTCTCCCATTGTGCACATGGAATCAGAGACATCGGAAACACAACATGCACACAGACTGTGGAGGGCCATCACTATTGTGGCAATGGGTCACCCTGTGACGTACATGCCTTCCCACATGGGACTCTGGGGGTATGTGACATGTCATACACATACACAACCTGGAAATGTGACCATGCCACATGCTCCGAAATGAACAGTTGCACATCACAGTGGTCATGTGCACAACACACAAAGGATCCTGTCCCCATGAACACGTGCACAGCCTGGGAGTGGCTGCCCCCAAGTGCCACCCCAAAAACCACATGTTTACCCCCATACACAGAAAAGGTAATGCAGCCTTACATGCCTTAGGATACAGTGTGGACTGGGTGTGGTGTTGTAGGTGTGCCCCTGAGTCCCTGGCAAGTATATGTGGCTGGCATACGTTCACCAGTGACAAGCATGGTGACATATGCGAGTGACCTGTACAGGGACGCGTTGTACAGCAATGGACCGATCGGTGTGCACGCACTGGCCATTGCATCTGTTGTGAGCGGGTACGCGTTGTTTCCCGGAATACGCGTTGTACAGCAATGGACCGATCGGTGTGCACGCACTGGCCATTGAATCTGTTGTGAGCGGGTACGCGTTGTACAGCAATGGACCGATCGGTGTGCACGCACTGGCCATTGCATCTGTTGTGAGCGGGTACGCGTTGTACAGCAATGGACCGATCGGTGTGCACGCACTAGCCATTGCATCTGTTGTGAGCGGGTACACGTTGTACAGCAATGGACCGATCGGTGTGCATGCACTGGCCATTGAATCTGTTGTGAGCGGGTACGCGTTGTACAACAATGGACCGATCAGTGTGCACGCACTGGCCATTGCATCTGTTGTGAGTGGGTACGCGTTGTACAGCAATGGACCGATCGGTGTGCACGCACTGGCCATTGCATCTGTTGTGAGCGGGTACGCGTTGTCTTTTGAAATACGCGTTGTACAGCAATGGTCCGGACGGTGCGCATGCATTGGCTAGAGCCTGGCATGGCAACGGACGCGTTTTCGAAGCTGTAATGAGTCTGATGCAGTGAATTCAGTTGGCCAGCCACAACAATGTTGCAAAAACATGGGTGTCATGAAGTTTAACTTTTGAAGGATGCTGTGGGCGTGTATAAGTGGTGCAATTCCATGGATTGGCCAGATTCAGAAGATGCAAACGACTTGGACCTATCACTTTGGACACATGGGACAGTATCTGCCTCTGCAGCACACATATAATGCTGGCTGTTCCCCTGAGAGCTCACTTGCCTGCACTACATGCTCCAGGACGACATCTGCCACCAACACTGCTGCTGTCTCTGCATCCTCTGGCTACTGCAATGGCACGTACTGTGGAGAGAGCCCCAGCCTTCAGCCTTGAGGAGAACCAGGCCCTGCTGGACAGCCTCCTTCCACAGTACAGCAAGCTGTATGGGAAACCAGGGGAGCAGGTGAGTGTGCTGTCCACTGCCTTACTAATTGTGCATGTTGTCTGACTAGCAAGACTTACAGTGTGCACACCACTGGCTAGCATGCTCACTGAGTAGTTCTCACCCCCAAAGTGTGTAGTTACATGCACTGAACAGGTACAGTGCAGTAACAGTGCATTCCAACAAGGTTTACTTCCCATGCAATGATACCATGTAGTAACTGCTGGCAAACTGTTCATAGCCATCGTTGCACTGCCTGTGTACATCATATGCCCCTGTGATTGAGACATGTATATCCAACTGTGTGATGCACGTATATGTTGCATGTGTAGTAATGGCATTTTCACTTTGTCATCCTCACAGGTTGATGCCCACCAGAAGCAGGAAATCTGGCTGACCATCGCCCGGGCAGTAAGATCCGTGGGGGTCTACAAGCGCCGGATCCGCAACTGCCAGAAGAGGTGGCAGGACCTTCGTGGCTGGACCCGGAGGATCGCAAGGGTCCAGCTGAAGCTGTCGCCTCCTCGCAGGAGGGGCGGACACCGGACCCTGACCCCCACATGCTCAGGATCCTGGCGGTGGTCTTCCCTGACCTGGATGGGCAGCTGAAGGCCAGACAGCAGCAAGGAGGGGGTGAGTCCATGACTGCACTGTGCACTTTGTCTGACATGCTATGTGCCCTCCTCTGGCCTGGTTAAACTTCCACAGTACATCAGTCTTGTGGTCCAGGACCCATGTCCCTCAATTGTGACATGCCCACTCCTCATCTGATGCGCATATGTGTGGCCCTTACAGTCAGGAAATTGTGTCACTTGGGTACTGTGTCATTGCATTTTGCTTCGCTCAAGGTGGGGGACAGCATTTGTTCCCGTGACTATGTTGTGGGATTCATGGGTGGGTCAATTGCTTACACAATGCCTAAGTTCTGACATGTAATCTGGGTGTAACTTTGATATGTGGTCCACTTGCTGATCTGAATCACCACATGTCCCTGGGGTATTTGGCACACCCCCATGCTGCGGGTGGGAACAATGTTTGGGCCTCAGGAGTATGTATATCAAGTGTGTCACACATGCTTAGCCACCTGCCTACTGTCCAGGGCTCATCCCTCTTTCAGGTGGAGCAGGACAGTCATGCCTACTCCAGGGCATACAATACACTCTGTACTCCCACTCCCGTGTATCAGCTGACATGTTGTGATCAGTGAAATGTTCCCTCAGGTGTCTGCCTCTGTGTCATTGTGCTGTGGCTTCGTTGTCAGGACTACTGGGATGTTTATCGTTTAGGGCTCAGCATGCCATCTGAGATGTGACCATGAGAGACGATACTTCTGTGACTCATAGGTGTTTGATCACTTGACTGTGCACACAGGTGTATGCGACTGTGAACTTCAGGCAGCTGTTTTACATTCACAGCAGACTGTGAGGTGCTCAGGTTCATAGAGTTGTGTTTCATGTCTCCCATATGTCCAATTGGCATGACGTGGCCAAATAAGAGTTCAGATGATGTGGTTTGTGGGGGATGGACATGTGCACTTGTCAGCTACATAACTTGCATTCCCCATTTCCTAGGATTGTGACACAGTGCAGACTGTTGTTGGCTGGCTGCCATGCCCATGTGACTGGAGACAGTGATGTATGACTTTGCAGGCATGCCTGTGCCATGGCATTTAACTTCCTAAGAGTGATCCTGCAGGGGAGTTACATGTGCAACATGCACCCCATTGTGGCATTGACTATCCGGACATGGGTGCATCATGGTGTCTGGTGCTGGTATGCATCACATGCATTTCTAATTAGACTCTGGCCATCCCTTTACCCGGACACCTGTACTAACTCAGTGGCAAGAGATGTGATGTGTGCATGTTCACATACTTCACCGTGTTCTCTGCAATGTCCAACAACTGTGTACGTGGTGCTTGTGTCCACACTGGGGTATTACCATCCAACAGGCACCAGACAGATGGGTGCAAGGGCAGGAGGGTGTGAGTGCCATGGTTGACCATCAGACTGACAATTGGCTTCTCCTAATCTGTGTGAGGACTTTTGGCAATGTTCAACTGAGGATGCCAGGGCTTGCTCTGTAATGTGCTGTACTTACTGTGGTGTGTGCGGTCAGTGCAGGTGACTGATGTTTGTCTGTTTCCCTAATTGTTTGCAGATACATCCACGGCCACAGGAGGGGACAGCTCCATGGACCAGGAGGAGCTGCAGAGCCAGACTGGGTCAGCAGGCGATGAGTGGTCGGAGGGACCCAGTGGCACGGAGGGCGAGGGGAGCCACACCGAGGAGTCCTCAGCACCATCCACCTCAGCTGAGGACCACAGCAGCTCGGAGGATGACTCCCTTGTGGAGGCGGGTGTCAGCAGCCACCACACCCCAGCTAGTATGTCTGGCCCCGCCACCACCACCACCACCGCCCTCCCATTGGCTCCCATTCCAGAGGTCCGTGGAGGCTCCCGTGTCCGGGAGCGTGTCTCCTTCGTGCCAGGCACCGCACCCCCTGCCCCTGTGTCCCCTGCTGCCCTGAGTGAGGAGTCTGTGTACCTACTTCGGCAGCTCCATGTAGGGCAGACAGCAATGCTGAGTGTCCTCCATGCACACACCACTCTGTTGACACAGCTGGTGTCGTTCATGGAGGGCATCTCGACGGGCATGTCTGCCCTACAGATTAGCAATAGGTCCATGGACTCCTCCCTGATGGCAGCAGTGTCCCTCCTCCAACAGTCCATCACCCCTCCTACCTCTGCCCCATCCACACTTCCTGGCACCCTACCTGTCCCAAGCACATGCACACCTGCACAATCACCCAAACACACAGACATGAGCAGCACAGAAACACACAGAACAAGGGCAAAACGTGCACACAAGCATCCTCAGGGGACTGATACCACACCCACAGGGGATGGGGTACAGACACACACACAGGCATCCACACTCACTCCGCAGTCCTCAAAATCCTCTCCCTCCAAGACCCCTTCCCTTGCCTCACCTGCAACCCCACCTACAAAGCAGCTCTTCCTCTGTGACCTCGGCCTCTTCCCCTCCGATCCCGCTGATCCAGCATACAGGGGGAAGAGGAAGTCCACCCACACAGAGGGAGTGCCCCTCGCCCCCGGACACCCTCCCCCAGGCGCAGACAGCCTGAGGCCCCCACCCGCAAGTCCCCCGGTCCCGGAAGAGCAAGACCCCGCCACCGCCCTGCAGGTCAACCACACAGTCTCCTTCCTCCATCCCTCAGTCACCCACAACACAGGTTCCCCCACCACACCCTGTCCCAGGTTCCCCCACCCACAGATACACCATCCCCAAAATGATGCGGCCTTCTCCTCCTACCACTTGCTCTTCCAGCCCCACACCCCCCGCTGCACATGTTTGTGCCACTGGTGTGGAGACCGTGTCCTCCCCCTCTGTCCTGCCCACCTTACCTGAACCCCATTCTACTCCCCCGGAGATGGGCACTGCAGTGGAGTCCACTACCACCCTGTCTGACTTGGGCACTGCAGTGGGGAACCTGTCCACTCCATCTGGCCAGCCCACTGGAGTTGTGCCGGCACCCACACCAACTGACTCATGCCCCCCAGTTGTGCCGGCACACACCATGTCAGACACCTCCACTGCAGTTGTCAGTGACTCTCCACCACCAGCCACCCCTTCCCTGCCTCCTTCTGGTGAGCCCTGATCCTGTCCCTGCGGTGCCTGGCCTGACCCCCGTATGCCCCTCCGAGGGGAGTGTCCCTGGTTATTAGCAGTGCAGGAAAGCAAAGGGTGACATCTGCCACTGTCACCCTGTTTGGACTTCAGTCATGGACTGGCCATTGGCCTTTGGGTTTTGTCTGGACTTTCTTTTTTAATATGACATATGCTGAATAAAGCTCCTTTCAGTTCTCCAGTGGTTTTGCTTCAGATGTACATGATGTTGAGGATGCTAAACATGCCCTTGCTGCAGTGATGGTGATTTTTACTATCAGGTAAATGAAGTGTTACTGTGCAGGACCCCATGTGGTCCAGGGTGAATGTGTCCTATCCTGGGGTGTAGCCATGTCATCCTTTGCAGCAATATGAGGGTGTCATGTTATTCATATTTGCCAATGGGATTCCCTACATGTTTTTGCAATATCACATCTGTGGCTTACACCCCTGCACATCAGATGTGCTTGCCATTGTTCAATTTGTCTATTTCCCTGACCGTGTGACCATCTCCACTGAACATGCAAGTTTGGGCATCAATGGGGAAGGACTCATCTGTGGTATCAGTGCAACTTGCTATACATGTGTATTTGATCGGTGCAGATGATTTTGGTGACACTGCCATGACCAGGCTGATGTGACGAGAGCCTTCATTTTGTGCTAATTGTTGACTGAGTGACCAAGTGTTCTGCTGACATGATTGAGCCCTGCAGAGACAACGTATGGCACAGCTTTCCTTACACAGGAGTGGAGTCCCCTCATGGCAGTGTGTAATTCCGTGACATTGCCTGAGCCCAAGGTGTGTGTTGTGTGAGCATGTCTGTGTGTGTTCACTTCCATTTTGCTACGCAGGCTGGGGTCCCTAGTGATGTTCCTGTTTGTGATGCTTGCTGAGTTGAGCAATGTTCCCCCCAAATCTTCGCCCTGGGTTCTCTGTGATGTGGGTGCATGGCACATTACTGGTCATCAGGGTGTCATCCATAGGTGTGTTTGCTGTCAGGGCTGAGTTTGTGGGCAAACGCAGATGAGACACAGTCAGGATTCCCCTTGGCACTTGTTGGTTACACAAGTCATGTAATTTACATTTTGTGTTACCTTTCAGTGATTGTGACACGTTGTGTGTGTGACTGCTGCCACTCCTCAGGGTCAGAGCTGCAATGTTGGAAGTTGTCTATGTGTGTTCTTGGTGGGTGACCTTGGCTTCTTCATTGGTGTGTGACTGTGGCCGGGATCCCATTGGTTGGTGTGGATTTGACGTCATGCCCATGTACAGCGTACTGTGCAGTGTGTCAGACATTCACAAGTCTTGTTGACTGGCCATGTGTGATGGGTATCTCCACCTTAGTTCCCCCCACCACCCCTGGGATTGTCATGGGTGCATGTGCAATGTCACCAGTCCATGTGAGCTTCACTGCTGCACATTGGTGGAGGTCAAGGTGTGTGGTGTTGAGTGTGTGCAAATGAGAGTTGTTGCACGGCTAGACCCCTACCTCCATGTTGGCCTTGGCTGACAGGCCGTGCTGATTGATTTGTGCTTGTGTAGGTGTGATGGTAGTTAGTTGCTCAGGAAACATGACTGTGGTTCACTGTGTGTACGACATCTACCTTTGTCATCACAGTGGGATTATCATGCAGGCCAGTGTCACCACAATGTGGGGTCCCTGGGGGTAGTGCTGTGGTGGGTCTGTCTCTTGCTGTGTTAGTTGCTGTTCCTACAAGCTTGTGTGACATTTGTAATTTGTGCTCCCTCTCATCTAACAATGCCTGATTGCCCACATAGGGGAATCCGATCCATGAGTTACTTTTGTGTGGCACTGTATACACATCTGTGTAATAGGGATTCAGGCCTCCTCATGTGTTGTGTGGTTGCCTGGGGACACTGGCACACCCCCATCACCTGTTGTGTTTGATATGCAGTGTGAGTCTGCCTGTTTGTGTTTGTGCATTTGCACCACTGCATTGGCATTTCTTTAGTGTGCCATTGGCTGTATGTTGTTTGGTGGGTTTCCCCTGCTGTCCCTGGGACTCCTAGGTCATCAGTCAGCACAATGATCATGGTTTGTATGTCCTATTGCTGCCATGGAATGGTATTTGTTCACCTGACATCTACAGTCTCCACAGGATATCTACATTTGTGTGTCCATTGGTGCTGATGTGTGGGTCTGCATTATGATGGTCACTTCTGTCATTGTGTAATTCGTGAATGTTGACAATGTGAGCCCCCATGGGTGAGGTTTGTCTGCACATGGCCAAAGCGATGTTTCATTGGCACTGCACTGTTTGCCTCACCCAATCTATGTTGCTATGGGACACAAGCACTACTATGCCACTGATGTGTTTGTTGTTGTGTGACCAGGAATCATCCATGCAGTTTGGCATTTGCAGCTTTTCACATGACAACACTTACATTTTGGTCACTGTGGTGATGGGGCTTTAGACCCCATTGCCACAATGTTCAAATGTGCTTCAGCTATGGACCCCACACTTACATTTTGGTCACTGTGGTGTTGGGGCGTTAGACCCCATTGCCACAATGTTCAAAATGTGCTTCAGCTATGGACCCCACACTTACCTTTTGGTCACTGTGATGATGGGGTGTTAGACCCCATTGCCACAATGTTCAAAATGTGCTTCAGCTATGGACCCCACACTTACATTTTGGTCACTGTGGTGATGGGGTGTTAGACCCCATTGCCACAATGTTCAAAATGTGCTTCAGCTATGGACCCCACACTTACCTTTTGGTCACTGTGATGATGGGGTGTTAGACCCCATTGCCACAATGTTCAAAATGTGCTTCAGCTATGGACCCCACACTTACATTTTGGTCACTGTGGTGATGGGGTGTTAGACCCCATTGCCACAATGTTCAAAATGTGCTTCAGCTATGGACCCCACACTTACCTTTTGGTCACTGTGGTGATGGGGCTTTAGACCCCATTGCCACAGTGGTCATGGTCTGCTTGCATTGTGGAGGCCACACACATTTATGTGTGACACATGTGATAGGGGGTCACATTGTATGTTCAATGTCATGTTCAGTGTTGTAGGCATTTGACACAGACTACACACGCTTGTCATGGTGTTGGGGGGATGTATTTTTCAGACATTCCTTATGTTGGAGTATGCTGGTTGTGTCATGCATTACCCGTCCTATGAGTAGGGGTTGTGTGGGTGGTAGGCATCCAGGCCCCCCTGAGTAGGGGTGGTGGTAGTGGTAGGCATCCATCCCCCTATGAGTGGGGATGGTATTAGTGGCAGGCATCCATCCCCCTATGAGTGGGGATGGTAGTAGTGACAGGCATCCAGGCCCCCATGAGTAGGGGTGGTGGTAGTGGTAGGTATCCATCCCCCTATGAGTGGGGATGGTATTAGTGGCAGGCATCCATCCCCCTATGAGTGGGGATGGTAGTAGTGACAGGCATCCAGGCCCCCATGAGTAGGGGTGGTGGTAGTGGTAGGCATCCATCCCCCTATGAGTGGGGATGGTAGTAGTGACAGGCATCCAGGCCCCCTGAGTAGGGGTGGTGGTAGTGGTAGGCATCCATCCCCCTATGAGTGGGGATGGTAGAAGTGGCAGGCATCCATCCCCCTATGGGTGGGGAGGGTAGTAGTGGCAGGCATCCATCCCCCTATGAGTGGGGATGGTAGTGGTGACAGGCATCCAGGCCCCCATGAGTAGTGTTGGTGTTAGTGGTAGGCATCCATCCCCCTATGGGTGTGTATGGCATTGGTGATAGCCAACCCGCCCCTATGGTTCTGCTGTTGCTGGTGTACGTCATTTGTGCATCCCTATGTGTGTGTGACATATTTCGGGTACGTGTCGTTTGTTTGTGTTGTGGGTGTTTGACTTACCGTCTGCGCCGTACGCGTCCGTACCGGTCCCGGTAATAGATGTAGAGTATTGGTAGGACCTGCGCAATGGGATTCATGGTTGGGTCATCTCGTTCGGGTTTCTCGTGGCTTCGACTCGTACTCGCCGCAGGCTTGTTCGTCTCGTAGCCGTGGATCGTCTTGTGGCGCGAATCGGAGCTTTTGTACAGCTCTCCCGGATGCTCAAACGTGCCGGACGTAGCGACGGGTTCGGCGCGTACGGAAGGCGCATCGTACTAGTCCGGCCGGAAGGTGCTGTGTATTTGCTTCCGTGCGACTCAAATCGGCGTTTACGGATCCGGCTCGAAGCGGGGAACAGGAGCTGAAATGGGTAAGTACGGCTCGCTCGGAATCTGGGCTGTTGTGCGCATCGTACTTGTTCATTCGGACGAGTGTGCGAATCGGTCGGGAATTACGCGTTCGGCTTGTATTTTTTCCGGACGAATACTGTTAGGTGCGCTTCCGGCCGAGATCGGGATCGACCCCTTAATGTAGTTTGGAGTGGGAAGAGTAAATTAGATATGTTTAGTGTCCTGCACCTTTCCTGATTTAATGTAGTTTGGAGTGGGAATAGTAAATTATATATGTTTAGTGTCCAGTACCTTCCCTGATTTAATGTAGTTTGGAGTGGGAATAGTAAATTATATATGGTTAGTGTCCAACGCCTTCCCTGAGTTATTATAAATTGGAGTGGGAATAGTAAATTATATATGTTTAGTGTTTAGCACCTTCCCTAACTTAATCTAGTTTGGAGTGGGAATAGTACATTATATATGTTTGGTGTCCAGCACCTTCCCTGATTTAATGTAGTTTGGAGTGGTAATAGTAAATTATATATGTTTAGTGTCCAGCACCTTCCCTCATTTAATGTAGTTTGGAGTGAGAATAGTAAATTATATAAGGTTAGTGTCCAGCGTCTTCCCTGACTTAATATAAATTGAAGTGGGAGTAGTAAATTATAATGTTTGCTATTTGGCACCTTCCCTGAGTTAATGTAGTTTATAGTGGGAATAGTGAAGAAATAAAAATATATTATGGTGTAAGCATAAAGATATAGTTATAAATGTTTGAACAAATACAATAATTTTTAAAGTACATTGATACAATATAAATATGTTATTATTGATACAATATTTCATAACATGTAAAAAATTACATAAACATCTTTATATTTTATTTATATTTTTATGTATAATGAAACATTGATAATAAAAAATTTGAAAAAAGCATTTTATTTTTTTAAGTATATTTAATCTCTATTGTTCTAACCAGGAAAAAAATACATTTTGTTAATTGTTTACATATTACATATTTTGTAGATATTTATATATTTAGATATAACGTTTTTGTAAAAATAGTATTACAAATTTTTGTTTTATTACATTATTCTGTTGTATATTTTTGGAAAAACAAATAAGTAGTTATTAATCACTTTTTGTACAATATTTAAAACATATAGGGGTCGATTCCGATTCGGGCCGGAAAAAGCACCGACCGACTCGGATCCGGAAAAAATACCGACCGACACGTACCAGTGGCGCCCGACACGCCAAGTACGATGCAAGCCGCGATAAATCCGACCGACACGTCAGGAAACCAAGCCGACCGACCGAGCCGCTCGGAAAATTGCAATCCGGCCGGAAAAACACGCGAATCCAACCGACCGACACGCACCCGGAACAAATCCGACCGAATCGTACCCGCCAACTCCAACCCGCAAAGTACGATGCAAGGCGCGAAAAACACGACCGAGTCGGACGGAGGACAAGCCGTACGACCGACACGCATACAAAACCGAGCCGAAGCAACACAATACACCGCGACCGACGCGTACGCAGCATACAAAACTGCACAAACACAGCGTGAACGAAACGGAAAACACCGTACGAGACCAATGCAGGGTCCGACTCGGTCACAAGAACGTTTCCAACATACACAAACAGCACAAAGGAAAAATCAACCAAAAAAAGGCCAAACAAGCAATTACCAAGCCAATAAATACTGGGGGGGTGGGGACAGAGAACAAAGACACACCCACAACTCCACCTATATAAAGGACACAAATCACTACCATGAGCCTTTGCAAATGCCATTCCACTGCCAGCACCCAAGAGAAAGCAACCACACACCCACAGCTCATCCCTCACACAAGCCACACACCAGCAGCACACCAACAAATACCTACCTCACATACACCCAGCACAACACACACCCACACACCCTCACCTGCACACCAACACACACATCACCCACCATCACCACCCATCACCATGCCCCCCAAGAAGAATCACAAGTTCCTAGATTGTGAATTGGAAGTCCTGGTAGACGAGATCCTCAGGGTAGAGCCACAGCTGTTTGGCACATTGGTCCAACAGACCCCCATGTCGCAGAAAACCAAGATGTGGGAGAGGATCATCAACAGGGTGAACGCCCAATCACCATGTCGGCGCACAAAGAGCGACATCCAGAACAGGTGGTATGACGTGCGCAGGAGGGTACGGAAACTGCTGAAGCAAGATTACATCAACAGCCAACACACCGGCAGTGGCCCTCCTGCCAAGCCAATATACCTCAGGCCCTGGGAGGAGAAGGTGCGGGCCATCCTACCGCCAGTGAGCATATATGGACTAGAGGACATCCCAGAGCCTGGTGAGTACACAACAAATGTACACAATAAACTGCCACAAAACACACACATCACTGTCAAGGGGAGAGTCAAACCATGCACACATAGCAATTACACAGCAACTAGAACAGAATCATCCCAAAATGTGTATGTCAGTCAGATAAACACAACACATGCCATCAAAAAAGTCACATCCAACTGTGCCAACACATGTACAAACACAACCACAACTACAGCTAGGCAGTGGCACAAATAGAACTAACACACACATCCACACATGTAGCCACCACAACAACACCAACACACAGTGAAGACCACTCAAAGGAAGGAATTCTGTGTATGCTGGCCAAGTCAGTGTAGCCAATAGCATCATGGGAGTCGCAGTCACACATATTGCCCCCCACAACTGTCCCATCAACACCACCCTGAACCATGCTCACATCACAGGGAGTGGAGAAGGACTCACAAGATGGCTGACACTGGCTACTGCTGTGGGGAGCACAAGGCCCTGCTGGCAACTGTGCACCAACAAACAGCAGGACACCACTGACTGACATCCTGAGAGACAACTTCCACTCCCTGCAATGCAAGCACGTTCCATGGTGGGATATCTGGCTGGCTGGGTGGGAAGGGGGACTTGCAGCACTGACTATAGTCACCAGCACCTCCCCTCACCCCCCCCAACACAAACTCCACAGTACCCACCTGGTAGAATGCAATGCCCTCCATCCTAACACAAGATCCCACAAAGCACCACCACCCTGGGTTATGTTGTGTGAAGCACAGGGACACTCTTGGGACTCTTAGCCAAACAACTGCCAGGACAACACTCCCAGCCATCCTGTCAGCACAGCCAGCCCACCCCACAGGGAAGCAGAGTCAAAAGGAAGGAAGCATGGGCATGCTGGGAAGGGGGTGGAGGCAATAGCATGATGGGAGTCGTAGTCACAGACATAGCTCACCCCCACAACTGTCCCATCAACACCACCCTGAACCATGCTCACATCACAGGGAGTGGAGAAGGACTCACAAGATGGCTGACACTGGCTACTGCTGTGGGGAGCACAAGGCCCTGCTGGCAACTGTGCACCAACAAACAGCAGGACACCACTGACTGACATCCTGAGAGACAACTTCCACTCCCTGCAATGCAAGCACGTTCCATGGTGGGATATCTGGCTGGCTGGGTGGGAAGGGGGACTTGCAGCACTGACTATAGTCACCAGCACCTCCCCTCACCCCCCCAACACAAACTCCACAGTACCCACCTGGTAGAATGCAATGCCCTCCATCCTAACACAAGATCCCACAAAGCACCACCACCCTGGGTTATGTTGTGTGAAGCACAGGGACACTCTTGGGACTCTTAGCCAAACAACTGCCAGGACAACACTCCCAGCCATCCTGTCAGCACAGCCAGCCCACCCCACAGGGAAGCAGAGTCAAAAGGAAGGAAGCATGGGCATGCTGGGAAGGGGGTGGAGGCAATAGCATGATGGGAGTCGTAGTCACAGACATAGCTCACCCCCACAACTGTCCCATCAACACCACCCTGAACCATGCTCACATCACAGGGAGTGGAGAAGGACTCACAAGATGGCTGACACTGGCTACTGCTGTGGGGAGCACAAGGCCCTGCTGGCAACTGTGCACCAACAAACAGCAGGACACCACTGACTGACATCCTGAGAGACAACTTACACTCCCTGCAATGCAAGCACGTTCCATGGTGGGATAACTGACTGGGTGGGTGGGTGGGTGGGAAGGAGGTCTGGCTGACAACCAAACACAATCAATGCAGACCATGTTCACACCCCAGAGAATACATAGAAATGCCCAAATAATGCAGGACAATGTGCCACACCAATATCAACCCCTGACTGTGACGACTTAGGACAATACAATGTACAGGCCCGCACCCCGAGGCACAGTCACAACTGTCAGGTGTGTCAACCACTGATGCCTGCAGAAACATGACATACATTGTTTGTGTCTCCCAAAAACAGGTGATGATAGGGACACAGCAGCAGACGCTGAGGAGTCCCAGTCCCAGGCTCAAGAGGATGCCGAGCTCACTGGCGTCGTACAGCCTCTGTCCTCCTCGGACGATGAAGAACAACCTGGCACATCCGGTGCAAGTCAACATGCTGCACCAGCAGGACCACCAGCTGCAGCACCAGCAGGTCCACCAGCTGCACCCCCTGCACCCACCCCTCCAACGACTGTCACCACGAATACCATCCCTGCCGACATGGACAGAATAAGGAACAACACCAGCGCAGTGACCCTGGACCAACCTGGGGCCATGGACACCACCACCACCACCAACCCCCAAGGTGGACCAGGGTTATCTGTGCGTGCAACTGCACACACTGCACATGTCAGCAGGGGTGGTGGGAGGGGTGGGAGACAGAGGTCGCTGCTTGCAGACGTTGCTGGTGTGCATGAAGACCCACAACTGGTACGCATAGCTGATGCGTACCAGTCCAGCACCGGAGAGCTCAGCCAGGTAGTGGGGCTCCTCAGAGACATCAAACAGCAGCAGGCTGCCCATCATGCCCGCTTGGACTCCCACATGTCCCAAGTGGAGTCACACATGTCACGTGTGGACTCCCACATGTCACGTGTGGACTCCCACATGACCCGCGTGGAGTCCAAGTGGGATGTACTACATGAGATGACGGCGGTGCACAGGGACATTTTACAATGCCTCCGCCAGATGAACAGCAACCAGTCCACACCTCCCTGTGTGCCAACAACATCTGGTACCGAACAAACTGCAACTGCCACAGGGAGGGAGGAGGACTCTGGCGGAGAGTCCCCTGCACCGCAGCAGCCTGCACTTGAGGGCCCCCCCAAGAAGAGGGGTCGTCCGAGGAGGGGAAAGTGAGAGGCTGATGGCCAAGCGCAACTCCCAGGAAGCCTGAACCTGTTCTGGATTTTCGCCTTTGTGCACAGACTGTTCACCCTGTTGATGGCAACACTACTCCCACACATAGCATGGGGAGTACAAGTTGGAACAATGTGTCAGACAACTGTGGCCCCGATACTGGGGATCCTGTCTACCTGGACTTTCTATTCATCTAGGAACTTGGGATTGCAAGATTCATGTACAGCACAATCCATCCTATGCACTATTATCACAATAAACACACTAATACACCATACTTGCCTCTGTCGTGATTCCAACGTGGGTGCTGTTATGGGGATGATGAACTGCAAAATTACACAGTGTATGCGAACTGCAACAGCAAGGACAACACAGGCATGTGAGTACAGGCAACGTGACACATATGAGGGAGACACACCACCAGGGCTACACAACACATACACACCTAGGCCATCTGACTCATTGCCTACACTGATGTTGCCAGGGAAGACGGTGCAATGCACAGACACCACACCCATTCCCAGTTGTAGTCAAGTAGCCCACAGGTGCAGTAAGCAAATGGCAGTCAAATGTGTGACCACAGACAACGCACATCACTAAGTGAAGCACAGGTTTATTACACAGTAGCAACATGCCGTAACCACTACAGATGCAAGGTAACCCCACCTGGTAGCGGGCACACAGTCAACAACTGTAGACAGAAGGAAGTCCATGGGTGTGGCGCACATCACCTGTAGGGACACAACAGCTACCAGCCTGGATGTGCAATCACGTCGTCGGTGGACACAGTTGACCAAACGAATCTGAAAGTACCCTGTGAAGGACAGAAATGACACACAGTCAAAAGCAATGCAGTACAGGACAGAACAGCAAAACTCATGCACAATACATGTTACAAGATACCCACCCAGAACCAAGTTAGCATGTCAACACTGTTGGGGAGTACAGCCCACCTGTCACCACACATCGCAACACACATCCTGTCAAGTAGCCCATGGACACACTCCAACAGCACCAGAGCACCACCCACACATCATGCCAACTCACATCATTCACATGACACCTCAGGATACTCACATTCAGCTAAAGAAGTTGGTGATGAGCTGTGTGCGGACATCACCATCACCATCATCATCATCATCGTCACTGGCATCGTGGTCCAGGCCAGGATCCTCCACAGGTGGCGGATGTTGGTCATCGTCATCCTGGATGAGAGGCAACTCCTTCCGCACTGCCAGGTTGTGGAGCATGCAGCAGACGATGATAATCTTGCACACTTTCGCAGGGGCATATGGGAGGGACCCTCCGGTCTTGTCCAGGCAGCGGAAGCGGCTCTTCAGGAGACCAAAGGTCCGCTCAATCACTCTCCTGGTCCGACCATGTGCCTCATTGTAGCGCATCTGGGCAGGTGTCACAGGGTTCCTGAGGGGTGTCAGCAACCACGGCATGTTGGGGTATCCCGAGTCACCTACGGACAGACAAGTGCACATCAGCTGACTTGGAAAAGTGGGCGGAATACTACAGATCAGATCACACACAATGGCACAAAGTCAGTACACACCGACAAGCCAGGCACGCTGGTTCTGCATCTGTGCCATCAACCTGGGGATGCGACTACTCCTCATCACAAAGGCATCGTGTGCTGAACCAGGGAAACGGGCACACACGTGTGTGATGGTCATGTCTGCAAGACACACCACCAGTGCATTGACCGAGTGGTAGTGCTTGCGGTTCCTGTAGGCCTGCTCCTGGGCCTGTGGTGGTACCAAAGCCACATGTGTCCCATCAATGGAGCCAATTACATGCGGCATCCTCCCCAGGGCATAAAAGTCACTCTTCACGTCAGTGAGTCGTCGCAGTCTAGGGAAATAGATGTACCGGTTCAGGAAGAGCAACATTGCCGCCAAAACATCGCGGAGCACACGGCTGAACATGGTCTGTGACATCCCACCAGCAGACGCCACAGTATGTTGGAAGGTACCGGTGGCAAAGAAGTGTAGGGCTGCCATCACCTTCACCTTGGGGGTCAGCGCTGTAGGATACGGCCGGCCAGGCTGCAAATGTGGGGACAACTGCACTGCAAAATCCTCAATCAGCTGCCTGGTGAAGCGGTACCGTCGGATGCTGTCCCGTTCCACCATCGTTGCCAGGTCTGGGAATGGCCGATGGACAGCAGGAGCCCTGCAGTGCAGAGGAGAAGTAAGCAAGATCGTCAGTCACCCCACATATGCGGCATTGAACACACTCAAGATCCCAACATACATCATCATGAGGCACAACTACATGAAGTGTGCAGTACCGGAACGACATTTATGGTACATACATGGCCAACATCTGTCAACACGGTCCCACAGGTGGCATCAATTTGTCCCAGGTTGGCCCATTGGATATCATGATGCTGTGTCACAGTCACCCCCCAGTGACATGTGAGGACAGATGTGCCCCAGGCACCACAGCTCAACGACAGGCACATTCCCAGGGACCCTGTAATGCCACATGGACACTGGCATCACCTGGAGTATCATGTGTACACCACAACAAAACAAACATGACCCCCACAGGTAGTGGCCACACTTGCCATGGCAGGAGAGCCATGGACGTCTGTGACACACACGCACAACATCAGAGTCCATGCACACACAACGTGGATGTGGAGACTGTCTCCCATTGTGCACATGAAATCAGAGACATTGTAAACACTACATGCACAAAGACTGTGGAGGGCCATCACTATTGTGCCACTGGGACACCCTGGCTCAAACATACCGTCCCACATGGGACTCACGGGGTATGTGACATGACATACACAAACACCACTGTGAAATGTGACCATGGCACATGCACAGATATGAACAGTTGCACATCACAGTGGTCACGTACACGTAACACCCAGGATCCTGTCCCCATTAACACGTGCACAGCCTGGGGGTGGCTGCCCACAGGTGACACCCACAGGACAACATGTACACCAACATACACACAATAGGAAATGCAGCCTTACATGCCTTATGATAAGGTTTGGACAGGCTGTCGTGATGTAGGTGTGCCCCTCACTCCCTGGGAGCTATCTGTGGCTGGCATATGTCCATCTGAGACAGGCATGCTGACATATGCCAGTCACATGTACAGTGATGCGTTGTACTGCAATGGACCGATCGGTGCCTCCGGCCGGCCCATTGCATTCAATGTGTGCGGGTACGCGTTGTACCCCTGTGCGCGTTGAACAGCAATGGACCGATCGGTGCCTCCGGCCGGCCCATTGCTTTCAATGTGTGCGGGTACGCGTTGTACCCCTGTGCGCGTTGAACAGCAATGGACCGATCGGTGCCTCCGGCCGGCCCATTGCTTTCAATGTGTGCGGGTACGCGTTGTACCCCTGTGCGCGTTGAACAGCAATGGACCGATCGGTGCCTCCGGCCGGCCCATTGCATTCAATGTGTGCGGGTACGCGTTGTACCCCTGTGCGCGTTGAACAGCAATGGACCGATCGGTGCCTCCGGCCGGCCCATTGCTTTCAATGTGTGCGGGTACGCGTTGTACCCCTGTGCGCGTTGAACAGCAATGGACCGATCGGTGCCTCCGGCCGGCCCATTGCTTTCAATGTGTGCGGGTACGCGTTGTACCCCTGTGCGCGTTGAACAGCAATGGACCGATCGGTGCCTCCGGCCGGCCCATTGCATTCAATGTGTGCGGGTACGCGTTGTACCCCTGTGCGCGTTGTACTGCAATGGACCGATCGGTGCCTCCGGCCGGCCCATTGCTTTCAATGTGTGCGGGTACGCGTTGTACCCCTGTGCGCGTTGTACCTCAATGGACCGATCGGTGCGCACCCATTGACAATGGGCTTGCCTGGCAACGGACGCGTTTTCGAATATTCGAACGAGTCGGTTGCTGGAAAATCAGTTGGTCACCCACAACAATGTTGCAAAATCATGTATGTCATGAAGTTGAAGATTTGAAGGATGCTGTGGGCGTGTTTTGGTGCTGCTATTCCATGGATTGGCCAGATTCAGAAGATGCAAACGACTTGGACCTATCACTTTGGACACAAGGGACAGTATCTGCCTCTCCAGCACATATATATTGCTGCATGTTCCCCTGAGAGCCCACTTGCCTGCACTACATGCTCCAGGACGACATCTGCCACTGCACTGCTGCTGTCTCTGCCCCTCTGGACCCTGCAATGGCACGTACTGTGGAGAGAGCCCCAGCCTTCAGCCTTGAAGAGAACCAGGCCCTGCTGGACAGCCTACTTCCACAGTACAGCAAGCTGTATGGGACACCAGGGGAGCAGGTGAGTGTTCTGTGCACTGCCTTTCTGAATGTGCATTTTGTCTGACTAGCAAGGCTGAGAGTCAGCACACCACTGGCTAGCAGGCTCACTGAGTAGTTGTCACCCCCATAGTGTGTAGTGACTTGCACTGGACAGGTATGGTGCAGTGACAGTGCTTCTGAACAGGGTTTTACTCCCCATGCTATGATACCATGTAGTGACTTCTGGAAAACTGTCCATGGGCAGCCGTGCACTGCCTGGGTACACCATGTGCCCCTGTGATTGCGACATGTATATGCAACTGTGTCATGCACGGATATGTTGCATGTGTAGTAATGTCCTTATCACTTTGTCATCCTGACAGGCTTCTGCCCATCGGAAGCATGAGATCTGGAAGGACATCGTCCGGGCTGTCCGGTCCGTGGGGGTCTACAAGCGCCGGATCCGCAACTGCCAAAAGAGGTGGCAGGACCTTCGGGGCTGGACCCGGAGGATTGCACGGGTCCAGCTGAAGCTGTCGCCTCCTCGCAGGAGGGGCGGAACACGGACCCTGACCCCCACATGCTCAGGATCCTGGCGGTGGTCTTTCCAGACCTGGATGGGCAGCTGAAGGCCAGAGAGCAGCAAGGAGGGGGTGAGTCAAAGACTGCACTGTGTACTCTGTCTAACATGTTATGTGCCCTCCTCGGGCCAGGTTGAACTGCCACAGTACAGCAGTCATGTTGTCCAGGAGCCATGTCCCTCTATTGTGCACTGCCCACTCCTCATCTGATACCCAGGTGTGGCCCTTACATGCAGGGAATCCTGTCACTTAGGACTGTGTCCTTGCAGTTTGCTTGACTCAAGGTGGGAGACAGCATCTGTTTCCCTGACTCTGTGGTGGGCATCATGGGTGGGTCCATTGCTTACACAATGCCTGTATTCTGACATGTATTCAGCGTGTTACTTTGATCTGTGGTCCAATTGCTGAGCTGATCCACCACATGTGGCTGGGGTACCTGGCACACACCCATGCTGCGGGTGGGAACAATGTTTGGGCCCCAGGAGTATGTATATGACGTGTGTCACACATACTTAGCCAGCTGCCTACAGTCCAGGGCTCATCCCTCATTCATGTGGGGCTGGACAGTCATGCCTACTCCAGGCCATACAATACACTCTGTACTCCCACTCCCGTGTATCAGAGGACACATTGTGCACAGTGATTTGCCCCTCAGGTGTCTGCCTCTGTGTCAGTGTGCTGTGGATTAGTCGCCAGGACTGCTGTGGAGTTTCTTGGTAGGGGCTCAGCATGCCACTGGAGATGTGACCATAGGAGACGATACTTGTGTGACACATAGGTGTCTGATCAGCTGCCCATGCAGACTGGGGCATGTAAATGTGAAGTTCAGGCAGCTGTTCCCCATGCACAGCAGAGTGTGAGGGGCTCAGGTTCAGAGGGTAGTGTCACAGGTCTCCCATATGTCCAATAGGTATGACCTGGACAGATGAGGGTTAAGAGGATGTGTTGTGGGGGGATGTACATGTGCACTTGTGCAGCTCCAGGACTTGCATTCCCCATGACCTACTATTGTGACACAGTGCAGAGTGTTGTTGTCTGGCTGCAAAGTCATACATCACTGAGACAGTGATGTATGACTTTGCAGTCATGCCTCCGCCATGGCATGTGTCTACTGATTGGTGATCCTGCAGGGGAGTGACATGTGCTACATGCACACCATAGTGGCGCTGGCTATCAGGACATGGGTGCATCATGGTGTCTGTCGCTGGTATGCATCACATGCATTTCCTATTTGACTCTGGGCATCCCTTACATCCGTAAACCTGTACTGACTCAGTGGCAAGAGCTGTGATGTGTCCACACCGTGTCCTCTGCACTGTCCAACTACTGTGTACTTGGTGCATGTGTCAACACTGGGGTGTTGCAATCCAACAGACACCAGACAGATGGGTGCAAGGCCATGTGGGATGTGAGTGCCATGCTTGGCATCAGACTGACAATTGACTTCTCCTGTTCAATTAGTGCACTTTTAGCAATGTACAACTAATGATGCCAGGGCTTGCTCTGTGATGTGCTGTGCTCACAGTGGTGTGTGCGTTATGTGCAGGTGACTGATGTCTGTCTGTTTCCCCATTGTTTGCAGATACATCCACGGCCACGGAAGGGGACAGCTCCACGGACCAGGAGGAGCCGGAGAGCCAGACTGGGTCAGCAGCCGAGGAGTGGTCGGAGGGACCCAGTGGCACGGAGGGCGAGGGGAGCCACACCGAGGAGTCCTCAGCAGCATCCACCTCAGCTGAGGACCAGAGCAACTCGGAGGATGACTCCCTTGTGGAGGCGGGTGTCAGCAGCCACCACACCCCAGCTAGTGTTGCTGTCCCCGCCACCACCAGCACCACCACCGCCCTCCCATCGGCTCCCATTCCCCAGGTCCGTGGAGGCTCCCATGTCCGGGAGCGTGTCTCCTTTGGGCCAGGCACCGCACCCCTGCCCCTGTGTCCCCTGCTGCCCTGAGTGAGGAGTCTGTGTACCTCCTTCGCCAGCTCCATGTAGGGCAGACAGCCATGCTGAGTGTCCTCCATGCGCACACCGCGCTGTTGACTCAGCTGGTGTCGTTCATGGAGGGCATCTCATCGGGCATGTCTGACCTACAGAGGGGCAATAGGTCCATGGACTCCTCCCTGACGGCAGCAGTGTCCCTCCTCAAACGGTCCCTCACCCCTCCTGCCTCTGCTCCATCCACACTCCCCAGCACCTTACCCATCCCAGGCACACACACACTGGCACACACCAGCACACACACATCCAGCACACTGACACACACGCCAATGACAAAACGCACACGCACGCACATTCAGGGGACTGAAGCCAGACTCACAGGGGATGGGGCCCTGGAACACACACACGCATCCACATGCACTGCGCAGTCCTCAGTTCCCTCTCCCTCCAAAGCACCCTCCCTTGCCTCACCTGCAACCCCAAAGTCACAGCAGCTCTTCCTCTGTGACCTCGGCCTCTTCCCCACCGATGAAGCTGCTCCAGCATCCCGGGGGAAGAGGAAGCCCACCCACACGGAGCAGAGTGCCCCTCGCCCCCGGACACCCTCCCCCAGGCGCAGACGGACTGAGGCCCCCACCCGCAAGTCCCCCGGAGTGCTAAGAGCAAGACCCCGCCACTGCCCTGCAGCTCAGGCACAAGGTCTCCGTCCTCCATCCCTCAGGCCCCCACTGCACAGGTGCCCCCACCACACCCTGCCCCAGGTTCCCCCACCCACAGATATACCATCCCCAAGATGCTCCGGCCTTCTCCCCTGCCACTTGCTCTCCCAGCACCACACCCCCGCTGCGCTTGTCTGTGCCACTGATGTGGTGAGGGTGTCCCCCCTCTGTCCAACCCACCTTGCCTGTTCCCCATTCTCCTCCCCTGGAGGTAGGCACTGCAGTGGAGTCCACTACCGCCCTGTCTGACTTGGGCACTGCAGTGGCGGACCTGTCCACCCCATCTGCAGGGTCCACTGCAGTTGTGCCGGCACCCACGACATCTGTGTCATGCCCCCAGTTGTGCCGGCACACACCATGTCAGACACCTCCACTGCAGTTGTCAGTGGCTCTCCAGCACCCACCACCCCTTCCCTGACTCCCCCTGGTGAGCCCTGATCCTGTCCCTGCGGTGCCTGGCCTGCCCCCCGGTTGCCCCTCCTAGTGGATTGTCCCTGGTATTGTGCAGGCATGCGTAGGGTGACATCTGCCAGTGTCACCCTGTTTGAACTTTGACAATGGACTGGCCATTGGCCTTTGCTCTTTTTCAGGACTTCGTTTGGCCTCAACACATATGCTGAATAAAGCAACTTTCTTTTCTCTAGTGCTCATGCTTCAGATGTACATGTTGTTGGTGCAGCTAACCATGCCCTTGCTGCAGTGATGGTGATATCTGGTCTCATGATTATGAAGTGTTACTGTGCAGGAACCCATGTGGTCCAGGGGGAATGTGTCCTATCATGTGGTGTATCCATGTCATCAATAGCAGCATCTGAGGGTGTCATGTGTTCAGTATTTGGCAATGGGTTTCCTACTTACATTGGCAATTTCATATCTGTGGCTTCCACCCCTGCACATCTGTTGTGCCTGCCATCGTTGCATTTGTCTACTTCCCTGACCGTGTTGCCATCTCCAGTGGACATGCAGGTTTGGGCATCAATGGGGAGGGACTCATCCGTGTAGTCAGTGCAACATTGCTATACAAGTGTGTTGGATCTGTGCTGATGATTCCGTTGGCACATCCATGACCAGGCTGATGTGATGGGAGCCCTCATTTGGTGCTAATTGTTGATTGTGTGACCAAGTGCTCAGCTGACATGATGGGGCCCTACTGAGGCAACATATGGCACAGCTTTCCTCACACAGGAGTGGAGTCCCCTCATGGCAGTGTGTACACGTGTGACATTGCCTGCGCCCAAGGTGTGTGTTGTATGTGCATGTCTGTGTGTTCACTTCCATTCATCTGCGCATGCTGTGATCCCTAGTGTTGTACCTGTTTGTGATGCTTGCTGACTTGAGCTATGTTCCCCCAAAGTCTTCTCCCTGTGTTCTCTGTGATGTGGGTGCATGGCACATTACTGGTCATCAGGGTGTCACCCATAGGTGTGTTTGCTGTCAGGGCAGAGTTTGTGTGCTGACGCAGATGGGTCACAGTCAGGTTTCCCTTTGGCACTTGTTGTTTGCCCCTGTCATGTGATTTCCAGTTTGTGTTATCTTTCAGTGATTGTGACACGTTGTGTGTGTGACTGCTGGCACTCCTTAGGGTCCGGGCTGCAATGTTGGTTGTTGTCTATGTGTGTTCTTTGTGGGTGACCTTGGCTTCTTCATTGGTGTGTGACTGTGGCTGGGATCCCATTGGTCGGTGTGGTATTGCCGTCATGTCCATGTACAGCGTAGTGTGCAGTGTGTCAGACATTCAGGAGTCTTGTTGAGTGTCCATGTGTGATGTGTTTCTACACCTTGGTTCCCACCCACCACCCTGGAATAGTCATGGGTGCATGTGCAATGTCACCAGTGCATGTGTACTTCACTGCTGCACATTGTTGGAGGTCGAGGGGTGTGGTCTTGAGTGTGTGCAGATGAGAGTTGTTGCCCGGCTAGTCCCCTGCCTCCATGTTGGCCTTGGCTTACTGGCCATGCTGATTGATTTGTGCTTGTGTAGGTGTGATGGTAGTTAGTTGCTCAGGACACCTGACTGTGGTTCACAGTGTGAACGACATTTAGCTTTGTCATCACAGTGGTATTTTTCTTCAGCCCAGGGTCACCACATTGTGGGGGCCCTGGGGGTGGTGCTGTGGTGTGTCTGTGACTTGCTGTGTCAGTTGTTGTTCCTACGTGCCTGTGTGACATGTGTGTTTTGTGCTCCCTCTCACCTGTCAATGCCTGCTTGCCCACATAGGGGATTTGGATCCATGAGTTACCTTAGTGTGGCAGTGTATGCACATCTGTATGATTGGTATTCAGCTCTCCTCATGTGTTGTGTTGTTGCCTGGGGACACTGGCACCCCCACCCCTCACCTGCTGTGTATGATGACAGTGTTGGTCTGCCTGTTTGTGTTTGTGCATCTGCACCACTGCATTGGCATATCTTGGGTGTGCCATTGGCTGTATGTTGTTTGGTGTGTTTCCCCTGCTGTCCCTGGGACTCCTAGGTCATCGGTCAGCACAGTGATCATGGTTTGTGTGTCCCATTGCTGCCATGGTATGGTATCTGTTCACCTCACATCTGCTGTCTCCACAGGGTATCTGCATTTGTGTGCCCATTGGTGCAAATATGTGGGTCTGCATTCTGATGGTCACTTCTGTCATTGTGTCATTGATGACTGTTGACGGTGTCAGCCCCCATGGGTGTTGTTTGTCTGCACATGGCCAAAGGAATGTCTCATTTGCACTGCAGTATTTGGCTCCCCCAATTTATGTTGCAATGGGACACATACACTACTTTGCCACAGATGAGTTTTTGGTTCTGTGACCAGGAATGATCCATGCAGTTTGGCAGTTGCAGCTCTTTCTTTGTCAACAATTACCTTTTGGTCACTGTGATGATGAGGGTGTAGACCCCATTGCCACAATGGTCAAAATGTGCTTCAGCTATGGACCCCACACTTGCCTTTTGGTCACTGTGATGATGGGGGTTTAGGCCCCATTGCCACAATGGTCATGGGCTGCTTAGCATTGTGGGTGCCACACACATATATGTGTGGCACATGTGCTAGGGGGTCACATTGTATGTTCAATGTCATGTTCGGTGTTGTAGGCATTTGACACAGCCTGCTCACACGCTTGTCATGGTGGTGGGGGATGTCTTAATCTTGCATTCCCTAGGTTGTGGTGTGCTTGTTGTGTCATGCATTGTCCATCCTATGAGTGGGGGTGGTAGTAGTGGTAGGCATCCTGCCCCCTGGCTAAGGGTGGTAGTAGTGGTAGGCATCCTGCCCCCCTGGCTGAGGGTGGTAGTAGTGGTAGGCATCCAGCCCCCCTGGCTAAGGGTGGTAGTAGTGGTGGGCATCCTGCCCCCTGGCTAAGGGTGGTAGTAGTGGTAGGCATCCTGCCCCCCTGGGTGAGGGTGGTAGTAGTGGTGGGCATCCTGCCCCCCTGGGTGAGGGTGGTAGTAGTGGTAGGCATCCTGCCCCCTGGCTAAGGGTGGTAGTAGTGGTAGGCATCCTGCCCCCTGGGTGGGGGTGGTAGTAGTGGTAGGCATCCAGCCCCCCTGGCTAAGGGTGGTGGTAGGCATCCAGCCCCCTGGGTGGGGGTGGTAGTAGTGGTAGGCATCCAGCCCCCCTGGCTAAGGGTGGTAGTAGTGGTAGGCATCCAGCCCCCTGGCTAAGGGTGGTAGTAGTGGTAGGCATCCTGCCCCCCTGGGTGAGGGTGGTAGTAGTGGTGGGCATCCTGCCCCCTGGGTGAGGGTGGTAGTAGTGGTGGGCATCCTGCCCCCTGGGTGAGGGTGGTAGTAGTGGTAGGCATCCTGCCCCCTGGGTGGGGGTGGTAGTAGTGGTAGGCATCCAGCCCCCCTGGCTAAGGGTGGTGGTAGGCATCCAGCCCGCCCTGGGTGAGGGTGGTAGTAGTGGTAGGCATCCAGCCCCCCTGGCTAAGGGTGGTAGTGGTGGTGGGCATCTGGCACCCCCTGGCTAAGGGTGGTTGTGGTGGTTGGCATCCAGCCCCCCTGGGTTGGGGTGGTGGCGCGCATTCAGGCCCCTGTGTGCATATGTGGCATTGGTGATGGGCATCCCGCCCCTATGGTGCTGCTGGTGTAAGTATATTCAGATTCCCAGTGTATGTGTGTGATGTGTCGTGTACGTGTTGTATGTGTTTTGTGGTTGGTGTCTGACTTACCTTCTGCGCCGTACGCGTCCGTGCCTGTTCCGGTAGTAGATGTAGAATATTGGTATGATCGGGACGAAGGGATTCATGGTTGGTTCGTGTCGTTCGTCCTTCTCGTTGCTTCGCGTCGTCCTCGTCGCTTGGCTTCGTCCTCGTCGCTTCGCTTCGTCCTCGCCGCTTCGCGTCGTCCTCGTCTGTGCTGTGTTCGTCTCGTAGCCGTGGATCGTGTTGTGGCGCGATTCGGAGCTTATGTGCGCCTCTCCCGGATGCTTTGACGTGCCGTGCGTAGCGACGGGTTCAGCGCGTACGGAAAGCGCATCGTACTTGTCCGGCCGGACGGGGCTGCATTTTCCCTTCCGTGCGACTCGTTTCGGCGTTTCCGGATTCGCCTCGGTCGGAGAACAGGACCTGGTTTGGGTGAGTACGGCTCGGCCGGGATTTTTGCTGTTGTGCGCATCGTACTTGCTCGTTCGGTGTGCTGTACGGATCGGTCGGGAAACTGGCTTTCGCATGGCTTTTTTCCCGACCGAATAGTATTGGGTGCGCCTCCGACCGAGATCGGAATCGGCCCCATAGTGCCCGATTCCGATGTCGTTCGGAAGGCCTCCGAATCGGATTTGGCTTTACCGGATCCGATTCGTAGCCCTTGTTTACGACCGAATCGTACACAAGTCCGAACGACAAAGTACGATGCGAAGATCGCGTAAGCACTGACCGAATCGTTTCCGGACCCGAACCGCTCCGTACGTCTCGTTTGTAGACGAATCGTGCCGCGCAATGGAGCCGATTTCCGACCGAGTGAGTACGCTGCACGAGTTGGACAGTCGCTTCGCCTCGGTCTCAGTGAGACGAAACGGCTTTCAGAAGCGTACTTTGGGGGGCCGTACCAGGCCCTCCTTCACTCAGGGCCCTCCGAATCTATCACGTGGGGTGCCCATGGGTCCCCCCCGATCCAAGCATGCACAGTGTGGCGGGAACCATAGGGTGCCCGCCACAGGGTGTACGCTTTTCCCCACCCACCCCTTTTCTGCTATGGGAGCCTCTGTACGTGTCTGTACACGGGCTCCCATAGAGTTCAATGGGAGACTGAGCGAACCTAGTCCGTAGGCATACAGCAGCATCGTACTCGCTCGTTCGGACTCCCGGAGCACGTCTCGCTTGGAAAGCCCTCTGGATCCGAGTCGTACGGAGGGCTTTCCTAGCGAGATCGGAATTGGGCCCTTAATGATTTGGGTAACAGTAGATACATTCATTTTTTATATTATACATATTTTTTACATTCATACATATAGTGAATATTATTCTTTTTTTTTAAAACATAATTTTATTAAGAACATGATCGGACAATCAAAACAGCGTACATTCCTGTGCAAACGCAGTGCTCGAATCTTATTTGAAAGGCAGCACACCTAGACATAAATAATCAGGCATTACATTACAATTTCAATGGAGCGATGGCCGTTCTGCTAAATCATCACATCTACCCACTGGCGGAGGAGCACATATTCTGCCCCTGTACTCATTCCATGCTTCCCAAATCAGTGTCCACTTTGTGGGGCAACCTCTAGAAATATATATAGTCTTCTCTGTCACCATACACCAGTCCATATCTTTCTGCCACTCATCTAGCGTAGGTGGGTCTCGCGCCTTCCATTTTCTAGCTATATTCCTCCTGGCAATCATCAGCCCCAGAGTCACCCATATTCGCTCTTTAGAGGTCAAATCAGTCGGGCCCCAGATATTCAGGAGACATAATTTGATGTCACAGTATATACTGTGTCCCATTACTCTCTCCATGCACCCTGTGACCACTGACCAGTACCTTTGGATGGTCATACACTCCCATAGGGTATGATTAAAAGTACCTTCCTGACCACATTTTCGAGCACACCCTGCCTCAGTAACATAAACCATTCTCACCAATGTCGGGCCAGTGAGGTATATTCTGTGAAGTATCTTCAATTGCACTAGACGAAGCCTCGAGGAAATGGCCACCTCTCTGGGAGAGGCCAGTGCTTCACTCCACTCCTCGTCATCCAACCCCGCCACATCATAATCCCATTTTGTGCGGAGCCGGAGTAGGGGGTCCACCGTATTATTGATCAGTTTTTTATATATTAACGATATGGCTTTTTCCGGGAGGTTCCCATCTAGGACGCTGTCTTTGAGAGGGGAGAATTCTGGTGGTGGCTCTCCCTCATTTAACACCGCCTGTAAAGCATGACGGATCTGCAGGTACCTATAGTATTCAGTGTCAGCCAATTCATACTCCATCTGCAGTTGGCCAAAGGGAACTACCCCACCCCCCTTCCATAGGTCGCCCACCCTTGAGATACCAATCAAGTCCCAACGATCAAAACCCCGGGTGCAGCTCAGCTTACCCAACTGGTCTGTGTGCCAGAGTGGTGTGGCCTGTGTGATCTTGCCCTCCCATCCCAAGCTCTTCCTAGCAGCCTTCCAGATTTGGATCGCGTGCCTGGTCGGCCCAGTCAACTTCAATTTTGCTGGGTTCGAATATAATGGGAGACCTACACGGCGCCGGGAGGGACAAGTTGTTAGCAACAACTCACCTTGATGCAAGTCTGACTATAGGGAGTTGTTCTCACTCCCCCGCCAGTTCAAGTGTTGAATTACAAAGAACTCGGTTCCCCACGGAAATCATCCCGACACAATTGTAGGGAGTATTCCTTGAGAAGGGTTTTCTACCCTCCGCTCCTGGACCAAGGAGGTAGGGTTAGTACCCATGGGATATTTTTTTCTTTTTTTCTTGTGAAGTCCTGAAGAAAGCCAGGGTAATAATTAAATTAATTATTTTTCGGCTGAAACATATCGACGTTTGTTTGCAGAGTGGAGGGGTAGGTGATTCATTATAGTCTACCATAGCTCCATCCACAGGTCTAGTTTTTGACCTTCTTTTTATTCTCGGCAGGGAGTCCATAATTAAAGTCAGATTGAGGACTCCCCTGGTCCAGTTTTATATCACCATTTCTGCACCTTTTTTTCACATTTGATCCCGTTCTGTGTACTTTGTATGTGTTGTATTGTCTTCCCCCTCCCTATTGCTCTACCTCCAGCGTTGGCTAGCGCGGAGGTGTGTTAGCAGTCCTATGATGAAGCATGACACAGCTTGCTGTGTGTGAGGGCAGTTTTAGACACCTGGTTATCTCCCACAGTACCCAATAGATCACAGCGATCCCTACTTCTTTGATGTGTGTTTAGGTCATTATAGGAGGTCGAAGTGGGACATATATTCCTCCTACCCCTTACTCTTTTTGGGTGGTGTTCGAATATAATGTGCCTGCAAAGCTACCCCCAGGCAGGAGCCACCTGTCCATCTGGAAACCCGGGTTATCCGGCGGTCGATACGTGCAGTGATATATTGCTGCAAGTTGTGTTGCCCAATAATATTTCTTAACGTCTGGGAGGGCAATTCCCCCATCGTACCACCCCATTGTCAGCTTCTGAGTGGCGATTCTCGGCGGTTTACCATCCCACAAAAGTTCCCAAAGGATGCTATCAATGTCTCTAAAGTATGCAGACCCCACTGGGTGGGGCGTGTTTTGCAGGACATACACGAAACGCGGGAGGGACATCATTTTAAATAGGGCCGCGCGCCCTAAGAGGGACAGAAGGAGGGATCTCCAGTGAAGGACATCTCTCTTTAGACACCGTAGTGGGGGCTGGAGATTATGTTCATCAAAACGTGACAGGTCCTTGGATACCCAAATCCCAAGGTATTTAAACTCATCCTTTGCTTCCGTGATAGTGAAACCCCTGGGCAATGAAGGTGTAGCTCCACTGAGGACATAGAGTATGGATTTCGCCCAGTTAATTCGATAGCCTGCAAATCTACCAAAACTAACAAAGATATGTAGAATCTTGTTATGCGAGGCCGCTGGTGACACCAAGTACAATAAAATATCATCCACGTACAATGAGATACGGTCTTCCCAGCCCTCCGCCCATCTAGGTCCCCTGACCACTGGATCTCTACGTAACCACATAGCCAGCGGTTCGAGCACCAGCGCAAAAAGCAGGGGTGAGAGGGGGCAGCCCTGCCGGGTGCCCCTGCTGAGTGTAAAGTTACCTGATTTCTTATTGTTGACTACCACTTGGACCAAAGGATCTTTATATAGGAGCCGAACCCACCCCATGTATTCCTGGCCAAACCCAAGTTTCTGCAACACCACGAACATATAGGGCCATTCAATGGTATCAAATGCCATGGCCGCATCAAGAGACACAACCACCGCATCCTCCTCGATTGTTGCAGCGCAGCTGAGTACTCCCTGAAGTCATCGCATGTTAAGGGAGGTGTTCCTAGCAGGCATAAAGCCTGATTGATCAGGGTGCACCAGCTTTGTGATTACCCGTAATAAGCAAGCAGCCAATACCTTCGCCAATATCTTGGCTTCTGCGTTTAGCAATGATATTGGCCTATATGAGGAACACTGATTTCTCGGCTTCCCTTCCTTAGGAATGACCACGATCGTCGCTAATCTCTGGTCAGCGGGAAGTACTCCCACTTCCTTACTTTCTAGGAACATTTTAGTTAGATAGGGTGCAGTTTTACTCATGGTCAGCTTATATAATTCAATGGGTAATCCGTTTGGACCCATTGCCTTACCCCCCCTCAGGTCCTGAATGGCCTTTTCAATCTCTATGCTAGTCAGCTCTTGGTCCAAGTCCAAGCGCTCTTCCCCAGAGAGCAATGTCGCTTAAGAAGGAGACCGCCTCTTCCTCTGTGTATGGTGTCTGCGACGCATAGACGGTCTGGTAGTATTGGCCAAATGCGTCTGCTATCTTTTGAGGTTCAGTGAGTTTTACACCCCACACCGTCTCTATTTCTACCACTACTCTATTCGCGAGGTCCCTATGATCTAGCCAGGCCAACAACTTACCAGCCTTATCCCCAACGTCGTATATTTTGCTATTCGTTGCCCTGTATTGTGCCCTGACTGATTCTGTAGCCAAGTCGGTATATTCTTTTGTTTTCAATTGCAGTGCCTGCCTCGTATCGTCTGTGTTGTCTTCCTGAAGAGTGCTCTCAAGCTGCAATATATCTTCTTCCATGCGAACTAGTTCCGCCTGTTTCTCTTTCTTGGATCCCGCAATGTGGGCTAAGGCTACACCCGGGATGACCACTTTGTAGGCATCCCATAGCATCAGAGTGGAGTCCACCGAGCCGTCATTTTCCTGGAAATATAGCTCCGTATCTTGGGTAAGTTTGTCTCGTATTTGAGTGATTTTAAAGTACCACGGGTTGATAGGAACCGTTCTACCCGCTACGGGCTCGCTCACCTCCAGTCGGCACCAAACGGGCGAATGGTCTGAGATACCCCTGACCAGGTGGTTTATCTCTTTGACACTACTCATTTGGCTCGCCGGAGCCACCACATAATCTATCCTGGACATACTACGATGGGCCCCCGAGTAGAAAATGTACTGTTGCTCATCCGGATGGAGCTTTCTCCATGTATCCACCAAACCCAGTGCACCCGGGAAATTGTGTATGTGCATTCTAGAGGGGGGTAGAACCCTTTGGGGGCAGCGGTCAAGTGAATCTGAAACAATGGAATTGAAATCCCCCCAATCATAAGCCGACCCTCCGGGAGATCAAGAAGAAGGTTGCCAAGATCCCTAAAAGCCAAGGCTTGGAGACCCGGGGGTATGTAGACTGAAACTAGATTTAACTTGTGACCCTCCCACATCCCTGTGATCGCCACAAACCTTCCGAGGTTATCAGTCATGGTACGATCAATCGACATGGGGAAAGTGTTGCGCACCATTATTCCCACCCCCCTGGATCCCGAACCAAACGACAAATGTGCCACGAGTTTAAAACCGCGCCTCGACATTGCGTTGCATGCTTTTCCTAATAGATGCGTCTCCTCTATAAGGATCACGTCCGGAGAATGGTGTTTTAGGAACTGAAGCACAATTCCCCTCTTTATCTTATCCCCCAACCCGTTAACGTTCCAGGATATCAAACGCAGTCCATGTTTAGTCATTGAGGTCATATTCATCTAGGGTGATAAACTGCCGTCGCAGGGGGAGCCCTGCGCTGCACCAGGCGTAGTGTGTGGCCTTGAGCACCCCACCCGCCCCGCCAGGTGTATCTCCCGCCTTATTGTTCATGTTCCTTGCGATATAGCTAATGCACCATATGTTGCCCATCTTGTCCGAATTGTGTGTCCTGAAAAAAACTAAACATTTCTTCCCCCGTAGTAACGCTAATGAAGCTCACTGAGCGATTAATGTCATAGTCCTGCATGATGTCGGAAAAGGTAAGTAACAAGAACCCTGCCCCCCTGAACTTAAACAACTGTACCCCCCTCCCTGCCTCCCTGCATGGTGGACACAGAACCTCCCGCCACCCCCAATTTGCAGAGTGCCTATCGCCCACCCTTATAACTCGAGGTGCGTGTGCCCAACTGGCACCAGTCAAACCAATACAGCCAATTACTGATTAAGTAGCCCGATAAACATATTAATTAAATCTGGAATCACATTATTCAGTCCCTCACAGACTATATGGAAATGTTATTCGTGCCATATCCCTTCCAGTGTTTCATAGGAGAGACCCTCCAGTACCAGGTTCTGTGGAGGGATATCTACAGTTCCTTTACAATTACAGTGAATCATACAGACCAGTTATCATTTGGCGCCATCATCTTCTGCTTGTTCGTTCAGCGGGGATCCTCCCCCCCGATCGCCTCAAGGCTGCTCTCTACCGTTGTGCTGACTTCAGTAATTCTGCTTGCCGGCCTGTCGCCATCCGTCCAGCCAGTCCCACGCCTCATCAGGGGTGACGAAGAACCAGGCCTTCCCCTCTGATTCCACTCTCAATTTCGCAGGAAAGATCATTGCATATTTCACGTTCTTGTCCCGCAGTGCTTTCTTTACCTCCAGGAAGCTACGTCGCTGGCGATGTACCCTGAGCGTGAAGTCCGGGAAGAAAGTCACTTTACTATTTTGAAATTCGATTGGTGGTGAGGTGCGCGCCGTCTGTAAAATGAGGTCTCTATCCCTATAGTTGAAGATCCTTGTGACTATAGGTCTTGGGGGGGCCCCGGGTTTCGGTTTACCGCCAGGCACTCTATGAGCTCTTTCTATGGTGAAGAATTTTGACAGTCTAGTAGGTTTTAGGTAGGCTGTTACTAGCTCTTCCACAAAGAGGTCCGTTGCCTGTTCCTCCGCGCTTTCCGGGGCCCCCAGTATGCGCACATTGTTGCGCCTTGAACGCCCTTCATACTCATCCAGCTGAGCCTCCAGTCGTTCACTCCGAGATTGCAAGTCATTTACTCTTTGCTGGAGGGTGGAGGTGTCCTTAACCAGGGAGTCCGCTGTTGATTCCACCTCTTTGAGTCTAGTGTTCATGGATCGCATGTCTGCTCTAATTAGGGATACTTCCGAGGACACAGAGTCAATCCTGGTCTCCAGAGTCTGTTCGCACTGTCGTGATAGCCATTAGGATATCCTGTAGGGTTGGTTCCTTTACCCCATCAGCGTCTTGCTGTTTTTCTGGTGGATCTTGCGTTCCCTTCTGACTGGGACCGGATGCCTTGTCCCACGCATATTTTTCCAACTTGGTCTGCATGGAAGCCTTGGTGTTCCGACCACCCGCCATATTGAAGCCATAGGGATCTGCGCACAGGTGAGCGAGAGCCCTCCGGGTAATCCGATTATGTCGTTCAATAGACACTGCAGAGTTCTGACCTTCCTCAAGGGAGGGAAAACACTGTCTGTGGTGGTCGTTTCCTCCGACGCCGTGCCTCTTCAGCAATACTTTCAGTCTTGCGCCCCTGTTGGCACCAAAAGCGGTTCGCTGTTTGAGCCGCTAGTTCTAAGGCCGAAGACTGCCTGGGAACGCTAAACTGCCATCCGAATTCCTTACAGGAGTTCAGGACCTTCCCGGTACTCCAGTAGTTGAGACGATCATGGGCCCAACCGGAATCAGTTCGCAGCGCACATCTGTGCCTTGCGTCTTCTCCCCTTCACAGGCCAAGAGCGGCCCTAGCCAGACCGTATGGCATAACAGCACCAGTTTCGCCTACCTCGATGCCGCGTATTTGGTGACTCTTGTCTGGTGCCACTGCCCACTTCTCAAGTTTGCTCACCGTGTCTCTGGCGTTGTTGCGTGGGCCGTCCCGCCGCCACTCTCTGTAGGCGGATGGTTGCCTTCGGCCCTGTGCACTGCGTCCAGTGCTCCCGGCCCCGACCTGGTATTACAGGCTCGTTAGACCACCATAGAGAGCCGTGAGAGTGAGGGAGGAGGGGGGGAGAATAAAGGGACACCAGCAGCACTTTTTCCTCACACTGCCCCCGAGTTACAATCCCAAAGAGGGGGGCAGGCAGACTTCGTGGTCGGAGTGTTCGCCCCCTCCTAACCTTCAATCAGTCCCCGCCGTGCAGGCCTGCTCACGCCGCCTCCGCTCCTTCTGTTTCCCGTGACGGAGATCTGGTCTGGGGCCGCAGTATTTTCGCCGCGTCACTCACCGGCGCTACGGCTCTTCCTTATCAGCCATGGCCGGGGAGTCAGCACGTCGGTCACTTCGGGCGCACGATCTCCAGCACGGCCAAGACCAGGCCCCGCTAAGTGCTCTGGAGCTCACTCGCCCCTCCTCCGCTTCAGGCACAGACACTGCAGAGCGGCCGCGCTGCTGGGAAAATCTCCGGGTCTACTCCACCAAATCGATCCGATCATGGCTCAAAATGAGCCCACAGGAGTTGTGGACACAACGCTGTTGATCTCTACTCAGCGATCTCGGATAAGTGAACGGATGGCTCCATTAACGGGTGCACTCGAACGGAGCCGCCTCAAGGTGCGGCCATTTCCCTCGGCAGTTGGCCATGCCCCCTATAGTGAATATTATTAATAATATATATACTTTAACAAAAAAATATTTGTAAACATATTTATATTTGTTTGTATTTTTAACATATCGTGTTTTATTTTTGGTAATATTATTTATATTCTTTATATAAATAATATTAATTAGTAAATAAGTCATTTTGTAAACAAACATTTTTTATAACATTATTACATTATTTTCATATTAATAAAACATATTAACATTTTTAAATATACATTGCACATTACATGTATATTTTTTAAATTATAATAATAAATATTAATTTCTTTATAATATTTATTAGTATAATTTTACATTACAAATATTATGTCAAACATTTTTTTATAACTTAGTAATATTTTGTAGTATTTTTCAAACATTTCCAGTAAGGCATTTGTAATGTATAACACTTGTAATAATGAAAATGAAAAATATTTATTATTTAAGGCAGCCATTTTTAAACTAAAGTTGTATTTTGTAACCTATCAGCTTTGTTTTAGGTCACTTGTGAGGGGAGAAGCTCACGGTTGGAAGCTGCGTCGCATCGGTTAAGGTAAGTTTAATTTTCTTTAATTAAACTTTAATAAATAAACTTTAAACTGTAATTTGAAGGTAGTGTATTACTATATAGTATATGTAGTGTTAGGTTTTGTAATTTTAGGTGAGTTGTATGTTTAAATTAGAAGTGTGCGAAATGCGGTTGGTTTGTGAAACGGTCTGTGTTAGAGTTTGATAGATATGTGTAGTTATGTTTAAAGTCTGTTGTTAGTACTGTATTTATTTGTAATATTATATAGTGTATATGTGTTTTTGTGCCGGAGGGATTGTTTTAATTCCTAATAGGTTTTTTTTTATTGGAAGTTATTGTGGGAGAAGAATGCATATTTTTTTTTAAGGAAGTGTGTATTAGTTTTAGTAAACGAATCATTATTTTACACTTTCTTAATTTTTCGAGTTTTCCTGGAGCGTTTTTTTTTTTACGGAGTTTTATATAGCGCAAACTTGACCCGAAGGTATCGGGTATCAGAGTGCTTTACATAGCACCAGTTGCGTTACATGAAGACACATTCATTTTTGTTAGTGTTGGAAAACGAGGCAGTATTTGTGAGGCCTGCACAAATAACATGACTACATTTGTCCTTCACTGGGAACCAAACACTCAATTGTAGCACCTGACCCTCAGAGGGTAGCGTTGCAGAGCAGTCTGAGGCTTACTCAAGGGAGGTGGTGTGGGCTAGTAATCGCCATTACAGGTGCGCAGCAATAACACTCAATAATTGATTGTCCAGTCTGTACTTTGCTTTATAAAAGTAAGAGTACATTTATTAAACACACACACTACTCAATACTATGCACCAATTTACAAATATACATAAGCTGTTGGAATTACTTTGTGACATTGCATAACATCTCCCCCCCTCCCGCAGGGGGGTGGGGTCTAGTACCACCACTCCCATGCCTGCACGTCATCTTGCCCCCTAATGCAGTGGGTTGACACAACCTGGAGCGAGGGCCTAGCCAACTGGTACCATCCCAGGGGCACCCCCACCCCATCATCTCAACAAGCAATAAAAATAGGTTCACCTGCCCCAGTGACACATAACCCGGACTGAGCATCTCATATTGACCATACAGTATGCACCTTTACATCTTCAGGGCTAACAGTCTGGGTTGTTCTTCACTTAAGCGCAGCAGCAAGAATACATGTTTAAGCAGCACTTTAGAATGACAGTACTCATCACCTTAGTTGATCATTATAATGCATTGCAATTAAAGCCCCTAAAAGGCATCACAGATGAAATCACAGGATTAAGTATATACAGCCAGACACCCTAGCAGGACTGTCTCGCAACATAACCCCACTTTGCTTATGACATCACCTTACTCAGGTACTTCACATTACACATGTGACTTACAGTCCCTTTAAAAGACATAACGTTGGCAACTGCACCTCCATAGAAATAACATTAGTAATGCACTTCTCGTGCAATTGCACCTCTTTGCCTCCAGGGGATGCTCTTCTGCAGACATCCCCAACTCAGCTCTTCACACTTTGAGGCAGTCCCTAGGGCACCCCCAGCTGTAGAACAAAAGTTCCAGCCATGGGGATGCTAAGGGCACCTTGCTGAGCCCTTGAGGGGTTATTCTTTTGTAAGTCCCCAGAGACTTAGGGCGGGACTTGTCTTCTTCGTGCTGGGGGAGACTGCATTGCTCTTGCAGCTCCCCCTGCACCTTGCACTCACTTGGTGGTGACCCCGTTCTCCTGGGGCCACCACAGGCAGAAAAACAAGCAGGCAGTTTCCTGCAGGCCGACCGGCCCGCAAAGCATTATGGGGCGCTTCTTCCAGCCCCGTGCATATTATAGTAGCGGCTCCCCGCTGCTACGGAGGGAGCCGCAATCGTGCTGCTGGCAGCTTCGCCGCATCTCCTGCCCTCGATGGGGAGCCCGGTCCCACCCGGACCCCCAGGTGAGTGTATGCGGCTCGGGGAGACCACCCCCGGCCGCTCAGCTGATTGGTCAGGGGCCCGGTCCCACCCAGGCCCCTGGCTCCTCTGTTTGTTTTCGGGGCCCAGGTCCACCCGGGACCCCCGCAGGCTCTCCACGTTGGAGGGCAGCCCGGGGAGCCCACCCCCGGCTGCCTCTGCCGGCTCCCCGCCCGTCCACGCTACCTCGCGTGCTGCCGCGGGAGCCGGCAAGGCAGTTCTGGTCTGCCCGCTCCAGCGGGCAGACGCGTCGACTCCCGCTGGCCCGCTTGTCCTCGGGGAGTGCAGCTGCACTCCCCCGGCCTTCTCCTCCACAGGGCCCGGAGATGGGGTCCCAGGCCCCCGGCCATCTTCGAGGGGAGCGCGACGGCGCTCCCTTCCCGCTGGAGTCCTCATGCTGCTGCGGGGGAGTGCGGCGGCACTCCCCCAGCCTCCTCCATTGATTCGGGGCCCGGAGATGGGGTCCCGGGCCCCCAGGCACTCCTTCACGGGGAGCGCAATGGCGCTCCCCTACATGGCTTCGGGGCGCGAGGGGGGTTGTGCGACGGTGCGCCCCCCTCCCTTCTAGCGCCATCCTCCACGGCACCACCATTTTCATGGGGAGCGCGATAGCGCTCCCCGGCTTCGGCGGGGCCCGGAGTTGGGATCCCGGGCCCCCCTCCCCATTCCCAGGGGGGCGCGACGGCGCTCCCCTGCCTCCGGTTTTGGCAGGGGCCAGGGTGGGCTCCTGGCACCACGAAGGGGCATTTATTCTTTAGGGGGCTGCCCCCGGGACCTGCCCCACCCCGGGGGCTCATCTGGGATCGGCACCGGAGCCCCACGTGCTTCGTCGTTTGTCCAGGCAGAGGTCAAAGGTCGCCTACCTTCTGGGAGGCGTATCTCGGCCCCCAGGGTACCGATCTGCACCCTTTTCGCCTCTTCTTACTCATGGTGGCGCTCTCCAGCCACTGTGAGCACTTTCCTTCACCCTCCATGTCTCCAAGAGGGTGGATTCAGCAGGGAGCTGCCTTCACTGGCTCCCTGCGCCAGCCTTTCGCCTGGCTCTCCCCTGGGCCTCTCTTCTCCCTGCGCAGAGGCCCTTGCTTCTGCGCACTGGTCCTGGTCTCTTCTCCTGATGCTGTTCAGGATCCTGGGAAAGTCAGGGGGTTCCTCCTTCCAACTGCCCATTGCGCCAGGCTCCAGCAACTTCTGCCTCAGCAGACCACACCCCAGAGAGAGCTCCTCTTCCTGTGCAAGTTCTTTTTAAAGATTTGGGGAGGAGGCTGGTAGGAAGTCTCTGTTTGCCCTATCACACAGTGACACATCACTTCTCTGCCCCTGCTCCCTCCTTCCTGCCCAGGTCTCTGGGTTTGTTCAAAATGGCGTCGTCCAGGGTCTCCTGCCACATGGTCTCTGAGAGCCCCTTCCCCCCAGAGCTGCCTTCGCCCTGGTGCATCTTGGTGCCTGGCACCCAGTGACAGCTGCTGATGGATTAGCCTGTAGCTCCACCCCTCTTCTCTCCTTGGAGGGAAGGTCTTCGCTCTGGGAAGAAAGGTCATTAATCCAGGCTGCTGGGGTCAGCCCCCAGCCAGGCCCTGGTTATGAGCTGACTCAGAGAAATATAACATTTCTGGATGACCCAAAAGCAGTACAAATATGACTCTGGACTCTGCAGAATACTTCTTCTCACACCTGTTACAGTGGACTTTAGTGCGTGTCTGGAATTTTTAGGCCTTAGGAAAGTGACACTAGCCCATGGGCTCCACTTCCCCATAGGGGAATAATGAAGTGAAAAACACAGTAAAACACACTGACTTTCCCTGGCATGTTTCTTCCCAGTGCATAAAGCCTATTCCATATCACCACCCAATTCTGCATAAGTCCTGCCACACCAGTCTATCTGCACCTGCTCCTTGGCTGCGCATGCCAGGAATCTCCCCTGCGCAGCCCCTACACGTGTGCACACGCATGTACACATGTGTCTGCATGTAACCAGCCCCGTGCCCCTTACTCCAGCTGCTGCGCAGCGGCCTAGTCAAGCTAGGGGGACACCAGTAAAATCCACATGCAGTCTCTCTCACCATGAGTTCACTGGGGGTGAGTCCCAACTTATGAGGCTCTCCCCCAGTAAAAGCTCAACAAATAGGTGCTCAAAAAGTGAAAAATCTGGGCGGCCCAGAGTGTCAGAACCACCTTCTAACAGTTAGGCACGGGGAGATTAAGGGGCCCATTACGATAACGGACGGAAGCCCATCCGCACTGGTGGCGGTGGCGGAAAACGTTCATCTTCCCGCTCCAGGTGCGGTCATTGCGACCACCAAATTACAATGGTCCCAAAGAGGCCATTTACTGTCCGCCGCGGTCTGTCAGGCTCCACACGTTTGTTGCGTACGCAAGGGTGGCAGACGGAGCCAATAGAGCAGGACCAGCATGCGGAAACATGTTCCGTCCGCCAACCAGATTATGATGTTGCAAACAGCCCTTCCCACCGCCGCGTAAAAATGACCATGTTGCGGATGGCGGAAACACAACAACGGAGAGGAAGAGCCGATATAGAACCCATCTAAACCACTGGATCCACCATGGATCCTGCACTACAGGCCTTCCCGCTGCACTACCTGCTGCACCTCCGGCAGACAAGATGCCACCGCGCTCAACAGCAGAGGTACGTACCAAACATCTCCACGCATGCAACCCCTGAACAACTACAACTCCCAGCAAGCGTGTCGGCACCACGATGAATGTGGCAACCTGCCAAATGCAAAGTGCGAGGCCCACCCCATCCCCATGAGTGACCCTCGGTGCCCCTGAAGGCAATTGGGGCCAATGCCGAGCCCCGCAGTTGCAGAGCGCGCACACCGCTATGTCAAAATATGTACGCTGCCGAAGGCTCCCATTGGCTGATGGCACATTCGCATAGAGTGTGCCACACCGTGGCAGCCCGGAAACTGCGACCGCAACCCTGCAACATTCAATTGGGGCCAATGCTTGTCATCGCTGCCGATGCCAGCTACCCCGCATGCGAACACATACTGCATTTGCATTGGCGCCCTGCGAATCACATCACACATCACAACTCATTTAATATAAAGTAACCACACAGACACCGTACAAGTATAGGAGAACTGGCCCAGGCACGTGCGTCCGGCCCCGTTTGTTGGCAGGGTCACATGTCCAGTGACGCATGTGCTGGGTGGCTGTGGGTGGGGTGCTCAGCCCTCTGGGAGTGGCTGGTACATCAGAACAACTAGAACAGTGACCAGCTGGTCACTACACTGTGAAGGTATGAGAGAGTGCGACCTGTGAGCCAAGTCTTCACACACATAGTATGTCCACGGAAAGGAGAGGGAAATTACATACATAGTCATGCCTCGTGGCCAGCATGGACTTAAATGAGGGAAGGAGTCAAAAAGGACAAAGGTCTCTCGCACTGTACCAATGTTGTGTAATGAAACATCCAACCTGTGAACATCGCTTGAATATCCCTTGACATTTGACTGGCGTCCCTTGGCCAGGGGTCGGCTTGTGAAGGACCAGTGACATAGGCAGACAATCAGAGGTGTCCATTGTCAGCAAATCAGACATACATGTAATCCCTAGCACTCCCAACACACATACTGGTGTGGCGTGCAGTGTGCCTAGCTGCCATTGCCTGTAAATGTTCCCATACACGTCATAGGAGTGCACATGTGGAACAAACAAACATATCTCTGACCGACATCATCGGTCATTGTCAGCCATGTGGGCATGTATACACAATCCATGTGCATTTGTGCCTCATTCAGGTGAACATTGCAATGTCTGTTACGCAAATTCCTCACACACTCACGCAGGACTGACCCCATAATGTCCACATGTGTCTGTCCCCGTGCCGTACATCCATGTTGCGTTGTCCAGATGACACTCACTGCCCTTATACTGTAATGTCGTTGTGAATAGGGGGAGTAAAGTTTGCGGCAGTGCAGTGACAGCAGCTACATGCAACTCAGCACTGATACTGGGAAACACAAGTGCTGTGCCATCTAACCTCACGGCAGCTCATCCTTGATGTAGCAGTGTACTATATGCCATACACATCGACTTCATTGGATGTTGTAGTGTCAGTATGGCGAGTAAGCGAAGAAAAACAATGTCTGAATGCAGGTTACATGTGCATTTCACGTGACCATGAGTCCTCTCCATGTTATGGTTGTGTGAGTCTCTGGGTAAACTGTTCGCCACATCTCATCTATAACTCAGCTCATGCTCCTTTACCCCGACATACGTAGGAGGAGACCACCCATCCTTCGACCTGTCCCCGACCTGGCGACGATGGAGGACATCGAAATCATCTGGAAATACCGTTTGGATCGCCGCACACTACGGAACCTATGTGCCCAGTCGGAGCCCCATGTGAAGCCCAAAAGAATACATCCGGCTGCATTCTCTGCTACAGTGAAGGTTATGGCTGCACTGCATTTCTCCGCTACTGGGTCTTACCAGTACACTGTGGCCAGCGCCGGTGGGATGTCACAACCCATGATCAGCATGGTGGTGCGTGACGTCCTGTCAGCATTGATGCTTTACAAGGACAGACATGTACACTTCCCGAGGAGGGATGAATTGGCAGATGTGAAGGGGGAGTTCCATGACCTGGGAGCACTCCCGGTTCTACCGAACATGATCCGTGGCCCTGGCAGTGACAGCACGAAGGCCAGTAGTAAATGGCCACATTCATGTGAAACGTTCCTCCAAACGGTGATTATCTTCCTGTTTTGGGAGTTGCGGATGTGGGCCTGAGCCCTCTCTCATAGGCACCCCCAATCACACATCTCCATTCTGAAAGGTGGGCTGTGTCCCCGCCTACTTTTGCTGCAACAATATGGGCATGGTGAAGGGGACAAATCCTCTCTTCTGCACCGGGTAACCTTAACCGTTCTGCTGTGTGGATATCTCCTTTTCAATTCCACAGGGAGAAGACAAGTTTATTTCTCCGGATTCACCTTACCTGGCCACTGCAGCTGCTTATCAGATCGGGCAGTGAGTAGGAACCGAGCAGGTGAGAGAATGTCTGGCTATTTGTTCTTCATAAAATCATCAGTGAAGGCCCAGCAAGACACATACTTCCTATCAATAATTTGTGTGTCAGTTCACCGAGAAAAAAGTGGGAGTGCCATGTTCAGCAGTGACTGGATCGCCCTGGACGGTCAAGACACCTGGAATCCGAAGGTCTCCGGGCTGATGTGGGAGCGACTACTTGTTGAGACAGAGGTCCATTGTGCCAGAACACTTATTGAAGTATGCTTTCGCTGTGGGAATGTGAGGCCACAAATGACTATCCACAATCACATATGGGGGAGTTAGCAGGGCATTGGCACAAAAGGAATACGTTGTGCAACAGTTCCTATATACGTGATGCCTGCCCTGTGCACGCAGCAGTTGTGCTCATGCAGGAGAAGCTAAGTACGTTTGGAAAATAGATTTAGCATGGGTATGTTGTCAGGGACTGGTGTTCATGTTGTTAAACATGCATAAATCTCACATGTCACATGAAAAGCCCTGTGCAACAGTACTTGAGTGTGTGAATGCGACAATCTCACCATCATCCACATGAAAGGATGTGGTGTGATGCTGCCTCTTGTGGGCACACTGCTAAGGATTTCATTGTTTGGCGCTATGTGATCTGTGTCAACTTCCGTCATGTCCATGTTGATGTTATTAGGGGGGTGGGAGCACACTGCTTCACCTCCCTGCACAGTCTATCCCTTCGCATTCTGGTAAATGCTGTTCAGTCATGATGCTTACTTGTCATGGGACTGAAGTGTCTCACCTGATATGGGCAGGGAGAGGTACAGAGACTCGAGTGGATTGTGGCAGCTTCCTCAGCAGACACCGATCACAATGTAGCTTACCTCTACTGATGTAGGATGATAACGCAACACACATGTGTCTAGAGATTCACAGCACTGACCTGCACCAACCTTGGTGACACACGACAATGGTAACAGAAGTGAGCTTTTCAACCGAACTGCCTTTACCAGGATGCTAAGGGCTAAACTGTGTTGGGAGGTGCAGTCGTGTGCTCCAGTCCCCCTGCTGTCCATGTTGATGGTGTTGGCCGGTGTTATCTGTGATGCATATTGTACAGTGTTGCCTAGTGGTGTTATTTTGCGGTTATTGCATGATCTGTCAACGCACTGTTATTTCCTTGTGTCTTTCCAGCTTCCTCTACTCTCTCATTGGACTTTTCGCTTTTAAATATTTGGATACATTGCAATGTGAGTTAACATGCGACTTACTGTGATGTAAATGCTCTGGACACAAAGGCATACTGTTGTGAGTTGTGTTTATTTTGTAATGAGTGACAGGTGAGCGGTGTTGTAGAAAATGATGGTACATGGATAGGAAGAGAACCAGGTTCAAGGGCCTCTGCATCGCGCACAAAGCCATTTATGGCCATTAAAGACCGTCTGGTAAGCTACACGCCCAGCAGGTCTCTCTGCTCCTCGGAGGCAGGCTTGCTGGCCTGTCCTCGCTTTAGCACTGCCTCCAAAGGAGGTAGAGCCTTCTCGACCTTAATTCCTCAACTGTGGAACAAGCTGCCGGCGAATCTTCGTAAGGAACCCGCCCTCCGCCCATTTAGGAAGAAGCTAAAAACACTCCTCTTTGTGGAAGCCTGAGGCACAACTTAACCAATCATAACCATACCATGTGCCACGGTAGGGCTCTCTCTCATAGCGCTTAGAGACCTGGTGGTGATTATGCGCTCTAGAAGTCACAATTATAATTACAATTGTTAGTGTAGCACACACAATGGTAGAGTTCAAAAGTACAACAGAACACTCCCATCCTTGTGTCAATGTGGGTTCGGATTTACAACAAAGTCAATGTTTGGTTTTAAAGTGGTGACATCAGCGGTTGCTCCGAGAACTGGTACGGCACGGTGCTGTGCCACGTGATCGTCCCGGGGTCTTTTTGGGACGCCCCCTCTGCCGTTTGCCACTGGGGGAACCTGCTGCATGCTCAGAGGTGTCTGAGGATTCGCTGTGGTGTGACTCCCCCTCCCTGTGGCCGCTGCTGCGGTGGTGTGACTATCATCCTGCTGGCCAGGAGGGGGCGGGCAGATGTCAGAGCAGCTGACTTGTCCCGCAGATCACCAACGAGCTGGACCATGTACTCAGCAATTTGTCCCAAGCGAGTGTCCATGGACCTCTGCAGCAGGCGCTGTTCCCGCAGTACTTCAAGGACCTGGCCCATCTGTCCCTGGTTCTGCTGGTATGCACCATGGACAGGTAGCACGGTGTCCAGGACCTCTGTCTCATTGTCCTCCTGTGACTGTCCCCCAGTTGGCCATCCACCTGCCCTGAAGCGACGGACATGTGGCTTTGCCTGGCGCAGCCGCCGCACACCGTCACCAGCATCACTGGTGTGCCTGGTGGTATTCACAACTGCTGGCAAAGGGACAGTGTTGGAGGCAGCAGTGGTGATGGTGGAGGTGGCTGCCACACAGGTCGTTGCTGCAGGGGTCTGCGTTGGCAGTGCAGCTGTTGTGGGAGTCGTGGTGGTGGTGGTGGTGGTGGGGTCAGTGAGGGCCTGAGCATGGGCTGTCCTGGGCACGCCAGAGGGGCCATGTCAGTCCTCCTCACCTGAAAAGAACCAGGGACTCTGCATCCGAGGGTTCACCTTCCTGGGGGGGCTGCCTGGGTTCGTCCATGGCACGGTCGCCTGCTGTTGCTAGCGAGTCACCTTTTGCAGTAAGGTCATTTTGTCAGCATGTTCGGCACACAGCACAACTTTGATGTTCATGTTGGGCACATTTAATTTGAGATGACCTAACTTTTACCTTGGCATTACTAGGCATTCATGTCAGTTTGTCATCATTCGCACATGATGTTGAGGTACATATAGGGCTTTGAGTGTTCAGGGTCTCACCGGTGCTGTGCACCGTCATATGTTTAAGGGGGCCTCAGTACGGGTCTCTATCGTGCTCTGTTTTGTGCCCTGCCACAGGCGGTCCGTTCTTTTTGCTGGAATGCATTGACAGCAGGCACATCGATGTGCGCATGGTCACACTCCTCACTTCTCACTGGTGGAGGAGTTACAGCATGACGTCATGCCAGGTAAGCGTTGTGGGGAAGTGAAGTCCTTTAAGGATTCATTTTGTCTATGGAATTCGCTCCTTTGGAAACTCATGAGCAGCCACATCGTTGTGGTGTCACCAGGGCTTTAAGTGTAAGATTTTCCAATGTTTGATGCAAGCCATAGTTGCTGCTTCTTTACCTTATGCAACTGACAAACATTGACAAGGCCAGTAGTCCGGAGTTGTAGTAGGTATCATGTTACTTGTTGTATCATGTATCTGGGTGCAATGGCAGTGACAGTAAAATGCAAGTCGTGTAGCCCAATATGCTAAGCACAGATTTGTGTCTAAGGTTTTTAGGCCACGCCCTTAATTACATTGGCAAGGCACCTTTGAGAGACCCCCCAGTTTTTTCATCCCACTTAAAGCCCTGGGTACCTACATTGCTTGTTAGCGATGTGACATGGCTAATGGGCCAATTTCATGTGTACAGATATTGTATTTCCGTGGACATGTCCTCTGGTACTAACTTGTTGCTCATCCAATTCAGTTGATGCTTGGACATTTGTGAATTTTCTATGTGTATCTGACTACTATGCCGCGACTTCATGATTTGTGTTGTGCTTTTTGTGCTTACCTCCTGTGGTTTGTGAGGGCTGACAGAGTTTCCATGCATGTGTTGTGTTGACCTGAGTCTTTCTTGTTTGAGGCAATGGGACTTCCACATTGGCTTTTTGTGGTCACGTTCTTGTATTCTGCTTTGCAGTTGCATGTGACTTCATCAGTGACACTGTGTATCATGTGGCCTCTCGATGGTATTAGCTGTATGTGCACGGCCTAAAAACTTATGGGGGTTTCCAGAGTTGGCTACCAAGTGCGGGATGTGGGGGTCATTTGGCTCCATGCTGTTTGTGAGGGGAGACAGGGGGCTTTGTGGGTGTTGTGGTCTTGCTGTCAGGTTTCAATGACCACTCCCCAGTAAGATGGCTAGCTACCTGCTGGGAGGAACTTTCGACAGTGTTAGCTGCCACATGGCTGTGGGGTGGGGAGGGTAAGCCATGCTGTTTGGGAGGGAGGCCAGAGTGCATGAGCTGACCACCTACCTGTGAGGTTGAGCTGATTAAGGAAATGCTGTCCTTGTGATCCATTCATATTCAATGTGTGCATTCCACATAAGTTTGATGTGGGCAGGCGGTTGGAGCTCACTTGTTGTGCATAACGGTGCATTGTAGTGTGATATAATCATTTTGTTGGTACTTACCAGCCTCCAGTCCACCCTCGGTTCATATGAGACTCTCTGGATGCTTTATGGCAGGCACCTTCTCCTACCATTCAGTGAAGGTTAGTGGTGTAATGGGAGGGCCGCCACCAGTTCTCTGTGCCGCCTCATGGTTCCTCTGAGCCCGACGCTTGAGCCGGGCCTTGGGGTGGAGCCACCGCATCCTGATGTCATGTACAGTGCGTAGGGTGGTCCCTACGGCCTTGACTTTGCTGTGGATCCTTGCCCACATCTGATTCTTGCGCGCAAGTAGGGTGTGTTGCACCAGGTTCCCGGACAAATGTGGTTCTCCCCTGATTCTCTTGTCTACCATCACTTTCTACTCTGAGTTGGTGATTTTGTGCTTTTTCTTGGGGTGCAAGGTGCAAATGGATGAGGGGTGCAGGGTGCAAGGTGGTGGTGGAGATATGTGATGTGTGTGAGGTGTGTGGGTGAGGGTGTTGTTGTGTGGAGATAGGTGGGTGTGATGTTGTGCAGTATGAGTCAATGGTGTCCTGTCTCTCTGTCCCGGCTTGTGGTGTGCAAAGTTTGCTGGTCCAGGTAGGAGGTGGTTTTGTAGTGTGGTATGTGGGTGTGTCCACATTAGTGATGACCTCCAGATGTCTCTTCCATGCTGCGCATGGCTTTCCTTACCGGGAGCAACTTAGGGTGTATAATTGTGGCGTGTGTGTTGTGATTGAGGGCGGCAGGGAGAACAGGCACACTTTGGGCATTGTTGTGTAGTTGGTTCCGTCCACCATTTATTTGGCCTATGTGCGTGCGCAGCGGTCGGTCGCAGTGCTCGGACCGCCAGCTCTGCATTCTCATCATAATTAGCCGTGCGGTCATGCCGCGGCAGGAGTGGACTTTTCAGGCCGTTGCACGATTTTCCCTGTCCGCCGCGGTAGGATTTGCAGCTTTTCCTACCGTGGTGGACGGTCTTTTGTGACATCCGTCCATCGCGGTCTGATTTTGCGTACATTGCATCGTAATTTGACCGACGAAAATGCCGCGGGTCATGCGGGGGGATTATTCCCGATGCCATGGCGATTGGAGGGCTTTTCCGTACGCCATCGTAATTGGGCCCTAAGTGATTTGCCCAAAATCACAGGATGTACAGTGTCATTGCCGAGACTCGAACCCGGTTCCCCAGATTCCAGGTCGACCGCCCTAGCTGTTAGGCCAACTCCTCTCCTCTCCCGTTTCTTTTTTAAAATCTTTTTTTCTGGTTTTTTATGGTTTATCGTTGGTGGACCTATTGCTGATGGAGTACTTTTTATTCAGCTGAATCTTTCCATTTTTTGGGGGTTTATTTTTTTAAATATTGATTTTTTAAACAACTGTGGATTTTTTTATGGAACTTTGGATTACTCTTCTTCAGCAACGAAAACTGTAAGTAAGTTTAAATTATTTATAGTGGGAGGGAAATGTTTATAATGTAATTGTTATAGTTATTTGTTTTATATAAAATATAATTATTATGTCAATTTATTTTTAGAATCTTAATTAAAATAATTGACAAAATAATTATATTTTTGGAGTTGAAAAAAAAAAATATTTGACTGTTTGTTTTTAGATTAATTCTTTTTGTGGTTTGGAGGTACATTTATTTAAAGTAGGCTTTTAGCTATTGTTTCTAGATACTTGAATCCTTTAGTTGTTGGGTCGAGTCTTACTTTGAATTGTAAGTACTCAAACATTTGTTTAGTTTGCTTGGTTAGTTTTGGGCCTATTTGAGTTATAGACTGCTCCATTCTTAGTTGTTGGTAGCTTTCTTCTTTTTGGATAGATTGCAATAGTTTTTGTGGAGTTGGTGTAGTTCTGCCTGTTGTGGCTTGGAAGGCGTTATGCCATCCTTCCACAGCATTGTTAGTTTTGGCTTCTTTATTTAGGGTACTGTTATATACATTCCACCATGGAATGTGATATTTAGGCTGTCTTTTGTGTCCAGATCTGTGTAGCCTTCCCACGCAGGTATCCCCAAAGTAGTCAAGTAGGGGACTTAATTTTTGCTCATTTTGTTGGTAGTACGGACTTTCGATTAATAAATTGTAGTGCTCAGCTACGTCAGTAATAGGTACATATGCTAGTGCTATTAATTTTTTTATTTGATATGCAAAGCTGCTATTTGTTGCATATTCTACAGTTAGGGGCTCATTACGATGCCAGACGAAAAATCCCTCCGACCGCCCTGCCTGCGGGAAAAAACCCGTCCGATTGTACCACAGCATTTCCCCATGTCAGATTACGATGCAAAGCACGTAAAGGCCGTCCGCGGCAGACGCAATTCACAAAAGTCCGTCCGCCACGGTCGCAAAAGCTGCAAATCCGACTGCTGCGGTCGGGGAAAGCTGATCAATGGACCAAAAAGGCCGCACCTCCCGAGGAATGACCGCATGGCCAATCACGATGAGACAGCAGAGCTGGTGTAACGCTCATGGCTGTTCCGACCACCGTGGTCGCGCTCAGGCCAAATGAATGGCGGACGGAACAAACCTCACTACAATGCTCAAAGTGTGCCAGTATTATCCGCAGCCCTCAATAACATCAGACATGCACCAATGACACACCACAAATGCAATCCGGAAATTAAACCCATGGTCAGCATGGAAGATACACCTGGTGGCCAACACTCATGTGGATACACCCACATACCACAGTATTTAAACCAACCCCTTCCTGGACCAGCATCCTTTGCAAAATAGGTACAGAGAGAGGCCGAGACACAGAGAGAGACAGGACACCATCTTGTCACACAGCACACCATCGCACCATCACAACTCCACACACCACCACTTCACAGCCACACACCTGATACACCTGACACATCCTCATTACCACCTTGCACCCTGCACCTTTCATTCATTTGCACCATGCCCAATCCCAAAATGCCCAAATTTACAGACACAGATTTGAAAGTGCTGGTAGATGAGATAATCAGGGTAGAACCACATTTGTATGGGAACCTGGTCCAACAGAGACCCATTGTGCGCAAAAAAACATATGTGGGCTAGAATCTACAACAAAGTCAATGCAGTAGGGACCACCCTACGCACACTGCGTGAGATCAAAAGGCGGTCGACTGACCTCAAGGCCTGGGTCAAGGCTCGGGCACAGAGGAACCACAAGGCGGCTCAAAGAACTGGTGGCGGCCCTCCCATTCCACCACTAACATTCAACGAATGGGAGGAGAAGGTGCTTGCCACACTGCATCTCGATAGTCTCACCGGAATCGAGGGGGGAGTGGAGGCTGGTAAGTACAAACAAAATTGACCACATCCCGCTGTAGTGTACTGTTGTGCACAACAAGTGAGCCTCAATTGCCAGACCAAATCAAACTCACGTACAATGCACACTTTCAAAATGAATGTCTCACAAGGCTAGCATTTCAACACACTGACTCACCTAACAGGTAGGTAGCCATCTCACTGGGGAGGGGGTTGTTGAGACCTGACTGCAAGACCAGAACTCCCACAAGGCCCCCTGTACTCCCTCCCAAACAGCATGGAGCACCCTCCCCACACCACAGCCATATGGCAGCTATCACCATCGACAGTGCCTCCTAACAAGTAGGTAGCCATCTCACTGTGGAGGGGGTTGTTGAGACCTGACTGCAAGACCTCAACTCCCACAAGAACCTCTGTACCCCCTCCCAAACAGCATGGAGCTACATGACCACCACATCCCGCACTTGTCAGCCAACCGTGTAAAGCTTCATAAGTTGCAGCCATTGCACACACAGACAATGCCATTGAGAGGTCACATGAATCACAGTGTCATTGATGAACTCACATGTAACTGCAAAGCAAAACTCAAGAACGCAATGTCCAAATTCCATGGTGCAAGTCACATTGTCTCAAAGCATAAATGCTCACATCCAAACAACACATGCATGGAGACTCAGTCACCCATCACTAAACACAGAAGGTCAGTCCAAAAAGCACAACAGAAATCTTGGATTTGCGGCATACTAGTTAGATACTCATAGAAAATTCACCAATATCCTAGCCTAAACTGAAGTGGATGAGCAACAAGTTGCTGCCGAGGATATGCCCTTGGAAATATAATATCTTCACATATGAAATTGTTGCTTACGCCATGTCACATCGCTAACGACCAATGTATGTACCTCAACATCATGTACGACTGCTGACAAATTGTTACGAATGCCAAGTAATGGCAATTTCATAAGTCAGGCCATTACAAATGAAAATTGCAAAACATGACCCTTCAATTGGGGCCAATGCCAGTCCCAGCAGTGGCGGAGCACGCCTACCGCGAGTTTCAAAAATGTAACCGCTGGCGGTTCCCATTGGCTGATTGCTATTCCTCATAGGCGGTGACGCACCGCGGAGATCATGAAGCACCCACCAATATCCAGCATCATTCCATTGGGGCCAATTCCGGGCCGCGCAGTGGCGGAGCACGCCTGCAGCGAGTTAAAAAAAAGTAATCGCTGGCGGTTCCCATTGGCTGATGGCTATTCCTCATAGGCGGTGACGCACCGCGGAGGTCAGGAAGCATCCACCGCTATCCGGCATCATTCCATTGGGGCCAATGCCAGGCCCCGCAGTTGCGGAGCACGCCTACTGCGAGAGTCAGTAAAAAACCAAACAAGATAAATCATGAACAGGCGGCATAGTAGACAGATACTCATGGAGAAGTCACAAATAACCTAGCATAAACTGAAGTGGAAGAGCAACAAGTTGCTACCAGAGGACATGTCCTTGTAAATACAATATCTCTACATATGAAATTGTTGCTTACGCCATGTCACATTGCTAACGAACAATGTATGTACCTCTACATCATGTTCGACTGCTGACAAACTGTTAGAAATGCCAAATAATGTCAATGTCAAAAGTCATGTCATCTCAAATGAAATGTGCAAAACATGAACATCAAAGTTGTGCTGTGTACTGAATATGCTGACAATATAACCTCTGTTCAACAGGTGACTCACTAGCAACAGCAGGCGCCCATGCCATGGATGAGCCAAGCCAGTCTCCCCCCGGGAAGGTGAACTCTCGGATGCAGATTCCATGTTTTTTTCAGATGAGGAGGACCGACCTGGCCCCTCCTGAGTGGCCAGGCAAGGTCAGTCCCAGAACCTCACTGTCCCCACCACCACCACCACGACTCCCACAACAGCTGCACCTACAACGCTGACCCCTGCAACAACGACCTGTGCAGCAGCCACCTCCAACATCACTACCGCTGCCTCCAACACTGTCCCCGTGGCAGTTGTCAACAATACCACCAGCCAGCCTGGAAACGCTGGGGTCAGTGTGCGTGGTCGTTGACAGGAAACGCCACAGGTCTATGTCTGTAGGGCAGGTGGGAGGGAAGCTGGGGGACAGTCAAAGGAGGACACTGAGACTGAGGCCCTGGCCACCGTGGAAACTGTCCTTGGTGCATACCAGTAGAACCAGGGACACATGGGCCAGATCCTTGAAGAAATGCATGAATTCCGTCTGCTGCAGAGGTCCATGGACACACGCTTGGGTTAAATTGCTGAGTACATAGGCCAGCTTGTGGGTGTTCTGAGGGACATCCATGCTGCTCAAATAGCAACACCCCCTCCCAGTGGCCAGCCTGATGATACTCACAACACCTCAACAGCGGCCACAGGGAGGGGTGAGGCAGAAGGCACAGACTCCTCAGACACCTCTGAGCCTGCAGCAGGTTCCCCCCTGCCAAACAGCAGAGGGGACGTCCGAGAAAGACCACCGGAGGATCACGTGGTAAAGCACCTTCCAAAACAAGTTCTATGAGCCACCGTTGAAGTCACCAGTGTTGCACAGAGCATTGACTTCGTTGCACATCCGATCCCACATTGCCACAATGATGGGAGTGTTCTTTTGGACTGTTGAATTCCACCATTGTGTGCTCTAACCTGAGTATCCATGTACCAGCACTTTCAACTTCATCCCTCACCTGTCACTCATGTACAAATAAACACTATTTACACCACTATGCCATTGTGTCAGTACCATTTTTATCACAGTAAGTAGCATGTTTATTGCAATGCATCACAAGATTTGAAGGCAAAAATCCATTGAGAGAGCGGAGGAACCTAGAACGACACAAGGAAATAACATTGAGTTGACATATGATGGCATGACAGCTAAAGCACAGCACTAAGCAACACTGTACAAGAAGCATTCCAGATCACACTGGACAACACCATCACCATGGACAGAAGGGGGATGGGAGCCCACTACTTCACCTCCCAGCACAGTTCAACCCTTAGCATCCTGGTAAAAGCACCTCTGTTTAAATGCTTATTTGAATTTCCGTTGAAGTGTCTCACCAAGGTTGTTGCAGGTTAGTGCTGTGAATCTCTAGTCACATGTGTACCTGGATATTATCCTTCATCAGTAGAGGTAAAAAATGAAATTCTGTGTTTGCTGAGAAAGCTGCCACAATCCTCTCAGGTCTCTGTACCTCGCCCTGACCAACTTTGGTGAAACACTTCAGCTACATTTCAAGTAAGCATTTGAACAGAACTGCATTTACCGGGATGCTAAGGGGTGAACTGTGCTGGGAGGTGAAGCAGTATCCTACCATCCCCCTACTACCATCAACATGGACATGACGTAAGTGGTAAAAATTCACACAGCGCTGCACAATGTAACCCTTAGCAGTATGCCAACAAGAACCAGCATCCAAACACATCCTGTTAAATGTCCGTTGGGGACATTGTTGTGGTCAGTAAGTCAAGTACAGTCACACGGGGCTTGTAAGGTATCAGTGTGGTGTTTAGCCTGTTTTCACAAATGAACACCAGTCCCAGCCAAATGTTCCATGCTAAATCTCCTTTATTTTCGGAAGTCATCTAATCATGAATAACCAAAACAACTGCGGTTTGCTGGCAGGCCTCACGTATACAGTAACAGTTTCACTACGTGTCACTTGCTGTAGCAATGTCCTTTCACTCCCCATTATGTGAATGTTGATAGTTAGTTGTGGCCTCACATTCCCACATTTCCACTATGAAAGCATACTTCAAAGAGTTAAGCAGGCTGAAAGCGCCTTTGTATCTACAAGAAGGCGCTCTCACATCAGCCCGTGAGACCTTCAAATTGCAGGTGGCTCGAACGTTCAGCGAGATCCATTCACTGCAAAACAAGACTCTCCCACTTCATTTTGGGGAACTGATACACCTAAAATCAAAAACTTCTGATACTGAAGGCCTTGCACATATAATTTTTAACTTGTGGGCTATGGCCTTGTTACTTCGTTTCAGGCTATTTCAGGAGTACTACCGGGGGTCATTCCAACAATATTTGTAGTGCAATGGGCGGTTTTGCATCATTCCTTTGGCTGTTCTGCAGAGTGCTGGTTCACTTACAGCCCTTACACAATGGCTGGCCGTCCTGTGGTCCAGCCCAACCCCGGTCAGTTGCAACTGTACCGTGAACGAATGCAGCATATTTTCGGATGTTTGCCATTAGCTGTGCTACGCATCACTTATAGGCTAACCTTCCGCTATGCCTATTTCACCTGCGTGCAACCTGTGTTCCACTGTCTCAGATGCCACTTTCAATGGGCCATGGATGTCTGCCTTTCAAACACATCTCTTGCTGATCTGGATTATGACCTGTGGGTGAGTCCTGTGTTGGCCCATGACCAGGACTGTTCCGGGGATAGCCATTTATGGGATGGCTTTCAACGTGGCAGACGGACTGCCAGCTGCGCATGTGCATTTGCGCAACTTCCCCTGTGCCATGCCTACATGGAACCTCTTCCAGGTTGCCCTAAAATGCTCCTTTCGTCCACGGGGTGCGAGGAGCACATCTGTTCCTTCATACTACTGGATTGGATGGCGGTCCTGTTTGCTGATGCTGATTATGATCGTCTATTGGAACTTATTGCCTACGAAGCTGCAAGGGCTTTCCTGGATTAGTCACCACTTAACAGCATCCATAAATGTTTGGAACTAAATCAATATTGTTTGACCTTTTCTCGCCTCCTGAAATTCAATCAGATTTATCACACACTTGGGCCATGTTTGCATTCGCTCGGACTCTGCTTTCCTCTGTGGTCTGTTTCGCTTGGTACCACAGACCTGAGCAAGGGGAGTCTGTTATATGCCCGTTGTGGACATTGTCGCCTAGTACGAGCCCAGCTTCCATCATGCATCTGTAGCGCATGTTAATACATGGCTTTGTTGTTTTGCAAGTAGCTTCGTTTATGTCTTTCACATGAGAACTGTCCGCAGAGCTTGTTCTCTGTGCTGTCCTGGAGTACAGTACATTTCACCATCTATGGGCTGAGGAATGGGATCTGCTAACAAAGCCCAGAGTGCTTTTGGAATACATTACATGACTTCTTCTAGCAAGGGGAGGGGAGATAGGCCCTTAGGTCTTCCTCATGAGGGCTTATTAATATGACTTCTCCCTTCATGACATCTGGAAATGTTTCTATGCTGACTGTTTTTTTATGATGTATTAATCTGCTTATTGTGGCACGTATACTGCATGTTAGGACACATTATTTGAAATAAACATTTAGAGACGTTTCTTGAATTCAACTGATATTTTTGGGGAGAAGTATAAGAGTGAGGGCGACAGGGTGTGTCTTGTTACTGAAAGTGTTGTGTCCTGGGGTGTATAAGTGCTTGTTTCACTGTCAGTGAGTATGAGAGCTAGTGAGGCACTATAGCTATTCGGTCCTGTGCCCATGGGTGCAAAGGTGGTAGGATGACACAGTCCCTGCCTGCCCAAGTCCTATAATCCTGCGCATAGTTCTGTCTGTGGGCAGAATCCCTGCAACAATCCTCCAAGTTTGGCAGACAACAGCAAAGTGCACAGACACAGTCATAGTTGCTCAATGCTAACTTACACTCAATGGAAGTAGTTGACGATGAGCTGTGCACGCAGGTCAATACCTTCTTCCTCACCACTATCATCGTCACTGGGCAAGTGTGGGTTTGCACCGGGGGGCTGCTGCTGCTAGTCATCATCGTGAATCAGGGGGATATTTTTGCACAAGGCCAGGTTGTGGGTATGCAGCAGGTGACTACTATATCTTCTGGGGTGAGTATAGAAGTGCACCACCACTCTTGTCCAGACACCTAAATCTAGACTTTAGAAGTCCAAAAGTGTGCTCCACCACAAGACGTGTCCTCCCATGGGCCTCATTGAAGTGGACTTCCCCGGGCGTAGTAGGATTCCGCAGTGGGGTCAGCAACCACGGACGATTGGGATACCCTGAGTCACCTAGTTGTGAGAAACACAGACCAACAATGAAGCAGTGATATGTGAGGAGAGCAGCATGTCACACATACATCACACTCATTGACACAGCCCACTCACCGACAAGCCAGGCACACTCTGGGTGAAGATTTGCCATCAATTGTGGTATGCTGCTGTTCTGCAGAATGTAAGAGTCATGTGCCGAACCGGGATACTTTGCACACACATGTGAAATGATCTGATCCGCTTGGCATACCACTTGCACATTGATGGAGTGGTAATGCTTGCGATTTCGATAAATGTGTTCACGTGCCTGTGGTGGTACTAGGCCAATGTGGGTTCTGTCAATGGCTCCCACAACATATGGGATGCGTCCCAGGTCATAAAAATCCCCCTTCACATCTGCCAATTCATTGCGCCTTGGGAAGTGTATGTAGTTGTCCTTGTATATCATCAATGCAGACAAGACATCACGCAACACCATGCTGAACATAGGCTTTGACATCCCACCGGCGCTGGCCACAGTGTACTGGAAAGACCCAGTGGCAAAGTAATGCAGCGCAGCCATCACTTTGACTGTGACAGACAATGCAGCAGGATATGTTCTGTTTGGCTTCAAATGGGGCTCCAACTGAGCAGATAGCTCTTGCAGTGTGAGGCGATCCAGACGGAATTTCTTAATGATTTCAATGTCCTCCATCATTGCCAGGACTGGGACAGGGCGGTAGATAGGTGGTCTCCTCCTACGTACTCTGGCAGGTGACACATGCAAAAGATGAGAAAAAGATAATATGTGTGAGAAGAGCTTAAGCAAAGACTCACACAAACACAACATTGCCATGACTCATGAAGATGTTAAATGCACAAGTGACCTGCATACAGACCTTCATTTCATCCACTCACTCGACATACTAACTAGTACAACATCTAAAGAAGTCAATGTGTATGACATGTGGTACACTGCTACAGCAAAGTGTGAGAAGCCCTGTGGGTGTATGGCACACCACATGTGGTTAACAGCATCAATGCTGAGTTGCATTATCTGCTTTCATTACACGATCGCAAGCTTCAGTCCCACAATACACATCAACTTTACAAAATGAGCAGGCATCCACAGCGGTAACACACATTGGTCCCTATAGAATGAATAGATAGCGGTCGCCGCTTCCTGGCCTCCGCCAATGAGGAATAGCTATCAGCCAATGGGAACCGCCAGCGGCATGATTTTTCGAAAGTGGCGGTAGGCGTGCTCCACCACTGCGGGGCCCCAGCATTGGCCCCAATTGAATGATGCAGGATAGAGGTCGCCGCTTCCTGGCCTCCGTGGTCCGTCACCGCCAATGAGGAATAGCCATCAGCGAATGGGAACCGCCAGCGGCATGATTTTTTGAAAGTCGCAGTCGGCGTGCTCCACCACTGCGGCGCCCGGCATTAGCCCCAATTGAATGATGCAGGATAGCGGTCACCACTTCCTGGCCTCCGCAGTGCATCACCGCCAATGAGGAATAGCCATCAGCCAATGAGAACCGCCAGCGGCATGATTTTTCGAAAGTCGCTGTAGGTGTGCTCCACCACTGCGGGGCCCGGCATTGGCCCCAATTGAATGATGCGAACCAGGCTGGCCAATGGTATCAGCAGAGCCACATTGGAACAAGCCTAGGGCACTATATATATGCCTATGAAATGTCCACACCTGTCACTTGCCTAGAGACACTGCTACCTGCCATTCCTCACCACGAACTGCTGCTGTACTTCATCTCTGGACCAGTCATGGCTCATACTGAGAAACTGAGGGCCCATCCCTTCACCACAGAGGAGCTGGAGGTCCTGGTGGACGAGGTCCTTGGACAGTACGGCCGGCTCTATGGGTCTCCCGAGGTACTGGTAAGTGAATGCCAAACTTACTTAGGGTGGTCCGAAGGCTCACAACATGTCACTGTACAGTGCTCTGTGCCTCAGACTGCAAGCCTATATTTGTGCTTTCTGATTTAGTCGTCTGCATTTCCCATACATGACGTACTACTTGATGCACTTCAGTTTATGGGGAGGATGTCAATGTTGCAGCTCCATAGTTCGGAAACATCACACATGTGAATCTCAGAAAGGATGATGTATACGTGTTGGAGTGTGTGTAGCCAAACGAGTTCAAGTGCATGTTGTTGAGCCTTGTTCCCCCTGAGCCCTGAGTGCATGCAATGACGATTTAGCCAGAACGTGGTTTATCTATAGTACAGTCAGACTGATGAGTCCATGGAATTTCTTTTAGGACACACATTCCCTGTGCCATATCCTCTATGAGTTCATTACGTGTACATATGTACATTAGTGAGATGGTAAGGGGTTTCGATTGGGCAGGGGTTAGTGATTATGGGGTGTGCTCATTCTACAGGGATACCATGTAGGTGAGCCCAGTATGCACAAGATTACAGGGCCTGTTACTGTATAGATTAGTGTGAAAAAATAACCTCTCGCATCTGGTACATGTACAGTGGACATGCCATCCTTTTTTTGGTGTTATTATGTGTAGACTCGCTCATGTGTATGCACTGTGTACTGACACACAATGCACCACTACAGAGTGTTACAAATGTCTCCTATTGACTCCCATGCCTACAACTCAAGGTCCATCAGCGTAAGGCAATATGGAGGGCCATCGCCCGGAAGGTGCAGGCCCTAGGGGTATCTAACGGTCGACACAACCACTGCCACAAGAGGTGGGATGACATCTGCCGCCTTAGCAAAAACGTTGCCGAAATGATGCTGGGCCTGGTTCCTTGGACTAGTCGTTTGGCGTGCCGGAGCATGACCCCACTGTTGGCCCGCATCCTGGCAGTGACCCAGCCAGAGCTGAACGTCAACAGCAAGTTGGGGGTGAGTATTGTACAAAGTGTGATGTTGCATGAAAGACTGTACGAATCCCAGCCCAGAGCAAGGCAGTAACCTATGAGTTGTCTCTGGTGTGGGGTAATTGCCTCTCAGTTGACTCAGTGGTGAGTGTAGATATTCTGAGCCTGTACAATGTCTGGATTGTCATGTAGCCATGTGACATCAGCATAAGTGTCAGTCTCTGTGGCATGAACCGGAAGTGAACATCAGTGAGCATCATGTCAGGGTGAATTTCGAAATGGATGTTGTGCTTTTCCATGTAATTGATACATCTACAGATTGCTTACCCATGTTCAACAGAAGTTGGGTTGCAGTACCTACATTAGTGGATGTAAGGATGTCATGTCACTTAACAATTGTTTCCTTTAACTTACTATGAGTGTGGTTCTCTCACCTCAAACTTCCAGTGTGACACACACAGTGAATCCAGATGTGTAGCTTTCTTACCTGAAGGCATGTCGATGTTCCGTCAGACAATAGGATGTGATGTTGAAATGCCAACACATGCCTAGCAATTTGCCAGTATGAAGGACACATGGAGCATGACTGTCCAATGAGCATGTTTACATGCATCAGCTGAGCATAGCAATATTTAGACTTATGCAGACAGTACATGGAGAGTCAAATGTGTGCCTTGAGTTCAAGATTTTCAGTTGGTATTGCCTAACATGTTTGTGGTCCGGCCACTACATTGAACAGTATCTCTGTCTCCTACAGAATCTACCGAGGTGAGAGAAGGCGAGGGGCACGAAACCGTCGGTCAAACTACTGGCATCACTGCTGCTCGGGAGTACAGCGACACTGAAGGGACCAGCGCATCGGAGGGGGGCAGGAGTGCCCGGGAGGAATCCGCTCCAGAAACGCCTACCTCCACTTCTTCACACTCCAGCAGTGACTCCTCGGTGTTGTCGGGCAAAGGAGGATTGGCCTCTGCTTCATCGTCCTCCACACCCCGTCCTGTGTCCACCCTCCCTGATGCTCCCCCAACTGGTATCCGGGCCCGCTGCCCTAAGAAGGGTAGAGTATCTTTTCCCCAGGCACCGCTGCCCTAGCCCCTGTGTCCCCTGCTGCCCTCAGTGTGGAGGCCATAGACATCTTGCGTCGGGTGTCTGTGGGGCAGGCTTTGCTCCTGAATGCCCTCCAGGATCATGGCAACAAGTTGTCACAGGTTGTTGCGTTCATGGAGGGCATCCATTCTGATATCGGTGGCCTGCACAGGACTGTCCAGTCTTTGGCCTCCACACTGACAGCAGCCATTCTGCATTCACAGGCTCACAGTCCGGCTCCGGTCCCTTCCGCAACCACCCTGCCAGTGACCCCACCTGACCTGAGCACACACACACCAGTACACTCAGGCACAAGGTCGTCCCCTCGCAGCACACGACAACAGGAGTCCAAGCGACAAAGACACAATACATCATCCCGAAGGCACACAAGGAGCACACATGCCAGTCCCACCACAAAGACATCACAGGACACAGAGAAGCTGAAAAGCAAAAAACATGCATCCACATTGCAGAGCTCACATTCCTCGCCCACAAAGAGCCCTCCAAGATCTACAGCTGTACCAGAATCAGAACAGGAAGTTGCCCTGGCTGCCGTCGGCCTGTTGCGTGCCACAAGTGAATCCTCCACAGTTCAGAGGGCTGTTGTGCCCAGGACTTCCACTCCCACCAAGCTACCCCCTAGGAAGCATGGACATAGAAGCAGTGAGGCAGTGGTAGCTCAAATACAGGGGAGGCAGGGTAGAAGCCCACCCCCCCAAGCGTACAACCAGATTCAAAGGTTTTTCCAGCAAGGTTCCACGAGCACCTGCTCCACCTTCTGGGAAGGAGGAAGCTGTTGTGGCCACCTCACCTGTCCCATGGCCCAATACACTTGGGGCTATCGTATCCCCAAACAAGTGAGGCCCAGCCCTCCACATGAAACAGCAGCCACTGAGCCTCCCCAGTGCATTTCACCACCTCCCCGTGCGACGACTCCACCAGGTCCAGCCAGCCCTCAGGCTCCCACATCCAGGGATCCCTCTACGTCATCCAGCTCTCCCCCTCCCAGGTCCAGTCCTCCCACTACCCCAGACAGTTATCCCCTACGCAGTTCCAGTTCTCCCCAAATTTGAAGCAGAGCCCCCTTCCCAACCCATTCCTCCATGAGCGGTGCCTGAGCTGCCCAATATCTGGCCCTATCTTGGTGATGTTTCCATGGGTGTGGACTGTGATTCAATCAGCTGTGTGGAATTTCAAAGCACACATGTGCGGACTTGAGTTTTGACTGGCCGTGGCCCTTAATGTTTTGCACTTTCCATGCTGATACTGAGTTTATGTAATAAAAAATATATTTATGTTCTGAGCGTTGTCGCTGGCCTTACTGATGATGCTGTACAATATATGTGTATATGTTCATCGGTTCCATGCTCTGAATTCACACTTACCCATTGGCATGTACTTAAGTTGATATTGCATGTGTTACCAGAGGTTATGGCAACTAATGTCCACTTTTGACTCTGAGGATTGATGGGGGCGAGCTGCTTGTCTGTGATGGTCCACTCTGGTCCTGTTCATTATGTGAGATGAGCTCTACTTATTCACACATGTCAGATTCGTTTGATCTCCATCATGAGAATCTATTCCAATTTACATGTTGACTTGAGGGGTGGACAGGGTACAACATATCTGTGTGATCTTTATTGATGTGTACACACCAGTGTAGGTGTGTTGTCATCTTGTATAGGTATGGCTTCATAGTCAAATGGATGGATGTACATGTGCTTACTGGAGTCATCAGACAGTGTGAGTGTCCTGTCATTAGCAGAGGTGTTGATGTGTATGTGCCCTTGAGCATTGCCCTTTCACACATGTATGATCCAGTTGATGAGTGCCTGTTTGTTTCCCTGATCAAACACTTTGTGGAGTGTTTGTGGACATGTTGGGTTTGTTGCCGGAGCAGTTATGTTATGTTATGTTATATTAGTTTTAATTTGTAAGGCGCAACAGCTACCCAAAAAGGGTTTCCCGGCGCCAGCTAAAAAGAAACAGAAGGAAGGGATGATTATTCGTTAAACAGCCAAGTTTTTAAACATTTACGAAAGTTCTCATAAACAGTGCAGTGCAGTGTGTCATTGTAACCTCACAGTACTAGGGTAAACCTACATCTTATCCACATCATTTGTGAGTATGCAGAGTGTGTCACTGCAATGTCTGTGTTGTGTGTCTTGTGATCCGGCCTGGCTCTTGCTTACCTTTGTTCTCACTGTGCTGCATGTCTCTGGGATACAAACATGATATGTGAGTTTTCACATGCATTGCTGTCGCTTTCCACTTTATGGTCTCCAATAGGTGTTGGTCTGATTCCTAGAAGTCACAGTCATACCATTGAGGCCTACACAATGGGAGATACTCCACTATGGCTTTTTGCTATGTACACTCCTCACTTGTGCAATTCTCGTGTATATACCACTTCAGTCAATCCATGTGCCAATATATGCCATGCACATGTTTAACCCTCCCCACCACTCCATGTTGTGACACTGTACTGTGTGCAAATGATTTGTATCCAGAAGCATTGTGGCCATGAGCACTGTTTCAGTAGGTGATCTGGGCTATTTGAACCTACTTGATTTCAGTCATGGTTGCTGAGGTACAGTACAGATGTATTTCCAGCACAAACCTCTTGTCTTGTTCCAGCATGGCTATTTGCCTGGGTTGTGTAGCAGTAGGTGATGGCAAAAGTGTGTAGCTGTTTGCTGCGACACTGCTTCCCATCGTGTGCACGCATCTTCCTCACTTTGCAGTCTGCATTGTATACACTCCCAGCCCCCAAGCAAATCTGCCACCTTGAGCCCGATCAGAGCTGTGTGAGTGGTGCTTGTAGGTGGGGGAGAGGGGAGCAGCGTGCAAGGTAGAGTCAGCACAGGGCCGCCTTCGGGGCCCTGAAGGTGTCACCAATGTAAATTGAGGAAGCCTCACACATTGCATTTCGCATGTTTCCCCAAACATCATAGAGCAGGCCCTGCCTGCACGCTTGCTGTGAGTTGTTGTTGTACCGGGGTTGCATGCATGGATATGTTTTGGGCGTACCTCTGCTGTAGAGCGCGGCGGCATCTAATCTGCTGGTGATGCATCAGGTAGAGCAGCGGAAAGGCCTGTAAAGCAGGAACCATGGCGGCTCTGGTCGTGCGCATGTGTTCTGCTTCGACTTTTTCTCTCAGTAGTTGAGGTGGTATTTCCGCTGCGGTGGGATTGACTGTTTGATCCATCGTAATCTGGTTGGTGGACAGGACGTGATTCCACATGCAGTTCTTGCTCTATTGGCTCCGTCCGCCACTCTTGCGTAAGGAAAAAACGTGCGGACCCTGAGACACCGCGGCGGCCGGAACATGGCACTACGGATGCACTTCCGTCCGGCATCATAATCGACCCCTTAATGTAGATTTTTGGAGGTGCATCCAAATGCATTGGTTAAAGTGATAGTAGCAACCTTGAATTGCTGTGTGAGGGTAGTTTTTTGGTATTGCTTGTATCATTGACTGCTCAAAGTCTACTATTATTTTTGGGGGAAAATAATTGTTAGTTTCTTGCTTTACTTTGCTTAAAAGTTCAACATAGGTTGTTGTTTGCTTGTTTGGCAGTAGAGCATATATGAAGGGGATGTTTGTATGTTGAAATAGTCCATGTATTGTATATAACTGGTAAAATGGATTGGGACATATTTTAAAAGTCCCATCCATCATGCATGTCTCGAAGTTATGTAATTTTAGTAAATTTGTGGGAGTCCCAAACATTATGATTCTTTTGTCAGCTGATTTATTGTCATACAGAAGAAATTGTTCTTTAGTATGTGTAATTGTGAGATCAGGTGGTATTTCAACTTCAGCAAAAGTTTTGGGGATAGGTGTGGTGGTAGCAGTAGCTTTTTAGTTCTAGCTATAGTTCTTTTTAATGAGGATATTGAGGGCATTGGGCCAGTTGCATGCTCTGGAACTCTGGGAAGCATGTGTTTAAGGATTTCTGTTGAGGGCTTTTGAGATGCAGGACTAATTTCTTTTATATTTTCAATAGCATTTCTAACTTCAATTTCAGCTACGTTAGGGGGTGGTTATGCTCTCTAACATATAATACAGTTGTTGAATTTGAAGACTTTTTTAAATGTTGATTCTTTTCTCTGCTGTTTGGTTTTGGTATTTCTGTAGAGAATCCTGTTATACAAAGAGTAATATTAATTAATGTGTTTAATTGTGTTTTTAGCTGGGGGGGGGTGTTGTGGTTAGCTAGTTCTTCTGTTTGGTATTTAAAAAAATTGTTTCAGTTAATCTCAGAGTAATACCTGCCTTATTTGCAAATTGACTTTTCACACTGTTCTGCAGTTCCTTGAGTTTGTTCAGAATTATCTTTAGAGGAGATATAATTTAAAAAATACATATTAATTATTTTGTTCATACAAATTGTTTTTGAGAGCATTTTTAGTAGCAGTAGTTTTAAAATGCTATTTTACTTACTTTGTGGAGATGTAATCAGAATTTTCTGTAATGCAGTTCAGTGGTGTGTCAGCAATCCGGCAGAGTTTCTCCTTATTGTTTCTTTTTTGGTTGCAAGGTAAAATAATGTTCAATTTGCGTGTGTTTATATAGTGCGTTATTAATTACTTTTTCAATCTTATTGGGTTATTTCAATTGTATGTGTATTTCATTGGTTGTTACTCTTTGTTTTAATTAATTTGTCGGTTGTTTTCTTTATATGGAAAAAGCTAATTAAGTTGCAGTTACTTAAAAAAAAAATGGTGTACTTAATTATTTGATATTTATAACTTTTTAAATGTTAAAGAGTTACTTTTTATTTTACATATTATGTTTGGAGTAGTAAATAATATTTGTGCATTTATAAATGTTTATGATATTGTTTTGTTATTTTTATAAAATATGTGTTAAGTGATTTATAATGTATGTTATGTGTGTTATTGCTATTTTTATATTTTTGGGGGTATGTATTGAGTTATTATAAAATATTTAACATGTCGATATATATTTTTTTAACAATAATTTTGTTGTCTATATTTTTGTGATCAATATTTTTGTTATTTTGTATCTTTATTTAATGTGTTCAATATTACTTATCACGATATTTTTGACTTCGATAATGTTGAAAACAGTGTAAATGTTTTACGATATTTTGTAGTCTATATTTGTGTGTTTTTTTAATTAAGTATAGGATGTCGATATTAGTGTAATCGATATTTTTGTCCCGATATTTTGGTAGATCGATATTGTGTCAATCGATATTATGTCAGTGATCTGTGGGCAGCATGCACTAGAATCGGGCTAAGGTATTTGTGAGATATTCCCCATTTTTCTGTCAGTTTTTTGCTCTCTCTCTCCTCTTTCTTTTTCTCTCCCTCTCTATCTTTCGCGTCATTGCGGCGTTCCGATGTTAGATTCTTGATTTTGTGGTTCTGGTAAATTATTGCAACTATGTTTTATGTTGAACGTTGTGTCTTGTTAATGATTTGATGTACTTATGAAGAAGTTGCCATTCCCACAAACCATTGTTCCATATCTGCTATTCCGCTGCAAAAAAAATCACAAAGGGGGGGATTAGGATGGCGGGCGGATCGCCATCGCCGGCCCGGCGGTGGCGATCCACCCGCCATCCAAACCTGATTTACCCCCCGCCATATTATAATGACGAGGGTATCGCGGCGGATGCAGAGTGCGTCCGCAGCTTTTCCGCCGGTCGGCAATCGTTCCGATTGCCGGCCGGGCGGAGCTGGGGCTTAACATGGTGGCGGTGCCTAGCAGGCACCGCCATCCATATTAAGATGTATGGTTTTGAAAGCCTTTCCATGGCGGCAATGCCGCCATTGAAAGACTGGCGGGGAATCGTTTTGGGGGCCCGTTGGGCTGCACTTGGGGGGTACCTATGGTACCCCCCTACATTGCCATGCACATGGTGGCAGGCACCGCGCGGTGCCTGCCACGTTGTGCATGGCAATGCACAACATGGCACTTTGGCATTGCGGCGGGTGCTGCTTATAGCAGCACCCGCCGCAATGTAAAGTATGCGGAATGCGACCGCCAGGGTGGCAGTCGCATCCTAATTAGCGGTGCGGGATCGCCGCACGTCTGGCGGCTGGTCCCAGCCCCACTAAGGTGGCGGGAGGACTAAAGTCCGCCCGCCATCCTAATCACCCCCAAAGTTTTGAATTTAACCATTGCACTTTCTTACAGGTTGTGACCCTTCTTAAGTATTGTTGTTTTGCTTATTGTGAAAAGTCTGATTTCGCTGCATCTTTGTCTATGGCTGAGCTCGTCATTAAGTAATTATTGCCGGCATAATTCCATTTATATATTTCCCCACCATCAGAGAAGAATTTAGTATTATTTACCCTGAGACATTCGAATATACCGGTCCTTTGAAAAATACCCAACTACATCCTGGAGGCGCCTCTTAACCACATTCAAACTAAGTTCCCCAGGCAGCTAAAAAACTAGGTTAGTTTTGCTGTGAATGGCATGCACACACTAAGGCACACATGTTCCCCTTGCCAGATGGGGAAACCTTCAACACCAACATATTAGAATGCACTAGGACATACATTTAGATCAAATAAGTAGAGTACAATAAGGCTAGAAGAGAGACAATGCTAGAACTGTGGGCAATTTTTGAGGTGGCCCAGACCGACAATCCCGTCACAGAACACACAAGTAAGGCATCCGCACCTACCCCACCATTTACATGAATGGAGGTGCTTTCTCTGATGCCCGCCATCCCAGCCATTCCTGCAATAGGATACATCAATCCTCCGGTTCTGGTAGCTGGAGGGCCCCCCACCGGGCAGTGAGCCACTAGACCTAGGACAGGGAGGCTACCAGACTGGCAAGCCTAGGCGATTCCAGCCTCATCCCAGCTTGGTGCTAGAGTCCCCCGAAGTACGACCCCCATCCATCGTATGCAACCTATCAAGCCCCAACAGTGTGGGGAGCTTGCACTCCAACCCGTCCAGTGGAACCACTCTCAGGTTACAAGGAGATTCATAGAGGGTCTGTGACACCACTAGTGGGGGTAAGGAAAAAGGTGTCCCAGTCTTCCTTGTCTAACTTTGAGGGGGGAGCCGCAGGTTATAATCCCCTAGGTTATGCTCAGGCAGCGGAAGGAAAGACAGAAAATGAGTCTGAGGGAAAATTCCTACCAAGGAGACCCGCGCACAGCACCAAACAAAGGAGGCAGCCCAGGCGGGAGTTAGAGGAGAGGTGCAAGTTAAGGATGGAAAGAGAGAGAGCTCTCACTGTGGAAGCACCAAGAGAGAACAGAGCAGCACGCACTCCCCCTGGGGAGAATGAGGCCAGGCCCAGGGCTCCACGTGGAGAGGAGTCTGAAGTAGAACCAGAGGGGAGATCCTTATTGGGAACCTGCACCTCACTAGAACATCTGCGTAGGAGAGGGGCCGATCAGGAAATAAGAGAGTAACATGACCCCTTTACATGCATATGAGGAGAGCAGAGACGAAGATGTCTGCAGCTCCCCCTGAACATGCCGGTCAGACAAACTGACTCCCAGACAGATAGTGACTAGAAAAGAAGGCTAGGTCTTTGCATGACCATTTTGCCATCTGCTAGCCCATTGGACCAAAAGGAAGTGTCAGTATGATAGACCCTGGGCGGAGGAGGGTTCCTTCAAACCAGAGGACATGGCCATTGCAGAAGACCGCATCCGGCACAATGGGGGAGATCCCAAGTGGAACTTCTCCTACATGCAGGATTGCCTGAGAAAACAGGAGCGCTATGTTGGGGAGAAACCAGCGGAGATGCTCCAAGCCAAAATATGCTGTTATTGCAGAAGGGCATGTCAGGGACCATCTATGTGCCATGGGCGCAGATAGATAAAGAAGGGCTGAGGACTAAACTGCCCCCTTTGATGGGTGGGGCAGAAAAATGGATCTCATGTTTTGGGAAAAACACCACAGAAATATACCTAGCAATTGGCGATATCAATAGTCAGCTCAGCAGCCTCATCCGAGAGCAAACCAACACGGTGTTCACATGAGCCCACATCCCAGCAGTCATGCTGATCAACACCATGCATGATGGGGCTGCATTCAATTCTTTCAGGCACCAGATATGGATTTCTCTTAGGGAAATATTCCCTGACTGCCCAGATGAAGGAGGATTGAAGGCAGAAAGCACGAAACCTGGGGAGACTATAACTGACTTTATAGACAGAATGAGGGAACGATGGGGACAAGAGACAGGACAGCCATGGAACGACACAGGCCCCCAGGTCGCATTCTTCTATAACAATCAAAAAGGGGCTGCCCACCAAAATACAGAGTGGACTAGACAACGTAGTAGGATTGGACACCAAACACTAGCAAGAAATACAGCCCCACATATTACACTACTACAGAAAGTAACAGGAAAAGAACAGGGAAAAGCACAGAGCAAGCCCAACGAGACATCACTAAGCTGGTCCAACAAAAATCGATAAAAGACAGCCATCGAGGGGGCCAAATTCAAATGGTACCAGTCTTGAAGGGAGCTCCACCTCAGAACCCCGGAGGGTTTCTACCCAGTCCTGACCCCAAAGGCCAGGAAGGCTGGCAGCAGCCAGACCTCAGAGGATGTTTCTATTGCCACAGAATGGGCCACAGAGCCGACCAATGGTAGGTAAAAGAGTATCATGAACAAAGATCAATAAGCCTAGGCCAGTCCCTGCAAAATCCCCATGCACAAAATCTAGCCCAGACCAACCAAATGCACTTTACATTCAGCCGCAGGGAAACCAGTCAGCAACCACACTACTGCAACAAGGACCAGATGGTTGGCCGAACAAATGACAGCAGCAGCAGCAGACAGGGAGCCCAGCCAAACAAGGACAGAGGCAACAACCACGACAGGGAGGGATGACTGTCTGGGGAGGCAATACATTTATGCTAACGCAAAACACAAATATGCAGTAAGCCTAAATCCCCAACATGAAACCCCCATTTCATGCAAACTTCAGAACTCATCTCAACAATAAAGATTAGTGACACAACAGTAGGATAGAACTCAACCCTTTAATTGTGTTCTGGAAACAAGGGCTGCTGTACGCTTTGATTGGGAATTCATGCTAGAGTCTGCCATTCGGGTGCCTATGGGGGCCTAGGCCCCTCTCTGCTGTTGATCCCCTGGGTTGTGGTTTGCTGGCCACAACCCGGGAAGGACATTCTGACAAGAGGGCTGGGTGGCTCCCCCGAAAAGCGCATAAAAACAGGTACCCAGGTCCCCTCATCCAAGTCCAATTGGGATGGGTTCCTATCATGAGATCAAAGGGACCCCACACTGGGGCCTCTGGCCAGGGACCTAAATTCCCTCATAGCATATGGTTCCAACTAAAGCCAACTGATGGTGATGTTACAGTATCAGGAGCCAGATTTCACACACATTTGGAATAATGGTGTCCCCATAAAACTCTGAATTCCATGCACATAGTCTGACAGATTGGAAGGCATTGCATGGTGCTGAGGCGGTAGGGGGTGGCGGTTCACCAATACCATCAGGCATCTCAGTCCATTACCCACATTGGGTGTCTTTTCACAAAGTTGTGGCCTTGCACCAGACCCTCACCTTGTCGAAATGTAACTCCTTCTCTCTTCAAAATTTTCCAAGTGTCTAAAGCCTGCTCACCGGGTCATGTCCTTCCAAACATCAAGGTAGCATATTGCCAGTCAGAAGCCCCTGGCCACAGCTGGGGGCAGCAGGCACAAATATCCGGGATCTGAGGGAGGTGCCACGAGGGAGGGAGTCCGCAAATGTCCAACACAACTCGGTGCAAGAGATTCAGAAAAAGTGGCCCATCACCTGTGATTAGCCACCTCACAAAGCCTAACACACATCGTCTGAGAACGACCCATAGGCGGGATCTCAGACATTGGCACAAAAGAATCACGGGGCCGCAAAGGAGGGGACAGCAAATCACATTTAGATCTAGGGAGGTGCCCAAAAGACCTGCAAAAAGAAGACAAACTAGCCTAAAAAAGTCTCTAGAAAATAAATATTTAGCTTGATGCCCTATCCACCGCCTCCCTACCCTGTGTTGTCCAAGTCCATACACCAGCCCCCTACCTCCTGCCCCGCATGGTCCAATGTGCTGCCACTTCCCTCCATTTAGCTTGATGTCCCTGCCCACTCCTCCTGCCCCCATTGCCAAATTCTGTGCCCCATTATTGCCCTCCTGCTTAGTCTCTGTGCTTAGCTTGCTTCCCCTACTCTACTTCCCCCTGCCCTCTGATGTCTGTGTACATGCCCCTGCTCCCTCCTTTTTCCTCACCATATTCCATAGACCTGCCACTGCCACTCCTATCTACTCTGGGTATTCTGTTGAGCTGCCACTGCTCCTCCCACCTGCCTAGCATGCTCATATAGCTGCCAACTGTCCCTGCCATCTCCACTCTGCCTGTCCAAGTATCATGCCCTTATCTCCTCCCTCCTATCCTTCATGGTCACTTTTGCTGCACTCAATTCTGTCCTCCATGCTCTGTTGTACTGCAACTGCTCCTCATTGCCTGCCCTTCGTGGTCTGTTGTGAAGTCCCTTCCCCTGCCCACTTTTATCTGTGCCCAGTCGCTACCCCTCCCTTCTGTTCTCCATGGTCCTTTGTGCATGCCCCAGCCCCTTCCCTCTTGCCCACCATGGCCATTGTAACTGCCACTAACCATCCTGCTTGCCCTTCATGGTCTTCTGTGCTGCCTACATCCCCTGACCCCCTCCAACCTTCCCTCCGTTGTCTGTGTGTATGCCATTAAAGTCTCACTGTTGCCCTCCATGGGGTGTTGTGCATTCAGTGTCCCTCCTGCCTGCAGTCCATGGTCAACTTGTGTGCTCCTGCCCTGCCCCCTTGTCCCTTGCCCCTGCCCTCTGTTTTCTATGTGCAGACCCCTATTCCCTCCCACCTGCCTTGTCTGGTTTGTTGTCATGCCCCTGCCCCCTAACTCCTGTCCTTCATGGTCAATTACACTGCAACTGTCCCTCCTTCTGTCCGGTATGGTTAGCTTCCTGACCTTGCCTCTTTTCCCTCTGCTCTCTGTTGTCCATGTGCATGGCCCTCTTCCCTCCCAATTGCTTTGCATGGTCCATTGTGCTGCACTGCCGTCCCGCTTGCCCTGTGTGGTGTATTGTGCTGCTGCAACTCCTGATGTCTGCCCTGTAAGTTCAGTTTGGTGCCTATGCCCATCTCCCTCCTGTGCTCTGTTATCCAAGTCCATTTTCCTCCTGCCCTTCTTGATCCATTGTATCTTATTTGCCAACATTTTGAACTTCATAAGAGGGAGATTTTCAAAAGAAATCCTGGGGAATTGATTTTCGCTATAGACTTACATTGAAAAAGAGGAGATTTCAGGCAGGAGACAGATGAAATAAAACCCTTTTGGGCTTAAAATCATCAGGAGTCTCCTGCCTGAATCTGGTCTGTTGGCATGTATGGTTGGACTGCTACTGTCTCTTCCTTCTGCCCTCAATAGTCTTTTATATTGCCACAGGCTTTCTTGCCTGTACTGCATGGTTGCTTTGTTGCACCTGACCCCCTTTCCCCTGCCCTCCATGGTCTGTTGTGCTACCACTGCCCCTCCCGCCTGCCCAGCATTGTCAACTTGTTGCTTCTGTGCCCTCCTCCATGAGAGGGTCCTATTAGTGCTCTAGTTTCCATAGGAAAAGCATTTTTTGACTTGGCTATAACTTTGGCATTGGTTGATCAATCTTCATGAAATTTTCCCAAACAAGTGTCAAGGTAGATGCAGGTTGTCTTGTAAAGTTTAGGGGTTATCCGTGCAGTGGGGACTGAGAATTTGGGGTGCGAAATAAGGTTGTGTTTGTAATCTTAATTCTCATAGGAACATTTAGCCAGACAGGCCGAACCTACAGGCCGAACCGCTGAACAGACTTACACCAAATTTGGCATGCAGACAGATGTTGGTTCAAGGAAGTGCCTTTTGCTTATTTGGTGTAAATCCATTCAGTAGCTTTCGAGAAATTTAAGCCGAAAATGATAGTGATATCTCTGGCCGCAGATATGTCGCTGCGGTTTCGCGAGTAATCGCGAATGCACGTGCCAACAGGAATGCTCTGATTGGCTGGAAGCACCCTGAACAGAAAGTTTCGGCCGTCATTTTATCTATCGGGAACGGTTCCTGGGGCTGAAAGTTTGTGTGAAAGCCCTCATACGGGGTCAGAGTGGAGATACTCTGATCCCATGGTTGAGAAATGGGGTGTTAGAGACCCAAGTTATGTGTCCAAAATTGATTTTGATAACCACGCGTGATATTCACGATGACGCCGTGACCGCTAGCGCAGCCCTCCCATGTACCATCGCGGGGACGTAGCAACTATCGACGTCATTGCGAATAATGGTGGAAATATAAAAAAAATATATCAGTGACTCATTAATACACATTGTTATAGACATATTGAGATGCTGATACATGTTTTTATAGAGTTATATAGTGAGTTATGTACTGTGATAGTTAGAATTAATTATATAGTTATCATTTTTTAATGTGGTGGTGGCTACTAAATTCCTGATTTTGCTTTCTGCTTTCGTGATGTAATCTCAGGGATCGCGATGAGCAATGTCATTGCGATCTCCGGCCTCCCTGCAAAAACGGAAAATAGGTTTTAGAGATTTTTGTTCTAGAGAAACATTAGAAAAACATGAGTTTGAAGTGTACAGTAATAAACTCTAGTGTGTAAAATACTGTAAGATGTGTTTTCACTTTATGGAAAAGGCGCGGTCGTCACGGTTAACGACGCAACATCCCAAATAACTGCGATAACGGGAAATAGGTCTGAAAGATGTTTTTAAAGCAACTTAGCAGTTTAAACATGCTTTGAAAGAAGTACATCTATAGTAATATGTTTAGTGCAATATTCAGAATGCATTTTTTTACATTTTATTTTCGGATGTGTTGGTGGCCATTGAATGTCTGCTTTTGGTTTCTGCTTTTGCGAATTGTCCGCAGGAATCGCGATTACCAATGTCATTGTGGTCTACGGGGTCACTGCGAAAAGATAAAATATGTTTTAGAGATGCTTTTTATAGAAACTCTCTAGAAAAACATGACTTTAGAGAATAGTGTAAGAAACTGCTAGTGTGTAAAATACTGTAATATGTGTGGATATATGTGTTTTACACTTTATGGAAAAGGCGTGATAATTGCGGTTAACAATTTAATCGCGACATCTCAAATAACTGCAAAAACAGTAAATAGGTCTGAAAGATGGTTTTAAAAAAAACTTTGTACAAAAATATGTTGTGGTTGAGGTATGTGTCTACTTGTACATGTATTCTGACATATGCTGTGCATCTGAGGATGCTAGCTTAAAAACCTGGTAGCTTCTCATACAGGTGCACAAATCTTCTCAGTTCCCCTCCATCATTCGGTCACAGGGGGAGACATGTCTTACCTATGTAGGTGTCACAGAACCCCTCAAATAAACTGTTGAATACCCACGAACCCTGTATTATGAGTAGAAATCAATGCATACACCTTCTTGTACAGAAACTTAGAGAGCATGCGGTCTGAAACACAGGTATTCCACTATTTCTAGGTTTCTTTTTATGTATCATGTCAGTAGGAAAAGGCACAGACACACGCATTGATGCCTTCGGAAACATGGTGAGACTTACAATAGTGACATGGGAAGCGTTGCTGTTTTATATTTGGCTACGGCTAACATTCTGAGCAGTCAGTGAATATTGAAGCTGCCAGAGGAAAGTGAGGTTTAAGACATGTTGGCAGAGGGATTAGGGATTAGGCGTTTGAGTCTCTGGAAAGGTACACTTGAAGTAGGCTGTATAAATTTAGGTGTCTGCTTGCAATGGGAAATTCACTCTGTCAAGTTTAAAGGTCTGCGTGCTCTCTTGACTCAGGTATTTGTCTATTTGTACATGTATTCTGACATGTGCTGTGCGTCTGAAGATCCTAGCTTAAAAACCTGGAAGCTTCTCATACAGGTGCACAAATCTATTCAGTTCTGCTCCATCATTCGGTCTCAGAGGGAGACATGTCTTACTTAGGTAGGTGTCACAGAACCCCTCAAATAGACTGTTGAATACCCACGTGTCCTGTATTATGAGCAGAAAGGAATACATACACCTTCTTGTACAGAAACTTAGAGAGCATGCAGTCTGAAACACAGGTATTCCACTATTTCTAGGTCTCTTTTTATGTATCATGTCAGTAGGAAAAGGCACAGACACATGCATTGAAGCCTTCGGAGACATGGTGAGACTTACAATAGTGACATGGGAAGGGTTGCTGTTTTATATTTGGCTAGGCCCAACATTCTGAGCAGTCGGTGAATAGTGACTCTGCTGGGGAAAAGGCTCTACTATTACACTTATCCAGTCACTCAGGCACTACACTTGCACTCAGTTATTCACTTAGGTACTACCCATGCACCCTTCCAATCACTCACGCACTATCCTTGCACTCAACCATTCACTCAGTCACTATGCATACACTCCTGTATTCTCTCAGGTACTACCCATGCACTTATCCAGTCACCCGGGCACTTCCCATGCAATTATCCAATCACTCATGCACTATCCATGCACTCATCCAATCATTCAGTCACTACCCATGCACTCATCCAATCACCCAGTCACTATCCTTGCACTCATCCTTTCACTCAGGCACTATGCATATACTCCTGTATTCTCTCACGTACTACCCTTGTACTTATCCAACGATACAGACATTACTCTTGCACTCATCCAGTCCTCCTAGGCACTACCCATGCATTCATCCAATCATCCAAGCACTATCCTTGCATTAAACCATTCACTCATGCACTACCCATGCACACATGTAATTACTCAGGCACTACCTATGAACTCATGCATTCTCTCAGGCACTATGTATGCACTCATTCAATCACCCAATCACTACGCATGCATTCATCCAATCACCCAGACACTACCCTTGCATTCATCCAATCACTGAAGTAATTCAAGCATTCACTCAGGCATTAACCATGAACTTATGCATTCACTCAGGCACTATGCTTGCACTCATCCAATTACCCAGGCACTACGCATGCACTCATCCAATCACACAGGCAATACCCATGTACTCATCCAATCATTCAGGCACTATCCTTACACTCATCCATTTATTCATGCACTACCCATGCATTCATTAAATCACTCACGCACTACCCATGCACTCATAAAAAACACCCAGGCACTACCCATGCACTCATCCAATCACTCAGGCGCTACCCTTGCACTCAACCATTCACTGAGGTACTACCCTTGCACTTATCCATTCTCTCAGGCACTTACCCATGCACTTATGCAATGACCCAGGCACTGCCTTTGCACTCATCCAACCACTCAAGCACTACCCATGCACTCATTCAATCACCCAGGCACTACCTTTGCACTCAAGTGTTCACTGAGGCACAACCCATGCACTCATCCAATCATTCAAACACTATCTTTGCACTCATCCATTCTTTCAGACACACCACAGACACTCTTCCATTCTCTCAGGCACTACCCATGCACTCATTCAATCAACCAGACACTATGAATGCAATCACACACGCACAAGTCCAAGGCTCTACTATTACACTCTACCATTCACTCAGGTATTACCCATGCACTCATCCAATAACCCAGGCACTAGCCTTGCACTAATCCATTCACTCAGGCACTACCCGTGCACTCATCCAATCACCCAGGCTCTACTATTACACTCAACAATTGACTCAGGCACTACTCATGCTCTTATCCAAAGAGCCAGGCACTACCCTTGCACTACTCCATTCACTCAGGCACTACCCATGCACTCATTCAATCACCCAGGCCCTACCTTTGCACTCATGCATTCACTGAGGCACTACCCATGCACTCATCCAATCAACCAGGCACTATGCATGCACTCATGCAATCACACACCCACTAGTCATGCAGTCATCCAATCACACAAGCACTGCAATTATAGCCAACCATTCACTCAGGCACTACCCATGCACTCATCCAGTCACACAGGAACTAGCCTTGTACTCATTCATTCACTCAGGCACTATCCATGCATTCATCCAATCACCCAGGCAGTACCCATGCACTCATCCAATGAGCCAGGCACTACCATTGCACTCATCCATTCACTCAGGCACTATCCATGCACTAATTCAATCACCTACGTACTACCCATGCACTCATCCAAAGACCCAGGCACTACCCTTGCACTCATCCAGTCACCCAGGCATTACTGATGCACTCTTCCAATCACTTAGTCAGTATCCTAGCACTCTTAATTTACTCAGGTACTACCCATGCACTCATCCAATCACTCAGGCACTACTCTTGTACTCAATCATTCACTTAGGTACTACCCATGCACTCATCCAATCACTCATGCACTATTGTTGCACTCAACCATTCACTCAGGTACTATGCATACACTCCTGCATTTTCTCAGGTACTACCCACGCACTAATCCAGTCACCCAGGCACTTCACATGCAGTCATCCAATCACTTAGGCACTACCCATGCACTCATTCAATCATTCCCCTGTATTATGGCAATATAGCATCTCACAGCCCATTTTAAAATTTTTAAAAAACTATTTACAGCATATATAAATTGTATAAAACATGTATATAAAAACATTAAAATATATTTAAAAAATATTTTTTGTATATATATATATTTACTAAAAAACAGGTTTCAGGGATGTTATAATTAGCAATTTGCATTAAAAAAACCTTAGATATTCACTGAAAAAAACACAGGTTACAGGAACGTTATAGTGAGGCTGCATTTCCCTCGTACAAAACCAGAGAAATTCAGCTGAGCTAACTATAACGTGCGCCCCTCAATGCACTGCTGATGACATCACATATTACATCACTCATGACATTGTCAGTGACATTACTGATGACATCTCAAATGACATCACTGATGACATCACTGATGACATCATCCACATAATCTCTGATGCACCTACTCACACCCCAATATAACCTTTCATACACCCACTCCCAATTTCAGACTACCACTCTTGAAACCATTGACACACCAATACCAGTATGTACATACCCCCTTCCTGATTGATAGGTCTACATACACATCCACTTACTCACCCATACAGGCCCTCATACAGCCAGTCACTCACCAATACAGACACTGATATATCCACTCATACATCGATACAGTCACTCATACACCGTCAGTAACCCGTAAAGTTACTCGCACACCTACTGTCTCACCCAAACACTCAATCACACAGCCACTTACTCACCCATACAGAAACACACACACACTCACTACTCATTCAGATACTAACAAATACTTACTTTCCTATACAGTCGCTGACACAAGCACACACTCACATATACAGCCACTCTTACAATCACTTACACATACAATCACTTATATACTCCAACACTCACATATACTGCCTTTTACATCTGCAGTTACTCACCCATATACCATTGAGACATCCATTCACTCACCGACATAGCCATACGCACACTCACTCACCCATACAGTCCCTCACAGACGTACTCATGAACTGATACACCCAGGGAGTCACCCACTCATACATCCATACAGGAAGTCACACACACCCTCACCTACCCACACAGACACTCAGGCAACCATACAGGTACTCAGACAACTAATCTATTACCCATATAGACACTCATGTACCTACTCACCAACCCATGCAGCCACTTACACACCAACTGACAGACTGATACACACATTTACACAGATTAGTCACTCACCCATACATTCACTAAGACACGATTAATCACTCACTTATACAGTCAGTCACGCACCCACTAAATCATCCACCCACTCACTCATTCTTCAATACACCTTGGCGTATATATATATAACATACTTACACATTTTAGAGACACTCAGTCACTGGATGACATAATCAGTGATGTCATCAGTGATGTCATTTGAGATATCATCAGTGATGCCGCTGACCATGTCATGAGTGATATAATATGTGACATCATCAGCAGTGCATTGCAGGGGCGCGAGTTATAGTTAGCACAGCTAACTATAACGGCTGAATTTCTCTGGTTTTGCACAAGTGAAATGTCACCCTAACTATAACGTTCCTGTAACCTGTGTTTTTTTTTATAGTAATATGTGTAGGGCAATGTTCAGAATGGATTTTTTTACATATTATTTTTGGATGTTTTGGTGGTCATTGAATGTCTGCTTTTGTTTTCCGTTTTCGCGACATGTCCGCGGGAATTGAGACGTCGCCACGAAGATCCCAAAAATCTAAAGGAAAAAAAACTCTTTAAAAAAAAACTTCACAATATTTGGTTGGTTGTGTCTATATAGCTGCTATATATAAGACTGGATGCAGAGTTTCAGGTTACTTAGAAGCAACCTGTTGCTTTCATCTGTAAAGTGCTCTCCATCATTTCTATAAATTCCATGCATGTCAAAACGCAGATTGTTGTTATAGATACATGTTGTACCTTCCCTCCTATCTCTGTTAGTACTGCAGCCCTATGCTGCATTGCCTTGTTCTTATGTTCTATTCCAGGCATCACCTTGTAGAATGTTGGGTTGTTGCCTGGTTGCCTTGTTCTCTATTTGAAATGTTTGTTGAGCAGTTGGAGTTGGACATGTAACCATCCTGCGCTCCTGTCTGCTGTGTAGCTCCTTTGAATAAATCTTGAATGAACCTCTACAACGCCTACCGGCTTAATTACTACAATTTGTGGCGACGATCCTGAGCTACACAGTCACACGCTGGACCTTGCGTGCATCCCTTCATATTGTGGACTGATATCAATTCTACGCCTCCTCAGGCCGCGGTAAGACTGTTCCTATTTCTTTTTACTAAACCGACGGCTGTCAGTCCACCTCACGACGCTCTGCACCACGCTCAGCACAATCCTTGAATTCTGCCTGTTTGCGCATACACCCAAACTCGTTAAACTCACGCTCAGTATAATCCTCGAACTCTGCCTGCCTGCGCCAAACTCACCGTGCAGCCTTCTTTCTGCTCACTGTTTCACCTCCTGTTTCGGACTCAAAGGCTGTTTTTCTTAATCTTTTCCGATTGTCACGCATGCGCAGACGCTGATCATCTTTTATCTGTCCCGTATACGCTCGTGCAGCAGTAGGCCTCAATTTGCCTGTCCTGCCTGACTGCGCATGCACCACGTCAAGCTGCAAGCCCTTAGACGCCATGATGCATCCGTGTGCCTGACCTCCCCGTTTGTGCGCACAATACTCCTCTACGTCACCTAGCAACCATACAAGCGGTTGACTAGCAACGTCCGAGTGCATTTTTCGCTGCAGCTGTTCACGACGATCAGCACGTCTGACATTTGCTATCATCTGCTCTTATGCTCATTTCAGCTGTGGATCACAACACGGTGATTCACACACCTTTTTAGCATTGGCACATCTGTTATCTACAACTTTCAGCGTTTATATTCATTTTTGTAGTGGAACACACGACGGTGATTCACACACCTTTGTGCAGTCACTATTTTCAACGCATGTACGCATTTCTACAGTGGATCACAAGATGGTGATTCACACACCTGTTCCATTCTTAGACATTTATACAGAGTTGAAATACCTATTTCGCACCGTTATTAGCACACCCTGCCTTAATCATCGTGCTTGGTGCAAATTATTCCTCTCTACTGCGCATACTATTTATTACTTACGTGCATTCAACACATTTCATTAATTTTCTATTCCTGCTTGGTTTTTTTTTCTCTCACTTCATTCCTTACCCATCTGTTTTTCCTTCCTAGATAAATATGCAGTCTGTACCTCCTCCTCCTTCTTTTCTTGAATCTCCAGGAGAACCCCCTGTTAGATGGGAGAATTGGTTTGATGCTTTTCAAACGTACTTTGGAGCCATCGGTGCTTCAAGGTTTAGCAGTGAGCGCAACAAATGTCTCCTTCTTCATTCACTGGGTTTTGAAGGTCGCTCAATCTTCAAGCATCTCCCTGAAATCACTCATCTTCCGGGTGATGACGTTGATGATTTCAAAGACACAATTTCCAAACTCAAAATAAGGTTTGATAAGCAACCTAGTCTGATGGTTCTCCGTCACAAATTTTTTAAAAGACATCAGTCTGAGAATGAGGACGTGGATTCCTACAGCTCTAGCTTACGCAGACTTGCTGCTGTTTGTCAGTTTGATGCCTTCACTGACCAATTGATCCGCGATCAATTTGTGTGCCACTGCAAGGATAAACAGATTCACCAAAAGCTTCTTTCTCTTGCCAATCCTTCTCTTGAAGAAACAATCAAAATAGCCATAAGCATTGAAACATCTCAGGTGTCATTAAAAGAACTGGAAGAAAAACCAACTGATCCCGTTAATGCTATCATCAGCAATACCAAGGAGAGACAAAATGACTCCAAGCATGCTTCCCTTAGAAATAACACATTTAAGAACTCAAATACTGGGAGAAGCGCACCTGAGCTTCACAACACCAAACAGATGTGTTATCGCTGTGGCAATCCTCCTCATGTAAAGGGAGCAAAGTGTCCTGGTGCTAAAGTAGTTTGCAGTTATGGTAAAAAAATAGGGCACTTTGCAAAGGTTTGTCTTAAAAAAAGGAACAATCAAAGAAGGACTGTTGCATGTGTTCTAGAACCTGATCAAGAATCTGATTCTGAGGTCATTTCTGTTATCACTGATTCTCACGCATTGGTATTTAATGTTAATGATTCATGTGAATGTGTTGACTCTATTGTTGAGATTGGTAGAAAACCACTGAACCTACTTGTTGACTCTGGTGCTAGGATCACTATGTTAACACACAAATTATTTTCCGAAACATGGGGCAACAGACCACTACAACCTCCAGACCGCTCGCCGGTCTCATATGAAGGACGAACCATTGACCTTCTTGTTTTTTTTGAAGATGTGCTTGTCTTCAAGGATAGGAAAATTAGTGGAAAAATGTATGTTGCCGTAAAAGGGTTGAACATCCTGGGTTGGTATCATCAAGGATTATTCGGGATGGTCCTCAAACCTGGTACATCTGAACAAGTCCTTGTAGTCTCTGAAGACCAACATCTTTACAAATGGAAGGAACGTTTTCCATCCGTTTTTGGAGGAGGTCTGGGAACTGTGCGTGGTTTCAAGCATAAAGTTGGTGTTAAAGATGGGGCTCATCCCATTAAACATAAATTGAGGAGTGTACCTTTCAGTATGAGGGACGACCTTGAGAGAGAGCTCAAGTCTCTGGGCGATCAAGGGATCATCGAACCTACAGAGTCGTCACTCTGGTTGTCACCCTTGGTCGTCGCACGCAAGAAATGTGGCAAATTGCACGTCTGCGTGGACTTGAGGTCTCTCAACAAAGAGATTTGGGTCGACTCTCATCCGCTGCCGAAAATATGTGATTTGTTTGCTAGTGTAAGGGGGTCTCGATTTTTCTCAAAGCTGGACCTAGCCAGCGCTTATCATCAGATTGAGTTGGACCCTTCATCACGTCCTCTTACAGCATTCGTGTCTCCCTTAGGCACGTTTCAGTACAGACGAATGCCCTTCGGGCTTGCCTCCGCGGCTTCCGTTTTTCAACGAGTCATGCAAAGTATGTTGGGTGGGATTGATGGGGTACTTGTCTTTCAAGATGATGTGTTAATCCACTCCAGAGATATTCCGACTCACAATTCATTACTCGAGAAGGTCCTTGAAATTTTCAAGAAACATGGTGTAGTTGTGAAGTCCGATAAATGCAAATTTCTCACCGATGAAATCGAATATTTAGGCGATCTTATTTCTGGTGAGGGAATCAGACCCAGACAAGGGCTGTTGAATGCTATCACCCAAGCTCCCGCTCCATCTGATAAGGCTGGTGTCAAGTCTTTACTTGGTCTGCTAGAATACTACTCAAAGTTTGTTCACAATTATGCCACTCTTGTGAGACCTATTAGTGCCCTCTTTAGTAAGGGAGTTGTGTTTGCATGGTCTAATGAGTGTGAGACTGCTTTGCGGTGTGTTAAAGACTCCCTCATTAATAGCAATGCCCTCAAGCCTTTTGACCCTGATTTATCCTCCTGCATAACTGTGGATGCAAGTCAAGTGGGGTTAGGTGCCGTTTTGACACAGAATGCCAATAATGCAGAAAACACTGTCGCATTTGCCTCCAGAGTTTTGAGGAATGGGGAACTTCAGTACTCGGTCATCGAGAAGGAACTTTTGTCTTGCATGTGGGACATCGAAAAGTTCCGTCCCTATATCTGGGGAAAGTGTTTCTTGTTGAGGACCGACCACAAGCCCCTTATTAACATACTGGGAGCTGGCACTGGTAAATGTTGTTCCCCGAGAATCCTCCGTATGGTATCTCATCTTATGCCGTACCAGTTCGATGTCATACATGTCTCTGGTGGTAGAAATCTCAGAGCGGACTATTTGTCTCGCTTTCCCATGAATGATAACAAAGGGGAGTCTATTCTTTCTGAAGTAGGGGAAGAAGATTCTGATGATTGTCTTGTGGCCTCTCTTGATTTGCCCGAGCATGGTCTCGGCACTGAAGACTGTTGGGTGAAGGCTCTTGCTGATGATGATGTTTTGCAGCGTGTGTGTGAGTTTGTCAGGTCAGGATGGCCCAGAGAGCGCGTTCTCCCTCAATGTCTACAACCTTTTTGGAAGGTGGAATCCGAGATTTCCTGGGAGGGTGGTGTTTTATTACGTGATGACAAACTTATTCCCCCACAGAGCCTCAGAAAAGATATTATAACTAAAGCACACGAAGGCCATTTGGGGTCCACGCTCACTAAGCGACGTGTCCGTGAGTGTTTCTGGTGGCCTTCCATGGACGGTGATGTTAATGAGTTCGTTGATATGTGTTCTATTTGCCGATCAGCTGACAAAGGGTTGAAGGTTGTTACTCCACCCCTTCTTCCGATGGAATGTCCCTCTGAACCCTGGTCCAAGGTGGGGTTAGACATCATGGGTCCTCTGGGAAATTTGCCTGGTGGGTGTCGATTTATCTTAGTGCTTGTTGACTATGCTTCAAAATGTCCTGAAGTAAAGCTGGTTAAAGAAGTCTCCACTGCTAACGTTATTCTTTTCCTCAAGGAAGTTTTTATGAGGGAAGGGTTCCCTGATACCATGGTAACGGATAATGGCACCCGATTTACCAGTGCTAATTTTTTATCTTTCCTGCAGTCCTGCAACATTAAACATGTCAAGAGCTCTCTTTATCACCCCCAGTCCAATGGGCTTGTTGAGCGAATGAACAGGGTTGTGGGTGACTGCATCAGGTGGGAAAGATCTTGTAATTGTGATATCCCCACCTCCATTAATAGTATGCTTTGGTTCTACAGGACCACTCCGCACACCACAACTAAAGTCTCGCCTTTCGAGCTTTTAAGGGGAAGGAGAGCAAACACTAGTTTTAAACCCGCATGGATGAACCAATGGATCAAGTCTGTTCCTGATGTTGACAGCCTGATGGCATTGGTGAGAGGAAATGTTGCTAACTCTCAATCCAAACAGAAATCCTGGTTCGATAACAAGAAAGCTCTCAAGACTGTTCCTGTTGCAGTGGGTGATCTTGTGCGCGTGAAATCTTCTTTACCTGTAAAGAAGGGTGAGAGCAAGTTTAGTTCCCCCATTTCCATCACCAGGGTGGGTAGGAATGCTGTACAGGTTGAAGGAGGGAAGTGGTGGAACGTTGGGAAAATTGTCAAAGTTAGAAATATTGATCTTTCCTCCTCAACTGTACCTCATTGTCTCGAGGTTGCTGGACCCTCCGGGTATTTCCTTAGAAGGAGTACAAGATCAAGAATTGTGCCTAATAGGTACCGTCTTTAAATTGTTTCTATTTTATTGTTTTTTTTATGTATTATTTTATTTTGTTGTTTTTTTAGTTTTCCATTTTGCTTTTGTTGTTTTATTTATTGAGAAAGGAGGATATGTTGTACCTTCCCTCCTATCTCTGTTAGTACTGCAGCCCTATGCTGCATTGCCTTGTTCTTATGTTCTATTCCAGGCATCACCTTGTAGAATGTTGGGTTGTTGCCTGGTTGCCTTGTTCTCTATTTGAAATGTTTGGAGAGCAGTTGGAGTTGGACATGTAACCATCCTGCACTCCTGTCTGCTGTGTAGCTCCTTTGAATAAATCTTGAATGAACCTCTACAACGCCTACCGGCTTAATTACTACAATACAGCCCATGTGATGGTCTCTGAGGAATTCAGAAACAGTTTTATTAACATGTTTCCTGGCTTTGTCAATCTGTGGACAGAACTGATTTGACCACTTCAATTTCTGTATTTAGCATATATTAGAGTACACCAAGACAGTGTGAGGGAAAAGCAACATCAGTTTTGCAAAGGTTTCTTTCATTAGGATTCCCAGTCAATGTGCCTAGGTCATTGCCACCACAGTACACAATCATGAGATGAGGAACCTGGGAATTGACAACGGATTTAACCAAAGCCAGCAACAGATGAAACATTTACCCTCTCTGGGCAAACCAAGTAATCTGCACATTTGGCAAACCCAAGTCCCTGTCAATACCTCTCTTTTTTGCAGCCTCTTTAGCCCAATAGATATAGCTGTGGCCCATAATCCATATTCTTATCAGTGAATTAGCAAAAGTAGTCTGGAGAAGGCTGGAGCTCAATGAGGTAGTTTTCCAAAGGAAAAGCAGTTAAAATGGAGGGTTTTGTTTTTAAAGATATATTTCATTGGATGTTGTCAGCATGAAAGTGAATACAATTAGGTAGTGTGTTGGATGCCTTAGCAAGAAGTATTGGCTGTTGTTTAAGAAAAGAAATGAAATACAGCCATTGATATGCTTTTGAATCTGTGGAGTAAAGCATACCTGCTGTATCTTATTTGGAAGCAGCATGTTCCTTCTAGAATGTGCTGTGAACTTCTGACCTACTGGTTCCACTGGGTTGCTAGGTACACTGAGCTAAGACTGTATTGGAGGGGGAGATGGTGTTAAAGAGACAGAACATTTGTTTTAAAGCTGAGGAGCGATGACACAATTTAAGTAATGGCAAGTTTTAATTTCCAACTCTGGACTATGTAATAAACTGTTGTGTAGTATTTACATTTCAGAAAAATGAAGCTAGATATAGGTTGAACCCCCGTTTTTATTCGCTATCACTCCGTGATGATCGCAAAAACATTGCGAAAACGCACCAACAGGAGCCTCATTTTGAAAGAGAGGGAAAGGGTGCTAACAATTCACAAGTAGAAATGCAGTAGTCTAAAATGAAAGACATGATTTCATTTGCTTCCTTTCTTATAATGATAGAGTGGAAAGTTGAAGTGTTTGCCATTTTGGAGATGCTTGTATGAGAGTGGTGTACCATTCTTGTGCTTAGTTTTTACAAATCTTAACAGTGTCAAAACTTTCCAGAGATAGCTAAAACAACAATATACTCTACAAACTCAGTTCACTGGTATGTGTATAACTCTGTAATTAAGTTAAAATTGTATATTAGAAATGAAGATGTATATGGGAGTTTGATTAAAAAGAGTATCACAGTGATGTGAAAAAATTTATGAGATTAACTATATCTATTAGAGTGTATGTGTTTAAGAGGTTTTTGAAGTAAGAGAAAAATGAATTAGTGCCTCTTTATTACATTGTGTATTTTATTGAAAAATAACAGTATAGTCTTGTGCAAAGTTGAAATGAGGAACTAAGATTGTTTTAAATGTCTGAACATCATGTGCAGAATAGATACATCTGTTATTTGCGTTCTGGGAGTTGTAGTACTTGTAGTAACATTAATAAATAGGAATAGTGCATTGGTAAATAAAAGATCAGAACATGTTGCCCGCCTGTATATGAATTAGAAAAAAAGTAATACTTGTTAGGTAAGTATTGGGAATTGTTTGTCAATGTGTTTTTTTACATATATGACCACTTCGTATAGGCTTAGATGGTGAGATATGGTTTTTGTGCTTGCACATAGGTATATATACGGTGGAACTTTTGAGTTTACTTAAAGATGCAGAGAGGTATATTTTTGGGGAAAGATGACTTGAAGGTGTACATCTGTTAAGAAATCGCATATATGTTTACATGGTGATCTATGTTCAGTATGGCTGATAAAAATGTCATGTATATGGTGAGAGTAGTGTTTTTCTTTAAGCATGGTTTGTTTAAAATTGAGGAGGATTAATAGTGCAGAATGCCTCAAGAGTTCTTGTGCAAGCTACATTTCGAGTGTAACATTTGTTTGAGATATGCTGTATATATGTTTTAGAAGCAGATGTATTTGAGAAATGATGTAGGTATGCCATTCGCAAAAGGTTTTGTGCTATGAAATGCTTTGAAAAATTTCAAAATGTTATTTTCTATTTCAGAAACTTACTGATGCATGTGCACGCTTAGTAACAAAAGAAATGTATGTTTCTAGAGACCCGTGAATGCAATTATATATTAAGTGTGATACCTAGATTTCACTCACACATAGCTCAGAAGAAAAGCATATATACAGTAAAACAGGTAGTTTGATACTTACAGGAGGAGATAACCAAAGAATCAGAGATATAGTGACAACTGTTATGTATCTAACAGCAATAAAGGTACTTTCACAGTCAGTCAGGCAGTATTCAGGCACTCATACAATCACCCAGCCACTACTCAGGCAGTCATCAAATCAGTGATTTACTATCCATGGAGTTATTCAATTACCAAGACACTACACATGTACTCTTGCTATCAGGCAGGCAGAAAATATGTAGCCATTGAACTATGCAGGCACTACCCATATATTCATTTGATCACCTAGGTACTAATTATTGACTTATGCAACTAACAAGGCTGTAACTACACAATCATTATAACATTTGCGCAGAATCTATGCAGCCATCTAAACATCCATGTACAACCCATGCAGTCATTGAAATACTGAGGCACAAACGTGCACTGATGAAACACTCAGGCACTACTCATGCACTCATCTAATTTCATAGAGAGTAACATTGTGGTAAACCTAACACCCATCCAGTACCTATGCAGTCTTTTAATTACTGAGGCAATAGTCGTGCACTATACGATCACCTCAGCAGTACACTTACTTTCATCCAATCTCTCAAGCAATGGAGTCATGCAGTCACTCACACACTAGTCATGCACTCATCTAATTAGCCTGGCACTACTGTTGCACTTATTCAATTCTCCAGGCACTACCCATGTAGTTATCTGAACATCCAGGGATTACCTAAACCAAAAACAAATGGGCAGCAGCATCCAATCACTGAAACACTATTCATGCACTCATCCAATAGGCTAGGTGATATGCATGGGCTTAGACAATCATGTATGCACTATCCATGCACTCTATAAATCACCTATATACTATGTATGCACTCTTGCATTTATCCAGGCACTAGAGTTGCTCTCATTCAATCATCCCACCAGTATCTATGCATTTATTGAATTATTGAAGCATTAGTCACGCACTTGTCTAATCATTCATGCTCTACTCATGCACTCATCCAAACACCCAGACACTAGTGGTATACTCATGTAAACACACAGGCAGTAAGTATGCAGTAATGGAATGACCCATGGAGTTATGACATAGTCAGGGAATCATCTAGGCACCACTTGTATCCTCAGGGAATCACCCAGGCACTACGTATGCACTCATTCATTCATCCAGGGAGTATTGATGTATTCAACCACAAACCCATGTATTTACAAGTTTTACTGAGGAATATTTAGTCTTTTAGAACCATGTGGGAAATTACATATGCAACCTGTCACACACACTTTGCAAGTACTCGGAAGATTTAGTAAGATATATGGTTGGATATAAATTAATGTGGATATTTGTATATGCAGCATTTCCCAAAATTTAAATCTGATACATTTAAGTAGAAAAGTACTGATATACTAAATACACCAGTGACACAGTGGTAGAGAGGCACGCATATAGCTCTTATGGTGTGTTTTTGGATTTACAGTGTTGAGACACTGTATGTACTTCTACACTTGGGTAATGCGGCGCAGAGCCACAAGCCATTTGGCTGTGCTCTCCCATGCACTGGTGCACAACCAGCTGTCATGCTCCAATGGAGGCACCCATGCAGCATGGTGCAAGGGTGCCTGTGTTGCGGGGATGATTGTTTTTGTGCAGGAAGACACACCTTCCTGTACAAAAACAATCACAAGGGGTATTTTCCTCTTTCTATGTGTGCTGCAGAATGAAGCACACATAGAAAGAAGAAAAAACAAGGAGAAATACAAGTATTTCTCCTTGTTGTGCCTCCCTACACCTTCCCCGGGGAGGTGTAAAATTCTGATGTATTCCCAGGTGTATGAATAGTTGTAAATCTGCGGATGTGGAAAAATGCATGTGTGTTGCGTGGGAACAACCACAGCAACACCCATTGCACACTCCTTTCACACAAAGTGCTGCATGAATATGGCCCGTATTTACAAGGTCAGGAAAAGCCATGCAAAGTGGCTTTACGTGGCCTTGTAAATATGGAGCATCACAGTACGCCAATGGTATGTCAAAAAAGTGAAGCTTTGGTGCATGGGGCTTGTAAATATGCTCCCTTGGCTTGATGTTTATTTTTAAATTTACTACAGAAGAGATAAACTGGTCTTTTACCATGAATAAGGTAGAAGTGAGATATGGTGCAGCAGTGTTGTAGGACAGGGTGCTAAAATATTAAAAGATAACCAATAAATAAAGTTTTGTGTTTTGCTTTGGGTTTGCTATATTGAAGTTAGTGCATGTAATATAGCTAGGTTCATCTGTAGGTTTAAAACTGCAACATACCATAAAAACTGTTTGTGTATTATGTGTAAGTCAGTAATAAAGTAGTTTATACGTTGGCTAGGGTAAAAATTAAAATATATATATATATATATATATTTTTTTTTTTTTAACAGAACAAGATAGACATAACTACATACAGTTAGAATGCCTACAAAAGCTCAGACGAAAAAGCAACGGAAGCAACTACAGCATCTCTGCAGAAATGAGTTACAAAAGGGGCAAAATGCAGAAAAAGTTCTGAACGAAAAAAGAGCTACTGGTAAGAGGACCAAGTCATTTCTAAAAAATATATGTGGACATTTGCAAAGATTACAAAATAAAGAAAATACAATTATGACTATGAGAAACAACAAGAGTGGGCAAAGTGTACATTGGAAGAAGAGAAAATATTGTAACAAACATGGACACAACATAACCAGGAGGCAGAAGCAGTTTAAGGAAATCAGAGCTAGGATATTTTGGTGTAGAGTGGTTGTAAATTTAGTGAGAAATTAAAAAAAGTGTAGAAGGAGAGATGCAGCGAAACAGAAAGAACAACTTGAGAGAGTAGTTGATAAGACAAATGTTTTGAAGAAGAAGCTTTTCATTTTGATACTCAACAGAATGAATACTGTTGACAAAATAGTGCTGTGCATGAGGAGATCAGAAGAAAAGATTAGGAGAGGATGTGGCCTAACAGGCTAGGGCGGTTGAGCTCAACAAATCTGAGGAACCGGGTTCGAGTCTCGCCAATGATGCTCAACATCCTGTGATTCAGGGCAAATCAGTTAATCTCCCCGTGTGTAACAAAAATGAATGTGTCCTTGTGTAACATAGCTGGTGCTCATGTAAAGCGCTCTGATACTTTCGGGTCAAGTTCGCGCTATATAAAACTCTGGAGAAAAAAAAAAATAGAAAAAAAAAACTTTTGTACAGTTTTTAGTGGAGAATGGAAACATACTTCTTGTACAGAGCCTTTCTTTAACAAAGAAAGCTATCTCCAGGATAACAGATTAGTTCATCTGATTGATGAAAAAGGACGATGTTATGAAATGAAGAATGGTAGTCCTATAGCAAAAGAGGTGATGGTACCTAGAAATGTGGAAGAAGTTATTGCAGAAGAGGTACAAGGAAGGTGTAGTCAGGGTCCTATATACAAATAGAATTGTAGTAGTGTTTGTAGTATTAGACAACAATCCATTGATATATTCAGAAAATTCCTATGTATCTTTCCAAGTCGAAGTTTAAAACACAAAATAAGTTATACCACTCAACAATGCAAACTTTAGTTATGAGGCTGTACTATGTGAAAACTCCTGCTTTATGTTTAGGAGAAATTAATATAGCACTTTTGCATGGTAATGTGGCAGACATAGAAAAGGTTTGTGGTGATGTGCAGTTTTGTTTCTCTGGTCCTGAGCAGGATTCTAAGGAAAATGAAGAGTTGTTAAGAGGAGGAGTTGCAGAACAGGACACATATATCACAGTTGATAGTTTTAAAGAAGAGATTACAAAATGTAACACATTGTTGTCTAAAAAAAACAGAGTATGTTTGTATATGTTGTCGATGAACTTACTAGAAGATTTAAACACAGACTGTTGACCTATATTTAAAAAGTGAAAAAGTTAATAATGATAACTGGCAAAAGTTACCTATGTATTTATTGTAGAGGGACGGTATGACTTGTCTTCATGGCAAGTTATATGTAAGTACTGTTACAACAAATTAGAAGATAATAAAATGAACAACACACCCTGCCGCAGACAGAGTTGTTCATAGCAGGTTAACCGTCATGAACAGGCGGGCGGAAAGGGACATCGTAATCCCTATGGCTCAAGGAGCCCATCAGATGCGTGACGGTCGGGCTTTCCGACGACCATCCTTCCGCCCACCATTATCATGTGGCGGGCAGAAAACATGCAAATGATGGCGGTGGTGGTCTCACCGTCATCGTAATCAGCCCCATAGATATTAGATACCCATTTTGTAAGAAAATAAAATGCCTGCTAATGTAGAAAAACTTTGAAGGGCCAAATCAGTGATGTCATGAGGGATGTTACTGACCATGCCATGAGTTATGAAATATGTGAGGTCATAAGCAGTGCATTGCAGGGGCGCGAGTTATAGTTAGCTCCCACTCATTAGAGCACCTTCCTTTCACTTATTTGTGAGCAATGGATATACAGTCACTGACACAAGCACACACTCACCCATACAGCCACTATTGTAATCACTCAGTCACATATACACACTCGTATACTCTAACACTCACCTATATTGCCTTTCACATATGCAGTCACTCACTCAATTACCACTGACACATCCATTTACTCAATGACACAGCCATACACACACTCACTCACCCATACAGCCCCTTACATACACACTCTAACTCATAGAGCTCACCCACACACTCATCCATACAGGCAGTTACACACCCTCTCACCCACCCACATAGACATTGAGACACCCATACACATATTCAGGCAACCAATCACTCACCCATACAGAAACTCACATACCCGCTTACACACCTATACAACCAGTTAGACACCAACTGACAAACCGATACAGACATTCACACAAGTCACTCACCCATATATTAGACACCTAATCACTCACTTATACAGTCAGTCACGCACACACTAAATCATACATAGAGGCACTAATACACCCACTGATTCATCAATACACCTAGGTGTATATATACTTAACACTCATAAACTTTTTAGAAACACTCACAGTCAACGGATGATGTCATCAGTGAGTTCATCAGTGATGTCACTGACCATGTCATGAGTGATGAAATATGTGAGGACATAAGCAGTGCATTGCGGGAGCGAGAGTTATAGTTAGCTCAGTTAACTATAACTGCTGATTTTCTCTGGTTTTGTGCATCCCAAATGAGTGTATAGAACCTAAATGGAAAAAAATTCTTCCTTTCCTTGGAAAGAAACTACTTTACAGGACTACTGGCCCCATTGAACCATTGTTCACCTATTAATACTAAATACCCCAGGTTCCCATATTGTAGGGTCCCCGTTTTTTTAAAACAGTTACCAAGTAAAAGCTCTGAGCATGGAGTTCGGGCTAAGGGCAGCAAACGGCAGGATAAAATCAGATAAAACTAGCACCAATACCTATAACCGGGCAAGTAGCCTGAGCCGCATTCACTACACTATGTTTGATCTGAGTGTCATCGTTATGGCTATGGGAGAAACTATTGATAGTGATCACAACCCCCTTTACCTAAGTATGACACCAATTTGGGGAGGTATAAGCACACAGAACAATGACAACCGCTGCTTAAAGTGGCGTACAATAATCACATGTGAAGACAAGCTCTCCAGTATGCATCGGGATCTGTTGGCAGGTACAACAGAATTACTGTCTCTGCTGGAGAAACCAGGAGGGTTAGCCGAAGTAAACAATGTCCACTCCCACTTTTCGAGCAACTGGGCATTTATTTCATCATAGCGGGGCATCATACAAATCCCAGACATAAAAAACGGTATTCAGAAACATTGTTTAGGTGCAGAACCTCTAGAATACAATTAGCCAAGGCAATAGCATCCAAGGACTGCGGACAACTTAGAATCACAAAGAAGATTTAGAAACTAGCCCTACAAAAGCAAAAAGAGAGTGGGATGAATCTCAGTGGCAGCTTATTAAAGAAGCCTGTGCCGCCAGAGACTCAAAAAAGTTCTGGTCGCTAATTACATGGGGCGAAGAATCTGGGGCTTAACCACCCCCAAACCATATCCTGGCCTCAGACTGGTGCGAACACTTCAAAATGCTCTATTCAGACGTTGATATACCGACCCCTGTGGGGAAGCCCCAAACAAGCCCCAGACCTCCAGTAGCAATATTTTCTCCCTGTGCGATATCGTGGCCTCTATTGGCCTAATAGTTCAGGCGAAAGCCCCAGATCCTGATGGGATCCCAGGGAATCTCTTTCTACATGATTGCCCTAGGTGGTCTTGTTACAATTTACAGCTCTTGAATGCAATAGTAAGAGGTGCTCTAGTTCCAGGGTCCTGGCGAGGGGCGGAGGTGGTCCCCCTATATAAAAAAGGGGACAGAGATCTGCCATACAACTATAGGCCTATTAGCGTAATAGATGCTATATATTCTGCCGAGCCCTTCTACAAAAGATTCAGGCATGGGCAGAAGAAGAAGCTATCTTAACATCATACCAAGCATGCTTCAGAGAAAAGACAGGGACAATAGACCAGATGTTCCGCCTCCTCCTTCTATACTGGAAAGTTGACAGGGGTAGCTTCTATTTAGCTTTCATCAATCTAAAGAAAGCTTTCAATCTAGTTCCCCAAAAAAACCTGTGGCAAGCCCTTAAAGACATGGGAACTTCAAGCAAACTACTCAATTTGGTAATAGGACTTCATGAAGCCAACTTTGCCCGGGTGAGGTGGGGTTCGCAGGGGCAACTTACGGACCCAATTCCAGTCAGCAGGGGAGTACGCCAAGGATGTGTATTGGCGCCCACGCTTTTCTCCATATATATGAATGACGTAGTATGATTCCTCTCCTAAGAGCCTATCAATGCTCCAAACTTAGGCGGGGAAAAGGTAGTGACCCTATTGCTCGCAGACAACACCTTGCTGGTGTCTCAACCCCGGCGCGTTACAGCTACTCCTTAACTGATTTCTGCGACATGCAGGGTTTAGAGATAAATACGTCAGAAACTAAATTCATGACCTTAAACCCCAAAAATCCTACAGGATAATGCCAACCTTGGAAAGGGCATCACTAAGGAGAGTAAGTACATTTGATTATCTAGGTGTAAAATTAGCTGAGAAAATGTGCTGGAGACCCCATGTAACAAAGATGGCCCTGAAAAATAAGCAGATAATAGGTGCCCTGGGAAAAAGAACATCGCTCCTCTTCAAGTAAACCAGTTGCCATGGCCCTGCTGTTGTGTAGTTCCTAATAATACATAGGATCTGCGCGTTTAGACAACATAAACTAAGGGATTGGTGTCCAGACTGATTCCAGACACCCCCAGAGGATGTGTTAGCCTTTAGACCAGCTAGCTCACAGTGCCACCATAAGCCCCCTAATCTTACCAAGGAGCGAATAGTTTCTGGAAACTATCAAACATGACAAACCTTGATCCTTCAGGGATCATGGAAACAGTAAAGTACTTTTCAATCAGTCACTCGTACTCACTCGGTCTCAGAGAGATACACAGAATAAACAATGGGGCTGTTTTCAATAAGCATTTATTGAACCAGCGTCAAACTAGCATAACACATGTTTGCTGCAACAATCATTAGACAGAAACAGATATATAAGATTACAACCACCTACAGAGTAAATAAAAGGTAGAATTCCACCATGGTGATTAAACAGTAAATATATGCAGCCATGTCGATACATGGCAGTAATCAGGCGTACTCTACGATGCAAACCCTATGTAAGTATACTTACGTGTACCTAGCATGTATGTGGGTGTGTAAAGCCAAGAATCCCATAGGAAAGAGCCAACCCCTTCCCTGATGGAAGAGAATGAAGGACCCCGTCTTGGTCTCGAGTTGAATACCCCGCAAGGGATGTCAGACCACTGCGTGCTGGAGCTTCTGCAGGCAGGGACCTCAGCATCTTGTGTCAGCGTGGAAGCTTCTCCTCTGGCTACCTAGCGAAGATATGGTCCTTTTATACCCAAAAGGTACCCCCAGGGGTTCTACCTAGATAGAAATGGCTTGCCATTATGTATAGTGGACCTGTCGTCCAAGGATGACGATAGCGGTGACTTTTGTACAGAGTTAATTATACAGAAGATGGTAATCCTGCTGTGTACGTCCTGTGCAGGGGATTAAGATATGATACTAGGAATTCTCATGCATATTAAATGAGGCCAGTTTCAGAGAAAACTGATCGACATTTATTCAGCACATAACTAGGTAAAAGGTCAGTGCCAGAAATATTCTGCAGCGCAAGGTAGGACAAATGGAAATAAAAGGTTGTGTAGCTACCTAGGCCTATATTGGGGTGCATTGGGGCTCATAACACTGCAAATTTATGACTTAAAAGCAGCTAGTTCTGCCTTGCACGGGTCTGAATTGTGGGGCTTCGACAAATTGGAGGAGCTTACTAGATCAGAGCACAATTTCCTAAAAAATCTGGTGATGCTGCCCCAGAGTACCCCACTCAACCCCATAATGTTAGACATGGGAAGACAATCTATTACTGATATAACCAAGCTCTGCCCATTACTATTCTCGGTCAGAATTAGGTCAACTCCACAACTGTCTCCGTACGCCAATGCCATGGCAGAAGTAACCCACCTAGATATTTGTAACAAGATTGGATGCTTAGGTAACATAAGGAGGCTCTTATCGGATATAGGGTTACAGGGAGCCTGGGAAAATGCTGATCCATCCTTGCTCCCCCAAAAAAGCTTAGTGGAGAGACACTATTGGGACTGGGTTACACAAATAGAATGCTGTAGATCTTCTTGGGGGAAGCCAACAATAGAATGTAGGCTCCTCAAACAGGCCAGCTCCCTGGAGCTCTTCCATGATCTAATACAAACACCTAAGGATAGAAAATTGTACATCCAGTTTAGGCTTGGCACTCTCCCCTTGAACGACTTCATAGGCAGATGGCGTAGTAATGTATCAACATCAGGAAACTGCCCAGGGTTTAAGGCACCCACAGAATCCGTGGCTCATGTCATGTTTGCCTGTTTGGCTTACACATGTCCGAGATTAAAATGGTTAAGACCAACCTATAAACAAATAGGTACACACAAGTACCTGGAGGCCGTGCACATTCTCAAATCTGACACAAGACCACAGTATGCCTGTGCAGCCGCTAAATTCCTTGGCCACAAGTGGGGATTAGGAAAAGGGCCCACCAAGGGAGACTATGATGGGGGACAGGTAATTCCTGCACACACAACTCCCACCCCCTTTTTATTGCTTCTCTGTTGTAACCCTGCACTCACTATAAGCAAAAGAGCTTGGGCACGACTGAGGGCTTTTAAATGAGAATTAGGCAGTACTGTTTTAATCTGTTCATTCCAAATTAGCAGAGAGGTTGCTTCTTGGAATACAAATCATAGTTTTTAAGGGGGCTTTTAATCTGAACAACTTGGTAACATGACTGAACCACTATTGTACATATGCACCATTTATCTTGTAATGCACCTTAATTCCCCAGACAACTCGTTTTTAATTATTTATTTAAAGTCATAACTGCGAAACGTTTGTAATCAATCAAGCAAACGTATTATAAATAATGGATTTTTTTATGTGAGCTGAGAATGTGAAAACCTTTATGGCATGTATCCCGAAATAAAGTATTTTTGATTGATTTATTAATAATAGGACTAAAAGTGTATTTCAGTGGGATTGCCCATAGTTTGATGTTCTTGCAAAATGTGAGTGTCAACAAGAGTTCTTAGTCTCTAAATGCACATTACTTCACATGCAGATACATGTTGCCCATAACTTCACCCTGAAGTTGCTTAGCTCTTTTTCACTACCTAAATAAGGGGCATATCTACAAGGGCTTTATCTCCGTTTTTCTGGCTTTAAAAGCCAGAAAAACGGAGATAAAACTATCGCCCTATCAACAAGAGGGTGCTAACATGCATAATCGCATGTTAGCACCCTTTCCGACGCCCCTTTGCATCTCTAATGAGATGCAAAGTGGGCGTCACTGGCGTACCCGGATGGACTGCCTTGAGAATATCGCTGATGTTCACATCGCGATATTAACAAGGCAGCCCATAGATTTTAGCAGACGTTAGATTTTGGCGAAAACGGCCGTTTCGCCAAAATCTAACGTCTGCTAAAATCCTGACTTACCTATGTTAGACATAGGGGATGGATTATGCTGATACGACCCTGTGGGTCGTATCAGCAAGGTTATCGCCGTTTTGCAGGGAACATCGCTGGAAAACCAGCGATGTTCCCTGCAAAACGGCGATAACCTCGCTATCTCTGGAATTCTTATCGCCCTGGGGAAACGCGTTGTTAATAACGCGCTACCAGGGCGATACATACCAGAGATAGCCTGCGTTAGGGAATTCGGCGCTCAGCACGGCCAGCGATAATTATCGCTGGCCGTTGATAATATGCCCCTAAATAATTTCCACATGTAGTACCAGTGAAATTGATGTATACATGAATGATTTGTTTGGATATCGCAGAAAGTTTGCACAGTGGTAGAGTGCCAGTGATGTCTTTGCAAAACATTTTCCAAAATGTCACACCTGACATCATCACTATGACTTACTTGGTCATGAGAAGAAGGGGAGCTGAAGGTCGTATGGAGTGGCAAAAGCTTACATTCCACACTAAGGGGGATATTCTCAAGAACGGGCGATAATTATCGCCAACCTAGGATAACGCAATTTTACATAACGCCGTCTATCGCGGGAAACTAACGCCGTGTTAACGGCGTATTCTCAACACACCGGCAACAGGCAATAGTTTCCCGATAACGCGTCAAATGTCCGCGTTAAAATTACCGGGACGCCAATAAAAAAGGAAACCCGAACGTGAAAAAAGTGGCGATTGGCCCAACAGCGACAAAAATATCAGCAATAAGCAGCGCCAGGCTTGCTATTCCCACGTCAGGCGGGAAAAATCACCATAAAAGCTGCAAAAAAACAAAAACAAAACCCAAACAACTGAGAAGTACCATGGAGGAAGCTGGAGCAACTACAGAGGCCAACCAGAACCCCACAAACCCCCCGGAGGACCAGCCAGGGACCTCGGGGAAGGAGAAGAAGAAGAGGAACCTGCGATTCAGTCCGCAGGTAAACAAGATCCTGATTACGGAGGTGATAGAACTCTACCAACAACTGTTCATCACCTCCACTGTGTCATAGGCAACTAAAAATGCAATATGGCAGTCCAACTTGGCCAAGGTGAATGCAGTTGGAGTGAAGAGTAGGGAAGTGGACGACTGCAAGAAGCGCTGGAATGATGTGAAGCGCAAAACCAAGCTGAAACTCGCTAACAACCGGAAAGCAGCAATGCAGACTGGAGGTGGGAGTCCAGCGCCACAGCAGGAGCTGGATGAGATGGAGGAAATGATGTCCACAGTCATCAGTGGGGAGACGGTGGCAGGAGTTGGGGGACCGGACACTTCTCAACATGACCTGACCCAACAGCAACAGGGTGAGTAACAACCAGGAACTGGGGGAGATGGGCACAATGGCACACATGCACAATTAAGTATAGCACAGTGCACACCCACAATGACTCTGGATCATGTCCCTGATCTCCTTGGCATACTGCAGCACACATAGAAACAGCAAGTAGGCCCCCGTAGACAATGTGCCCAGAGGGGGCCCTCCCCACACATCACTAATCTCACAACAAACCCATGCACATGTGCTGAACCCAGCAAAGCTGCGGGTCCGTGAGCCACACTGACAATGCAAGTGACACTGCATGACGATTAGCATGGCTGCAGTCCAATTATCATGACATGGTGCACGCCACAACACTGAGGTGGCTGAGTGTGGACCACATCCGTAAAGGAGCAGGTCACACTCTGACACATCCATGTGCACAAACAACCCCTGACGTCAACAAGACATCTGCAGACAAACCATGGCCAAGAGTCCCAACTCCCACCAAGAGCCCAATTTACCCAAGTCTGCAACATCTCAGCACTGTATAAGCACGGAAGTGAAAGGCACACCACCTGAAAGGGATAAGGGGCAGCAAAATCAGAGCTGCAGGGGCGACTCTCCCACAATGCAGCACACACACATAAGAATCAGAGCACATCAACATTGACAACAATGTGGTACAAACTGCAACACTTTCACAACAGAACAGAGGACACGACTGCTGCCGCTTGTGTGTAGAAACTAGCCAATCACATTTGGCATAGCAGGAAACTGTGAGATGATAATGTACAAGTACAACCCCACATCCCTGATGGTGTAGAAATGTCCACTGTCCCGCATCAAATAGGCATCTCCTCCCAAACAGTCACAATGTACATTGTCATGCAGTCTGTTTATAAACTTGTCCAATGCGTGACCATATATGGAACACACTGTTAAACTGCATCTCCCCTTTACACTGCAGAGGGAGAATCAACACCTCCTGCAGAGCAGACCGTACATCTCTTCACTGATGATGAAAAGGACCTCCACACCATCGACACCGACGCCCTCCAACAACTCATGGACACCCTCAGCACCCCACCCCCAGAAGCAGGGCAGCCCAGCTGCATCGAGGAGACCCCACCCCCTGCACAGACCACACAGCAGGAAGCACCCACCACCACGGCTGTATCCCAGGACCCCCACAACCAACACATGGCATTCCAACACCGTGTGTTAGAGGGCCAGAAGGAGATGGCTGATCAGGTGCGGGTGGGGTTCGACCTCATGGCAGCCAAACTAGTTGCCATACGTGGGTGTCTAGGTCCCATCAGGGACCACTTACAGTCCCTAACGGACACCCACAGTCCGCTCCATGCTCTGTAACAAGCCATGGCTGACATTGCTGGAGTCATGACTCTGAGACAAGAACAACTGTCTAGTCAGAGTGGCTCCAGCGATATCAGCCGGGAGTTGGGACACATGCGGAGGATCATGGAGAACATGGAGGGGATGCAGGCGGAAAGAATGGCTGCCACGGCTGCACACCAGCGAGATGTAGCTGGGATCTTCCATGCCCTGCAGATTCTCATCATGGCATTGCTGCCACAAGGCCTGGCGCGGATGAATGCTGCTACTACTACTCCATCCACATCTCCGCCCCCTGATGTGTCAGTGCCTCACAGTGCGGCAGACAATCCACCTCCGGCCCCTGATGTGTCACTGCCACACAGTGCGGCAGACATTCCACCTCCGGCCCCTGATGTGTCAGTGCCACACAGTGCTGCAGACAAAACACCACCACCCACATGTGAGGCACATCACACATCAGAGGACGATGATGTGGATGATTCTGCCTTTGTGGTAAGAAGGGAGCGGTAGCATTAATCTCTGCCATATGGCCTGTTTCAGCTTGGTTCTGCCCTCTGCATCATGCCCTGGAATAACACCTTCCACTGTCCCCCGATGCACTCTGAGACACTAACCTTGGACCTCCACATGGACTGCCATATTTGGTTTGGTTACCAATGACACAGCAATCAGACTGCGGACTGAACTCTTTCTCTTCCGATGAACTTGTCAATCCCTAAAGGACTCTGGCTGGCCCTCCACGGGGCAACAATGTAAAGTGGGGTTTGCATGGCCATGTACTGGTCCAGCTTCAACACTCCACCAAATGTAATTAAAATATTCTAATTCACACAGATGTGTCATGTCTACGATCAAGCAAGTATGAAAGTATGGATGAATGTAGGGGCAGTGATTCCAAAAAAAGGTACTCCCTGGGAACTGATATCAATGCGCATGTTTGACCGTGACCGAGATAGGCAGTGAGATGACTGGGAATGTGTAAACTAGCTGGGGCTTCATTGCTCCTAAACAACAATCTCGCAATTTCCCAAATTAGCCCCACTTCAATGTAGGAAATAGGGCTGTGTGTAAAAAAGTCAAAGTCAAAGTTATGTGGATGCCACAGCTCGGAGCAATGATTTGTTTGAGTGTGTAGTGGTTGGACTCCTGGGATAGTCTGTGCGTAAGTTTGAAGGTCATTCCATGCAAGAGAACTGCGAGCAAGGACTTCTGTGTGTGGGGTGTGTATACGTTGGTCTTTGGTTAGCGCTGTGCGTAGTGTGGGAGCCATCATCAGCTGCTATGGTATCTCTCAGGGGGTGCCGGGCGCATGCAATTCCAGGGTCGGAGGTGCAGATGTGCTACCACCTTCTAGTTCAGACAAAGGAGCTTTCATCCCTAATGTTAGTTTGTCATCTGCTTGCATTCTGGAAATGTGATGTGGATTTTTGGGGGGGATGTCACTGCTTCGCCTTCCGGCATGGTTGAACCCTTACCAGCCATGTACGTGCCCTCACGGTCAATTTTGCATGCTCTGATGTAGCAGTGGTGTTTTGCTGCAGTCTGACAGTGATGGGTACAGGTAGCTGTGAGGAGGCGCGTGACTTCTCACCTTGCACCTATTAGCTGACACTGTTCACTACTATTGATGGATGATGGCCGTGTACACATGTGATCTGTACATGGCACATATGTCCAGGGGACACCATGGTGTGTTCCACGCAAGGTATTCCTGCTGGCTTTTTGGCTGGTGTGCATCTCCCATGTTGCTGAGGTGTTCACTGTGCCCCCATTCCCCTTACGTCCATGTTGCTCATGTTGTGGGACTTGAGTCACAGGGTGCATCTCTGCATCAGGGTGGTTCATATTGGACCCCAAATGACACCCGCAATTTCATATTTGACCCCAAAAGACACCCGAAATGTCATATTTGACCCCAAATGACACCCTGTTGTCTTTTTATGAACACCAATGACAGCCTTCATGTCATGTTTTTGTACACATGTGATATGCTGATGAGTGGGATTACATACTACATTTGACACCCTGAAATGGTATTTCGAATACGTGACACCCTAAACAGCCTCTCTGTACAGAGGTGACGTACCCACCATCTATTTGCTATTTGTGAGATTTTTAGCACTTAATGTTGCACTTACACTTGTCAGAGTGATGTGCTAATGCAGAGGACTGACATGCACACAGGGAATGTGTGTTGCAATGAATTTATTTGCACATGCTGTTCATGGGGTCATTTTGTACTGTTCCATGATTGCTAAGGACAGTCACAATGTGACGTGCTCATGCGAAGAAATTGTTAATGATTGTGTTCCTTCGGGCTATTCCTGCTGCAGCTGCAGTGGGGTGTGGTCCATCTGCCTCATCTTCCTCATCATCGTCCGGTGCATCTGGCACTTGGATCCAGGGGGCATTGGTGCGTAGACATATGTTGTGCAATACACAACATGCAATGATCATCTTGCACACTATTTCTGGGCTGTACAGGAGTCTTCCACCTGTGATGTCCAGGCACCTGAAACGTGACTTTAACACGCCAAATGTGCGCTCAACAATGCCCCTGGTGCGTTTGTGGCCCACATTGTACTGCCTCTGGGCCGGGGTGTTCGGGGCTCGGAGGGGTGTCATCATCCACGGGCAGAGTGCATATCCTTGATCACCTGTGGGAGGTAAGTGAGATTAGTGTAAATTGGTGGTTCTGCATGCTGTTTTGGCAGACTTACAAGTTTTGTGGTGTGTGATTTGTGCGACTTTGGGATTCATGTTTGCCATGTACTGTTCTGGCAAATGTGCGGGATCAATGTGTATTATGTAGCCTCACAGCTGCTCCTCCCTCCCCCGAGCCTATTTACTTGTGTGCGTTGCGCGGTTGCATCACTTGCACTCCTACGGCACACCATTGTCATGCCTGTCTGTGCATGTCCACAAACCTGACAACAACACTGTAATGTTGGCCGTTGAAGGTGGGCAGCCACGTGTGTGTAGGCCTATGGTAAGGATAGGGCGGACACAGATGTAGAGTTCAGGCCTGGCTGAACTCGCGCTGTGATTGAGGCTAGGCCTTTGGCTTATGCTGCGGCAATGAAGATACACACACAACAGTTGGCATGTATGAGCCAAGATCCTGAGCGGTCTTGCACTCCTTTATTCATCCATTCGGGCGAGCCCGCCCTCCGGGTGCATGCTACATTGCAACATTGTCGATTAACCCTTTCCATGCGTCGGACGGCTGGGGGCCGTCCGACGTCACGGTGGGTGTGTGCGGAGGACGGCCGGGGGCCGTCCCAGACATGCCCACTCAAGGGAACGCCCAGCACCGCGGCGGAATCCGCGCCGCGGTCAAGCGGTTAAGGGCTGGGTGGCGCCGACACTACAACAGAGACACACGCCATAGTTACTTTTGTGACCAGCCCGGAACTGAACCACGCCCAAAGCCCAGAACTGAACCACGCCCAGAGCCCAGAAATAAATCACGCCCAGAGCCCCGGGCCATTTCTTCACACTCCTCACACGCCTACACGTGCGCCACCGCCGCCGCTCTGGGATGACGTGCGCTTCAGGGTACGTCTCCAGAAGTTCCACCCAGGCTTTCCAGCGGCCTGCCTGGGACGGGGGTAGCCCCGTGACTGTGAAGGGCTCCAGTTGCGTTAATGAGGATATGCTGTTGGCTGCTGGAGGCGGACTTGTGGGGTAGCCCCACGGGACAATGACTTGTGGGGCACAGAGGTAGTGGCACCTGAGGCACTGCATCCGGCACGGGCCTACCGCCATGTGGTGATGACTTGCAGTGCACTGAGGTAGGCCCACCTGAAGAGCTGAGCGGTTGTGCTGCCTGCGATGATGCAGTAGGCCTGGAGGTCCGGACTGGATTTGATTTGTGTGAGACCTGCTGGACCACAGTGTAGGCCGGAGGGAGCAGTCAGCACACACAGAACTCCACGGTGCCGCAGGGTGCGCTTGGGGCCTATTGCGCGGAAGCCAGCGATCGGCTGAGGAGGCTGCCAAGCTTGCGGGCCTCGGGCTTGAAGATTGCACCGGCATGTGGTGGGCCCTCTTGGAGAGACGCCAGTGGCGGCAGGTGAGCAGTGAGGCCTGGGTGCGCAGGGGCGGGCAATCACCGCTGGGCGCCGGACGGGTCTTGGGACCAGCGGGCTGGGGTGCAGCAAGTGCACCGGATCGCACAGGTACCAACGGTCACGGTGGCGGCCTCGTGGCATGGTGAGGGGCGCCACCCTGGCAGACACGCCCCTGCAGGCGATGACGAGATGTGCACCGGGTGGCGTGTGATGTAGCCACCTTGTCGCCATTGTAAATTTGGCCGTTGAAGGTGGTCGGCCATGTGTGTGTAGGACTATGGTCAGGATATGGTGGACACAGAGACACATGCAGTAGTTACTTTGGTGGCCATCCCGGAAGTGAACCACGCCCAGAGCCCCGGGCTATTTATTCACACTCCTACGCTGGACTGACGTACGCCGGCCCAGCCCACTACGCTTACGCTGACAGGTGGGGGGCAACATGGCTACATGTCCAGGGTCTTCCCCACTGCCTGACGTAACATGGTTGCGTCCACTGTCCACAACACTACAAACACCAGCAGTATATGTCTACATGGACATGTCTGTGCTCTGCATACTCAAGACTGTCCAGCACATCACCGCCACACTTGGCATTGTGTACATTCTTATTCATGGGTCACTTGCCTCCTTCGCACATTCTTGGTTCCCACCTCTCCCCACATTCTGCAATTGTGCGGCAGAGGGGCTATGCCTTTGTGGATGGTTTGTCTACATGTCTGGCCCCTGTTACCACAGTTACTTGTGTTGTTGTGTCTGGTAGGTGGGCATGTTGGTTGGCATGTTGTATGTGATTTTGTTACGTGTGCATTCCCACAGTTGTGAGTTACATGATTGTGGAGTTGAGGTGTGTGGTGTGTTCCGTTGGTACTTACCAACGAGCAGTCCATTTCCGTAGGTGCCATCCTGAAAGCGCTGGTTGATGATGGACTGTCGGAAGATGTAGGAATCATGCACACTGCCTGGGAAGTTGGCGACGACATTGGTGAACAGTCCCCGGTGGTCCACTATTGCCTGCACATTGATGGAATGTGTGTGATTTCTGTTGCGTTAATTGTGTGTAGTGTCGGCAGGGGGCACAAGTAGGACATGTGTGCAGTCAATTGCCCCCAACACGTGCGGGAAGCCAGCTATGGCGTAGAAGCCTTGCTTGGTCTCCAGCTGTTCCTGCGCAGTGTGGGGGAAGTGAAGGTGCTGGTGTATCAAGCTGATGATGGCATCCAAGACAGGTGTGAGGAACTTTGATAGGGCTGGCTGTGAGACTCCTCCGACTCTGGCAGTTGTTGGTTGGAAGGTATCAGAGGCCAACAAGTGCAGCACAGCCAGCAGCTTTGTCTGCGGAGGGATGTTGGTTGTCCGCTGTGTTGGTACCGTCAGCCTGTGGGCAATGTGGGTCAGGATGCGGAGAATGGTTGTCCTTTTGAGCCTGTAGTGGGCAATGATATCCTCTGGCGTTAAGTCTCTGAGGCTGGTGCGTTTTCGGAAGGTCCGCTGTCTTGTTCTGCGCTGCCTCGGTGGTAGTCCGGGGGGGTGGTCCTGAGGGTGGGGGTGGTCCTGGGGGCGGTGGGTGTTGTGGCCCTCTTGGGTCTCCAAGCTGCATGATTAGTAGCTCCATGGCATCTGTTGGTCTTCAGATGTGGCTCTGGGCTGGGCTCCCTTTATACTGCAGGTTTTCGTCCTACTTAAGACCAGAAAAAAGCAGGTCTTAAGTCCCTGCTGCTGACGTGCCTTATCGCCTGTTTTTGGACCGCATCGCTGGTCGTTGAGAATATCGCGAAGTGGTGTTATCGTGAGTTTTTGCACGGGAACGCCTACTCTGCATATGATTAGCGTTAGTTGTCGCTGTCATCCTTGGCGATGTTTTTAGTGGCAGCTATTGCAGGTAAACTGACGATGTCGGCTTTTAGTGCAGGCTTGTGAATAGGCCGATAAATCTATCGCCACTTTTGTGGCAGAAAAGTGCAGCTAATTCGGCGATGAGACCTTGAGAATATGCCCCTATGTGTAATGAATTTGAAGCTAATATATCTGATCCTCAGTATATTTCAATTCATTTTGGCAGTGTTTTTCTGAGCATTTTTCATGGTTTCCTGCAATGGGCGGGCGGCGCCCTCCCTATCCTGACCGCTGTGGCTGCACTGGCCGCGTACGCACTGCACACCAGTAGTTGGATTTAAAATAATAAGTAACAACAATGTTACTTACCATTTTAAATCCAAAACAGAACGGAGCACTGCCACCGTGCTGGACTCCAGTGCTGAATCCCGAATCCTGCTGCCTGCCTGCGACGCTCTTAGTCAGACTCCAGCGTCATTGCGTCAGGCAGGCCAGGCAGGCCAGGCACTGATGCAGGCAGTTTGGGGGCAAGTTTGTGACACATGCGCTTTGCGCATCTATCACAAAATGAAACTGTAGCATACCGGGCGGACATGGTGTCAGCCCGGTAATTATGTTTAAAGCCCTGTTGGGGCCCGCCCACTAATGATGCCAGGCAGTGTCAAAATTCCAGAGCAGCCTCGGGCGGGTACTGTATAAGCCCGAGGCTGCATTACTAAGGCTCACAAAAATTGTCAATGTTGACCACTGCCCTCACCCCTCCCTTTCACCAGTCGTCACAGGATGGGGTGGGGTCAAGCATCTCTATGACGAGTTGGGAAAGGTAGGGGTTTTTTTTTTTCGTTAGTACAATAATGATTGCCAGCATTATTGTAATAACTTTACTGACTTCAATTTAAAAAAACTACACACACACATTTCCTTATGTCACAGAGTCATGAGACTTAACTCATGACCCTGTGAGGTGGAGTCACATGCTGCATGCTGCACAGAGTAGAGCTTTCACTTTCAGCTCCTCTGAACCAGTAGCAGCTCAGAATTGAAGGTGGCAGGAGCAGGTCCAGACACGTCAGGAGAGGCATACAGCAACCAGCATCGAGGCCATCAACTGGCTGACTAAGACAGAAGCAGCTGCCTGATAAGGTAAGTGTGAAATATTAAATTGTACTTTTAATTTTTTGTGCAATGTTTGCATTGTTTAAATATGCTGCTTTTTAATTATTTTAGCATATTGCCCAGTTCATTTAGCAGGTCTAGTATAATAGCTCATGAGTGCATTTAAAAAAATTAGCAAGGTTTAATATGATATTAACCCTTGCAAGTTTTTTTAAATGCACTCTATGTCTGATGCAAAGCAGATCATGTAATATACAGATGACAATATTTTTACTTTATGTAGCTAGATAAGTGGGTCACTGCTTTTAACACAGAGATAGTTTTGTTATTGACAGTTCATAAATTGTAATCCTCCTAATATAGCACAGTGAGCTATAAACAACATGCAACTCTTACACCTTGTATCCCTCACTCACTTATGTAACACAACCTGTACATTGATTTACACACTCTTGAATTATTGTCAATATATGTGTGCAAGTGATCTAAAGTGCTCTTACACCCTACATACGGATGAGTAGCACTATAAAAAGAAATACAAACAAAATAGTGGTATTTAAATTGTTATTTGTGTAAATACTTTAACAAACCAGCTTATATGGCATTATTATAGTGCATGCATATCCCTTATATATAGGGACTGAACAAGCTTCTCTTGAAGTGATAAGCTTTAAGCCTTTCTTTCCCCTCCATTGCATTCAATAAATCAGTATTTTTATAAAGCGCGACTCCTCACCCATAAGGTTTTCAAGCAGTGTGGGGGTGAGGGGAGCGGGTGAGGGGATCTGCGGTTCAGTCGAAGAGCCAGGTCTTGAGGTCCTTCCTGAATTGCGGACATAATGGTGATTGCCTGAGGTGGAGAGGCAGGGAGTTCCAGGAGTTAGGAGAAGGATCTTTCTCCAGCAGTGGTCTTGCTGATACGTGGGATGGTGGCCTGGGCCAGATGGGCGGAGCGGAGATGTCTGGTGTAAGTGTAGAAGGAGAATTGGTGGTTGAGGTATCAATCAATCATGTGTTTGTTAAGCGCGACTACTCACCCGTAAGGGTCTCAAGGTGCTGGGGAGGAGGGAAGGTGCAGGTTCCAGTCCATCAAGGAGGGGGTCTGTCGAAGAGCCAGGTTTTGAGGTTTCTCGTGAAGATGGGGAGTGATGTTGTCTGTCTGAGGTGGAGGGGTAGGGCGTTCCAGGCTCTGGCCGTGAGGAAGGAGAAGGAGCGGCTTCCCGATCTGGTCTTTCTGGAGTGGGGGACCACGGCGTAGGAGAGCTGGGCTGATCGTAGGATCCTTTGGGGTGCGTGAAATTTGAGTCAGCTGTTCAGGTATGCTGGTCTGGTGTTGTGGAGGGCTTTGTGTGCGTGGGTGAGAATCTCGAAGGTGATTCTATCCTCGATGGGGAGCCAGTGGAGTGTGCGCAGGTTCTGGGAGATATGGCAGTGTCTTGGCAGATTGAGGACCAATCTTGCGGCGGCGTTCTGGATGTTTTGTAGCTTGCGGGTGAGGTTTTTGTTTATTCCGGCGTAGAGTGCATTGCCGTAGTCGAGTCTGCTGGTGACGAGGGCGTGAGTGACGGTCTTTCTGTGCTCGAGGGGGATCCATTTGAAGGTCTTACGTAGGAGGTGGAGGGTGTGAAAGCAGGAGGATGCGACGGAGTTGATCTGGCGGTCCATTTTGAGCTCGGAGTCCAGGATGATTCCAAGGTTGCGTGCGTGGGCCGTGGGGGTGGGTGGGTTTCCTAGGGCGGGGGGCCACCAGGTGTTGTTCCAGGCGTCGGGGTGTGGGCCCATGATGAGTACTTCTGTTTTCTCAGTGTTGAGTTGTAGGCAGCTGCTTTTCATCCATTTGGCGACAGCTTCCATGCCTTCTTGAAAGTTGTGTTTGGCTGCGTTGGGTTCGTTGGATAGGGAGAGAATGAGTTGGGTGTCGTCCGCGTATGAAACAATGTTGAGTCCGTGGGTTCTGACGATGGGGGTGAGCGGAGCCATGTAGACGTTGAAGAGTGTGGGGCTGAGGGAGGACCCCTGGGGGACTTCGCAGGTGGTTGGTGTAGGGCCCGAGATGAAAGGAGGGAGTTTGACCCGCTGCGTTCTGCCGGAGAGGAAAGAGTGGATCCAGTCGAGGGCCTTGTCCCGGATCCCTGCGTCGTGGAGTCTGCATGTTAGGGTGCAGTGGGAGACTGTGTCGAAGGCCGCTGAGAGGTCAAGGAGGATGAAGGCTCCTGTTTCTCCTCTGTCCAGGAGGAAGCGGATGTCATCTGTTGCGGCAAGGAGGGCGGTTTCTGTGCTGTGGTTTTTCTGAAGCCGGACTGGGAGGAGTCGAGGATGTTGTGCTCTTTGATGAAGGTAGCGAGTTGGCTTTCGCTGGGAACGGGAGCAGGGAGATGGGTCTGTAGTTTTTGAGGTCGGTGGGGTCCACCGAGGGCTACTTCAGGAGGGGGTTGATCTCGGCGTGTTTCCAGTCATCGGGGAAGGAGGCGTTCGCAGGGAGCGGTTGAGGGTGTGGCAAAGTATGGGTGCGATGGTGTCGGTGGCTCTGTTGAAGATGTGGTGGGGGCAGGGGCCTGTGGGGGCCCCGGAGTGGATTGTCTTCACCATCTTCAGTGTGTCTTCGGTGGTGAGGGCTGTCCAGCTGTCAATCATTGGCTTCAGGGTGTCAGGGGTGGCTGGTGAGGGTTCATTGTGTTGGTTGTCTTCGTCGAAGTTGTCGTAAATGTTCTTGATTTTGTGGTGGAAGAAGGTGCTGAGTTTGTTGCAGAGGTCTTGTGAGGGAGGAATGTCAGTAGCCTCGCTGCTGGGTTGGGTGTACTCCTTGATGATGCTGAAGAGTTCTTTGCTGTTGTGCGCGTGCGTGGAGATTCTGTCTTCAATCGCTGTTTTTCTCGTATTTCTGAAGAGTTGGTGGTGGGCGTTGGTGGCGGCTCTGAAGTTGTTGTGGGCTTCTGTGGATTTGGAGTTACTCCAGGCCTTTTCGAGGTGGCTGCATGTGCGTCTTGACTCTCGAAGTTCGGTGATAAGCCATCTGGCTTTCTTGGCATGTGTGTTGTTGTTCTTCTTGAGGGGGGCTATGGTGTTGGTGCTGTCGGAGATCTATCTGTGCAGAGTTCGGGCTGCGGTTTTGGGGTCGTCGTCTTCCGCGGTGGTTCGGGTGGAGTTGCCGAGTGAGGAGGTGAGCTGGTCGTCGGTGATTTTGGTCCAGTTTCTTCGTGGGAGCAGGTGCTGGTGTCTGTGGATGGTGGGAGTTCTGAAGGTGAAGTGGATGCATCGATGGTCTGTCCACGGGAGTTTGATGGTGTGTTTAAAAGTGATGGAGTTTCCTGTTGTGAAGAGGGGGTTGAGGGTGTGTCCTGCTGAGTGCGTGGATTCGGTCACGATCTGGCGGAGTCCAATGTTGTGGAGGTTGTCCAGAAGGGATGTGGTGTTAGGGTCTAGTTGGTTGTCGAGGTGGAAGTTGAGGTCTCCCAGCAGGGTGTAGTTGGGAGGTGAGGTATGCATGTCCAGCGTTGTGGAGGGATTTGTAGGCGTGCGTGAGGAGGTTGAAGGTAATTCCTTTGTTGATAGGTAGCAAGTGAAGGACTCTCTGGTGACCAGGGATGTGGCTAAGCGTGGGATGTTCAGGATGAGTCTGGCAGAGGTTTTCTGGATGTTCTGCAGTTTCTTTTGGAGTTTCTGGGTGGTGCCAGCTACAGTGCTGACGAGCGCATGAGTGACGGTTTTCCCGTACTCAGTGGGGATCCACTGCAAGATCTTATGAAGTAGATGGAGTGTGTGGAAATAGGAGGATGAAACGGCGTTGATTTGGTGGTTTATTGAGAGCGAGGAGTCCAGGAAGATACCACGGTTTTGTACGTGATCAGTGGGTAGGGGGGGTTCCAAGTGCTGCGGGCCCCCTCTGCCTGGGCCACCAGGAGTTGTCCCAGGCAGAGGGGGTGGCAGCACTGAGGGGTGGATCCCACGATGAGGACTTAGGTCTTGTTTGAGCTAAGCTTGAGGCAGCTGTCCTTCATCTAGGTGGAGACTGCCTTTATCCCCATGTGGAAGATTCTTTTGGTGGCAGTGGGTTCTTCTGTGAGGGAGAGAATCAGCTGGGTGTCGTCGACGTAGGAGACAATGTTGAGTCTGTGGTTTCTGACGATGGCTGCAAGTGGGGCCCTGTAGATGCTGAAGAGGGTGAAGCTCAGGGAGGATCCCTGAGGCCCTTTGCAGCTGATCTCTGTGGGTTTTGAGTTGAATGGTGGAGGTCTGACTCTCTGTGTTCGGCCGGTGAGGAAGGAACGCATCCATCCAGGGCTTTGTCGCGGATGCCGGCGTCGTGGAGTCTTGCGCAGAGGGTTTGGTAGGAAACGGTGTTGAAGGCGGCTGAGAGGTCCAGGAGGATGAGGGCAGCTTCTTCGCCTAGGTCGAGGCATTTTCATCTATGTGTGAAGCTCTAGATAGCTCCCTGGAACAAAAGGATGCCTGATGGCCCTTTAAATTCGGCCTGATGGAGTCTGATAAGCCCCCCCACCCCCTTTGCACGTTGCTGCTTGGAATGAAAGCAGACAACCTGCAGGCGCTGCTGAATGTGTCCCTCTTACAAATGGGGATTTTGGTTGGCTAGGGTATACACCTAAGCCAGCAAGAACCCGCCATTCTAGTCAGGTTAATTCAGATACACATGTAAGATTACCTCTGCTCATCGTCTGGTAGCTTGGCTCAGAGCAGGCAGGCTTATCAAAGAGGCAATGTGTAAAGTATTAGTGCAACACATAGCAAACTAACACAGTGAAAGACACCACAAAAAAACTCCACACCGGTTGTAGAAAAAGAGGCTATCTTTATCTAATTAAAGCTAAGCCTAAAGGACAACAGTATAATCAGTTTATCAAGAGTTATGCCAGTAGTAAAAGTTAATAGCTCATACTCCTGGGGCATCACAGTGCTCAAGAAAGATGCAGGTGCTCCCTTTGAGGGAGTCATAGTAATCCTCAAATGAGTCCACCGGCCACCTCCACCTCGGAAAGGTCTTCAATGCAGTGGGGGTTGAAGTCAGGCCGTGGGCCCTCGAGAGAATACCTGGGTCTTAAAGTCACTGCTCTGACTGTCGGCGGTCTCGCACACGGGGTCCACAAGCAGGAAGATGAGTTGGGTTCCGACATGGCCGAAGGAGCACAGTCAGGGCTATGGCCCCATAGTGCTGTGTTGGCGGGCCTCACACATGGAGCCAATGTTGGTAAGAGGCCCAGAGGCAGGCAGGGCGGGGGTTCAGCCACAGTAGAGTCACATGAGGTGTTCCCATAACTCTGCTCACTACACCAACAGGATTCTAGAGTTCAGGCACAGCGCCCCAGGCACTCACTGCAATGCACACATACTAAAACATACACACACATTCGTTCACATAGATTCATGTTTAAACATGTGTATGCACTTCTTTGCAGAAACCAGCAACTCTAAACAAAATTACACAAATCACAATGCTTGCAGAGACCCAGGATCTCACTTGCACTCATGCACATTCCATTAAAACCACCTGAATTTATTATCTTAAATCTTTGTGTTTATTTGTTTTGTGTAAAACAGTATTGTACAGGAAGCACATTTGCTAGAAACATTACATGAGTACAGTGTAATTGTTGGTAATAATTCTTGTTTTAATTCTTTTAGCACATGAGAAATTGGAGTTAAGACTGATCTTAATATAATCACATTCAAGATCAGTACTGAGAGATATCGAAATAAGACACGTGGTGGCGCCGGCCCTGCTGCGACAGAACCTTGATCGAAACTCAGCTTCCTGGTCCTTGACCTGAGGCCAGAAGGTAGGACATGCTTCTCTATTTACCGCAAAGGTCCACATTCAGCTGTATATGGGTGCCAACTGTGTGGTCTTTAGGTGTGGCGAGTAAAAATTTCAAGGGGATAATTTTGTGTTTTTCATGATTAACTATGAAAATTCCCAAAATGTTGATTTTTAAATCTTTTATTATTGTATGCACTCTTTCATTTATCTAACTGTAGCCTAATAATCGCTTACTATCCCTTAATGCTTACCATCCCTAAAGCTATTAAACCCCAAACTGCCCATACATTCTATCGTTTCTTGATGCTTAAAAAATGTAGTACTCTTTAATGCTACCCTGATTCATAATTGCCCTCTACTACTCCTTAGTGCTACCCTAAAATCCCCTAATTATCCATTAACGCTAGCTTTACCTGAATTATTAAAATGCATTGCTAGTCTCCCAGCCATTTCCCTTACCTCATTTTAAATGCTCCTGTCTACTTTGGGAGGATGCCCCTTACCCCTGCTCCCAGTACACTTACGTTTCCTCTATAATGCATGACATTTTACCATGTTTTAAGCCACTACTTATTTTCATTCAGTTTTTTCAGTCAATAATATTTTTGACACCGATGTTTTTCAGTCTACTTTTTTCCCCACCATATTTTTACTGCACACAGAGTATGTACAGTGAGTAGGATATATAAAATCTATCTAATGTGTTGTGACAGTGTGACTCCTGTCCATTTAGTAATAGGATCACTGATATGACTAGCACTGTCTATAGGATGTAAATATAGTCTGTCTTGTGTGTAGAATAGCTCCATTCAAATATTTTTTGAATTTGGAAATAGTCTAACTGCAATGTTAAACTCTTAATTGGAAAAATATAAATTTATTTTGCTGTGCTTGGTACAGACGGGTACTGGATATATCAGAGATCTGCCTAGAACTCTTTTAAAGGGTATTGCTCAATGCGAGTCTTATGCTTTTTAGGAAACTTTTCAACACGTTTTGTATCATTTGCCATCTAAAGTCAAGTCCAAATGTATAAGAACTTTGTTTTAGGTTTACTCCTAACATATAGTGATTTTATCCTTATAATAGTAATTCAAGGACCCCATAGTTTGAATATACCCTTTAAATTCTAGGCAGATCACTGAATTGACATGCTCAAGCTTTTCAATCGCCACTGGTGTTGTGCATGCAATGGCACCTAGCCTCAAAGCTTACATCATATTTTAATTATTAACAGGATCCCAGGAGGAATTCTGAAATAGTTACAAGGCTATACCGCTTGGGGGACAGCTGTTCGTGCTGCTGCAGTTGCATTCCTGTCAGAATGAGGATGGATGACTAATTGCTGTTACTATTGTGTGCATGACAATTCATATTAGTGTTTATTCAGTATTTAGCGTAATATAGTTTTTGGGTCTTCAACCGAGGGTATATTTAAAAACAGGTTAGGTTTTCTATTTCCAGTCTGATGTATTCCTGGACACAATGAACACAGTTGACAGTTTACTCGTAAAACCCTTTTTGGGCTTGACACATGCAGATAAACTGCAAGTGAAAACATTAGGACCTGATAAACCTGAAATTAAAATTGAGCAGTCTGCAAAAGATAGGGGAAAGGGTTACACACGTCGGTTTACCAGAACATGGTATGATAGGATAGAATGGCTTACTGGTAGCGCTTCTAAAAATGCTTTATTCTGTTTCCCTTGCTTACTCTTTGTAGGTGAAGTTACCTGGACAAAAACAGGAGTTACTGACCTAAAGCATCTTGCTGAAAAAATAAAAAAACATGATTCCTGTAAATCCCATTTGACAAATATGTTGAAATTATCTCTTTTTGGAAAATCGGACATTGTACAGCAATTGAACAAAGCATACCGTGTGGGAGTAAGAAAACATAATGCAGAAGTAGATAAAAACCAATATATTTTATCAAAATTGATTGACTGTATTCGTTTTTGTGGTGCCTTTGAATTGGCATTACGAGGCCATGATGAAACTGAAGAGTCTCTAAATCCTGTTCAGGGGCCTTGTTGATTTTGTCTCCAGCATTGACAGTGCTATGGAAACACATTTAAAAAGAGCCACAGTGTTTAAAGGCACTTCTAAAACTATTCAGAATGAATTGCTGGACTGTATGCTGGAAGTAATAAGAGAATATATTACACAGCAGTTGAGAAGCACTGATTCTGTAGCTATCCAAGCTGACGATACAACTGATGTCTCTACTAAGCCACAGTCAGTTCTGGTCTTCCCCTACATTGATGGAAATTGCAAGGTAGCTGAAAGATTTTATTGTTTCACACATCTAAAAGACTCATCTGCAGAAACAATTGCCTCAGCCATTCTTAATGAATTAAACCTTGTTTTCCCTGAGCAATGTGCTAAAGGAAAAGTAATTGCTCAAAGCTACGATGGTGCCAGCGTCATGCGTGGTGCAACTGGTGGGGTGCAAAAGAAAATCAGGGATGTTTACCCAAATGCACATTATATTCATTGCTATGCCCACCAACTTAACCTAATTATGGAACAGGCTTCCTCCAAAATATCTAGAGTTAAAATTTTCATTTCAGAGGTTGGTGGTATAACAGCATTTTTTGCACGTTCCCCGAAAAGGACTGATATTCTTGAACAAATAGTTTCAAGAAGACTTCCAAGAGGGTCTGAAACTCGCTGGAACTTCAATATTTGAGCAATAAACATAATTTATGAATACAGAGATGATCTTCTTGAATGCATGTCAACCATTGCAAACAGTGGTGATTTCGAGTCAACTGCTATATGTGAAGCTAAGGGATTTACTAGAACATTAGATGATAGAGAGTTTATATTCTTTCTGTTTCTTTTTCACCCTATAATGCCCCACGTAGACATTTTATATAATCAATTGCAAAAGCGAGACATTGACACTGTGTCTGTCCAGAAAGCTACTACAGACTTTGTGACAAGCATCACCAAAGTACCACAATCCATTGACAGTTTGGATTCTACACTGCCACAAGAATGTACATTTGTAAACCGGAGACTGCAAATAAATACTTTGACCCAGGAAGCAAAAGAAGTCTGTGACATTATTGTGGTCCATGCCAGAGAGCGCTTTGCATTCACAAAGCATCTTGTAAGTGCAACACTATTGCGAAGTGACTTTTTTTGAAAGACATGACAAATCTTTCCCAGCTGAGGCACTCGCAGAAATGATAGAAGCCTATCCTATGTTAGACAAAGCCAGATTGCGTACAGAACTTTCAGTCCTGTATGGAAGACGTGACTTCCGTCATGCTACTGGTGGTGCCATGGCTTTATTTAGCTTTTTGTGTGAAAACAACTTAGAGAAGTCTTTTTCTGAGACCATAAAGCTTTTAAGAGTTGTCATTACTACACCCATGACAACAGCAGAGTCTGAGCGATGTTTTTCCACACTAAAGAGGTTAAAAACGTTTTTGCGAAACACAATGACTCAAGCTAGACTTAATGCATTGGCTATGCTATCAATGGAAAAAGAGCTAATAAAGGAAATACCAGAATTCAACAAAAGAACAAATGAAAAGTTTGTTCATATTAAAGATCGGCGAGCAAACTTTCTATATAAATAGAAAATATGAATCTGATGTGTGATCATAGTTTCAGGTGTTTATAGCTCGGTTTGTTTTGTTTGATAACATTAGGAAGTACTGTTGGCAATTTACTCATTACATTTAATATTCATACAACTCCTGTACAGTTGATATGTATTTATATATGTGTGTTTATGTATATGTGAATTTATATATATTTGTTTTCATATTTTATTATTATTTAAAATATTTTTGTTGTTAGTGTTCAAAAATATGTTGGTTTTGAGGGTATATTTCTTTAAATGTACAACATTTAGTTATTTTTCTAATTTATTCTTATTTAACCATTTTCTACTGTACTGACAGGCACAAGAACCTGAGATTGACATGCAAAGTATTTAAATATATATTTTTTTAAATTGAGTTTAAATATATCATAATTGTTTTGACATTTCTTAAAATGTACATTTATTTATTTTCATAATTTCTTTTTATTTAACTGTTTTCTGCTGTGCTGGCTGATGGGCACAAGGACCTGAGAGTGGCATACAAAGTATTTACATATTATTATTTAAAATAATTATGTTTGTGTTTACAAATATCATATTGGTTTTGAAAGGATATTTCTTAAAATGTACATTTATTTATTTTCATAATTTATTTTTATGTAACCATTTTCTACTGTACTGACAGGCACAAGGGCCTGAGAGTTGCATGCAAAGTATTTAAAAATAAAGTAAAAAGTTTTATTTTTGAACAATTTTACCTAGCCTGCTTATACATATAAAGTTTGTGTTGTTCCTTTCTAAAATAAATGAAAGATTTTTAATAGATATTTCTTATATTTTAAGCAATGCATACTAGACTCATTTCATAACTTATTTTTATTTAGTGGTTTTCTAAGATACTGATGGACCCAAGGGCTTCAGTGCCCTATATGAACTATTTTAAGTACAATAATTACTTCATTTTTTATTTTGCAAAATTGCCTTGCTCAAAAACGCAAAGCTTTTGTTAACTTCCTAAAAATTAAATGTTTGTTTCGAATGGATATTTCTTATACTTGTAGCTATTTAATATGACACAAAGATTACTGGGCAATCAACATTGAATAGCTAATGCAGAAAAGGAAGTGGCCAGCCTGCATTTCCGGTAGGAACAAAATTACAAGTGTGTTTCTTCGTAGACCTTTATGCACCTATGTTATGTGTTTTCTATTGGAAAGGGTAGAGCCAAAGCAATCTTGCTTAGTACCCTAGTCCTCTTCAGAAGTCAGACTTGCTTGGCAACGCAGAAATTCCTTGAAATAATGTATGAGTTTTCTTTTATGAATGCCTAGAAGAACTGAATTTTTAGTCCATTTATCACAGAAATAGTACTGAAAATCGCACCAAAAAGATGCCAAATTAAAAAAAAAAAATCTTCACGGGGGGAGAACCCCCCCGAACCTCCCTTATTGCCGTCGGGCTCACTCTCTGCGCTCGCTCGCATACATTGATTCGTTCTGCATACGCCTCACCACTTGAAAATTTCACCAGCCGCCACTGGCATTTTTGGTGTTCTAGTTCAGGTTGATTATTTTACTCTATCTGGGATCTGTGAGGAGCAAGACCTACATCATGGCTTCGGTAGGTATATTTTGCCTGTGCCTTTGATGTAAGTAACTGTGTCGCAGGTTTCACAAACCAAGCTCCTTGCATTTTATTCTCCAATTTGTAGGTCTGCTCTAATGCTTATAGAGGTTTCACATGGACTACTCTATTTTTCTGGTTTGATTCTCTGCTTGTGGTGACATACTAATTGGTAACCCCTACTGTTTTGCTCCCAGTCTAAATTAGCATTTGCAGACTTGGCCATTTCGGCGAATGATAAAACGTTCAGCTTGCTGAAATGTATATTTGCTTGCATGTATTTTTAGTTTCCACACTTTGTGATTATCAGAACGTTACGCACATCCTATTTTCCACATTGCTTGGATTTCTTCCTTACCTCTTTCTAAATTGTTTGATTTTGGCCCTAATGCAATTTGGTTTATTCCATTGCCTTGTAGATTTGTGAATTGAATAAACATCTGCATATGGGCATTCAGATGCCCATCAAACCACCCAACAATGTAATATTTCTGGTTGTTTAGATACCTTCCGGAAAAAATGTTTTGAACCCAGATGTATGGGATACATTCATAGAAAGTTCTGTGTATTGTTGAAGTGTTCTTACTTAAAAGTGACCACCTAAATACGACCTTTCTTTCGAGCTGTCACATGCCATAAGCAATATTCCATTTGCCCAAGTAGCTCAAGGAATTGTGATCGGTAGCCTTGTGTATTAGACATGTTGTTTGCTGTGAGAAAAAGAGTGTGCTTAAAATCGATGCTAGTGAAGTGATTCTGTATGAGTTGTGTTTTTTAGTACGTTTTATTAGATCTGTTGTTCTGTGCTGCTCAGCATTTACTAAAGCAAATCTGCTTTTGAAAACTCCCTCAAAAGCACGCATCTGTAATTTGTTCTAAGGATAACGAGATTCTACCCTATTATAGAGAGGTCACACCAACAATGCAATATATATATCATAGAATAAGTTCATGACAAATTTGCATTGCGTTTATAGCATTTTTCTATGGAGTTTGGGATGGAATTTGGCTATAGGCAGGAGCAAGGCGTCTTTTTGTCTGTGATCAGTTTGTGGGCATTTCCTTTTCATTACTGTCTTTGTTATGTAGCTCTATGTGGGTTGGAGCACAGATGATGTTTGGGCAGAATCCTCTTTGAGGGAATTGAATTAAGTTTTAACTATGATTGTGTTGATTTCTGTAAGACATGGTTTCATATTGAATGGATAATTCATGCACAGCTTTTTCATTAAGGTGTAGCTGTGTGTGTCTGTGGATTACAAGGCAGTCATTGTCAGGCTGTCAAAAATAGCTCAAGGGAGAGGCAAATGACTGTTTACAGTGGCGGCAGGGGCATAACACAGGCCCCTGCAGCCCCGGCCCCGAGCTGCAGGGGGCCCCCTCAGCACAGTACTCAGGCCTGAGAGCTCCGGAATAAATCCGGAACGGGGGCCCCTCCGTGCACCTTGCAGGGTGGCCCCCTCAACTTTCGTTACACCACGGAGCGGCGGGATGTAACTATGGCCTCGAACTGCACTGTGAAGAGCAAATCTGCTTGTTTGGGAGGGGTGGGGAGTGTACCCCATGAAGATGTTCAATTCATTGAAGCAAATAGTGGGGCATATTTACAAGCTCCTATTGCCACAGGAATGTCACTTTTTGGGACGTTCCTGAAGCGATAGGGGCTTCACCTTATTTACAAGGTGGCCTTAAGCCACTTAACGTGTAAAAAATGACCCCTTAAAAATCATGGACAATGGGTGTTGCGGTAGGTGTTCTGCCTCAACACCCATTGATTTTGACTTTGCCCCCTATTTACAAGGGTGGCCTGAATAGGAGGCAGCGACAAAATAAACACCAAGGAAAACCTGGTCTTAACATGGCAAAATGCTTCATTACTCCTCCTTTTTGCTGTTTGTATGTGTCTTGCATTGTGCAGCACACATAGAAACAGCAAATTGCCATGAATTATTGTTTATGTGCAGGAAGGTTTCCCATCATGCACAGAAACAATCATTAAAAAAATGACGATTTGCAACTTCTATGTGTGCTGCACAATGCAGCACACATAGGAGTTGCAAATCGCCATTCTGGATTGTTTATGTGCAGGAAGGTACACCATCCTGCACATGAACAATCATTCCCTCAATGCAGGCACCTTTGCATTCTGGTGCAAGGGTGCCTACGTTGGCGCTAGACAGCTAAATTTAGCTCCAGCGCAAGGAGAAACGTAGGGGTGTGCCATATTATTGAAAATACAGCGCATCCCTGCATGTCTAAAGTGACAGAGCACGGCTCTGCCACTTTCTTGTAAATATGCCCCAGTGTTAGTTACAGCACAACATTCACATTTTGCTTTAAAAAAATGTAGGTTGCAATTGAACTGGCTTAGGTGAAAATAAAATTCGAAAAAAGAACCTCAGGGTACTGATTCCATGAAAAACATATAGTGATATTTCCCCAACAGGTTTTTCTATGTTTGAGATAATTTCAAATTTCTCTATTTTTTTAGGACTGTGTGTGAGAAGATTTGGCAGTCACGGGTTACACACAGTAGTTCTAGCATGCATTGAGTGTATTTTCCCATGGAAATGACTTGCATGGATGTGATTGCACTTTTTACCTAGACACACATTTACTACTGTACTTGATGAAGATCATGATGTAGTAAGATGGTTTTTGTTGCAAAGTCTGCAATTTGCAAATTCACAGGTTTTGCAGCTGGAAAAAGTAATTGGGTCTCATTTATGGTGACATGGCTTCGGGCAGAGCAGCGAATCACCTTGCTGCACTGCCCTCCATCAAGGTGAAAGAACATTATCTAATATGGCTCATTCATGTCCTTTCCACCAGCAGGAACTCTTGCACCATGGTGCAAGGATGCCTGTGTTGTCAACAGGATTGTTTTTGTGCAGGAGGGAGCATCTTCCTGCACCAAAACATTACTGAGAGTCTTTTTCTTCTTTCTATGTTTGCTTCGAGTGCGTGTGTGCATAACATATTGCCAAACTGTGTCCATTTCTTTTGCCTGTGGGAGTAAATTCATGCTCTTTTGTAATGGAGCTCTAGAAAGAACCAAGTCATAATTTGAGTAAAAATATTCAACGTGTTTTCACCTATTTACTAAGCTAAGTAAAATACTGCAAGTGATTGCATATGATAAAGGTATGTGGTGATAAGTCACCTCCTCTGTAGCTGATGAAGGTAAGTGGGCATAGACATAACAATCATTTGCATCTTGTGCCCATGTGCATTTTTTAACTAATCTGGAGAAAAAAATTAGCAGAGTAATCTTCTTTCATGTAACTCATGAAAGATGCCTCTAATTTTGTCTCCTATTGTGTGTGTGGATGTTGCTATTTCAGTTGTAGACATAGGCTTTTTTATCTCTGGCATCAACTAAAACTCTATTAATGTTGTTATGATCACTAACACTGTTACAAAAAAATATAATACCTTAATAATCTTGCATCTAGCTCTATTAAAAAACACATGATTGTCTGCAGTAAGATCGTTAAGCAAAAATATTGCAGCAATATTTTACTGTAAAAAAAATTTCAGATGGTCTTAAAGCAGCTTCTTAAGTTTTTCTTTTGCAGTCACTTCTTTTTAGCTTCATTTACAACAGTCTTCGAATAGTCATACCTGACCCAAGTCATCTTCTTCTAAATGTTTCATACCATCTCTTCTACTTCAGCCTAGGTACATCTTCTTAAAACAAAGAAAAATATTTTATTTCAGTCTTGTGCACTTTCTCATTTAACAATGTCTCTCAAACTTTTTTGTTTAAAACAGCTTTTCCCAAATTCATTTTTAGTGTGATGTCATGCATGGGGGATCAAACAGTTTTGATCTTAGAATAAGCAATTCTTCCACTGCCACATTTAACACCTGATTCGTGGAGTATATCCATTCAGGTGAAGAATACATTCAACAAGGCACTAGTACTCTTTCTCTTTTCGACCTTTTTTATTTCTGCTGATCTTTTGTGTCACTTATACCACTCAACTTTGTCTCTTCAGCAATAGTTGGCAGTATGCGATCAACTGAAACACTTCATCTCAATTTCCTTTGACCATAATTCTGTGGCCATTCAGCGTTGCGGCTGACTCTGCTCGACCCAGTACTTGTTCCTTCACCTGCATCATCTGTTTGTTCTGGTGTTGTCTCAAATGTTTTCTCAGTTTGACATCCTGTCTTTCCTTCTTCTTCAGAGAGTTCAATACCACCTTGCAAAGTCACAGGAACCTTTTTTTGGCACAACTGATTGTCATTCTTCGCCCCTCTCTTCTCCTTGCTGTTGTGTCACTTGCTGTATTGTTCCTTGTAATTGTCCATCTCGTGATGGTTTTGTCACCAGTGTTCATTGAACATTATCTCTTGGCATGCACTTCTTGCTCTCTGAGTGTGTGATGCATGTTCCCGGTTTGGTACTCCGGTACACTTAACAGCAGTGTTCATAATGAGAATCACCTGGTAGGTGCCTTTCCATCTCTGGTCCAAACAAGACTTCCGAATGTGCTTCTTAACTAACACCCAGTCACCGGGACTGAGGTCATGACACTGTTCTTGATACAGGTTTAGTGTGGCAGCTTCAACTTAATGAGAGACAGAATGCACCTCATCAGCCAATCCTTTACAGTAATCGAGTATCATGACATCTGTGATGTTCAAAAGTGCATTTGTTGGTATACCAGGCAGTCTCATCACATGCCCCATCAAGATCTCATGGGGAGATAATCATGTTTTCCTGTCAGGAATACTTCAACACCAAAGGCAAAACATCTGGTCATTTTTATTAATGTAAAAGCAAAAATATTTGCCAATCTGTACTTTATGATTCTGTTGAGTTGTTCAACAGTTACAGAGTCTTCCAGTCGATAACTACAGCATAATCTCTGCTCAATCTGTAATGCTGCACAAACCATTCTCAGGAAACCATTATTGAAATGAGTCCCACGATCTGTCTCCAGAGACACCGGTAATCCGTACCTAGGTATCAATTCCTGCAACAGCAATTTGGCTACAGTGAGATTGTCATTTCTCTGTACTGGGTAGGCTTCCACCCATCAAGAGAAAATGCACTCTATAACCAGGACATATCTCAACCCATTACAAACAGGCATCTCAATAAAGTCCATTTGCATTCGGTTGAAGGGACCACCTGCTCTCCCTATGTAATTTACTGTTCCTGGTGTTCTGTTCCCTATGTTCATCTGTTGACGTTTCGCACAGCGATCGCACAATCCTTCTGCAAGCATTCTAAATCTGGGATTAAACCAGTTCTCCCTGACTAATCTCACCATTGCATTTCTTCCTTTGTGTGTTGGTTACCATACAAGTATTGTGTCATAGGAAACAACAAACTGTCTGGCAACACTGGTCTTCCATCTACTAACATACAAATGTCATCTGCATGTTTCTCATATCCTGATCTGATCTAACCCTGCTGTTCTGCTTCTGAAAAAACTCCTTGTAATCTTTTAAGCTCTACCCATGTGCCAGCTACTGACAACAACATTGACAAAACAGTGTCCTCTTCAGATTAATCAGTGTAAGCCCTGTTTGATGTGCTGGCCACAAGTGCACAATACTGCACACCTTCATCTGCAATCTGTTTCCAACTGTGATATATCCATTGCGCCTCCTGTAAGCTGCACATTTAACAAGTACAACTTCTGTTGGCTTTTGCAGTGCCTCAATCAATTTTCCTATATGTTCTCCATTATAGATAGGTGGGCCAGAAGAGGTCATGAAAACTCTTTGTGACAATAACTGTTCAAAGTCATGGACAACACCAAAGCCATATTGACTATATGTAAATATAGTCACTCCAATTGGGCTGTCAGACTGCAAGCTCTTGTAAAGACAATCAATTGTGCAACTTGTGCTGAGGTAACACCTTGAAGCCATAAAGCTTCAACAACTTCTTGAATTGTGCAGACAGTGTAAGTTGCTCTCAAGGTACCTTCATTGTTTCTGGGACATGAACCATCAACAAAAATTACATAATCAGGCTCAATCAAAAGTTCATGTTTTAAGTCTGGCCTTGGCTCGGTACATAAGTCTGTGACATCTAGACAATCATGCTCAACTTCATATCCATTGAAATCCTCATTTAAAGGTAACAGATTTGACTGTTTTAAAATCTGACAATGTTTTAATATAATATTATCAGCAGGCAGAAACTGCTGTTCATATTTTGTGAGTTTTTGTTCTGGTGAGCAATGTTTATACAGATTGAGGGACCATGACAGTTAAAGGATGTCCCATCACTATGCTCTCACAACTTTCGATACTGACTCCGACTGCAGCTACTGATTTTAGGAAGGCAGGGTCAAGGGTAGTCAAAAAATAAGCCAAAGGTCTTCGTGCATCTCCAAACATCTGAGTAAGCACTAAGAGAGTGCAGCCCTCCCTCTCACAGCAAAACAATGTGAACATCTTTCTGTAACCAGGAATTCCTAGTGCTAGGGCATGACAGAGACTTTCTCTCAGCTCTGGGAAAACCTTTAAGCACTTGTTGCCCCATCTTTGTGCGTCAACCTCAGTAAAGGCTTAGCCACTGGGGAAAAGTTTGGTATCCACTGTCTACAGTAGCCAACCATTACCAAAAACATTCTGACTTCTCTCTGTGTTCTGGATGTATTCATCTGAAGGATAGTCTCAACTCTCTCTGGTGACACTTTTCTTGCTCCTTTCTCAATGAAATGTCCCACGTTTACCGGAAGACACTTTGGGGCCGATTCTGATTCGGGCCGGAAAACATACCGACCGACTCGGTACGGGAATATAGTCCGACCGACACGTACCGGAGCTACCCGACCTGCGTAGTACGATGAAATGCATGTGAATCACAACCGACTCGTATGGAACACAAGCCGAACGACCGAACCGCACGGAAACAAGCTATCCGGCCGGGAAACTACGCGAATAGAATCGACCGACACACACCAGGAATGAACCCGACAGAAACGTACCCGCGAACTCCGACCCGCGCAGTACGATGCAATGCGTGTAAAACCAGACCGAGTCGCACGGAGCCCAAGCCGTACGACCGACACGCATACAAAACCCAGCCGAAGCAACCCAATACTCCGCGACCGCCGCGTACGCCGCACATGAAACCCAGCAGAAAGACAGCGTGAAAGACTCGGACAAGCTCGCACGAGACAACTGCAGCGTCCTACTCGGTCAGAAGAACGTCTCCTACATGCCCAAAAAATACAAAGGAAAAAATACAAAAAAAAGGGCCAAACAGGCAATGACAAAGCCAATAAATACTGGGGGAAAAAACATGGAACAAAGACACACCCCCAACTCCACCCATATAAAGGCCACAAATCCCTACCATGATCCTTTGCAAATTCAACTGACCTGCCAGCACAGAACACCATCAGACAGCAACCACAGACACACTCACAACTCATCCATCACACAAGCCAAACACCATTAGCACCTCACAAATAGCACCCTCACATACACCCAGCAAAACCTACACTCACCCACCCTCACTTGCACACTCACACACACATCAATCCCCACCACCACCTATCACCATGCCCCCAAAGAAGAATCCAAAGTTCCTAGACAGTGAATTGGAAGTCCTGGTAGATGAGATCCTCAGGGTAGAGCCACAGTTGTTTGGTACATTGGTCCAACAGACCCCCATGTCGCAGAAAACCAAGATGTGGGAGAGGATCGTCGACAGGGTGAACGCACAATCAACATGTTTGCGCACAAAGGAAGACATCCAGAACAGGTGGTATGATGTGCGCAGGAGGGTCAAGGACCTACTAAAGAAGGATTACGTCTTGAGCCAGCGCACCGGCAGTGGCCCTCCTGCCAAACCAGTATACCTCAGGCCCTGGGAGGAGAAGGTGCGGGCCATCCTACCACCAGTGAGCGTATATGGACTATCAAACATCCCAGAGCCTGGTGAGTACACAACAAATATACACAATATTGTGTGACAATACACACACATCACTGTCAAGGGGATAGTCAAACCATGCACCCTTAGCAAATCCACAGCAACCAAAAGATAATCATCCCAAGATGTGTATGTTAGTTAGATAAACACAATACATGCCATCTCATAGTGATATGTAACTGTGTCATGACATGTACAAACCTAACAACAAATAGAGCTAGGCAGTGGCACAAATCTAACCAACAAACACAGTCAGATATTTTGCCACCACTAGAACACCACCTCACAGGGAAGCTCACTGAAAGGAAGGAATTCTGTGTATGCTGGTGAAGTCAGTGTAGCCAATAGCATGATGGGAGTTGTAGTCACAGATATTGGTCACCCTCACAATTGGCCCATCAACACCACTCTGAACCATGCACACATCACAGGGAGTGGAAAAGAACTGACAAGATGGCTGACACTGGGTACTGCTGTGGGGAGCACAAGGCCTTGCTGGGAACTGTGCACCAACCAACAGCAGGACACCACTGACTGACATCCTGAAAGCCAACTTGCACTCCCTGCAATGGAAGCACGTTCCATGGTGGGATATCTGGCTGGGTGGGAAGGAGGACTGACAGCTATGACCATAGTCACCAGCAGCTTTTCTCACACACCCCCTTAACACAAACTCCACACAACTCACCTGGGAGAATGCAATGCCTCACACTCCAATTAAATATCCCACAAAGAACCACCACCCTGGGTTATGCTGTGTGAAGCACAGGAACACTTATGGGACTTGTAGCCAAACAAACGCCAGGACAACACTGTCAGCCATCCTGTCAGCACAGGCACACAACCCCACAGGGAAGCAGAGTCAAAAGGAAGGAAGTATGGGCATGCTGGGAAGGGGGGTGTAGGCAATAGCATGATGGGAGTGGTAGTCACAGATATTGGTCACCCTCACAATTGGCCCATCAACACCACTCTGAACCATGCTCACATCACAGGGAGTGGAAAAGAACTGACAAGATGGCTGACACTGGGTACTGCTGTGTGGAGCACAAGGCCCTGCTGGGAACTGTGCACCAACAAACAACAGGACCACACTGTCAGCCATCTTGCCATTGCTGTCACACTCACACACAGTGAAGTCCACTCAAAAGGAAGGAAGTATGGACATGCTGGGAAGGGGGGTGTAGGCAATAGCATGATGGGAGTGGTAGGCACAGCTCAACATCCCCCACCCACATGGCCCAGCAAGCTCACACTGAAGCATGCACACCTCACAGGGAGTGAAAAGCCACTTCTAAGATGTCTGACAGAGGTGCTCTGTTGTGGGAGCACAAGGCCCTGCTGGGAACTGGGCATCAACCAACAGCAGTACACCACTGACTGACATCCTGAGAGTCAACCTGCACACACTGCAAGGGTGGCATGCTTCATGGTGGGATAACTGGGCTGGGGGAGAAGGAGGGCCGGATGTCCACCAAATACCACCAATGCTGGCCATGCACACACCTCAACATTCACATTGAAATGCTTCAGGTTGGCAGGACAATGTGCTACACCAATATCAACCTCTGACTGTGACAACTTAGGACAATGCAATGTACAGGCCCGCATCCAGAGGTACAGTCACAACTGTCAGGTGTTTGAACCATTGATGCCTGTAGAAACATAACATACATTGTGTGTCTCTTCCAAAAACAGGTGATGATGGGGACACAGCAGCAGACGATGAGGAGTCCCTGTCCCAGGCTCCGGGGGACACTGAGCTCACTGGTGTGGAACAGCCTCTGCCCTCCTCGGATGGCAAAGACCTACCTGGCCCCTCTGGTATGAGTCATCATGCAGCACCAGCAGGACCAACATCTGCACCCCCTGCACCCACTCCTCCAACAACTGCCAACACACAGACCACCCCCGCCGACACGGACAGACCAAGGACCACCAATGACAACAGCACAGGGACCCCGGCCCACCGTGGAGCAACGGACAACAACCCCAGTACCAACCGCCAAGGGGGCCTAGGGTCACCTGTGCGTGCCACCGCAGGTCCCGCACGTGTGGCCAGGGGTGGTGGGAGTGGTGGTAGGCATAGGTCGCTGTTTGCAGAGGGGTCTGGACTGCATGATGACCCACAACTGGTACGCATTGCTGATGCGTACCAGAATAGCACCGGAGAGGTCAGCCAGGTAGTGGGGATCCTCAAGGACATTCAAGAGCAGCAGGCTGCCCATCATGCCCGCTTGGACTCACACATGTCCCGTGTGGAGACACACATGTCCCGTGTGGAGACACACATGTCTGCCATGGAGTCCAAGTGGGACACATTGAAAGAAATGACAGCGGTGCATAGGGACATATTGAGATGCCTCCGCCAGATTAGCACCAACATGGCCACACCTCAGTGTGTGCCCACAACATCTGGTGCTGCAACAACTGCAACTGCCACAGGGAGGGAGGATGACTCTGGCGGAGAGTCCTCTGCACCACAGCAGCCTGCATGTGAGGGTCCCCCCCGAAAGAAGAAGGGTCATCCGAGGAAGGAAAACTGAGAGGCCGATGGCCATGTACATCCCCCAGGAACCCAACACCTGTTCTGGGAATTCTCCTTTGTGTGCAAACTGTTCACCCTGTCGAATGCAACCCAACTCTCCCACATGACATGGGGAGTTTAAGTTGGACCAATGTATCAGATGACTGTGGACTTTACTCAGGACATTTCTGCTACCAACACTTCCAACTCATCTGGGAACTTTGGATTCCAATCCCACTAATACACCATACTTGCCTCTGTTGTGATTCCAACGTTGTTTTTGTCATGGAGATGATGATCTGCTAAATGACACTGTGCATGCAAACTGCTACAGCAAGTTCAACACCGTCATGTTAGTCATGGCAACGTGACACATATGAGGGAGACACACCACTAGGGCTACACAACACATACACACCAGGGCCATCTGACTCATCGCCTACACTGATGTTGCCAGGAAATACAGTGGAATGCACAGACACCACACCTATTCAGAGTCTGTGTTAACTAGCCCACAGGTGCAGTAAGCAAATGTCAGTCAGATGTGTGACCACAGACAACGCACATCCCAAAGTGAAGCACAGGTTTATTACACATTTGCAACATGTTGTTTCCACTACAAATGCAAGGTAATCCCACGTGGTAGTGGCCACACAGTCAACAAGTGTAGAAGAAATAAAGTCCAGGGGTGTGTGGCACATCACCTGTAGGGAAACGACTGCTTCCACCCAGAAAGCTGAATCATGGTGTCGGGGGATCCGAGTAGACCAAACAACTCTGAAAGTACCCTGTGAAGGACAAACATGACACACAGTCAAAAACACTGAAGAACAGGACAGAACTGCAATACTCATGCCCAATGCATGTCACAAGATACCTACACAAAACCAAGTTAGCATGTCAACACTGTTGGGGAGTACAGACCACCTGTAAGGACACATCGCTGCATGCATCCAGTCAAGTAGCACATGGCCACACTCAAACAGCACCAGAGCACCACCAACACATATCATGCAAACTCACATCATTGATATGACATCTCTGGATACTCACATTGAGCTGAAGAAGTTGGTGATCAGCTGTGTGCGGACATCACCCTCATCATCATCACTGGCATTGTGGCCCAGGCCAGGATCCTCCACAGGTGGGGGATGTTGGTCATCGTCATCCAGGCTGAGAGGCAACTCCTTCCGCACTGCCAGGTTGTGTAGCATGCAGCAGACGATGACAATCTTGCACACCTTTGCTGGGGCATATGGGAGGGCCCCTCCTGTCTTGTCTAGGCAGCGAAAGCGGCTCTTCAGGAGACCAAATGTCCGCTCGATCACTCTCCTGGTCCGACCATGTGCCTCATTGTAGCGCATCTGGGCTGGTGTCACAGGGTTCCTGAGGGGTGTCAGCAACCACGGCATGTTGGGGTATCTGGAGTCACCTACATACAGACAATTGCACATTAGCTGAGTTGGAAAAGAGGGCGGAATACAACATTGCAGAACACACACAATGGTACAAAGTCAGTACACACCGACAAGCCAGGCACGCTGGTTCTGCATCTGTGACATCATCCTCGGGATGCGACTACTCCTCATCACGTAGGAATCGTGTGCAGAACCGGGGAAACGGGCACACACGTGTGAGATGCTCATATCTGCAAGACATACCACCAGAGCATTGATCGAATGGTAATGTTTCCTGTTCCTGTATGCCTGCTCATGTGCCTGTGGTGGTACCAAAGCCACATGTGTCCCATCAATGGAGCCAATGACATGTGGCATCCTCCCCAGGGCATAGAAGTCACTCTTGACGTCAGTGAGTTGTTGACGTTTAGGGAAATAGATGTACTGGTTCAGGTATCTCAACATTGCCTCCAAAACATCACGTAGCACACGGCTGAACATTGTCTGTGACATCCCACCAGCAGACGCCACAGTGTGTTGAAAGGTACCAGTGGCAAAGAAGTGTAGGGCTGCCATCACCTTCACCTTGGGGGTCAGCGCTGCAGGGTATGGCCGGCCAGGTTCCAAATGTGGGGCCAACCGCACTGCCAATTCCTCAATCAGCGGCCTGTTGAAGCGGTACCGTCGGATGCAGTCACGTTCAACCATCGTTGCAAGGTCAGGGAATGGTCTATGGACAGCTGGTGCCCTGCAGTGCATAGGTGAAGAAAGAAAGATTGTCAGTCACCCCACATATGTGGCATAGACCATACTCAATATCACATGATACATCATTACGAGACACAAGTACCTGATGTGTGTGCCGTTCTGTAAGGACATGTATGGCACCTACATGGCCAACATCTAACATCACAGTTCAACATGTGTTGACAACAAGTTCCAGGTTGTGCTATGGGATATCATTAGGCTGTGTCACAGTACCCATGTACTGCTGTCACGTTCCAAACACACACCACAGTGACATGTGAGGACAGATGTGCCCCAGGCATCACAGCTCATTGACAGGTAGATTCCCAGGGACCCTGTATTGCCACATGGACACTGGCATGACATGGCGTATCATGTACACGTCAGCAAAACAACCATGACTCCCACAGGTAGTGGCCCCTGTTGCCTCTGCAGGACAGACATGGACGTCTGTGACACACACACGCACAACATCAAAGTCCATGCACAAACAACGTGGATGTGGAGACTGTCTCCCATTGTGCACATGGAATCAGAGACATCGGAAACACAACATGCACACAGACTGTGGAGGGCCATCACTATTGTGGCAATGTGTCACCCTGTGACGTACATACCTTCCCACATGGGACTCAGGGGGTATGTGACATGACATACACATACACAACCTGGAAATGTGACCATGCCACATGCTCTGAAATGAACACTTGCACACCACAGTGGTCATGTGCACAACACACAAAGGATTCTGTCCCCATGAACACGTGCACAGCCTGGGAGTGGCTGCCCCCAAGTGCCACCCAAAAAACCAAATGTTGACCCCCATACACAGAAAAGGTAATGCAGCCGTACATGCCTTAGGATACAGTGTGGACAGGCTGTGGTGTTGTAGGTGTGCCCCTGAGTCCCTGGAAAGTAAATGTGGCTGGCATACGTTCACCAGTGACAACCATGGTGACATATGCGAGTGACTTGTACAGGGACGCGTCGTACAGCAATGGACCGATCCGTGCGCACGCATTGGACATTGCATATGATGTGAACGGATACGCGTTGTACAGCAATGGACCGATCGGTGCGCACGCATTGGACATTGCATATGATGTGAACGGATGTGTGTTGTTTTCGAAATACGCGTTGTACAGCAATGGACCGATCGGTGCGCACGCATTGGACATTGCATATGATGTGAACGGATACGCGTTGTACAGCAATGGACCGATCGGTGCGCACGCATTGGACATCGCATATGATGTGAACGGATGCGTGTTGTTTTCGAAATACGCGTTGTACAGCAATGGACTGATCGGTGCGCACGCATTGGACATTGCATATGATGTGAACGGATACGCGTTGTACAGCAATGGACCGATCGGTGCGCACGCATTGGACATTGCATATGATGTGAACGGTTACGCGTTGTACAGCAATGGACCGATCGGTGCGCACGCATTGGACATTGCATATGATGTGAACGGATGCGTGTTGTTTTTCGAAATACGCGTTGTACAGCAATGGACCGATCGGTGCGCACGCATTGGCTATGGCCTGACATGGTAACGGACGCGTTTTCGAAGCTTGTACGAGTCAGATGCGGTGAATTCAGTTGGCCAGCCACAACAATGTTGCAAATTCATGGGTGTCATGAAGTTAAACTTTTGAATGATGCTGTGGGCGTGTATAAGTGGTGCAATTCCATGGATTGGCCAGATTCAGAAGATGCAAACGACTTGGACCTATCACTTTGGACACATGGGACAGTATCTGCCTCTGTAGCACACATATAATGCTGGCTGTTCCCCTGAGAGCTCACTTGCCTGCACTACATGCTCCAGGACGACATCTGCCACCAACACTGCTGCTGTCTCTGCATCCTCTGGCTCCTGCAATGGCACGTACTGTGGATAGAGCCCCAGCCTTCAGCACTGAGGAGAACCAGGCCCTGCTGGACATGCTCCTTCCACAGTACAGCAAGCTGTATGGGAAACCAGGGGAGCAGATGAGTGTGCTGTCCACTGCCTTACTAATTGTGCATGTTGTCTGACTAGCAAGATGTACAGTGTGTACACCAGTGGGTAGCATGCTCACTGAGTAGTTGTCACCCCCCAAAGTGTGTAGTCACATGCACTGAACAGGTATAGTGCAGTAACAGTGCATTCCAACAAGGTTTTACTTCCCAGGCAATGATACCATGTAGTAACTGCTGGCAAACTGTTCATAGCCATAGTTGCACTACCTGGGCCTGATTCACAGAACTAACTTACGTCAAAATCCTAAACTTACAACAATTTTGGTATTCACAGAATGAACTTACACATTTGGGTATTCACAGAATGAACTTACAACAATTTTGGTATTCACAGAATGAACTTACACATTTGGGTATTCACAGAATGAACTTACACCAATTTTGGTATTCACAGAATGAACTTACACATTTGGGTATTCACAGAATGAACTTACACATTTGGGTATTCACAGAATGAACTTACTCATCCTAACCTTATGTCCGCACTCGGGCCGGAATTTCCGGCCCAGTGGCAGACATAAAGTTAGGATGAGTAAGTTCATTCTGTGAATACCAAAATTGTTGTAAGTTCATTCTGTGAATACCCAAATGTGTAAGTTCATTCTGTGAATACCAAAATTGTTGTAAGTTCAATCTGTGAATACCCAAATGTGTAAGTTCATTCTGTGAATACCCAAATGTGTAAGTTCATTCTGTGAATACCAAAATTGTTGTAAGTTTAGGATTTTGACGTAAGTTAGATCTGTGAATCAGGCCTCTGTGTAGATCATATGCCCCTGTGATTGAGATATGTATGTCCAACTGTGTGATGCACGGAAATGTTGCATTTGTAGTAATGGCCTTTTCACTTTGTCATCCTCACAGGTTGATGCCCACCAGAAGCAGGAGATCTGGCTGACCATCGTCCGGGCAGTGCGATCTGTGGGGGTATACAGGCGCAGGATACGCAACTGCCAGAAGAGGTGGCAGGACCTTCGGGGATGGACCCGGAGGATCGCAAGGGTCCAGCTGAAGCTGTCGCCTCCTCGCAGGAGGGGCGGACACCGGACCCTGACCCCCCACATGCTCCGGATCCTGGCGGTGGTCTTCCCTGACCTGGATGGGCAGCTGAAGGCCAGACAGCATCAAGGAGGGGGTAAGTGCTAACCTCAACTGTGTACTATGACTGACATGCTCTATGCACTCCTTTAGCCTGGTTCCACTTCCACAGTACAACTGTCATGTCGTCCTGGACTCATGTCCCTCACTTGTGTCATGCCCCCTCCTCATCTGATACACAGGTGTGGCCCTTACAGTCTGTGACTTAGGTCACTTGGGTACTGTGTACTTGCAGTTACCTGTGGTTCAAGTTGGGGATAGCATCAGTTACAGGAACTTTGTGGTGGGCTGCATGGTTGGTACAATTGCTCACATTGCAAGTGATCTGACATGTACTCTGGGTATGGCTTTAATATGTGTTCCAATTAATTATCTGACTCACCACATGTCTGGGGTATGTGCCACACACCCATGGTGCAGCAGAGACCAAGGTAGGGGCCTCAGAAGTATGTACATCATGTGTGTGACACATGCATAGCCACCTGCCTAGTTTTCAGGGTAATACCATGTTGCACATGGACCAGGACTGTAATGCCTACTCCGTACATCGAAGGCACTCTGTTCTCCCACTCCCGTGTATCAGCATACATATTGGGCATTGTGAAGAGTGCACTCAGGTGTGTGCCTCTGTGTCACCGTGGTGTGGCCTTGCTATTTGGACTCCTGGAGTGTTTAACAATTTGGGGTGGCCAGCCATCTGAGTTATGACTATGGGATCTGCACATAGGTCAATGCATAGGTCTCTGATCCCTTGACTGTGCACAATGTTGTATGAAACATTGAGGTGCAGGCAGCTTTGGTTCATTCTCATCAGACGGTGAAGTGCTCATGTGTATGGATTTGTGTTTGCAGTCACTCAAATGTCTCATTTGATTGACGTGGGATCATCTCAGTCCTCATGATGTGGGTGGCCAGGGGTGCACATGTGCACCTGTCAGCTACAGGGCTTACATTTCTAAAACTCCCCTGATTGTGACACAGTGCAGACTGGTGTTGTGTGTATGCACTGCCCCTGTGACAGGAGACAGTTATGACTGACTTGCCAGACAGGCCTGTGCCATGACATTCCAATCGCAAAGGGTGATCCAGCAGTGGTGTGATATGGCCTGCATGCACACCATTGTTGCATTGTCTATCAGGACATGAGGACATCGTTGTGTCTGGTGATGGAAGCAAAACCCGCATATCAACAGAGACTTTGCCCATCACTTTTCCTGACACATGTACTGAGTCAGTGGCAGGAGATGGCATGTGTTTGGAGTGACACATTTCCATATATACTCTTGGATGTCCAACAACTGTGTATGTGGTGCATGTGTGCACATATGATTAGTCGCATACAACAGGCAGCAGACAGATGGGTGCATGGACAGGTAGGATATGTGTGGCATGACTGACCGTCAGGCAGACAATGGGCTTCTTCAAATCCGTGTCAGCACTAATTGCAATGTCTAGCAAATGATGGCAGGGCTTGCTCTGTGATGTGCTGTACTTACTGTGGTGTGTGTGGCCAGTACAGGTGACTAATGTTGCTCTGTTTATCCTGATTGTTTGCAGATACATCCACGGCCACAGGAGGAGACAGCTCCACGGACCAAGAGGAGCGGCAGAGCCAGACTGGGTCCACTGCAGGGGAGAGCGAGGGACCCAGTGGCACGGAGGGTGAGGGGAGCCACACTGAGGAGACCTCAGCTACGACCACCTAGGCTGGGGAAAACAGCACTTCCAGTGAGGACTCCCTTGTGGAGGCGGGTGTCAGCAGACCTGAGGCAACGGCAAGCAAGTCTGTCCCCGCCACCACCACCATCTCCACCCTCCCATCTGCTCCCATCCCACATGTCCGTGGAGGCTCCCGTGTAGGGGAGCGTGTCTCCTTCATGCCAGGCACTTCACCCCCTGCCTCTGTCCCCCCTGCTGCCCTGAGTGTGGAGTCTGTGGACTTACTTAAGCAGATCCATGTAGGGCAGACATCAATGTTGAGTGTCCTCCATGCACACACGGGTCTTTTGACACAACTGGTGTCATTCATGGAGGGCATGTCATCTGGCATGTCTGCCCTACATCGGACCAATCAATCCATGGCCTCCTCACTGACTTCAGCAGTGTCCCTCCTGCAACAGTCCCTCACCCCTCCTACCTCTGCCCCATTCACAATCCCCAGCACCCTACCTGTCCCAAGCACACACACACCGGCACCGGCACGCACCAGCACAGACACAAGCGGCACACAGACACACAAGCCAAAATCCAGACGCACACGCACGCACAGTCAGGGGACTGATATCTCACTCACAGGGGATGGGGCCCAGACACACACACATGCATCCACGAGCACTGCGCAGTCCTCAGATACCTCTCCCTCCAAAAGCCCTTCCCTTGCCTCACCTGCAACCCCCCCTCCCAGAAGCTCTTCCTCTGTGAGCTTGGCCTCTTCCCAACAGATACACCTGACACGAAGTCCAGGCGGCAGAGGCTACCACCACACACAGAGGGGAGTGCCCCTCACACCCGGACACCCTCCCCCAGGCACAGGCAGACAGAGGACCCCATTCGTAAGTCCCCCCGGACCAGGAAGGGCAAGACCCCACCACCACGCAGCTCCACCACACAGTCTCTCTCCTCCATCCCCCAGGCCACCACTGCACAGGTTCCACCACCACACCCTGCCCCAGATTCCCCCACACACCGATACCGCATCCCCAAACTGCTTAGGCCCTCCCCCCTACCACTTGCTCTTCCACCCCCAAACCAGACGCTATGTCTGTTTGTGCCACTGGTGTGGAGACCGGGTCCCCCCCTCTGTCCTGCCCACCTCATCTGCCCCCCCTTCCACTCCCTTGGAGTTCTGCACTGCAGTGGAGTCCACAACCACCCCGTCTGACTCGGGCACTGCAGTGGGGACCCAGTCCACTCCATCTGACTGGCCCACTGCAGTGGTTGCAGCACCCACACCATCTGAGTTGTGCCCTACAGTGGTGCCGGCCCCCACTGAGTCAGACACCTCCACTGCAGTTGCCGGTGACACTCCTGCACCCACCACCCCTTCACTGCCTCCTTCTGGCATCCCCTGATCCTGTCCCTGCGGTGCCTGGCCTGCCCCTTGTATGCCCCTCCGAGGGGGATGTCCCCTGTCCGTACCAGTGCAGGCAAGCAATGGGTGACAAGTTGTCACGTATCACCCTGTTGGGGCTGTGTATTTGGACTGGCCATTGGCCTTAGTTTCTTTTGGACTTCAAGTTTTAATTCAACATTTGCTGAATAAAGCCTCTTTTTGTTTACTTGTGGTTTTTCTTTGAATGTACATGATGTAGATGAGTATCATCATGCATTTGCAGTTGCAATAGTGTTCAGATCAGGAAAATGAAGTGTTGCTGTGATGGACTCCATGTGGTCCATGGGATATGTGTCCTAATGTAGTCTGGATCTATAGCATCCTTTGCTGCAGTCTGAGGGTGTAATGTTCAGCAATTGACACAGGGATGTACGTTTTGCATTTGTAAATTAACATATTTGGCTTACACTGATGCACATCTGATGGGCTTACCACTGTTCAATGTTTCTATTTCCCTGACTGTGTGCCCATCTCCACTGGACATGCAGTTTGGCACATCAATGTTGAGGGACTCATCTGTGTATACAGTGCAACTTGCTTGACACGTGTTTAGGGTGTATGCAGATGACTGACGTGACACTCCTGTACCCAGGCTGATGTGAGCAGAGCCTTCAGTGTGTTGTAGTTGTTGACTCACTGACCGAGTGTTCTGCTGACATGTTTGAGTCATGCACAGACAAGGTTTGGCACAGCGGACCTTCCACAGGAGTGGAGTGCCCTCATGGCAGTGTGTAATCCCATGACATTGCCTGGGCCCGTGTTGTGTGAGCATGTCTGTGTGTGTTCCCTTCCCTTTTCCTACACAGGCTGTGTCCCTAGGGATGTTCCTGTTTGTGATGCTTGCTGAGTTGTCCTGTGTTCATCCAGCATCTTGGACCTGGTTTCTCCGGGATGTGGGTGCATGGCAAACTAATGTTCATCAGGTTGTCATCCCTAGTTGTCTTTGTTGTCAGGGCTGGGGATGTGGGCCAACGCAGATGGGACACAGTCAGGATTCCCATTGGCACTTGTTGGTTACACAAGTCATGTAATTTACAGTTTGTGGTAGCTTTCAGTGATTGTGACACGTTGTGTGTGTGACTGCTGCCACTCCTCAGGGTCAGAGCTGCAATGTTGGAAGTTGTCTATGTGTGTTCTTTGTGGGTGACCTTGGCTTCTTCATTGGTGTGTGACTGTGGCCGGGATCCCATTGATTGGGGTGGATTTCACATCATGCCCATGTACGGCGTACTGTGCAGTGTGTCAGACATTCACGAGTCTTGTTGACTGGCCATGTGTGATGGGTTTCACACCTTAGTTCCCACCACCCCCCCTGGGATTGTCATGGGTGCATTTGCAATGTCACCGGTCCATGTGAGCTTCACAGCTGCACATTGTTGGAGATCAAGGTGTGTGGTGTTGAGTGTGTGCAAATGTGAGTTGTTGCACGGCTAGACCCCTACCTCCATATTGGCCTTGGCTGACAGGCCGTGCTGATTGATTTTTGCTTGTGTAGGTGTGATGGTAGTTAGTTGCTCAGGACACATGGCTGTGGTTCACAGTGTGAACGACATCTACCTTTGTCATCACAGTGGGATTATCATGCAGGCTAGTGTCACCACAATGTGGGGTCCCTGGGAGTAGTGCTGTGGTGGGTCTGTCTCTTGCTGTGTTAGTTGCTGTTCCTACAAGCTTGTGTGACATGTGTTATTTGGGCTCCCTCTCATCTAACAATGCCTGATTGCCCACATAGGGGAATCCCATCCATGAGTTACTTTTGTGTGGCATTGTATACACATCTGTGTAATTGTGATTCAGGCTTCCTCATGTGTTGTGTGGTTGCCTGGGGACACTGGCACACCCCCATCACCTGTTGTGTTTGATATGCAGTGTGAGGCTGCCTGTTTGTGTTTGTGCATCTGCACCACTGAATTGGCATATCTTTGGTGTGCCATTGGCTGTATGTTGTTTGGTGGATTTACCCTGCTGTCCCTGGGACTCCTAGGTCATCAGTCAGCACAATGATCAGGGTTTATATGTCCCATTGCTGCCATGGTATGGTATTTGTTCACCTCACATCTACAGTCTCCACAGGATATCTAAATGTGTGTGTCCATTGGTGCAGATATGTGGGTCTGCATTATGATGGTCACTTCTGTCATTGTGTAATTGATAAATGTTGACAATGTCAGCCCCCATGGGTGATGTTTGTCTGCACCTGGCCAAAGCTATGTCTTATTTGCACTGCATTGTTTGCCTCACCCAATCTATGTTGCTATGGGACACAGGCACTACTTTGCCACTGATGTGTTTGTTGTTGTGTGACCAGGAATCATCCATGCTGTTTGGCAGTTGCAGATTTTTCCATGACAACACTTACCTTTTGGTCACTGTGATGATGGGGGTTTAGACCCCATTGCCACAATGTTCAAAATGTGCTTCAGCTATGGACCCCACACTTACATTTTGGTCACTGTGATGATGTGGGTTTAGACCCCAATGCCACAATGTTCAAAATGTGCTTCAGCTATGGACCCCGCACTAACCTTTTGGTCACTGTGATGATGGGGGTTTAGACCCCATTGCCACAATGTTCAATTGGGCTTCAGCTATGGACACCACACTTACATTTTGGTCACTGTGATGATGGGGGTTTACACCCCATTGCCACAGTGGTCATGGTCTGCTTGCATTGTGGAGGCCACACACATTTATGTGTGACACATGTGATAGGGGGTCACATTGTATGTTCATTGTCATGTTCAGTGTTGTAGGCATTTGACACAGACTACACACGCTTGTCATGATGTTGGGGTGATGTCTTTTTCTGACATTCCTTATGTTGGAGTATGCTGGTTGTGTCATGCATTACCCGTCCTATGAGTGGGGATGGTAGTGGTGGTAGGCATCCAGGCCCCCATGAGTAGGGGTGGTGGTAGTGGTAGGCATCCAGGCCCCCATGAGTAGGGGTGGTGGTAGTGGTAGGCATCCAGGCCCCCATGAGTAGGGGTGGTGGTAGTGGTAGGCATCCATCCCCCTATGAGTGGGGATGGTAGTAGTGACAGGCATCCAGGCCCACATGAGTAGGGGTGGTGGCAGTGGTAGGCATCCAGGCCCCCCTGAGTAGGGGTGGTGGTAGGTATCCAGGCCCCCATGAGTAGGGGTGGTGGTAGTGGTAGGCATCCAGGCCCCCATGAGTAGGGGTGGTGGTAGTGGTAGGCATCCAGGCCCCCATGAGTAGGGGTGGTGGTAGTGGTAGGCATCCATCCCCCTATGAGTGGGGATGGTAGTAGTGACAGGCATCCAGGCCCACATGAGTAGGGGTGGTGGTAGTGGTAGGCATCCATCCCCCTATGAGTGGGGATGGTAGTAGTGACAGGCATCCAGGCCCACATGAGTAGGGGTGGTGGTAGTGGTAGGCATCCAGGCCCCCTGAGTAGGGGTGGTGGTAGTGGTAGGCATCCAGGCCCCCATGAGTAGGGGTGGTGGTAGTGGTAGGCATCCATCCCCCTATGAGTGGGGATGGTAGTAGTGACAGGCATCCAGGCCCCCTGAGTAGGGGTGGTGGTAGTGGTAGGCATTGGTGATAGCCATCCCGCCCCTATGGTTCTGCTGTTGCTAGTGTACGTCATTTCTGCATCCCTATGTGTGTGTGTGACATATGTCGGGTACGTGTCATTTGTTTGTGTTGTGGGTGTTTGACTTACCGTCTGCGCCGTACGCTTCCGTACCGGTCCCGGTAATAGATGTAGAGTATTGGTAGGACCTGCGCAATGGGATTCATGGTTGGATCGTCTCGTTCGGGTTTCTCGTGGCTTCGACTCGTACTCGTCGCTGGCTTGTTCGTCTCGTCGCCGTGGATCGTCTTGTGGCGCGAATCGGAGCTTATGTGCAGCTCTCCCGGATGCTCTGACGTGCCGGACGTAGCGACGGGTTCGGCGCGTACGGAAGGCGCATCGTACTAGTCCGGCCGGAAGGTGCTGTGTATTTGCTTCCGTGCGACTCGATTCGGCGTTTACGGATCCGGCTGGGGCGGGGAACAGGAGCTGGAATGGGTAAGTACGGCTCGCTCGGAATCTGAGCAGTTATGCGCATCGTACTTGCTCGTTCGGACGACTGTTCGAATCGGTCGGGAAACAAGCATTTGGCTTGGTTTTTTCCCGGACGAATAGTGTTAGGTGCACTTCCGGCCGGGATCGGAATCGACCCCTTTGTGCCTGTTCTCAGCCAGGTGATTTAATAGTGCAACTGTATCCTGTCTGCAAGCTTCTTGTGTATCTGATGCCACAAGCAAGTCATCGGTATACTGCACAAGAACTGAACTATAAGGCTTCTGCAGAGATTCCAGATTCTTTATCAATATCTGGTTGAAAGTGGGCGGGCTCTCTGTATACCCTTGTGAATGTGCAATGGAACAGAAAAGAATGCCTAACACAAGTCCATGATAGTGAACCATTCTGTGGTGCACGTAATTTGGAAAAGTATGGTGGCTGGGTTCGGTACCACAGGACTACATGGAACAACAATGCTGTTAATCTTTCAAAGGCCTTTCACAATATTTACCATTAGGTCTCTGTAAACCCATTATTGGAGAGTTACAAGTGTTTCAACAATTTTTTTTTAATCCCTTTTTCTCAACTTGTCTTCAATCACAGGGATTATACCTGCAACTGTTTCTGGGATCAAATTATATGGTGGTGTTCTCGGATAGATAGCATTTGGTTTCACTGTGGCTCAGACAGATGCTATACCTTTAATCAGTCCGAAATATTTCCCTGTAAATAGTGAAATTTAACGTGTACAATAAATCTCTCCCTAACAGGTTTATAGGACTATAATCACATACAATGAACTGATGATTTTCTTTAAATGAACCAATCTTTACCGGGACCTTCTCTGAACCAGGGTTTGTTATCTGTTTATTTGAAACTCCTACAACTTTGATCTTCTTTTCTGAGAGGGGTAGATCTGGGACTTCCGCTGTTCTAACAGTGGAGCGGTTGCCAGCAGTGTTGACCAAACATGACACTTGATGGACATTAACTTCTCCTTCTACAAATGGTCCACTCCAGTTTAACTCTAACACTCCACGGAGTAGCCGCGCGCTTTACAAATACCTAGATAACATAACATAACATAACTGCACCAAGCACACAATCTTCTTACCCCCTCAGGCATCATCATTGGAAATTATCAGAGCCAAAACGGTCATTGTCTAGCATTGGAAACTGTTGAAATAGGTTCTTATTCTGTAACAGGTTTGAATTTGCCTTGGGCATTTGATTCATGTTAAATCTAGTATTTCTCATATTCTGTAGGACCACTGGGGATAGTGGAACCTGCATCATTGGAACCTGTTTTTGCATTGGCACTTGCATTTGTTGAACTGGTATATTCTGCATCTGCATCTGATTTCCTCGTTGCATTTGACAATTACCACTCATTCTGTTTGGATTAAGTCTGCACTCCTCTTCAAATGCCCAATTACAGAAGTGGCAAGAGGTCAATTCTTTCAGGGTTGCAACATCTACACCCGTAATTCAGATCAATCGGAACACTTCTACCCTGTAAAACACCAAATCCTCCTTGAACACCTTGAGTCTGCATTCTAAAACCTTGAATTCCACCCTGATTTCCTACAAACAATTGATTCTGAAAACCCATCTGAGCAATCTTTTTTTGGGCTAGCATGAACTTCTATTTAGGTTTTTCAGTTTCATCTCTTGTTCGTCACTGTAATACTTTGTATACCTCAGAATCACATCCAACAATTTTGTCTGCTAGCAAATTGCACTCTGTTGAAAGTGCATTCTGATCTATGGTCTTAACCCAAGAAGAAACTGAGACACAAAAACTCCATATCACTTGGTTCAGGATATTCCCGTCCATCGTGTGGTTGAAACACCTGAAGGAATCTTTCATAGTAGTCATGCGCTGATTCCTCTGACTCTTGTGAGGTTCTTTTATTCTTTACCCAATCAATATCTTTTGGAGAAACCTTGCCTTTCAGAAATGTAATCATCACATCATATTTTTCTATAACCATAGGAGATGCTGTAATTATTGCAAGCATCTCTTGTTGGTTCTGCATGCGGTCATTTACATTTGGCCCACAAATCACTTTGCACTACAATTATCACAGAATATATTCAAATCAATCCACAGCGCTTTTGAAATTAAAAACAATCTGTCAATTGTGTGTACCACTGTATAGGCTTCTCTCTCAATTTTGGAAAATTATTCATAAATACTGCAAGACCTCCTCTGCTTCATGGTAAAAGAACATGCCCTCTACCTGGTATCTCTCTCAACGGAAATGCTGATGCTTCCCCTTCCTCTGTCAGTGGCTTATTATTTTCTTCTAGAGCCTCTAAATCTTTCTTTTTCTATTCAGTTTTCTATGCCCATTTGCTCTCTTGAAATTCACTCCATATACAAAAGCATTTTACTAACTCAGTGATGTGTAATCACATTCCTGAAGAACACATTGTCTCAATAGCTTCATCATCCAATTGTACCTTGAAACTTTTCTGAAAAGGAATACTTTTTGAAATATTGACTTTCTATTTTCTGGCTAGTTCAGTTAATTTATCACGAGTAGTTGTAGCATGTCCAGTAATTTCTTTGTTAAAATATTTCAGCTCTTTCTCTTGGTACTGATTCACATGATCAAGATCTAAACATCCTCTAATTATTTCTTCCAATACTATTTTAATCTCAGGACATTTAATGGCCTATCCTTCTCTGCCTGCTGTGCGAACCTGACATTCTGTCTTTTAATTCACTGCCATTTATTCAAACCATGGGGGGAGCATCCCATCTTCAAATAAGTTGGTCCCACCCTGAGTTATTGGTGCCGTAAAGACAACCCTTCTCTCAATGATTGAAATGTTTATGGTGCTGTAAAAGCAACAATCTGTGAATTCTGTAATGTGGGGATAAACCCTTCTCCAACAGCTTCTTAAACTAATGCATTTGGGGCAGCATTAATCGGAGCAGTTGTTGTGCGAATCTCTTATGGCTGTGCTGTTACAACCCTCGCAACAGGTGCTGGTACGGTTACAATGAAGCAGTAATACCTTGAAGCATCCCTGTAGGGACATTCTTAATTCATGCAGGAACAACATTAGATAAAACAGCTTGTAGAACAGGCTGTGTCATCTGTAATGGTCTTTCAATCTGAATCGTATTCATGTCCACAGGGGGGTAGCCACTGTTGCATTAGATTATGAAGTTCTCTCAGCATTTGTTGCAGGGGTCACATAAGGTGGTAGACCTCCTGAATCACTCTCAGTATCTGATTTCTTTGCAGCACCCTCGTCATCTTTTCCCTAAGTCTTATTCTTTTTCAACTTATTAGGTTTTTCAGTAGTAATGGCTGGATATAGTCTAGCCCCTTCAACTATAGCTTTCTTCCATCCCTGTTGCACCTCATCCCATTGAGCATCTGCATAATTACACACTGCACTTTTAGTCTTATTCTGGTATTTTTCTCTCGCCTTAGCATTTGGTGCTTACTCCCAAATCTTTAATGATTTTTATTGTGCAGGTCTAGGTGGTGGCTTCATTTCGTATAATTTTTCTCTCAGTCTATCAATTATTCCTTATTCAAATGTACCATATCTTGGCAAGCTCAAAGGACCTTCATTTGCAATGATCTCGCACCATCGATGAAGCCACAAACATGTGTGCAACCTCATATTAGTTGTCATATAATGTGCTGGTGTACCATCGGGAGGCACCTCTTCACCGTCCCATACTGAAATTGCCACATCACATCTCACAAGTTCCTTAAAACCTTTTAAACATTTTATGATTTCGGATAATTTAACAAATAGCAAATGTTTTGATTCTATTCAGTAAACGTCAGATTTTTTTTCTCTAATCTTGTTAAAGCTTTAATACTTGAAGACAGCCAATCTCAATGTGACACTTACACAACAATTGACCTATAGCAGCATTGCACACTGTATTGTCATCAACCAATAACAGAGCGACAGAACACCAACCAACCAATCTCAGGATGGCATACTAGACGTATGATCTCACTCCTTGCAGCGACTCATCCTCCTTTACAATTTCTCTCATACACACAATTCTACAACTTAAAGCAAATGTAAATAAACAATCTTTGTCTGCTTCTCTAAAGAAAAAAATGCAATTCAACAATCAGAATACTAAGGTTTTCACACCCTCTGACTTTTTCTATACAGCAAGATTTTCACACACACAAATGAAATCTCGACCAGCGGAAGATCACCCTGATCAATTTAGCTTCACATTTTGAGCAATTAGATTCTGCCAACACCAATCAATATTAGTATATTCACAACAATTTGTTATAATCCCTATCTCAATAGTGTAGTCGACGGCGCCTCACAAACTACACCACAAATCTTTAGCAGACAAGAAAATCATAACGTGTGTTTTGCACTTATCTCAATATCCAGGGATCTCAGACTACTACGGAGTCTGATAATCTCTTCAACTTCATCACAATAAGCACATAAAAATCAACATTTCATCCAACACTTTTCTGCAACACGCAACAATATCATCAACAACAACTATGACTGTGTCACATAATCCTATTAATACTCACGGATTCAACACAGCAACCACCTTCAAAACCGCACCTTTTCAGTCTTCAGAGTTTGGGCTTTGGCCAATGGGACTTGGGCATTATTCTAACTCGGGGTAATTATTTATAACTCATATTCTTATAACGTAAACCTCCTCTCTTCTAACAAGTGTTTTGGTGCTGCAGGAAGGAATGACCCTGTTCTACAAAGAAAAAGGGAGAATGCAGTTGAGCATTAATGTTCTGACCAGAAACCCCTATAGTTAAATAATTCTATACAACTCTGAGAGAGGGTCCTACATAGGAAAGAGAGATACTGGATAAGGGAAGAAAGAGAAAACAAAACAGCCTGCAGCCTACTGTCACTGGAGGAGCTTCTCTGCAATCATACGGATGCTGGTAATGTCTGGATCTGAGGTGTTCCCTAAGATAATCAGTTAATACATAAATTAGCCCAGAACCTAGCATATAGTCCATACAGTATGATACAGCGTGAAAGAAACTATCTGGATCTTTTTCAAGATTGGGCAGGATTGAGCCGCTACCGGCACCAGGCAATGCCCCCGCCCCTGAAAGAATCAGTAGGCTGTCAGTCCACCGACACGTTCAAAAACAGAATATTCATGATGAGGAAACACATTTTAAAGTCTTTGGAGTCTCTGCAATGGGGAAAAGCAGAGAAGGGAACCCAAAATAAGAATGGTGATAGAAGCTCAACTGGTGATGAACCAAGTGAGAGAGTGGATCAAATGAAAAGTTGTCATCTTGCTACTTCTAAGTATATTTATGGGAAACTGGATCAAATGGGATTGCTTTACCTCCTCTACTGGCCCTGACCAGATTTGAATGTTTCTGCAGACAAGTCATGTGTGTTTGTGTGTGTGTGTGTGCGTGTGTGTGTCCCGTGACTGCTTTAGAGAAGAATAAATTGTAGTTTATCATGTGTGTGTAGCTTAATAAGTCAAACACTGGTAAAGAATACCAAAAATGAACGCAACAACATACCCTTGCTGTCGAAGATAGCATTGTTCAAAACGTACAGTCAATGTAAAACACGAAAAGCGCCAAGAATTGTTTAAGTTCAGTATATTTAATGTCATATACTTGAAACAAATCAAAATTAATTTGAGAAAAGAAAGATAAAGGTTGCTCATGGAGGAGGAGAAGAATAGGTGTGCTCGTGATGGGTAGGGAAAGGTGAATAGTCACAATTAATCAGAGTTTATACATTTTTAATGTTTTGGCAATGGACTGGTAAAGAGACCAGTACAGATGGCCTGTCCCAATTGAATTATTTATAAAAAAAATTCTAGTTTTTCGTAAATGCATAAATGCAACATCAAGCGAAGGGGATGTGATATGATACAGGCCGTTGGTGGGTGGGGTGCGTCGACGTTTCGACTCGGCTTGTGCATAGCGGGTGACTTATACCTCCGCTGCGAGTCTTCTTCAGGACGAAAGGGGGGCGGGGGGCAACCTATAGGTGAAAGATCAACTGTGCGTTAATAGGCGCCTAATACCCAATTCGAGAGAATTGAGTAACAGTATGGTACTGACCTAATCCTGGTGCCACACAGGCATCTCAGGTATAACACTGGAAGTTGAGAACTCAATGGCTCAGTCCGGGTTTTCTGTGGAAAACCAGATCTGAAATTAGTATGCGTACAATTCTGCATTGTGGTGCAAGGTATGTGGTTACTCTGATTATGCACTCACCCAATTATAGTGAGCTGAAATCCACTCATGAGGGTCCATCATGAGAAGTCCTCACCGGTATTTAAAACCATGAATTAATTGTACCAAGGACATAGGACATCCAAATTAATCTGTCCATGCCTACAGGTTAAAGGGAAAGGAAATTAGTAATAGCTCAAGCTGCCAGATAAACGCTAGTCGTTTTGGCAGTGATTTCAGAAAATTCCCTTGTAAGAAAAGCCGGGCGCCACACGCCTCGAAGAATCCCTTCTGCCAAGTTCAAGTGCAAGGACGAACTGGCAGAAGGCTTCCGTTTATATGCAGAAAGCCGGTTTGAGCCGGGGAAACGTGCACGTTGCACGTTCAGCCCTTGCGCGTCATCCAAGGAACCCAGAGCTCCAGTTGAGAGGCCCAGGGTGTATGCCGGAGAGTTCAATTCTGCTGTATCATTAAAGCGATACTTGCAATTTTAAAGGGTGCAAGTATGTACAGTGATGATTCCCAATAGACTGTGATCTAATCTTAATTGGAGGATTACATGTGTATAAAGGGATGTCTAATCGGAAATACGTGTAGAATTTGCATGACACGTATGTGTACTAAATGGGATCCCTACAAGGAATAAGGTCCAACCAGAATTAGCGGTAGGGTGCATATATATACAGTGTACTATTGGAAATCCATTACATACTAGGAGTCCGCAGTGTTGGAGAGAATCATATAGTATTCATTGGGGATACATATTCGCGTAGGGATATGAGCAATTTGATACAGTGTAACATTGGGGGATTGCGTGCATGAGAATATGCAGTATAGACAAAGCCTGTCAGTATTCACATTGTTGTCTATCATTACATGGGGATACATATTGTGCATGTATCAAAGGTTCAAATCACGATGATAGTCACATGTAAAAGTACAATTCGACAACAATTAAGTGTATATACATAATGACATGGATAAGTGGTGCATACATATACTAATAATCATATTTACAAGCGGTGTAGGTGTATATACATAATGATATGGATGCATATATTAATAATCATATTTACAAGCGGTGTATATTCATGGAGTGATGAGGAATCTAGTACATTCTGCCTATTTACAAACTGTAAGGTAGGTACTGGGTAGCGATATAGCCTGCCTATTTACATCCTACTGGCTACATATGCCATGTCTGAATACGCAGGTCTAGGGACCATGGTCTTAGTAGGAGGTATTTAGCCAATACTCAAAGTAGCCGCCTGTATGGCTATCTCCTCGTATTCGTTCAACCCCCTTAGTGCGGTATCAAATGTGTGAATCCATTTACACTCAGGTTAGTTCAGGGTATTGGAGAAATTCCCACCCCTTGGGTTCCTGTTGACTTTTTCGATGACCCACCATTTTAGGCTCTCGGCCGAGTGCCCAAAGGTGGTGAAATGTTCTACCAGTGGGGCACCTTGTACCCCACACCGTATTCTACTACAGTGTTGTAAGATACAGGTTTTGACTTTCTGCGTCGTTTGCCCAATATATAAAAAGTTACATGGGCATGAGATGGCATATATAACCCTTGAAGAGTTACAATTTGTGTGATCCCTCATGGTGTATGTGTAGTCATTGTGTTCGAAATTCTTGATCTCTTTGGTCATTGTGCAGGCTTTACAGCCCCCACACTTAAAATGACCCTTGATGGGGGTGATGTTCCATAGTGGCAACTGGACATTGTTCGGTTTGGGAGGGAGTAAGGATTTCACCAAGAAGTCCACGAGACTTTTCCCTTTTCTGAGGTCAGTTGACTGAACCTGGCTATCTGGTCAGGCTCCTCAAGAAGGCACGAAAGAGGGCCTGGTTCAACCACAGGGAGCATCTTCTGGAACCTAAAAGTAAAAACTCCCATACACAGGACCGACTAACTTGTGTAATGACCTATTGCACCAAGAGCAATGACATTCGGAAAACTGTGAACAAACATTGGCACCTGGTTGCTGAGGATCTGGGTATACCAAACCCCCCCATGCATGCCTTTAGAAAAGGGAAAAGTCTCACCGTCTATTGTAGTACAGATTGCTGAAAACAAATAGGGATGGTCACAAAGAAAAGCTTTCAGAATGTGGACAATGTACAGCTCATTGGTCAGCCAGCATTTACATTTAGATACGTACAATCTTAGGGGCTCAAAGAAATTATGATAGATAAAGTCTGAGGGCAAAATTTACCTTTTACTCGTAGATTTGAGACATTCAGACTCAACTATAAAAATGAAAAAGTAGTTGAAGCACAATAGACCCCTTAGTCAACTACTGGAGTATTTCTGCCCTAAATCAAGGACAGATGGAAGCCAAGCCCATTATATGTTAAAGCAGTCCTTCAAAGGCTACAACTTCACCTCAGTGAAATCCAAAACTCCTCTCAAAATTCAGAACATATTGAATATAAAATTAGGATAAACAATCTTGAGAAGTAAATATAGGTGGAAACTTCCTTTGAAATGCAGTATTCAATTAGAACATGACTGTAGGCTCTTCAACTAAGGAACTGTTTAATATATTACAAAAAGAGGAAAGCCCTAATAAATCAGATACAAAATAGACAAAACAATTGAAGACTTTTACTCAAATCAGTGTTTATTATTAATCCAATATCAGTAAAGAGCAATTTGGAGCAAATGAAGAAAACCGAGGCAAAATCTTGTGCACATTCCCAATGGAAAACAAAACAATCATCTCAGAGCTACTACCAAAGAAGAAAGTCAGGGGTATATTCACAAGAACGTGTGATAACTACCGCAAGAGTAGCGTAACGCAACTTTCAATAACGCAGCCTATCACAGTAAAATAACCCAGTGTCAACGTGGAATTCACAACAAGGCGGTACCATGCGATAGTCACCAGATAACGCGTCAAATGTCAGCGTGAAAATCAACGCCACGCCGAAAAGATGAGAAACGCGAACGCGAGAAATCATGCGATGAGGCCAATCGCGGTACAAAAAGTAGCGAAAAGCAGACTCAGGCCTGCAAATCCCACGCGTCTGGTGGGAAATTGCACCATAAAAACCACAGACACAACACACCAGAAACAAGCCAAAGCACGTAGCAACATGGATGCACCCTGACCCAGCGCAGAGGGCAATGCGAACCACACAACCCCCACAGACCACCAGCAAGGAACAACGGGGTCAGGGAAGGCCAAGGAGAAAAGGGAGAGGAAGACGGGGTGCAGACCGCAGGAAAACAAGACCAAGGCCACGGAGGCGACAGAACACTACCACCAACTGATCCACTAGCAGACCACCTGGAATGCAGTCGGAGTGCCCAGGAGGCCAATCCAGGAGGCCAAGAGGCGCCGGCAGGACATGACAACCTAAACCAGGTACAAACCTGCTGCCAACAGGAAGGCAGCAACGGCGACAGGAGGTGGCAGTCCAGCGCCACAGGAGGAGCTGGAGGAAACCCAGGCCACAGTCATCAGTGTGGAGAGGGTGCAAGGAGTAGGGAGTATGGACACAGCTCGAGAGGACCTGACACAACAACAACAGGGTGAGGATCCAACAGGGACTGGGGGGACGGGGGGTGATGGGCACAATGCCACACATGCACAATGAGGTGTAACACACTTCACACCCACAATTACCCAGGGACATGTCCCCCATCCCCCTGGCACACTGCAGCACACACACATAGCAATCACAGCACATACCATGACAATGTGGCACAAAGTGCAACACCCACACTGCAGAACAGGGGACACAACTGGGTCCACCCAGGCGCAGAAACAGAACAATCACATTGGACAGAGCAGGGAACTGTGAGATGCACATCTACCCCTACAACTCCACATCAGCCATGTAGGCCAAATGTACACTGTCCCAACTCAAATAGCCACCTCCGCCCAAACAGTCACAATGTACATTGTCACACAGTCTGCATGTCGACAAGAACAAGGCGCCTACACAATGCCAACATGCACCTCCCCTTCACAATGCAGAGGGACAAACAACACCTCCAGCAGGTCAGAACAGACAACCCATCAGTGATGCCCGAGACGAACACCACACCCCCGACACCGACGTCCTACAACAGCCCATGGACATCCCACACAACCCACCACCAGGACCAGGGCAGACAAGCTACTCAGAGGAAAAACCAGCCCCTGCAACAGACCACACAGCATGAAGCATCCGCAATCACAGCTGCCTCACAACACTTCACCCACCCACACATGGCACCCCAATGCCAGGTGGCAGAACGCCAAAAGGAGGTGGCCCAACAGGTGAGGGTGTTGCCGAACCCATGGAATGCAAACTAGAACACAGATGTGGGTGTCCAATACCCTTCAGGGACCACCTACACCCCACAAAGGAGACCCACACCTCCACAGAGACACATGCACATATCATGTTGAACTGGCTGCGGGCACGTGCGCCCGGTCCCTTTATTGTCAGGGCCACATGTACAGTGACGCCTGTGCTGGATGTGTGTGGGGTGAGTATAAGCCAGCCCGCACGGAGTGCTTGGTGCTGCCAACAACCTGAACAGTGGACACCAGTGTAATGGAAACAGAAAACACCAGCATAACAGAGTCAAATGCAGAGCAACATGGAGGGATCCGGAGTAAGGACAGAGGTCACCCAATATTCAGTCAGGAGGTTCCGTGAGATGCAGTGCACTGAGGTAGGGGCACTAGAGAAGAGCGCGCTCATGTGAAGAAATTGCTAGGATTGTGTCCCTTCGGGTTAGTCCTGATGCAGATGCATTGGGGTGTGTTACACCTGCATCAACTTCCTCATCAATGTCCCAAGTCTCCCACGCTGCCTGAGATGACAGTTACGTCCGCAGTCCACAGCGGAATACCCAGTATTAGATCCGGGTGTGTAGCATGACTACCGCCACTAGTCTGCATTCCTGCCTTGGGGCTGTTGCCACCTGCCCTCCCAATGTCTGTGCCTTCTCCCGTCTGCACACTTGACACATCCTCCTCATCATGGTCCCAGGTCTTCCCCACTGCATGAGGCGACATTGCTGCGCAACCTCACAACAGCACAAAACTCGATCAGTAACGGACAATGGCTTGCGGTGCACTGAGTCACTGGCACCTGGAGTGCTGAGCAGGGTATCAGGCCGATGATGGCATCCATGACAGGTCTGAGCAACTCCGTAGGTCTATCAGGACCACCGTTTCGACTCTGGCAGATGGCGGTTGGAGGTGGTCCGTGGGGTGGTGTCGTGTGCCTCCTGCGGTGATGCGATGTCCGGGCCAGTCAAGACTCGATGCTATGTGTGGGCCCTGGTGGCCCGCAGTTGAGGCTGGAGGATGCGGACAGCGCAGGGCCACAGACACATGGCGTCGATGACCCCAAGACCATCGCTACAGAGGCCATTCAATGTCCCAGAAGGAGGGGTCCCAGGCCTTAGCAGCACAGAGTTAGTGGCCCCGGATGCACTGTGGCCGGCACAGGCACCCAGCCACGGGACGGTGACTTGCAGTGCAGCCAGATGGGCCATGCGACCTGAGGGGGTCCCCATCAATGTCCGAGGTGTATGTTGCGAAGGGTATCGGTGGACAGTGGAAGGTGTCCTCCAGGGCATGATGCGGAAGGTCTGATGTTATCTGGAAGCAGCAAATGGAGGAGTGGAAAGCACAACCCTCGTATCCACCAACAATTCGGTATCAGCTACATGAGGATGAATACTAGCCCCTAGTCCACAGACTCAAACGCCACCATTGTGCGACCAGTGAGTGTCCATGAATGTCAGGGAACACACTTAGTGGCATAGGTGCTGAGAGGGGATTCAGTCTGCGATGATGCCGGTACACAGATGTGAACTCCAACATTGCCAAAACAAGACTCTGTGACCGACTGGACCGCAGTGTAGGCCGGAGGCAGCGGTTAGCATGGGCCCACAGACACGTGTTGTGTGCCTGTGATGCATTGGTTTGCTTCACTGAAAGCAGGGAGTTCAGTGATATCACCCCTGCAGTAGGCATCTGGTCACTGCCATGGTGTAATCAAGACTCAGTTCCAAATGTGTGACCTACCTGACCGTGGTGTAGGCCTGAGGCAGCAGTCAGCACGGCCCATTCACCAAGTGTCTCCGGCATAGGTTGGATGGCCCCACCGGCCTGCGTTGTTCAGGTTCAGTGGCACCACGTGTAGCCGGCTGGCATTGAAGAGCGTTAGTGGCACCACGTGTAGCAGGCTGGCGTTGAACAGGGTTAGTGGCACCACGTGTCTCAAGATGCCCATATGGAACTATGCCTCACTGATCGGGGGGGTCTGGTGCTGTGGCTGCTGGCCCGGATTTGGGGTCACTGCCATTCATAACTCAGGACACAGTTTCACATATGGGACCTACTGGTCCGAAGAGTAGGCCGGGGGCGGCAGTGGAGTACGTCAACGAAAAAGGAATAAAGCGGTCTGGTGTCGTGGAGGCCGTGATGGTCTGAGGTGGCTGCCAAGGTCTCGGGCCTCGGGCTTGGGGCTTGCGCCAGCACGTGGTGGGCCCTCCTTGACACACGCCAGTGTCGGAAGGTGATCAGTGTGGCCTGGTTGCGCAGGGGCTGGCCTGACGGGTTCGTGGTCCAGCGTGCCGGGGTCCGGCAGGCGCACGGCATCGCAGGCAACTCCGCTCACGAGGATGGCGTCGGCCTCGTGGTGAGGTGGGAGGTGCCGCCCTGGCAGAGACGTGGGTCTTTCCGGAAGAGGACCACGCCCAGGCCTACGTGCTTGTTATTCACACCCCTACGCTGGCGTGGCGTACGCCGGGCCATCCCACTACGCTGACGCTTAGGGGGGGCATAACAGGCAACATTTCCGCGAGGTCCCCCACTGGGTGGGGTGACATGGTGGCGTCCACTGTCCACTACACTCCATACGCAAGCGGTGTATGTCGCCATGGATATGGGTGTGTTCTGCATACTGCGAGTTGTCCAGCACATCTCCGGCACTCTTGGCATTGTGTACTTTCCCAATCATGGTTCTACTGCATCCTTCACACATGCCTGGTTGCCACCTCTCCCCACATTCGGCTATTATGTGGCTGAGGTGCCATGCCGTTGCTGGCTCATGTTCAGGGCTTGCCCATGTGGACATTGTAAGTTGTTCTGTTGTTCCTGGTGGGTGGGCATATTGTTGTGCCTGTTGTATGTGATTTTGTGATGTGTGCATTGCCAGCTTTGTGAGTTGCATGGTTGTGGAGTTAAGGTGTGTGGGGGTGTTCATTTGTATATTGTCAAGGGGCTGTGCATTTCCCTTGTTGCCATCCTGGGAACGCTGGTTGATGATGGGCTGTCGGAGGATGAAGGTATCATGCACACTGGCTGTGTATTTGAAGGCGACATTGTTGGGGGTTCCACGGTGTTCTGTTGTTGCCTGCACATTGGTGTGAGACGTGTGCTTCCTGTTGTGGTGATTGTGTGCTGTGTCACCAGGGGGCACAGGTAGTACATGTGTGCTGTGTATTGCCCCCGACACATGCGTGCATCCTGCTATGGCGTATGGTCTTTGCTTGGTCTCCGGCGGATCCTGCGCATTGTGTTGTACGTATGGGGACTGGGGTACCAGGGTGATGGTGATGTCCAGGACAGGTGTGGGGGACTTGGATGTGGCTGGCTGTGAGACTCCTCTTACTCTGGCGGGTGTTGGATGGGGGTCCCAGGGGCCAACAGGTGCAGCCACGCCATCAGCTTTGTGTGGGGTGGGATGTTGGTTGTCCGCTGTGTTGTTGCCGTAGGCCTGTTAGGCGATGATGGTCAGGATGCGTAGGTTGGTTGTCCCTTTCAGCCTGTAGTGGACGGTGACATTGTCAGATGTTGGGTCTGTGCGGCTGGTACGTTTTCTGGGGTTCCGCTGTCTTTGTCTGCGCTGCGTCTGTGGTGGTCCGGGGGGGGGTGTTCCGGGTGTGGGTTGGGGTCCTGGGGTGGTGAAGGTGGGTGTTGTGGCCCTCTTGGGTGTACGGGCCGCATGATGGGTGGCTCCATGGCATCTGTTGCCCTTCGGATGTGTCCCTGGGCTGTGCTCCCTTTTGTGGTTCTGGCTGCCGTCTGACTTTACACCAGGTCAGAGCAGGTGTAGATTTCCTGGTGCTAACGCGACTTATCGCCTGTTTTGTGTTTTTATCGCGGATGTGGCTGGTTGTTGTGAATGTTGAGGTGTGCTGTTGTCTCGGCTTTTGTCACGGGAACGCCTACTCTGCATCTCATTAGCAATATTTGCGGGGGTCCTCTGTGGCGATGTTTTTTGCGGCTGCTATCGCGGGTAAACTGGTGCTGTGGGCTGTTAACACCGGCTTGTGAATGGGGAGTATATTTATCATGACTTTGGCTGTGATAAAGTGCCGTTAATTAGGCGATAGCTCCTTGTGAATATGCCCCTCAATGTTTATTATGGAAGTGTAGAAAGTTGCTTACTTGCAAATGCGATGCAAAATTCCCTGTCACAGAGAAAAAGAATATCTAGTTTTGAGCAGGTTGTGTATTGAATGTGCTCAAATTAACATGGGTATTCCCGACCCCCCCTCGAGAGATAACAACGTATACTTGATATTATGGACTTACTTTCTGGTTACAGGTCTGGATAAGGCATCGTCTTTTCATGTTGGGCATGTTTAGATTATAATCATTGTAGGTGCATTTTTGTAAAATAGTGAGAAAATGCAGTTTTAATAATGTGCAGAAATTAACTTGTCAGCTTTACTGAAAATAATGTGTTTAAAAAATGCAAAAATTGCAGTAGGCAACCATATTTACTCATACTAGGCCTCAAATGCCTGGGGCAACATTGCTTGACAAGCTGACTTGCCTAGAAACACTAAATGTGATTAAAATGTTTATTTCTTAACTTTGAAAAAACAATTCCAGGACGCAAGTCTCAGACAGAGTGCGCACTGCTAAATAAACTCAGAGTGAGTGTATTAGCTCAATATTAATCAAATGTTTTAACATCTGTAAACACAAAATCGGCAAAATTATCCTATGCAAACACGATTTTTACAAAGCTCTTCAAAACAAATAATGGGAAATTATGATGATTCAACAGTGTATCTTCAACTTGTTTTTATTCACAACTGAAGACTTCAACAGTATTCTTGTTGATCCTTGAAAACAGTGATACATTCAAGCGTGGATATTCATCACTCCCAATGCATTTCGGGTGAATAATCACCCTTCGTCAGGGGAAATCTACAAATGAACATATTTTACATGAAACAACATCATTGATTGAAAACCAAGAAATGTGACATAAATTCGCCTAAACATCCGGGAAGGTTATAGTGATTACGACGCCTAATATCAGTGACTGTTGATGTGAAGAACAATCACACACTATGCGCCCAAAACAATCGCATCAGGCTTAGATGCCAAGAGTAAAACAGTAACAATAGAGACATTAGAACCAATGACCCAGAGAAAGTTCAGAATCAATGTGCCCAATAGTGCAACTGAAAATAATATATAAAACACCCGTGAATCTACTATGGTCCTTATACTAGACTATGCAAAAGCAATACCTCCACTCTTGTACGTGATGTGGCTCTAGTCGGGTCCACTGCCCGTGCCTATAAGCGTCTTGCGACCGCCATATAACTCAAAACCCTGGACGAGACAGGAAAAAGTATACGTCATGCTTAACTGACTCCCGAAATCTAACGATATTAAAGTCAACTAAAAAGATTAACCGCTTACCAGCGCGATTATCTGCAGTAAACACGAGTACACACTTCAACAAACTCGAGTACTACTAGTTGTTTTCCTGTCCACTGATTATTGTGCTAAGGGAAAAATTATAAATGAAGAGAGGGTGAAGGCGCTGATGATTACTCTGAAAAGTAAATAATAAATCTTGCCTACTGCCTATGTACGTGCACGACCTGAAGCTTACCGGAAACTAAATGTCCCCCAAGGCATTCAAACGCTGTTGCTCACTGCTCTTTGTCTTAAAGACGCGTCTCTAGCTGAAAAAAGAAGAAAGCACCCATGTAACCCCTGACTATTTAAACTCTAATCCTGTAGTACTTTTTCCTAATTTAACTCACCCAAAAGATATGGATGATGATGTTCCAACAGCTTCCTGGATCCCAAATGATTTGCGTAAGCCTCTCTCGATGTATGTAAACTTACTGAGTGTGTCTAACCAATCACGTATTAACGTGCTACGTGTAAAAAATAGAAATAGAGATAGGACAGTACCAACAGAATAGAAAAGATAATGCGAAATAATGCGGCCATCTTGACACAAAGCTACTAGAAAACCTAAACCTGTTTCTTTACATTTAATACATGGTAAAAGCGCATTACCTACACAAATTGAAATGTTGAATTTAACAGAAATAAATACAACGGTTAACAAATGCAATCACTATTATCATACTAGAATCATTGTTGCCTATGAGATCACTAATATTAACAATTGTTAACCATCTGAATCTCAAAAGTATTATACACCAATACAATCACTGAATAAAATGCCATTGTATAAATGATAATTGATAATTCAAACCTTTTAACAGCGCTGGTAAAAATAACATAAAGCATCGTGATAACATGCTATGAAAGAAAACTACTGCGAATGGAAAAAATAAGACAACGCAAGCAGTATAAAGAAATCAATGCTAAGTAATACGGCCATCTTAGCGTTAAACCGAACCTATTGCTTTATGCTTAATATGTAGTGGAAACGCACTACCTACAGTCATAAAAGTACCTAAATTAACAAAATCAAATACACTTGACTGGTACAATCACAGTTTTCATGCTAAGATCACTATTGTTAATAGCGATCGCAGTTGCTTACAAAATCATTGTTATTGACAATTATTAGCTATCTGAATTCTGTGAGTATTATTCACCTGTGCCATAATTAGATGTGATACCGTGATGTGCATGCTAATCGGACTTCTGACAGCATATAAATAAACATTCCAAAACTGGTGCAAGTAACATGAAATATAATTATATCCTAATGATCGTGAATGAATGACACATATCGAGAAATTCACTAATAAAAAGTAAAAATGAATAAATAAAAAAATAAAAAAATAAAAAAATAATCAACATGATAAGTATCCCTTTATCCTGCGAGGACGATAACCCTATGAATTGGATGTGTGTGCTGGCCAAGCCCTCAGTGTGTAAAAAATCATAAAAATGCCTCTATCATTGTGACTCTAAACCTGACCCCTTTAAAAGTCGCTACATGCTGCTATTACAGGAAACACGAGAGTTCCAATTTATCATTGAGACCCTTCGGGCTCAAAGTATCCAAGTACTTTATCCAAAACGTCTCACGTTGAGTGATGAATTTAGTCATGTCCTTATCTGGGCTGCTCTTTACAGTCTCTAACACTGTGAATCTTAACTGAGCTATTGTGTGATGAAACTCAATCCAATGGTTCGCTAGTGGAGAAGTCAAAGCTCTTGTTCTAATTCTGCTTTTGTGTTCGGTTATGCGTGTACGCAAGGATCTCTCTGTCTTACCTATGTAATATAAACCACATGGACATCGTATGGCGTATATTACATTCTGTGTATTGCAGTTAGCTGTGAGCAACAATTTCACTGGTTTACCCGACCATGGGTGAAAAATAGATGTCCCTAATAACACATTGATACAGTGTGAGCAATTGTGACATTTTTGCATGCCTTTAAATTCTCCCTGATTGCCAACCTTCCTTCTTTTTAAAATCTCTCTGATGTTGTTCGACCTTTTGTAGGCAAAAATAGGAGGTTCTTGATAAAGGGTACCAAAATCTGGTTCTGTTTGTAGTAACTCCCATCGATTAAGAAATACTTTCTTAATAGCAATCGACTGGGTGGAAAATGTTGAGTCAAACACGTCACGTCTACCCTGACTTCTCTCTCTCTTAGTCAATAAATCAGATCTTTGAATATCATCAGCCCGCCTGGCCGCTGTTTCCACAATCTCGTTTGGATAACCCCTGTGTAAAAAGCCATCTTTAAAACATTCTAATGTCTTCTTGTATTGTAAGTTATCAGAAGTGATGCGCTTGATGCGCAAAAATTGAGAGAATGGAAGATGCTTTTTGAGAGACTCAGGATGAAAACTGGTATATAGTAATGTGTTGTTGCGATCAGTAGGTTTAGTAAAAACCTTTGTGGTGATCTCTAGACCATCCAGCTCAATTTTACATCTAAATAAGAGATGGTATGTCTGTCCATTATGTGCGTGAATTGTATTCTGGAATTCTTATCATTCAACTGGCTTAATTTCTGTTTCAATACTTCTGACGAACCCTGCCAAATGATGAATATATCGTCAATGTATCGACGGTAAAAAATTAGATGTTCTATCCAATATGGGTCACTCAAAATATGTTCTCGTTCAAACTTCATCATGTAAATGTTAGCATAACTCGGTGCCCCGGAAAAACCCATAGAGGTTCCGGTGGTCTGTAAAAAATACCTGTCCTTCCATTTAAAATAGCTGTGAAATAGACAAAATTGCAAAAGTTCCAAAAGAAATACTTTGTCAGCCTGTATGTCTTCTCTTTGTAGAAGGGCCCACTCAATGGCCTCTATCCCCTCTGTATGTGGTATAGATGTATAAAGTGCTACCACGTCTACTGTACATAACCATATTTCTTCCCCTGTTGGCAATACAAGATTACCCAAAAGCGTCAAAAAATGAGTAGTGTCCTGCACATACGTAGAACCAGATTGTACAATCAGTTGAAGAAAAGTGTCCAAATATTGACCAAGTGGCTCATGAATCGATCCACAGCCCGATACTATGGGACGCAACGGGGGGTCCCTGAGATTTTTATGAATCTTTGGTAGCATATAAATTTCAGGCCTGCGTGGAAACCTGGACTGAAGAAATGCTAATGTTTTATCAGAAATCCACCCCATGTCCTTTGCGTGTATAAGGATTTGTGTCAAAGTCTCCTGAAATTCATATGTCGGATCATAATTCATTGGTAAGTAGGTAGTCTCATCAGAAAGCATCAGTTCTACTTTAGTTTCATAGAAAGTTCGATCCATAACCACCTGTGCTCCTTCCTTGTCTGCTGGAAAGAATACAATAGACTCGTTATCGCGTAGATTTTTAAGTGCCTTTCTGTCAGCAATGGTCAGATTATGTCTCTTCCTAGAAGGCACTGGTAGCTGAGCCAAATCTTTCTTCACTAAAGTCTCAAACGAATCCAAGATCTTATGAGTAGTAGGCGCCATAAATGTGCTTTTTGGTCTAAACTCCTTGGGATCAAGTGTCCCCAAGCTCTCTTGAGTCAACTCCTTATTGATAAAAAAATATCGGAGCCTAAGTTTCCTCATAAATTTATACAAGTCAACTTCCATGTTCAAAACGTTAGTATGAAAGGTAGGCACAAATGCAGTCCCCTTATTCAGTAACGTTTTTGAGCCTCTGTTAGTTCCACTGATGAAATATTAACTACTAGTGTTTCTTTTGTCTGCGACCCGTGCTCACCGTTTTTGCTGCCTCCGCGGCCTCTGCGAGTTTTTTACCTCTGATTGTACCACAAGTTGTTCTGATGGAGGACTGTTGGCCGCTGGACTGATCTCTAAAAAAGAAACCTTAGTTGTTGAGGAAGTAGAAGCTTCCGTGCCCGCTGTTCCACTAGTAGATGGAACTGGTGCTCTTGTTGTACGTGTGTCGCTGACAGATACTAAGCTCTCTTCTGAACAAGTAGTTCCTGTTCTGTGAAAGGTACGTTTTTGGGCATATACCTCCGCCCATGAGTATACCTCATCTAATTTGTAATCTATTGTATCTCTCCTGAACTTACGGACTTTTCGCTCATGTATGTCTTTTGCGTACAAATCTAACTTAACATTGATCTCCTCAAGTGTCGTATCCCAATTGTCTGATTCCATGCGTTGTTTGATGGAATCTTGTAACTCCTTGATTTCCTGTTCTAAGCCTGATAAAACTGAAGATAATTCTTCTACTATCAAAAGTATAAGGTCAAGCGAACATTTATTTAAAATGGAGTACCATCTATCCATAAACTTCTTATTGGCCTTAAACATCATATTTCTTAACTTTGCCATGTACATAATAATTTTCATAATAAACATTAGTTGCATAAATGTTTTCACATATTTCGACAGAATGTTTCTTACACAAAGATCACTATTAACTAATGATTAGAAATTTGGCATTTAATGGGGTAGTCAAGAGTTCATATATGAAGATGCAGCATTCTTAAAGAAAATGAATGGTTGGTGTGCTGAATGTTTTTCTTTTCATTATATTGATGTTTCAATTTCTACATAGACCATTCTTAAGAAACTTGATATATTAGAAGATTAGAAATGCAGTTTCAATGATGGAAAGTAGACCTGAATGGGAGAGTGACCTATATGAACTTAAAATTAATACAGCCAATGGCCTCATTACCATGTCTTGGCTTCGGGAACCGACCGACCCGTGGTCGGCGGTTCCACCTAACCGATTACGATGCAACCGAATAGTGTTCGGTCGGTGTCCCATTGTTCCCTACTGGAGCCCGTGTTCTGCCCAACAACACGAGCTCCTATGGGGAAATGGGGTGCGTGTGTAAAACCAAGCACCCTGTCGCAGACTCCCCACGGTGCCAGCCACACTGTGCAGGGTTTTACAGGGGGTCCCTTAAGAACTCCCTCAGCTCCCAACCGGAGGACACAAGATGAAGGGGGCCCTGCCAGGGGCCCCGAAAGTCATTTTCCGACAGCCATTTCGTGTCGGATGTGCCGACTCATAAAGGCTGTTGGAAATCAACATCATAATCGGTCGGTCAGAAATGCTGTTCATAGAGGTGCACAATGCAGTTCCCGACTGACACGGATACTCCGAGAGACAGTCTGGATCAATTCGGAATAACTGCCCTGTTTACTTTCCAACTGTGAACATGTAATTGGTCGGCAGAATTGTAAACTCACCAAAACGGTCCGAAGGGGTCCGACGCGGTCTAGGAAATTATGACTGTCGGGCAGAGGCTTTCTGCCCGACATTGTAATGAGCCCTTTAGTTGCAAACCTAACATTTTTGCAGTTTTTATGTAGCGCAAACTTGACCTGAAGGTATTGGAGCAATGTACAAGAGCACCAGTTACGTTACACAAGGAGACATTTATTTTTCGTAGGCACGGGCGATTAAGTGTTTACCCAAAATCACAGGATGATGAGCTGAAGACGAGACTCGAACCTGGTTCCCCAGCTCCAAAGTCAGAAACTCTGGCTGGTGCACCAAATCCTCTCCCTGTTCTCACGAAAGCATCCAAAGATGATTGGCTGGTTGATAAAGGAAGAAGACCCAAAGATGCAACATGGAAAAAATGTTTTATCTATATCAGTGCGTGTTCCTAGAGTTGGTTACCACTCTTTCCCATTTATCCAGACTTTATGTCACATTGCTCTGAGACTCTACTAAGTTTCTTAAACCTCTCTTTATGGGAAGTTCTGCTTTGATATATTTTTGATTTATTGAGCTGACTTTACTGCTGAAGCTTTATGCTTACATCTCACTCTTTCAAATTAGAACTTGTTGTGGGTTCTGACTGACACCATTTTCTCCTGATTCTTAGAACAGAGATTCTTTTCTTTATGGAACTCGCTTTAATTCATTTATTATATGATCTGATTAACTAATGTTGAATTTAAATTTGTGTTCACATATTGATGATTGAGATTAATCTTGTGATCTAATAAAGATGATTTACTGAAGATTTTATAAATAAAACCCTTTATCTCATATCAAACTCTCTTAATTGAATGTGAAAATATCAGGAACCTCACATTGCAGAAAAGCTGAAGGCGAGGTTGGTAAATACTGAAAATTATACTGACCTAAATCGATATTTTTGTTTGTTAAAGTAATTTCTTAACATTACAGTAACATCACACCTACTTTTGGATTCAAACCACATATTATTGGTTAGTGAGATCAAGTAACTAACAATGTAAGCACTTGCTTTATGTTGTTTCTACCTTTATTAGAAATTGTAAACCACCTACATAATTGTTTGTTTTCATTTTCATTGGACAGGGCTGGCCAAGGACCATCTGGAGAGGACCAGGGGCAGAACAGTACATCCTCAGCTCATCGGCAAGCACGTCCTCTGGATACTACCAGCGAGGAGGACAAGGAGGGAGACCAAGCTACCAGTAGGGGTAGTACGCCCACACAGACAGAGACATTGCCATCAACATCAATAGCCCTGGTGGAGGCTGAGGAGACTTAAGGGAAGGACATTAAGAGGGACACCATCAGCCAGTGGGATGATGAATGTAGGTGTCCCCCTGGCCCTTAACAACTAGAAATGGAGATGGTGTCCCCTGAGTAGGCCCCCACACCTTCTGGACCTGCCACGACCCATCCTTAACTCTTGAGGCCCCATTCCATCAGTGTTTCCAGATGCAACCCCTGCCACTATTCCCCCTCCAAGTGCCTTCCAAGAAGAGCTAAGGGAGACATCTATCGCAGACATCCCAAACCCCTTATGTTTGACCCAAACCCCTCCATGTGTGTCTGCTCCTGTGGCTGCACCCAAGGGGTTGATGGGGGCAGATGATGATGTCCGTACTGTGTTCTCTCTGAGCTTACAGGAGGTCAGAGATGAGCTCCATTTACTCTGAGAGTCACAGTCCATACTTTTGGAGAACATCAATGCCTCCATTACTTCCTTAGCTGCAGGCACATTGTCTGCATTGTCCCAAAGACCATCCCAGACCATTGTTGCTGTGTCCCCAAGTGTTTCTTCCCTTTCTAATTCCCTTGCTACCCCTTTGTCTATTATCCTCCCAGGGGTGCCTAATCCTGCATCGGCCAGTCATAGTGAGTCCACAGGTGCTGAGGATCTGGATATTGTAATCAAAGAGGACAGTGAGGATGGCCAGTGACTGTGTCCCCCAAGCCTGGACACTTGTAGGGAAACTACATGTGACTTGTGGTGCGAACATTATTTTTTACATTGACCATGGACTCTTCTGTTAGGACAATGTTTTGACAGTGGACTTATTTTTATTTAATCCTTGTAGATAGACTTGTTCCCCTGACGCTTCCTGACATGTTTTTATTATGTTGCCCAACCCCCTCCAAGTTCCTTTGCCCAGTCTGCTTGAAGAATTGTTTTTCCTTTCTGCCTTTTAATTAAACAGTATTTCTTAAAATTATTTTTGATGGATTCGTTTTACATTTAAGATTTTGATCAAAATATACAATTATGTTACAAACCATCTCTCTGTCTTATGCTTTCCATTATATATGTTGGATTCAAAGTAGCTAAGTTTGCTTCTTTAGGTGTTTTGCTATGGTTTCAACATGATTACTTGCAATACAGATGGTCCAACACATTAGCATGTAGTACTCACACATATTTATAGTTATTTATATCCTAAAACCAGAGTAATCATTTGAACATAATCAAATATTAATCAACTTAGGATAGAAGTATTGATGTGTGCAAAATATTAAGTTTATCCACATATGTTTTGAGATTTTACATATTTACAGTGGTCACAGGGATCTCTCTTGCAACTTTGCAAATGTGGTGGGTGTAGCCTCCTAATAGCTCAGGTTCTCGCCAATAACTACACCACACACGGAGAGCAATTTTACACGTCTTTATTCCGCTGAGTGTAAGTCAGAACGCAACATTCTAAGCCTGCCTTCAATTCATCACTCCGCCGCTTATGTCACAGGCCTACGGTGTACAGTGAGAGCCAAAAGATTTCCAGCATTCTTAATTTACAAGACACTATATCCTCTGCTTTGTTAACTAAAAACTTGCAACTTTTCAAAATAGATAACTAAATAAATAGATACACAAATAAATACACTAATGATCATAAATGTATATGAAATTATAATTCTTCAATGAATCATTGTGGCGCCTGAATCACACGTCCTGATCAGGTTATTGGAAACTGGGAGCTGGCAGTTGAAGTGTCAGTGATCTGCACAGGTGAGGTGGAATTGTCAGCAGACATAGAGTCATCAACAGTCTGTCTGGACCCATTCTCTACATTGACATAGATGTTTGGGATGGGCCACATGCCAAAAGTGAGAGGAATCTCTCATAAGGGACTTCTCAGGATGCTGGGCAGTCACCATATGTCCTTTGGTGTTAGTGAGAGTAAATGGTTCGGCCTTGTTAGAAATGGGATTTCTGGTTGGCTAAGGCTTGCGCCAAAGCCAGGCAGAAACCACCACTCTAGTCAGGGCACGGGAGTTACACACCAAAGATAACTCCTGCTCACCCCCTTGGTAGCTTGGCACGAGCAGTCAGGCCTATCCCGGAGGCAATGTGTAAAGCGTTTGCGCAACACACACATACAGCAGCAACACACTAGGCACACTACAAAAGGAACTCCACACAAGGTTATATAAAAAATAGCCTTTGTATTATCATAAAACACATTAGAAACGTAATCACATATTTACACTGTGCCAACTGGCACGGGCAATATTCACAGGGAATTATATACAGGACCAGGCCAATCGGGCCACGGTCAGAACCATCAGATCAGGTAAGTAAATGCAAATATAAAACACAACCAGTAACTACTGGTACCATAATGACCTAAGCATTATCCTATTAGCATTAGACATAAACCCACATTAGGCCCAAACCTCATTAGCATAAACACATTACGCAATGGGCCTCACCAGCATACACACATTATGCAATAACCTCATGAGCATAAACCACATTACGCTAATAGGCACTACCTCAAGACATCATAACATAACATTAGGCATAACCACATTAGGCCCAAACCTCATTAGCATAAACACATTACGCAATGGGCCTCACCAGCATAAACACATTATGCAATAACCTCATAAGCATAAACACATTACGCAAATAGGCACTACCCCAAGACATCATAACATGACATTAGGCATAACCACATTAGGCACTAACCTCCTAAGCATAAATACATTACACATTAGGTATCACCAGCATAAACACATTATGTCTGAATCACAATTAGGCCAGAACATTGCGCATAAATCACATTATGCCTAAACATCCTAAGCATAGACACAGTATGCAATCACTGTAGGCATGAACATAGTATGCATCCATCACAGTAGGTGTAAACCCCATTAGGCATCACATTAGGCCCCGTAAACACAATTGCACCTTGGGCTACACCAACGCACAGACTGACCCCAGGCCACTGGGCCTTCCTCGGGGCCCGTCTGGGCTGTCCTCAGCGCCCTTTTTCCTCCAATGTCAGGGCTCTCAATGGGGCTAGGGTGCAACTCACCCTCATTCCTCTGTTACATCCAAAAATGCCCCCGTTGGTGGAGGGACTTCCCTCAGTCCCTTTTCCTCCAGACAAGGACAATGGCCAAAGGGCGGCCGCCCGCTACTTCGCGGTGCGGCGGCCTCCATGAAGAAAAGGGGTGGATTCCCCCCTCTGGTCAGGGTGCGGCTCCGGGAATCAGAATATGCAGGAGACCTCTCCGGGTCTTGTTTCCAGGGTCGGAGCACTGCCTGCAAGGCTACCAACAGGTAGCGCAATTCCCCCGAGGGTGTGACGACCTCACCCGGTCCCCCCCTCATGAAGGCACTTCCACCATGGCCTGACTCACCCGTGCTCTGGCGAGTCCGGCTCCCAAGGGCGGTCCGGAGGACCCCGGTACTGCAGCCTCGCGTCCTCTCTTCGGCTGCACGAGGAGCCCGGGAGGCTCCGTCTCTGTTGCTTGTCGCCCCGCCCACAGTCAGGCTCTCAGGATGCCTGACTTCCGGTTCTGCGGTTTCACGGAGCGGCGTCTCCGTTGCTCCTGCCGCCTTCTCTGGGTCAACCAGGCTTCTCCCACAGTCAGGCTCAGCCTTTACCAGCGGCGGGCTCAGTCCCCGGTCTGGGATGCGGACACCTCCGGCCACACTTGACAATCCAGCGGGGCTCTCCTCTTCGCATGGGAGCCCCGCCCACCACCAGGCTACAGCCTCTGCCTGGCTTCCGGTCCCTTCTCGTCTCGGCGGCATGCGGGGTAGGCTCCCACCTTCAGTGAGCACAAATGCGGTGCAATGCGAGGTGGGCACCCGCTTCTCTTAAGTATAAACGCGGGGTAGGCACCCGCTAAAAAGCATAAATGCGGGGTGGGCACCCGCTTCGGTAAACAGTGCAGGGGGAATCCCACACGCCGGGATTCCCTCGGGGCACATCCCAGCCCCACGCTGCCAGGCCAGATGCTCCTCTTTCATCTTTTGCAAGTAAAGTCAGAACGCCCGCGAGGCACTGGATTTGTAAACAGGTCCAAGGGGCACAGCTGGGCCCAGGGAGGCAAGCACACAGGGCCCTCCAGCAGGGAGGCAAGCCCCCATGGCGGTTCCCCCTGGGCCCCCGCAGCAGCAAGCCCCCCAAAGGTCCAGGAACAGCACCAGGAACAGAAACTGAACATTTTCATGGGGTCACAGCCCCTTCTTATATACAGCATTTTCCTTTGTCTCAAAGTGTAGGGCATGGGGGAGCCAGATACAACTGGTTCAGGGGAGCTGTTGAGCACTTTGTTTTGCTCAGCTCCTCTCTCCCTTTCACAGGACAGGCCAGGGACATCAGACGCACCACAGGAGGTGGAGCCAGCATTGTGGAGGGAAGGCACAGCCCTATTCAGGTCCCAGGTGCAACTCCTCCCTCCCATCTACATGCAGATCTCCCTATTCAGCCCTGCGCTGACTCACCCTGCCCCTCCTGGAGCCACACACACCTCCCAGCCCCTGTCACTCACAAGCCAGACATGCAATTCACATCAGGCAGGCAGACACAGAGCACACATAAATGCCAACTTCCAAAAGTGGCATTTGTACACCAGTCACAATAAATCTGCGCACACCATTGCGCAGCATTTATTCTCACAAATTCATACATACCAGACTTGACCACACTGCTCCACTCATACCAGGAATTACCATGGACACACTTATCCCCCATGCATTCCTATGGGAGAGCAGGCCAATCTCACCACAAGTGCACTGAGAGCGCACGCACTGTCCACTGGACCACAGTGCGAAAGTGCTCAGAGGCCTAAAATCACCAACACCAGGTTACAGACAAGGCAAAAAGTTCAGGGGTGAACCTGCCAAAAGGGCCAAGTCCAACAGGCCTCAAAAGAGCTTCAGACTTTCTTTTCCTGGTTTGTCTGACAAGCACTCAATCTCCTTTTGTAAAAGTGACATCTTTATATTTTCATCTTTCGGTTGTGACCAGAGTCCTTAGTATGAATGTCTTTCTCAGTCTTGGATCTGAGCTTAGTCCATTTGGGGAAGCTTGGTTGTCATGGCTCTTCCAAACATTAGAGTTGCAAGGTTTTCCCCGGATATTGAGTGAGGGATAGAATGGTAAGCTCAGAGAGTAGGGTTCCAATTAACTTTAAGGTCAAGCTTCTCCAACGCAGCATGCTGAACAGCTTTCTTTAGAGTACTCATGAATTGTACTACTAGGCCATTGGCCTGGGGCAAAGAGGAGTACTTCTCTAATGCTTTATATTGAGGTGATTTTGAAAGTCTTTGAATTCTCAACTATTAGAGAGTGGCTGATTGTCAGATTTTAAGATTGCAGGTAAACCCCGTGTAGCAAAGATACCATCTAATCTTTGAGTAACCTTTTCATGTGCAGTGGATGAAAGGTCTTCTACAAATGGAAAACCATAGTATTTATCAACAATGACTAGAAGATGATGTCCATTCTCAAGAGGACCAAAGAAATCAACATCAATTCTCTCCCAAGCATGATGTGGCAATCCTACCATGTTCAAAGGGTGCTGAATAACTTGAGACAAAAGAAAGTCGTAAACATGACAGGTCTTTAACTCTTTTTTGATCCTTTCATCAAGGTAAGGAAACCAGACTCGGTCGTGGAGAGCTCTCTTAGAGGCAAATATTCCTCAATGGCCCTCATGCGCGACGCTGATCACTTGTTTTCGTAGACTCTCCTGAATAACAATTCATGCACCTCACAGAATGAGACCACTTGAGCAACTCACAGTTCATCTCTTACATTTTTGAACTTTAAATATTCACTGTCAATAGTGAGAGGTCTAGAGTGATGGTTTCATGATTGGTGAGCAATAATGTCTTTAAACTTCAACATGTCATTATCTTAGCTCATGGCAGTGACAATTTATTCTAAAGACATGGCAGCTGGTGTGCTCGATTTTACAATAAAATAGATGTAGGCCTCTGCTGTCTTAGATGCGGTACCAGGGCACTGCAATCGCACTCTTGAAAAATATTCTGCGGGATTCTGACCTTTCCCTGGATGATGAAGGATTGTATAATTGTATTCTTGTAACCTCAAACCCCAACGTTCAATTTGAGGAGGCATTTTGGCTTTGGGATTGCCAAACATTGTCAACAGTGCTTGATGATCAGGCACTACTGTGAAAGTCTTTCCAAACAAGAACATATGGAAATATTCACAAGCCCAGACCACTGCCAAAGTTTCTTCCTCAGGTTGTGTGTAAGCACTTTCTTTTTGTGACAGGCTTTTACTGGCGTATGCCACGATATGTCTCAGCATTTAGCTGTCCATTGTACTATGCGAGGATTGCGCCTAACCGGACAGGGCTAGCGCCAACTACAACCTCTGTATGAAGTTTGGGATCAAAGTATCCCATTTCAGTGGCATTCTTGATGGCTTGCTTGATTTTTTTGGAAGCTCTTCTCACATTCACGTGACCAATAAAATTAGTTCTCACAACGGTGCACTGACCACAGCATAGTCTTGTTTGTATCTAGAACAGTAACAGCCATTCCGATGAATGATCATAACATAGATATGTCCTGTTGGGGATATGCAGTAGATAACGCTTGCACTTTCGTTGGATCAGGTTTTATACCTGCATCAAAAAAGACATGGCCAAAGAATTTCAAGCTTTTCTTGTGCAATTCACATCTGTCAGCATTCAGAGTTAAGTTTGCATCTTTCAGCAACCAACATACTGGCATGAGAGCTTTGTCATGCGCTTTATGAGTGACTCTGAAAACTAATATGTCATCACTATAGTTAAATACATTTCCTGCAGACTGTAGGATATGTCGAATAACATCTTGGAAATGTTCTGAAGCAGAGGATACACCAAAACTCAATCGCTAAGAACGAAACAGACCAATATGCCTAGAAAAGGTTGCAATGTACCTGGATTTTTCTTCACGTTCCAATTGGTGATATCGTTTATTTAAGCCGAGTTGAGAGAAGAACTTTGCACCATTCAATTGGGTTATCATATCAGCAATGTGCGGACCTGGATGTCTCTCTCGCTCAGTCGCCTTGTCGGCCTGACGCATTTCAACGCATATGCGTACAGCTCCTTCACTGTCTCATTTCGGCGCTAATACAATGGGAGATACCCATAATGTTGGACCAGGGGAGCGTTCAATTATGTTTTGTTTAGGCAACAAGTTAAGTTCCTTTTCAACAGCTTCTTGAAAGTGAAATTCAATTAGTCTGTGCCATTGAGCAACAGGACTAACATCCTTATTTATATGTAACGTTACTTTCATTGGTTTGAGTTTTCCTGACCCATGAAATAATGAAGGAAATTGACTTACAATTTCAAGTTGAGCATTCATATTGCAGTTCACTGATATCAGTCCCATATCAGCAGCAGTGTTGAAACTGAGCAAACAGACACTTGGAGCTGTTCCTTGAAGTACATGAATGGGCGCTTGTACCACTATTTTCTTATGTTTTGTCATTGATACAAATGAACCTTGACTTTTTAAGGGTGCTGAGGCAGTCCATGTGTAGACTTTAGATTTTGACTTTGTAAGTTGTGGTGATTTTTCTTCACTTTGAATTTTTCCCCACATTTGACTTGTCCCACATGTGTATGCCTTTATGAAGTAAACATCAACATTGTGCAAGTATCATTGTCACTTTCACTGGGAACTGATACTGTGGAACTATTTGTCAATGATTTAGATGACGTTTGACATTGTTGGTTTTTATTTGCCTCAGTTGGTGGGACCGCTTGGCCTTATGGGAGCGCATCAAACGTCGCTGAGGTAGGGTTCGGTCTGCCGTTTTGTCTTCACACTTTCATGCACTTACTTTTCTCCTCGCCTTCCAAGTTGTCGCAAAACTGTTCGCTTTACAACCGCTGATGCATATCTGCACAATGGCAAGATATTTACCTTCATGTAGAAATGACAGTCCACATCTGTAAAATTTTTTCTTTTTCTGTGGAGACTTCACTTTCTGCCCCTCTGCCCTGTACTCTGGCTCACTTTTTATGCTTGTGATTGACGCACTTTGGGCGCTTCAAGTCTCCATGTCAGTCGCTTGACAACCAGCACGTTCTTCAGCATAAACAGCTTTGAGGACTTGTTCTATGCTCAGAGTTTCCTTCAGCAGTCGCCATCGAAAGGAATTTGACAGACATCCATCGAAAACTCTGAGGCGGGTACCATACTTATCATTAAATTCATTGAATTTACAGTGCTTCACAAGAACATCCAGTCTCTCAACAAATTCATCGATGGTTTCACCTGATCTCTGGCGTTCTTGACTGAATATGTATCTTTCATAATCTACCTTTGGCACTGGATTAAACTTGATATTGAAGGCTGTTTTGATTGGATCGTACGTCACATCGCCTTCTTGTGGTATCTTTTTTTATGGCTTTTTTCACTCCTTCACCAGCCATGTTCGTCAGATACTTTATAATCTTTTCTTTTCCAATGAAACTTCAGAATAAAAGCAACTCGAAAAGAATGTCGAATCACCAACATCCTGAGTTAGGAGCTGTTTCCAGGTGACACACAAGCAAGCTGGGGGAAGCAGGACAAGCTCCTCAATAACATACCCATCAAATATGGACCCAGCAGTCACTCTACAGAGATATTGCAGCATTGGGCCTTTAAAGTGGGAAAAAAACTTTGCCCAAGTGAAAGCCTTCCTTGTAGGGCCTAATTTTCTAATGGGTCGTTGTATTTCTTTACCTGAAAGAAAATACTCAAAGATGTCTAAGAAAAGTCAAATTTTACCACAGGTTACCGGTTAGTGTTAGTAGAGTATGGCCAGTGTGTTCCACAGACTATTGACAAATTTAACCTAATTTCAACATGCTGTTATCATCCCATTGTTTATTATATGAGATAGTAAGGGCAAGTCAATTTTTGCTTCCTATTACATAACTTCAAAGTGTCATCCATCAGGAATTCCTGTATGTCATTTGTCAGGTTTCCTGTAATCAATCAATCAATCAATCAATCAGGGGAATTGTAAGCGCGCTACTCACCCGTGAGGGTCTCAAGGCGCTGGGGGGGGGGGTAAGCCGCTCCCTTTCAATCGAAGAGCCAGGTCTTGAGCGTCTTCCTGGAGCTCATTCCAGGTCTTGGCTGTGATGTAGGAGAAGGTACTTCCACCTGTTCTGGCTCTGTGGATGCGCAGGGTTTCTGTGAGGGGGAGGTCTGCAGATCGCAGGTTTCTCTTGGGTACATGGAAGGAGATTCTCTCGTTGAGGTATTGGGGTCCGGTGTTGTGGAGGCATTTGTAGGCATGGGTGAGTATCTTGAAAGTGTCTCTCTTCTCAACAGGGAGCCAGTGGAGGTTCCGTAGGTGTTGGGTGGTGCGTTCGTGACTAGGAATGCCGAGGACAAGTCTGGCTGTGGTGTTCTGTATGGTCTGGAGCTTGCGGAGCAGAGACTTGTTGATCCGGGCATAGAGGGCGTTTCTGTAGTCCAGTCTGCTGGTTAAGAGTGCGTGGGTGACAGCCTTCCTTGATTCGGGTGGGATCCACTTGAAAGTCTTTTGGAGGATTTGGAGGGTGTTGAAACAGCTGGAGGTGACGGCGTTGACTTGCCGTGTCATGGAGAGGGAGGAGTCGAGTACGATGCCGAGGTTTCGGGTGTGGTTCGTGGGTGTGGGGGGACTACCGAGGGCGGTGGGCCACCAGGTGTTGTCCCATGCCGAGGGGGAGGTTCCAAGGATGAGGACTTCTGTCTTCTCTGAGTTGAGCTTCAGGCAGTTTCTGCTCATCCAGGATGAGACGTTCTTCATTCCTTCCTGGAAGTTGAGTCTGGTGGTGATTGGGTCCTTGGTGAGGGAGAGGATGAGTTGGGTGTCGTTGGCGTAGGATATTATGCTGAGTCCGTTCTGTCTGACGATGGCGGCGAGGGGGGCCATGTAGATGATGAAGAGCGTGGGGTTGAGCGATGATCCTTGGGGTACTCCGCAGTTGATTTCCGTGGGTTCGGAGAGTAAAGGTGGTAGTCTGATTCTTTGGGTTCTGCCAGTGAGGAACGAGCGGATCCAGTCGAGGGCGGATCCTTGTATGCCGGCGTCGTGAAGTCTGGCAGTGAGTGTGCGGTGGGAGACGGTGTCGAACGCTGCAGAGAGGTTGAGTAGTATTAGGGCCGCGGTGTGTCCTTGGTCGAGGAGGGTGCGGATGACATCTGTGGTGGCGAGTAGAGCGGTTTTGGTGCTTTGGTTGCTGCGGAATCCGGATTGGGAGGGGTCGAGGATGGAGTTTTCTTCGATGAATTTGGTTAGTTGTGCATTGACAGTCTTCTCGGTGACTTTGGCCACGAAGGGGAGGAGGGAGATGGGTCGGTAGTTCTTGAGGTCGGTGGGGTCTGCTGAGGGCTTCTTGAGCAGGGGACTAACTTCTGCGTGTTTCCAGTTGTCGGGAAAGATGCCGGTCTTGAAGGTGGTGTTGATGGTGTGTCGTAGTTCGGAAGCGATGGCGGTGGCGGCTCTGTAGAAAATGTGCGGGGGTCCGTGGGGGCCCCTGAGTGGATGCCTTTCATGTTCAAAGTGGTGTCTTCGGTAGTGATTGGGGTCCAGGAGGAGATGGTGGGCTGGATGGCGTTGCTGGAGCTGGAAGTGGTTTCGGAGTAGGGTGTCTGGTCGTTCAAGTTGTCGTAGAGTGCCTTGATTTTCAGATGGAAGTAGGATCTGAGCTTGTCGCAGAGGTCCTGGGAAGGGGTGATGTCTGTGGTTTTGCTGGGGGGCTTGGTGAATTCCTGGATGACGCTGAAGAGTTGCTTGGAGTTGCCGGCATTGGCGAGGATCTTGTTTTGGATGAAGGTCTTTTTGGTGGATCTGATGAGTTGGTGGTATTCCGTCATGGCCTTTTTGTAGGTGGTGTGGTCTTCTGGCATTTTGCTGTTTCTCCAGTTCTTCTCAAGACGTCTGAAGCTGCGTCTGGATTGTTGGAGGTCAGCGGTGAACCAGGTGGCTTTCCTGGGGCGTTGTCTGTCGGGGTTGCGTAGTGGTGCAAGCTTGTCTGCGCAGCTGGAGATACATCTGTGGAGTCCTTTGGCTGCGAGGTTGGCATTGGTCGATGTGGTGGGGACGTCGCGGTTGAGGGTGGAGTTGAGTTGTTCCTCAGTGACTTTACTCCAGTTCCTTCATGGGGGGCGTGTTGCAGGTTTGGCGGCGTGGGTTTGTCGACATGGAAGTTTACGCAGTGGTGGTCTGTCCATGGGGGTTGCGTGGTGTGTCTGAAGTGGGTATTGTTTCCTCCTGCGAAGATAGGGTCGAGGGTGTGTCCTGCCTTGTTGGTGAGCGTGGTGACGAGCTGTTTCAGTCTGATGTTGGTGAGGTTGTCCAAGAGGGTGGCCGAGTTGCGGTCACTGGGGTTGTCGAGGTAGAAGTTCAGGTCTCCGATGAGTATATAGTCCATGGAGGCGATGGCGTGGGGTGCGATGAGGTCGGCGACGGTAGTGGCGAATGAAGCGCGGGGTCCGGTGGGTCTGTAGGCGAGGGTGCCGTGGAGAGTGGTTCTGGAGCTGCTCTGGATCCGGAAGTGAAGGTGTTCGGTGGTGGGGAAGGAGTCCTTCGTGGTGGAGGTGGAGAGTCGGAGGGAGCTCTTGTGTACGATGGCGAGTCCTCCTCCTGGGCGGTTGGGGCGGTCCTCCCTCTGGATCTTGTATCCGTCGGGGATGTCGGTGGCGATGTCGGGCGCAGAGGAGGAGCTGTTCCAGGTTTCCGTGAAGAAGGCGACGGTAATAATTTGTATCACATAGATTCCAAATTCAGATAATAAACAATTGTAGGAAACTGGGTTGCTGGCTTAGGGGGTGTTAAACCCTACTCAAGCAGCAACCAGAATTCTTGTCAGGGTGAAACACAAGCAAACACCAGATTAACCTGTGCTCAACACTCTGAAAGCTCGGCACAAAAGCAGTCAAGCTTAACTTAGAGGCAATGTGTAAAGTATTTATGCAGCACTTTAAAGATCAATAAAGTGAAAACACAACACAAGAAAAACAACACAGTAATTTAGTAGAAAAACAGAGTATATTTAGTTAATTATTTGATACCAAAACAGCATACATCCAATTAGTAGAACCGGAGATTTCCAATTTAAAAGATTTAGATAAAAACAGTGCTTAAAAGCACTAAGCGCCAACTGTGGTTATCTGGTCGGGCCGGAGCAGGATAAAGTCAAAAGTTCAGGCCTATCACAATGGAGTGGTGGCGGGATATAGGGACCAAGTTAGGCCTTCTGAACAAAGTACCTGAAATCCTGGTTGCAAAGCATTGTGAGATCCTGCATTGAGGATCTGTTGTGCACCAGTAGTCCGTAGAGCTGTGAGGAGATGTGTTGTGCTGCATATGTTCTGCCCGAAAGAACACAGCTGAGCTCGGATGGTAGCACTTGTGAAACAGGAGGCAGAGGTACCAAATGGTTGGGACAAGAAAATGGCAGTTTTCTAAAAAGTGGTATTTTCAAAATTGTGACTTAAAATTCAACTTTACCATTAAAGTTTTTTTTTTATAAATATTCTTTAGACACCAAACATGATATTCCCACTTGCTCCCAATTGAAAATTATCAGTTAGTAGATATAATAAAGTAACCCTATGGGAGAGGTAGGCCTTGTTGTTGTAAAAATTGAATGTAAGAGTTTTTCACTACCAGGACAAGTAAAAGTTAAAAGTACATGTCCAAATTTTTAAATACACTTCACCCTACCCTATGGGCTGTTTAGTGCCTACCCTAGGGGTGACTTATATGTACTAAAAAGGAAGATTTAGACCTGACAAATGGTTTACTTTGCCAAATCAAAATACCAGTTTAAAACTATAAACGCAGGGTTGAATGGTAGGCCTTAGGCAGGTTTAAAGATATACTTAAGTGGGTTGCACAATCAGCGCTGCAGGCCCACTAGTAGCACCTAATTTTCAGGTCCTGGGTACATGCAGTAATGCTTTACTAGGGACTTATTAATAAATTTAATATGCCTGTTGGGTGCAAGCCCATGTTACCATGTTTAGGGAGAAAGCACAATCACGTTAGCACTGGTTAGCATTGGTAAAGTGTGCTGAGTCCTAAAAGCCAGCAAAACAGGCTCAAAATGTTTGGGGAATGACCCTGCCCAAAGGGCCAAGTCCAACAACAATCTATTAGACAATCATCATTGTGCATTTTGTCATTAGGAATGGGGATATAATACATGGGAACCTGCAATATATGTTTGAAAGCCTGCATCTGATTTCCTAGGGAATGGTGAAGTCCATAATCACCTGTAATAACAAAATGCTAAGCATCAAGGAGATATTTATGGCAACATGTTTATTTTTCTACATTTTAGGTAACTGTAGGAAAGATAAAATCTCTCTTCCTGTTTTTACATATTCAGGGGTTTGTATAGCGCGGCTACTGACCTGAGAGTTTCAAAGCGCTGAGGTAGGGAGGGGGCTGCTGATTCGTCTGGGCGCGGAGGTTCAGTCGAAGAGCAAGGTCCTGAGATCCTTCCTGAATTGGGTCAGCGACGGGGATTGCCTGAGGTGGAGGGGCAGGGTGTTCCAGGTCCTGGCGGTGAGGTAGGAGAAGGATCTTCCTCTGGTTTGTTCTTGTGAATCCATGGGATGGTGGCCAGGGCAAGTTGGGCGGAGCGAAGTTGTCTGGCTGGTATGTGGAGTGAGAGGTAGTGGTTGAGATATGCTGGTCCTGTGTCATGGAGTGCTTTGTAGGCATGTGTGAGGAGCTTAAATGTGATTCTCTTGTTGACTGGGTGCCAGTGGAATTGTCAGAGATGTTGTGTGATGTGGCTGCGGCAGGGGATGTCAAGGACCAGTCTGGCTGTGGCGTTTTGAGCATTCTGTAGTTTCCTGAGCTGTTTCTGGGTGACGCTGGCATGGAGTGCGGTGCCGTAGTCGAATCTGCTGGTGATGAGTGCGTGGGTGACCTTTTTTCTGAATTCTGTAGGGATCCATCTGAATGTCTTTCGAAGCAGGTAGAGTGTGCGGAAGCAGGATGAAGATACAGTGTTGATCTGGTGGTTTATTGTGAGCGAGGAGTCCAGTATGATGCTGAGGTTACGTGCGTGGTGCGTGGGGGTGAGAGGGGTTCCCAGTGCGGCGGGCCACCAGGAGTCATCCCAGGCTGAGTACTTCGGTCTTCTCCAAGTTGAGCTTGAGGCAGCTATCTTTCATCCAGGTGGCCATGGCCTTCATCCCGCTGTGAAAGTTGGTTCTGGCAGCTGTAGGTTTGTTGGTGAGGGAGAGGATCAGCTGGGTATCGTCTGCTTAGGAGACAATGTTGAGTCTGTGGTTTCTGACGATGGCTGTGAGGGGGCCATATAGACGTTGAAGAGGGTGGGGCTCAGGGAGGAGCCCTGGGGCACTCCACATCGGATCTTTGTAGGTTCTGAGTGGAACGGAGGTAGTCTGACATGCTGTGTTTGGCTGGTAAGGAAGGAGAGGATCCAGTCCAGGGCCTTGTCGTGGATGCCGGCGTCGTGGAGTCTTGTGATTAGGGTGCGGTGGGAAATGGTATTGAAGGCAGTTGAGAGGTCAAGTAGGATGAGGGCTGTTGTTTCGCCGTGGTCAAGGAGGGAGCGGATGTCATCAGTGGCGGCAAGGAGTGCGGTCTCGGTGCTGTGTTTACTTCAGAAGCCGGATTGAGAAATGTCCAGGACGTTGTTCTCTTCGATGAACTCGGAGACTTGGGCATTGATGGCCTTCTCGAGGACCTTGGCTGGGAAGGGGAGGAGGGAGATGGGTCTGAAGTTCTTAAGGTCTGTCCGGTCTGTGGATGGCTTCTTCAGCAAGGTGTTGATCTTGGCGCGTTTCCAGTCATCGGGAAAGGTGACAGTTTCGTTGAAGCAGTTGATGATGATGCAGCAAAGCTCTTGGGGGATGGAGGTGGCTGCTTTATTGAAGATGTGATACAGGCAAGGTCCTGATGGGGCTCCAGAGTGGATGCTCTTTATGGTCTTGAGTGTGTCGTCTGGGGTAAGCAGAGTCCAGTTGAGCAGGATTTGTTGGTGTGCGGCATGGTTGCGTGCTGTGGTGACGGCGTTTTGGCAGGGTCTTGAGCGTTGTAGCTGTCATAGATTTGCCTGATCTTGTGGTGGAAGAAGGTGCCGAGTAGGTTGCAGAGGTCTTAGGAGGGTGGGACGTTTGTGGTCTCGCTGTTGGGCCTGGCAAACTCCTTGACGGTGATGAAGAGTTCTTTGCTGTTGTGTGCGTTGTCGTTGATTTTGTCTTGGAGGGATGTTTTCTTTGTGGTTTTGAGGAGGAGGTGGTGTGCATTGACTGCGGTTTTAAAGGTTGCTTGGGTTTCCTGGGTTTTGTTGTTCCTCTATCTTTTCTTGAGTAGTCTGCAGGTGCGTCTGGACTCATGAACATATTCTGAGATAGTGTTTTTAAATCTGACTTGTAATAAACTAATTCCAATATTTTGTGCAACAAATATCTAAAACAAAATTTGTTGCTGTGTTTAATTTTATACTACACATTTTATTCTTCTTTTTCACAAATATCGTGTTGCTTTCATGTGTGAAAGGACTGCACCAAGGATTTAAGTAGTTTGTGGGAAGGGTTAAGGTGGGAAAATATTTGATAAGGCTCTTTCTTATATATGGTCATGGAACTCCTCTGTTACTTGCAAAACCCTTATCGTGTGTGGCAGGGGGTACTTTAATCCATATATATGGTAATATGAAGTAATTTACTCAGAAGTAAGTCATGCATTATAGCTGTACAAAACACGTTCAAGAAACCATTTCACTATAATCACAATGATAGTTATTAATTACTTACGTATCCCACTGTAAAGAATAACCTTCACAGGTGGCCCAAAAGATGAACAAGAAAGTAGGTGACAGTCGAGATTAGGAATACCACACAAAAGCACGCCTGTTGCATAAGGATTCGTGTGGCTGTTTTATCTGTTGCCGTCTTAAACTAATCACTGTAGCCAGCAGGTTCAGAATAAAAGAGGAATTATATTAATTAGAATGTCACCCTTGTAACAGTGTTGACAAGCACAGTTCTTCCACACAATGACAAAAGATAATGGATGCCTGCAGATGATGTGTGTAGGGATTACTGGATCTACCTTTGTCATGTTAGATTAAGTTGCCAATGCTTATCTGACAGACAGAATGCCTTACTGAGTCTAATTTGATGATACGGATTCTCTTGTTTGGATTTATGCTTCTCACCGTGACAAGTAGCATGCTTATCAAGAAATATAATTGCTGGCAAGCATTTTTACAAATGGAAACATTCATAGCTTTGGAAGGGCAGAACGAGTGTTAGGAAGCAGTGAATTGATAACCTGATTTGTCAGAACGCGCTGAAGGTCAGCATATCTGTGGATAAGTCCTATTGCAAACAATTTACTGCATGGTTCAGCAACCCTCTCTGGGAAGTCCATCATTCATCACCGTGTGAGGAGCTGAAAGGAATGAATGTGACTAATTTGTCTGTGTTGGTTTGTGATTTCCAACCTATGTTTCATTTTAGGCCATTAGATATTGTGGCACATTTTTAACTGATGAAAAGCTAAAGTGGTGCATTCATGAATACAAATTTCAAAATCATTGTTTGCTTTTTCTGCCCCTTTTTAAGTTTTTACTGAATTTTATTCTACCCCGTCTTTAAAGTAAACTATGCTACTTAACGCAGTCCTCGCTGTTCACACTGGTTTTGGGACTGCACCGTTCTTATGTAAACTTTAGCTCTGTTCAGGGCATTTACCGCAGTTGCACGCAAACATGCATGGTTTCCAACTTTATCCACCCATAAGACGTATTGTCTATTTTCCGGTCATGCTCATCCAATTTTTATAGAATATAGGTTTGCCTAGGCCACGAGGCAAAATTGTCTAAACAAATCCAGAAAAAAAATATCTTCTCCCCTTTCTCCACATGTTATGTCATGTCATTTTCACCCGCTAATGTATTCTGGTCAGTTGCGTTTGGTGAGTTTCCAAAACGGTGAGGCATGCATCCTGTACTTACTCTTGCCTGGTTAACTTAATATAATATAAATAATCATCTTACTTCGACGATATTTTTTACACACCCAAGGGGCGGCGATTTAAAATCCATCCAAGGCCAACCTACATTGGCAGTGCAGTGCCTTACATTTCCAGCTACTCATATAGAAGCAACACACTATCCTGACCCCTTCCAGCAGCGGTACCAATTCTGCGCTCAATAAAGTCTGCATTACCTCCTCGTAAGTCTTCCTCGCCACCAGAGTTACACAGTGAGCTTTAGCTCCACACCGGAACCCTCCAAAGCAAATTAGCATCCCATGCCTCCCATCCCTCCCCAACATGGTTGACCACCGTCACCCCATACCAAGTATAAGGAGAGGGTCGACCCAACCCACTTCCTGTTTTTTGTGTTCTGCGCTGCAGATTCTCCAGAGCATGTAGAAGTTTCAGGTAAGTGGGGGCGAGGTCCTGTTCTAGCAGGTCCCACGGTTCTGGGGAGGAGGCCCCGTGCGAGCGGGCTCCTGCATAGGTTTCCTTCCCCGTTGCGGGGCCCCCCGTTTCCTGTGGGGGCTCTGGCTCGTCTTTGTCTTTTAGCTTCTTTGGTTGGGCCTTGCGGGTGTCCCGCAGCCCTCTGTTGGCTGTTTGGAGCCTTTGGTAGCTTGGTTGCTTCGGGGTTGTTTCCTGGGGCGTCCTGGGGCGTTTTGCCTTGCACCTTTCTGGGTTCTTCCATTGGTGTTGTGGGCCCTTCTGGTGGGTCTGCTGGTGCCCCTAGGATCCTTGGACTTCATGTTCCTCGCCTTGTTGGGTGTTCCTGCTGGTCGGTTGGGGGTGCTGTGTTCCTTCTTCACTCTCCTCCGTTCTTGCAGGTCCTGCTGGCCTGTTTTATGTTGCATCCGGTTCCTGCTTTTCTGCCCTTGGTCCCATCGGTTGTCGACCATTCCTGGGTGGGTGTTTTGCCTGCTTCCATCCGGTCGTTTGGTCTGGGGTGGATTCTGCTCTCTCGCTGTTTGATGTCTGATGGGCGGGGTTGCTCCGTTTGGGGCTGCCTGCTTCTTCTTGCTGCTGCGTCAGCTTGTTTGTCTCGTTTGGTTTCTCTCTCATCTCGGTGTTGATGGGTTACACGGCCTCTCTTGTTGGCCTCTGTTGCACAGGGTTCTGTGGTTTCTGCCTTGGTGCCGGGTCGGTCTCCCGGGGGTCTGTCTGTCTGCTGGGCCTCGTTCGGGGGGGATCTCTACCGACTTTCTGTTGAGTCGCTTCCTGGCCTCCCCGCTCCTGTTCCTGGTTCGCTTCATGCTGGTGTGGAGTGGTCCTTCTGCTGAGTTCTTTGCTGGGCGGTTCTCGGGGCTGGTCCTTCCAGCTCTTGTTGATATCGCTTTCTGTTCCTCCTATTGGTTGGTGTCCAAATGTTTGTTTTTGGATTACACCTTCTTGTTTTTGCATTGTTCCATTGTCTGTGGTTTCTTGTGAGTTTACATGAAGCTGCTGGGCTTGGGTATGTGCTCACTGCATAACTCTGATGGCGAGGAAGACTTACGAGGAGGTAATGCCCCGGTTACTTACCGGTAATCTTCATTACTCCGAGTATTGTCTTCCTCGCCACATGAGTTCCCATCCCTCCTTCCCTGTTTGGCTATCAGCTTCATGTGGTTCTTGGGGCTTGGTAGTTCTACAGGAAGTGGGTTGGATCGACATTTCCCTTATACTGGGTCAGGGGTGATGGTGGTCGGCCATGTTGGGGAGGGATGGGAGGCATGGGATGCTAATTTGCTTTGGAGGGTTCTGGTGTGGAGCTAAAGCTCACTGCGTAACTCATGTGGCGAGAAAGACAATACTCGGAGTAATGAAGATTACCGGTAAGTAACCAGGGCATTACTATCATCTCTAATGCAACACATTTGGCAACAAGCTGAGCAACTTGCGTTGCACTGAAGGATAAATTCCCAGAGTGCACTCTGGGCCTAACAAGAGAAGATTCTCCTGCAAGTTTTCAATAAGCTGTGCAGACATGGTTTTCTAATCTGAATTGCTTACCTAACTTGATTTTTCTCTTTATATTAGAAAACCTTTTCACTACCGCACCACGCTGCTTGAAAGTTTTGAAAGGCAGCATGCCAGAAACTAAGCACAACGATTCGCAGCCAATGCAAGCACTGTTATCATGCTGTTTATTATAGTAAACAGCATAAGAGCAGTGCGAGGATTGGCTGAGACGGGCAAACCCAGCGCTCCATCTGAGACCTTGGGTCTCTGTCTCTAATTCCCCAGCTGCTTGATAGCGCCTATTGGGGAAGACTAAACTGTGCATGCCAGGCTGGCCACAAGAAAATTACCGGGCAAGATGGCACACCCAGTTCAGTTAGAGAGCCCCAGCTGTTCACCTGATTCGCACACCTGTGACTTTACAGCTCTGTGGTGGCCCCACTCCATAAAGGTCAAATAAATGAATGTGGCACTCTGTACTGCAGGGGGAAAAAATGGGCTCAGGAAAATGAATAAAGGTTGTGTGACTAAGTAATGGCTCACAGACAGGGGGCAACACTCCTACGCTCTCATGGAGCAATCACCCCTGATTCTGTTGCTGAGCAGGTATGTGTGCCTGGTCCTGCCTATGACACAAGGGTTAATTTAAAAGCCAGGTCTTCAGCTTCTCGCAGAATTTAAGAAGAGAGGAGGAGCTTCTGGTGTGGAGTGGGAGGTTGTTCCATGCTTTAGAAGCGGTGTAAGAGAATGTCCACCCTCCTGATTGGGTTCTATATATGTGTGTATATGCGTGGGATGTTTGCAAGAAGTTGTCCTGTGGAGCAAAGGTGTCTGGGTGGTGGTGGAAGGAGAAAGGGCTGTTCAGTTAGGTGGGGCCTGAATTGTGTAGTGTCTTGAATGTGAGTGTGAGGAGTTTGAATTGATCACTTTTGTGTATCGGGAGCCAACTTAGTTTCCTGAGGTATGGTGTAATGTGACTTCTTTGTGGGAGCTTGAATATGAGTCTGGCTGCCGAGTTCTGAATGGTTTATTGTCTTCTCGTGAGTTGCTCGGTGATTCTGGCATAGAGGGTGTTAACATAGTCAAACTTTCTAGTGACTAGGGTGTGAGTGTTGCTTGGGAGCCATTTCAAGATCTTCCTCAGTATCTTTAGGGTATGGAAGCAGGCTGCAGTAATGGCGTTGTTCTATTATGTGGTCATGTCCAGTTTGCTGTGGATGGTTATTTAGAGGTTCCTGGTGTGGGTTTTAGGCATGGGTGTGGATCTGAGTCTGACTGGCAATCAGAGTTCCAGGGAGAGGTGTTCTGGCAAAGATAACTACTTTTGTCTTGTCAATGTTAACCCTGAGACAGTTGGCTCTCATTTAGTTAGCGACTTAGGTCATTCAGACAGTGAGCTTGTTTCTTGTGTTGGGGGTCTTGTCTGAGATGGAGGGCAAGAGTTGAAAGTTGTTTATGTAGGAGAGGATGTTTATGTTGTGTGTATGGATGAAGTTGGCCAGAGGGATCATGTATGTATTGAAGATGGTGAGGCTGAGCGATGAGCCTTGAGGCACTCTGAAGATGTGTTTGCAGGCTTCCGTAGAATAAGGTGCAAGGCTGATAGATTGTGTTATATCTGTTAAGAAGGAGCAGATCCAGCTGAGAGGTGGTCCTTGGAAGCCAATCTCATGCAGGAGCTTGATGAGGGTGGGGTGTGAGACCATATCAAATGCTGCAGAGAGGTCCAAGAAAATGAGGGCTGCCCTGTCTCTTCTGTCAAGGATCATGCTGATGTTGTCTGTGGTGACGATGAGTGCTGTTTCTGTACTGTGGTTGAACCTGGAATATGTGGTGTCAAGGAGCTGGGGATTGCTGAGGTGGTAGGTGAGGTGTTGGTTGATTATTTCTATAAGACCGTTTCCTGGTATGGTAGAAGGAAGATGGCTATGTAGTTGGAAAGCTTTGGTTGGTCAGTGGATGTTTTTATGAGCAGGGGAGTGATGTTGACATGTGTTCGGGTATCCAGGAATGTGGCTGGGTTGATGGAGGGATTGAGGATGGCTGTTAGTGCTTTGCTGATCGGTAGGAGTCTTTTGGTGAGGGGTGATGGGGTCAATGGTCAGGGTCAGATGGAGCTTCCGAGTGGATGGTCTTGATGGTAGCAGCAATTTCCACAGTGGTGATGGTAGGCCTTGAGGTCAGGATTTTTTCATTCCTGTGATGGAAAGTTGATTTGCAATGGCGGAGGGGGTTCCAATTGAAAATAGAAGTTGCTTTATATGGAGATGATTTTGTTGCAGAAAAATTCTGAGAGCATGTTGCAAGGGTCTTTTGAGGGGGTGATGTTGCTGGAAGCAAAACAGGGGCATGGTGAAATCATTGATGATGGCGAAGTTTTCCATTCTGCTGTTTGTGCTGGTGTCGATGCGATCTGGAATAGTTGTATGCTTGGTGTTCTGTATCTGCTGGTGGAAGTGTCTTAGGGCTGATTTGAAGATGCCTCTGTATCTTGAATTGTTCTCCATTAGCACTCCAGTTGCTTGCAGTGGTGTTTCATTAGCCTACGTTCCTCTGTGCAGTAGCTGGCCTGTGGATAAACTCCTGCAGCTGAGGTGCATTTGAGGGGAGCCAGGGTGTTAGTGCATGTGGGGGTCCAGATGTTGAGCTTTTTGATGGCTTTCAGAAAGTCACTGGTGTCCTTGGCCCAGTGCTCGGAGTAGGCGGAAGCTCACTGCCCTTCTGAGAAACTTTTCCAGTTGCAGCAGTTGCTTTCAGTGGTGCTAGGTCTGTGATGGTGCAGGATGGGTATGCTGAAACTAATGAGGGCGTGCTCTGTCAAGGTCATAGTTGCTGGGCTTGTTGACTTTAAAGTTGCTGATTGAGGAGAAAATCGTGTCCAGTAAGTGGTGTGGGGGAGTTTCGTAACGTGCCGGGTGTGGTCACAGTTTCCAAGGTTTTCTTGAAGGGTCATAGAGTTAGGTTTGTTGCAATTCTATAGGGGAAAGTTAAGGTCTCGGATGAGGATGATGGTACTGGTACTGATGATGTGGGGTGCGACAAAGTCCATGATGTCACTTGCGAGCACAGTGCTGGGTCCTTGTGGTCTGTATACAAGGGTTCATGAACAGTGAGAATTTGGCAATAATGCATATATTGAACATGAGGTACTCAATGCAGCTAATGGGAGTGTCCATATAGGTGAGGCAGCTCATTGTATTTTTGAATATGATGGTGAAATTTGTGCTGTTGGTATTCTCTAACAATGTTGCAGCTGGCAGGAAAGGCTGTCATTATGTCTGGTGCCGAGGTTGGGTTTAGCCATGTTTTGTAGAAAAGAGAAAGAGCAGGTCCAGAGCATGGTCATGCAGTAGGTCTGCTATCTCCATGGGAGGTATAGAGAGTGAGCAGATGTTGAGGATCATGCATCAGAGTGCAGTGTGTTGCTTGGGTGATGTTTGGTTTATGTAAGCGAGAGCAGGGTGCTAGCTTTTGTGACCATGAGCTAGTGCGGTGCTATTGGTGTGGGAGTGGTGGGTGTAGGGTTCAGAAGACTGCATGAGAGAACTTGCAGATGGCATAAGTGAAAACTCATTCTGTATTGTGTGGTACAGTGTGGCAGCAGTGTGCTGAGGGGTGACTGGGGTAAGAGCATGGCTGAGTGCCGCAGGGTATCAGCGACTAGGGGGAGAACCAGGGTTCCTGGCACTGGATGCAGTCAAGGCATAGATGGCGGCACACCCACTGCATTCATTCATGCTGCTGCTACCATTGAAAAGGCCTTGGGAGGATGGAGGAGCACAGGGTAATGTTGGTGTGATTCCACTGATGTCACCTCTTCTGCTAAAGGGCAATGTCAAACGAAGTATTATTGCTTGGCTTTTTCTTTCAAAGATGTTTTTTATGGGAAATCAGTTATGTCACTTCCTGTGCAGATGAATGATGGGAAATCCATTGATATCAATTCCTGTGCAGATGGGCAATGGAAAAATCCATCTGGTGGCACTTACCTTCCTGCGGTCTTGCATTAACGGAGCACTAGACTTGTTGACTTTGGCCTTTGTACATTATAGCTTGGTGCTTTATTCTTCAGCAGTCCAGTGGTCCTGGTGGATAGTGTCCCTGTGGTTTTAACTCACTTCTTCTATTTTCACTCTTGAGAATACAACTAGTCCTCTTTATGTTGGGTCCAGTGACTCAGGCTAGATTCTTCCCTAGGTCTGCAACTTGTCATCATATCTTTGATCCTCAAGCTTCAATTTTCTCTTCTGCATGTGTCTGCTAACAAATGTCAGGAAATACCAATTTGTAATTGTCACTGTGAGAAAGTGCCTCTTTTTGCATGGTCACCACCATTTTTTGTGGACTCATGCTGCTGTTGTATACTCTGTGCACTGTGAAACTGCTACCTAGACCCCAGAGAATGTGCTCTGCCCTCTAAAACATGTCAAAAATGGCTAACTCCTGATTGGCACATTTAGCTTTCCTATAAGGCCACAGTATATGGTGCCCAAAATACATCCTTTGCATAGAAAGATAAATGTCACCAATGGACTACATCACTACTGTGTCATCCACTCATGTGTGACTAGGCAAACATGATTCCAGGCTTACCACTGTAGCCTGCCAGCACGACCTGTCAAAATAAACCCTCATTGACAGGAGAAAATGTTTTTTTTAAATGTAGCCCACAAGGCAGAGTGCATGGCATTTAAAGGTAGGACATGCACAAATGTAAAGTGACTAGCACCCGAAAGCAATTTTCACTGTAGAAAAACTCACTGGCCCATAGAGTAACTCTGGGAAGGGTTATTAATATTAATTCTGCTATCTATTGATTGGGACAAGCTTGAAATATGATTAAATCACTATTTTCTAATGTTCATTAAAAACCCAACTAAATATTGAAGTCGGATGTAATAAATTTTGAGGAAAGGTAATTTTCTATAAGATACCCTTCCCCTACCTGAAGCTCCTGGAGGGTAATTTACATTAGAACCCAGCAGTAGCCCAGTGAGAGCTCAGCCCTGATGAAGAATGAAACCTGCTCCCAATCAGAGACCACTGCTTGGGTGTGGGGAGGCATTTTCTCTTCCCCTGACATGAAGACCAATTGGAGTGTACTCAGGTAATTAATTTACTTCAAAGAGACCTTCCCTGTCACAAGCAGATGTTAGGTGGCTCCTGGAAAGGCCCCAGCCTTTGTCCTCCCAGTCAGACAGGAACCAAAGCCTGTGGGGGTAAGACTGTCTCCAGAACTGGCCCGAAGTGATGAAAGAAGAGGGCCCTTGCTCATTACCCCTGATGAGAATTTTTTTTCCCACCTTTAGTCTTAGGAGTGAGGGGCACAACGTAAGGGGCATTGGGGGATTGTTTGCAGTACAGCAAACATGAACTGCTGCAGTGAGTGGGGTTATCCTTTGGAACTGTTACCCCATGGAGGGGCCAGGAGTCACTCACACCCACTAGCTAGTGTCAGGCATATATGCGGCACCTCAAGTTACCTTGTTTAGAACACTTTCTGGAACTATGGAAGAACAGAAAAGGACTGGGCCTACTGTCAGTGACCTGAGAGGATCCCTGAAGGACTAGATCTGTTTTCCTCTTGTGCCCAGGACTAATAGGTGGACTCCAAGGATCAGTTAACTGACCTCCTGTCTAGCTATGGGCTATCAAATCCTACTGTAGACCTGTTCCTGAAGCTAATTAGTATCAACTGAGCCTGACCTGGACAGTAGCACCTACTGTACCATCAACAGTGTGGGCCTATAAACCATGGCTTCAGACTTACCATGTGTATCCTAACTGCAACAGACAAAAACAATTGCTGTCAAACCTGTTAAAATAACACTTTTTGACACTAGTTTTTAATATTAATGCCGCTCTTAAGTACACTTTGTTGCCAGCAAGGTAGGCTGCCTCATTTTTAAAAGTGGGACATGAGTGGTATTAAAATAGTAATCTTTCTCAATTGACTAGGCCCCAAAACTATTTTTACTGGGAGGCCTATAGCTAAATATGAGAAAATGTCAAAGTACTACTTATAAATTTAATTTTGTAGCTTGTGACTAGAGACAGCTACAAAAGTCATTCAAAAAAAGCTAATTTAATGGTAAAGTCATATCTTTAATAATTTTATCTGCTTTAACCTCCCAATGGCTAATTAGCATTAGCCTACTAACAGCAGGTATACAAATGCTTGATCATAAGGAGGTGTGAAAACCACTCCTAGAACAAAACAATGGCCTGAGTGTGGGGAGGTGATTGTCTTTCCCTTGCCAGAACACCAGTGAGGGTGGACAGAGGAATTGCATTAACTTGTAAAGTATGAGAAGTTGGCCTGGCATATGCTGTCCACTAATTATAGTGGGCACCTTGCACCAGTCCAAACAACCCCTTATTGGAGATAGGTTAAAGACAACCTTTATTGAAAGCTATCCTAGTGGTAGCTATGGAGAGCAGCCTTCAGGCTAAGTCTTGAAGGAATGTAAAGCAGCTTGTTTTATCAGTCTATAATCTCTTGAGCGACCAAATGAAAGAGGACCACACCAGGTATATATTCAAAATATATGTATTTATTACTAAACACACCCCTCTAGTCTCTTTATGAGGCTAGAGTTCGAAGTACATACGTTACGAGTTAGTTATCTTCAGTAATAGCACAAATACACGTTTGAGCCCCAGGGGCGTACCAAACCATATACCAATAAAGTGGTATAAGAACCACGACTGAGCTAGACACAAGGCCTAGAGCCTGTAGAAGTGCTTGGACCACAAGGAACCACCCAAGGCAGTGACACAGGGGACCCACGGGGGACGCGTGCAGTGTATGAACACAACCGCGAACCACCGTTAACTTCTATGGGGAAAGTCGCGATTAGAATTTAAAAGAAAAGGGACACTTAGAGGAGTACTTGGAGCAAACCCTTTGAGAACTTGGCTGTTCTAGTGTCAATACCCACGGGAGCATCGGAGTACTCGAGTTACCTCACCCAGGGAAACCGGGTGCATAGGTGTCTTTCGGGGTCGGGTTTCGTCGTCGCTTTCAATGGCGATCTGCTGCAAAGTGCTGCTGGCGGCCAAGTCGAAAGTGTTCGGGTGGATCCAAAGGTGGATCGAAGATCTGAAGAACCTGAAAGCAGAGGGGACAGAGTCTGGGTCACTAGCCAGTGACCAGGAAGGCGATGAGCAGATGCCCACCGATGTCGAGTGCTTCAGGTAGGTTGATGGTCGTCTTGACTCTTCAGCCACGAGGTCCAGGAGGCGTTGACGACAACCAGGAGCTGGATTCGAGCTGCCGCACGACGTCTGTCGGTTGCAGGGGTGTCGGCGACCAGATTGGACCCAACAAGCCTTGGCAACGGCAAGTCTCGTGGAAATTAAAGAAGGACGATGTTGCAGACCAGCAAGATCTGGGGGACTCACCCAGCGAGGATAAGTCAGGGCACACCTGGAGCAACCAGGGAGCCCAAGCAGAAAAAGATTGGCCTTTGGGAGGGCCTACTAGCCAACGGACTAGCGACCGCAAAGGAGCCTCGAGACGGTGCACGTGGAGCTGGCTCACAGGACACTCGTGGAGTGGAGGCTAGTGATCTTCAGTGCAGTTGGTGCTGGAGGCTGGGGCTACTCGGAGCCCAAAGCACGACTTCGTGGAAAACCCAGAAGAGGATGCACTTGCAAATGCGTACGGTGTCCAGGGGTCACGGTTCCACGTTACCCACGACAGCCACGGGCCTCAGCTTTGCTGTGGACTCAGGGCAGCCTCGGGGAAGTCTGGAAATCCACCTCTGGTGATGCAAAGACTTCGGCGTCCGACGGGAGCTTCAGCGATGCAGACCGGACAATTTAAAGTAGAGCGTCGAAGGTCCAGGATTCTGAATCAGAGTTTCGTCCAGGTATATCTAAAGTCCTAAGGACTGGGTTCCCCTACTTATACTAAGGTAGGGGGTTGGACATACTCTGTGACCCCACCTATGGGAGGGTCAGGGCAGAGGGGTGGTTACACCCATTTCCCTTTGTCCAGTTTCGCGCCAGAGCAGGGGCTGGAAGCCCCTGAGCCGGTTTGAACTGGGGTATGCACAGGGACACCAAGTGTGCCCCCAGTGCAGGACTTCAAAGCACCAGAGAGTGCTCCCGCCCAGCCCCAATACACACTATCCTGTCTGGGGAGGTGGTCACACCTCCCTGGGACAGGAAACCTATTGTCCAGGCCTCCCCTGCCGGAGTTTCGGTCAGCAGCAGGAGGCCAGACTCGTGTCTGTGGCAGCGGCATCCATTTTGTGATGCCAGGGCTCTGGAAAGTCAGTACCGGGCATACCGGTGTGTTCATGTCTTTCCCTCTAGAAGGGTGGAATGCTACCCCGCCGCCAGAACTGGCGGGGGTAGTATTCCAAGATGTTTGACACCAAACACGACATGTTTCCGTGCAGCCATCCCAAAGTTAGCATTTAACGCGAGGTTATAATGCGCTTAAGAGTATATGGTCAGGCTGCACTACAAACAGCATCAGAGAAGGGTCTCCGAACGCTGCAGAGGGGCCCTGCTCATGCAGGGGCACCCTCTCACATAGGAACAACGCACTCTGCCTTCAGGATTGATAAGGCCTGCCATAGGAGTGACTTATAGGTTTATATGTGTGTATGTATATAGTGATATAGGTAGCCTATATCACTGTAAGGGGTGCATGCACCACCTTACCCAGGCTGCAGTAGCAGACTTGTGGTGTCAGTTTGGATGGCCTTCCAGGGGTGGCACAATACATGCTGCAGCCCCTGGTAGGCCTCTGAGGTACCTATGCCCTGGGTACATAGTATACCATATACTAGGGACTTATAAGGGCACTCCAGATTCCAATCAGAGATGTGCCTAAGGCACATGGAAACCATTTTAAAGAGGAAGCAGCTAGGCTGGGGTTCTGATTAGCAGGGCCCCAGCCAGACTAAGGTCAAAAAACAGTGAAGCATCAGCAAAAAGTGGGGGTACCCATGTGAAGCAGATCCTACTCTCCTACACAACCCCCCCAAACGTAGGGACATTAAACTAACCTTGCCCAGTTAAGTCTTCATGTTCTAAGTGGAAGTACCTAGAGAGTCCATCTGCATTGGCATGGTTACTCCCAGGTCTATGTTCCACTGTGAAGTCCATCCCCTGTAGGGAAATGGACCACCTAAGCAGTTTGGGGTTTTCACCCTTCATTTGTTTTAGCCATAAGAGGGGCTTATGGTCTGTTTGAACAAGGAAGTGAGTACCAAACAAGTATGGCCTCAGCTTCTTCAGAGCCCAGACCACAGCAAAGGCCTCCCTCTCAATGGCTGACCAACGTTTCTCTCTAGGGGTCAGCCTTCTGCTAATGAAAGCTACTGGCTGATCCTGACCTTCATCATTCAATTGTGACAGTACAGCCCCTACCCCCAATTCAGATGCATCAGTTTGAACAATGAACTTCTTGGAGTAATCAGGACTCTGTAGAATGGGAGCAGTGCACATGGCCTGCTTCAGGTCATCAAATGCCTTTTGACAGCTAACTGTCCACTGAACCTTTTTGGGCATTTTCTTGGAAGTTAAGTCATTCAGGGGTGTCACTATTGATCCATACCCCTTGACAAATCTCCTATAGTACCCAGTCAGGCCTAAGAAGGCTCTCACCTGAGTCTGGGTAGTTGGAGCAGTCCAGTCCATGATGGTCTGGATCTTGCTCTGCAGTGGTTGAACCTGGCCTCCACCCACAATGTGGCCCAGGTACACAACCTGACTCTGCCCTATCTGGCACTTGGTGGCCTTGATAGTCAGGCCTGCTTTCTGCAGGGCCTGTAAAACATTTCTGAGGTGGACCAGGTGATCCTCCCAGGTGGAGCTAAAGACAGCAATATCATCTAGATATGCTGCACTATAGGCTTCCAGACCTGTAAGGACTGTATTCACCAACCTCTGAAAAGTGGCAGGTGCATTCTTCAGACCAAAGGGCATCACCACAAATTGATAATGCCCACTAGGGGTTGAGAATGCTGTCTTTGGCTTTGCATTATCAGCTAGTCTGATCTGCCAGTAGCCAGCTGTCAGGTCAAATGTGCTTAGATACTTGGCTGAGGCCAAAGTGTCTATTAGCTCATCTGCCCTTGGTATTGGATGGGCATCAGTCCTAGTGACTGCATTGAGACCCCTGTAGTCCACACAAAACCTCATCTCTCTTTTCCCACCACTGGTGTGAGGTTTTGGCACAAGGACCACTGGACTAGCCCAAGGGCTATCTGAGAGTTCAATAACTCCCAAATCCAACATCTTCTGGACTTCAGTCCTGATACAGTCCCTGACATGGTCAGGTTGCCTATAAATCTTATTTTTAATAGGCAGACTGTCCCCAGTGTCCACTTCATGAGTGCACCAGGTAGTCTGACTGGGTGTCAGTGAGAATATGTGTCTGAACTGATTGAGCACCTGTCTGCAATCAGTCTGCTGCTGGGTAGTGAGGCTGCCTGCCAAGGCTGCACCATCCACTGACCCATCACCAGGGTTCTGTGAGAGCAGGTCAGGGAGTGGGTCACTCTCTTCCTCCTGTCCCTCATCAGTAGCCATGAGCAAGCCCATGTCTGCCCTGTCCACATATGGTTTTAACCTGTTGACATGGAGAACCCTGTGGGGACTCCTGGGTGTTCCTAGGTCTACTAAGTAGGTAACCTCACCCTTCTGCTCAACAATGGTGTGGGGTCCACTCCATTTGTCTTGGAGAGCTGCTGGGTCCACTGGCTCCAACACCCACACCTTCTGTCCTGGCTGATAA